>OW240914.1:212654237-212789206 GCA_933207985.1 Pelobates cultripes | reverse complement strand
GCAAAACCTCTGAACTGCTCACTGAGAAAATTTGTTCCCTTTTGAGAAAGATGCAAACCATCTTTTTTGTACAGCTTATCTCCATTCCAAACAGAGCTACCATGAGAAATAAAGCCAAATCCTTGCTCCCAACACCATTCACCAAGCCACAAATTAAAGTCCCTAATACGCATCCGCCTGTCGTTCTGAGTGTTATGCACAGGTAGAACTTCAGAGAATGACAGTGTGGAAGCAACCTGCCGTATATCATTGGCAAAAACACTAAAAACTTCCTTAACCTCTGAAACCTCATTGTAAGCCAAGTCATTTGTCCCTAGATGGACAAGTACATCCAATTCCCCTTCCTGCTTTGCTTGCTTAACAATATTACAGATACGTCTCCTGTCTCTGTGAGCAGTAGCTCCGGGAAGACACCTCACAAGACCACCATTGTCCATCTCTACACCTCTTATAATGGAATCACCCAACAACAACTGCTTTCTATTAGGCCTCACCATAGTCTCCAAGCCGGTCTCCACAACACCACTAGTCTCAGTGCCTCTCTCCACAACACCACTAGCCTCAGTGCCTCTCTCCAAAATACCACTAGCCTCAGTGCCTCTCTCCACAATACCACTAGTCTTAGTGCCTCTCTCCACAACACCACTAGCCTCAGTGCCTCTCTCCACAACACCATTACACTCTGAAAGTGCAGGAAATGAATTATGAAGAGCAACAGACTGTGCAAAATGCCTTTTATCCACAACTCTAAGTCTACCAGATCCTACAGTAATCCATCTGCCATTCCTAGTATGTCTCTACGGCAATGGCTTTGCAGCAGTTCCAGTCTGAGTTTGTTCACCAGATAATTTACAAATCTCAGACTTCAAAAATACAATTTCCTGCCGCAAGATAGAGAACTGTCTACAGATTAGACAACAACCAAACCTCCAAAAAGTGGAACGTGAAACAAATGCATAGCAATTGTTACACTGAACTAAGCCTGCCATTCCAATTAGGAGAATAATTTAAATCTAACAAATCTTAACTTTGTATTTATCCTCCTGAATACCTCAGATTACCTCCAGTTTATCTCCAGAATATCTCCAACTACACACTTAGAAGTAGCACCAAGCTATATTAGACAAGCTAACTAGCTTAATCAAATCAAATGCCTTATAATTACCAAAAGGAATTCAAACCTTGTGCAATCAGTAACCTTTTCCTACAGATGAATCTTACCTGTAACAGTAGAAAAGAAAGCTCTTAGCACAACTCTTAGACAGTTGAAGCTTCTGTAAAACTCTCCAGAATATCTCCAACTACACACTTAGAAACAGCACTTAGAAGTAGCACCAAGCTATAAAGGTGTCTGTATGTTTAAAAATTTAAAACAAGCATTTATTATTAATAATCTAAATTGTTAATATTGGATCTTAATATTTTCATCCAAGAAGGTAATATTCAAACAAAAACTTTTTTTTAAAGAAGTCTGCACCAATACTATAATAGACCACACAAGTTGTCACTATAAACCTTGGTTAGACGGTATTCCAAAAAGTCAATTTCTTTGTCTCCACTGCAACTGTTCTCTAACAAATGACTTTAAAGCCCAATCTACCTCATTGAATAATAAGTTTTTAGAAAAAAATTATGAATTTGAAAAATTAAATGTAGCACTGGAAGAAGTCATAAAGAAAGGAAAGAAAATACCTTTTAGTATACAAAGCTAAAAAAGAAGACCCCCCTAAATTACCTATTATTTTAGATTTTATTAAGAAAAACAAAGTTTTTTTAAAAAATCATCAACAAACATTGGCATATTTTAAGACAAGATGACCTTTTAAAAGAATATATTCCAGACAAACGAAATATAATTTTTAGAGGGGCCCCAAATTTAAAAAAAATTCTTACAAAAAACTATACTAAAACTACCTCAAAAAAAGAAAATTTTATGTGTAAACCAAAGGTTTTTTTTAAATGCAATAGATGTATCGTGTGTAAATCCACAAACCCAAATGCCAATACTAAAACAACCCATTTTTCTTCCACTATCACAAAAATAACATATCCTATCAAAGATTTCATAGGATGTAACACCAAAAATTTTATATATTTATTAGAATGTCGATGTGGTTTTCAATATATTGGCATGACAACAAGATGTCTAAAGATTAGCTTGGCAGAACATTGTCGCAACATCAAAAAAGGTTCCGACAACCATTCAGTGTCTAAACACTTTTTAATCCACAATAAAGATCACAGTCTTCTTAAAGTTACTGGAATAGAGAAAGTTGCCATGCCCTGGAGAGGAGGAGATTTGAAAAATATTTTGGGAAAGAGAGAAATGAATTGGGTTTTCCAACTCAAAACCCTATCTCCCCAAGGGCTAAATGCAGAATTCGATCTTTTCAATTTTTTATAACTCATTTAGAATTTTAAACATATTTTTTAATTAAAGAGATTTTTTTTATATATATATTTTTTAATTTTACTTTAATTTTACATTTAACTTTTAATTTATTTTCTATATTATTACTCCCATTCTTATTTTTATTTTTATCTTTATCTCCATTTTTATTTCCATTTATTACTTTTTCGTTATTATCCCTAAGGAGATTACCTTATTTTGTATTTGTCTGCTAACAATACAATTTTTTTTTTCTTTTCTCTCTTTTGCCCTTCACATTAGTGATGCCGGTGGATGGCCACCATGTGGGGCGCCCCTACTCTGTTGGGCGCCCTCCATGGTGGTTCTACCCTCCAGCAGACCCTTATTTTATCCCTCCAGTGCCTTTTCGGTTTTTTTTTTTCCTCTGTACAAATAAATGGCTATTCTAGCCATCTTTTTTTTTTGCTCCTCCAGTGCCCTCCACCTAGTGTGCTGATGCTGAGAGATGGGTGTGCACAATCGTGCCCCAGCATACATTCCCCATAATCCTCTGATGTCCCATCACGTGATCGCGGGAGGTCGCGATCACGTGTTTCTCCGAACCCACAATATTAACAATTTAGATTATTAATAATAAATGCTTGTTTTACATTTTTAAACATACAGTCACCTTTGGACTGCCCTTACAAATTTATTACCTTTGAAAATCGTGCATATTTTATTAGTGACGTCATTTTGTCGCCAAAATTCGAATCCACATCTGTTTTTTGTTTTTTTTTAGCTTATAAAAGGACCTATTGTACCAGGTTTTTCTCTCAACACAAGAAGTCTCAGATACTCATTGGACTCTATATATACTCAAGAACCATACAGGTTGATTTATTATTTGGGACTTTTTACTACTTATTTATTTATTCACTTTTTATATTATCCCTTTGTTCCTATAGCGCGACCTATTTACCATTTTTTGTCTATTTCATTTTCTGTGAGTTTTTTTGAGGGAACCTCATATTTATAGGTTGCTGCTTCCTTACTTGTCTTAGTTTCTAATAGATTATTTAGCGCTGAACCGTTACCTATTTGTTCGAGAGGCTTGTGAAGGCCCTTTCTCCATGCATCAGGAGTTGAGCATTTCTACATGCATCATGACTGCAAAAAATGCACCGCAGGCCGCAAATGTTTATTTTTTCTATGTCCCAATATTTTGTGGGCTACCAAAATTAAAAAAAACAAAAAAACATAAAAAATTGTGTTAGCTAGCTCATCCTCCTCCTCCACCGCCACGGTCACCGCCTCCTCAACTTATGGGTCATTTAGTATAAACTAGGTACACATTAGCAGAGGCTTGTGAAGGCCTTTTCTCCATGCATCAGGAGTTGAGCATTTCTCCATGCATCAGGACTGCAAGAAATGCACCGCAGGCCGCAAATGTTTCTTTTTTGAATGTCCCAATATTTTGTTGGCCAGCCCAATTAAAAAATATATATATTTGTGCTCTGAATTTATCTAATATGTAATGGGATGTAGAAGGAGAAGCAAAGTTGGTTGAGGTGTGCCGAAACCAACGTACAAGTAGGCCTATAAAAGAGGCCCACAAAGGTGAATTGTTAATATAGATGGGTGTAGTTGGGTGGGGACAAACAGCTTGCACGACAAAGGTAAGTAGGTGGGGTAAGGTTTAGGATATAGGATCATAACTCCTCCCACAAATTCAGGCCAAATGGCCTTGCAACTTGTGCTCGGAATTTATCTAATATGTAATGGGATGTAGAAGGAGAAGCAAAGTTGGTTGAGGTGAGGTGTGCCGAAATGCAAGTTTATACAGCGTGGGTACTGAAAGCTTGTGAGGAGCTTTTACTCTGATTGAGGTATATATGTAACTGCGCTGAGGATTGCCCGTGGCCCCTACACTTAGTGATGTAGACTGGGGTGTAAGAGCTTGAAGCTGCTGATGCAGCGCTTTGTGACAGAGAGGCTGGCAAAGGAAGCCATGATGTAGCTCCAACTTAACGGAAGGTTTAGACGTGAAGTAGTGGATTAGGACTGATAGTGTGTGGTTGACCTTGGAGACTTAATGCGGAGTGACAGCATAGGAGGTTTAAGTAAGATGCTCGGTTTGTAGGTTTGGAGAAAGAGGCAAAAAATAACCATATTTAACTGTAAAAGTCTTGATTCAAGCAAACTCTAATTGTGACATATACAATATACAAGGCCCTGGTGTGAGTGATAGAGTAGTCGTGAAACTGCGTGAAGCGAGCGCACCTGTACGTGGTGTAATTGTGTGCTTAGTCCAAGATTAGCTCATGGAATGGTGGTATCCTGGATGATATGGAGTGGATCATAGGGAGTGCCTGAAAGAAGACCTTAAAATGAGAGCGTGTGAAAGTGTCAGCGGCTGTGTAGTGGACACCAGTTATGTAAATGTAGACCAGAAAGAACTGAGGGGTTGCTGCCTGCCAAATTAGCCTGCGAATCAGCCACAGTGGCGGTGAGTATGACCGCCCTTGCTAATGAAATCACAGGCTGCAGAGTCGTCAGAGCAGCATTCAACTGCCTTGCCGGTCCAAAGATGACCCAAAGTGAGGGAGGCCACCACGAAAGGGTAGATCTCCAACAAAGTAGAAGTCTCTCCAAAGGCCGGCAAGGCATACCACTCAGTGGGCTAGGCGTCTCTAGCGAGTGGTTGCCGAAAAAGGCTGCGAACCCTGTGTGTGCTGCTACGTCTGTGTGAATTAAAAGTGAGTGTCATCAGCATACAGGTGGTAGTGGAATCCAAAAGAGGCAATAAGTTTACCAAGAGAGGCAGTATAAAGAGAAAATAGAAGGGGACCAAGGACAGACCCTTGGGGAACTTCAACCGAGACAAGACGAGGGGAGGAGGTATCCTTGGGAAAGGAGACACTGAATGAGCATTGGGAGAGATAGGAGGAAAACTAAGAGAGGACAGAGTCACAGAGACCGAGCGAATGAAGAGTTTGAAGGAGGAGAGCATGATCAACGGTGTCAAAGGCAGCAGAGAGGTCAAGGAGAATTAATATGGAGTAGTGACCTTTGGATTTAGCGGAGATTAGGTCATTAGTCACTTTGATAAGAGCAGTCTCAGTAGAGTGGAGAGGGCGGAAGCCAGACTGAAGAGGGTCAAGGAGAGAGTTGGAATTAAGGAAGCGGGACACACGGGTAAAGACAAGTCTTTCCAAAAGCTTTGATGAGAAAGGGAGCAGGGATATGGGACGATAGTTAGAAGGGGAGGATGGGTCAAGAGATGTTTTTTTCAGGATAGGTATTACAGTGGCATGTTTAAGGTCAGCAGGAACAGTGCCAGAAGAGAGAGAGCAGTTAAAGATGTGTGTTAGGGTAGGCACAAGACAAGGGGAGAGAGATCTGATGAGGTGAGATGGGACAGGATCGAGCGGGCAAGTGGTGAGGCGAGAGGAATGGAGAAGCGCAGCCACCTATTGTTCAGTAGCCGGGTAGAAAGTCTGGAGGGTAGGGAAAGCATGATTTACATGTGGTTGAGAAAGAGAATGGCAAGGAGGGGAGAATTGTTTCCTTAGCTGTTCAATCTTGTCGGTAAAGTAGCATGCAAAGCTATCAGCTGTAAGGTTAGTTTGGGGGGTGGCCACAGCAGGGCGAAGAAGGGAATTAAAGGTGTCAAAGAGACGTCTGGGATTGCATGAGCATGAACTAATGAGAGAGGAAAAGTATGACTGTTTGGCGAGGGCGAGGGCTGCATTGTATGAAAGCAACATGAATCTATAATGGAGAAAGTCTGCCTGGGTGCGGGACTTCCTCCAGGAAATATAAATTCTACAGGGTAGCATTTTTTTTTTTGTCAATTCTTTATTTATTCCAAGACAAGACATCTCAAGCAATAAATATATAAAAACATAAGAATATGCCTATACAAGCATGTACACTTCGCTCATGACTTTATACACTGGCAATATAAGCATATAATATAAGTGTACAATCACAGTTGCATAGATCACATAATTTGGGACCTCGGGTCGTATCTACGTCTCAAGTTCTCAAGGTATTTCACATCCCTATATATTTCTAGATGCCCTGTCTGGTTTTTAATAATAGATAAAATATCTAACATGTAACTTGTGGCAACCGCACACATATTAGCAAAAAAGAAGGTTCGACAAGGAAATAATATATGAGGGTACGTTGGCTCCCATGTCTCTATTGCAACACTCGCGTATTCCCTCTATGTACGGACGTACAATAAGAGCAAGGAAATAAGAAATTAAGGGAAATGAAAAAATAGTATAAGAAGAGCCTCGAAGATCCGAGGTCTTGGAAAATGGGGTATAGGAAGGGTGGGGAGCCCGAGGAGGGCTGCCCAACAAAAGGCACCCCGGGGAAATATACCTCCCTCCCGACCTAGTCCCCCATGGGGGTCCGCGAGGGCCCGGGTGATATGATTTACCTCCCCTCTCGCGCGCCCCGAGCTGTATGTTTGGATATTTTGGTCCATCCTGCCTTTCTCTAATCACTTGCAGTGCTATTTGTCCAGGGAATCCAGATCAAATTTCTTCATTGTCCCCCTGACCTGTGCTGTCAGCTTGTCCATTAGAAACGTATCTTTTATTTTTTGTTATACCATTGCCAGTGTAGGGGTCTCTCTCTGTAGCTACACCTGTGCTAGGGCTCTTCTAGCGGCCAGGTTTATTTTTTGTATGAGGTTTTGTTCCGTTCTTGTCCATCTATGGATCTGGACAATAGAGATACCCACGGGTCTAGTTTCACCTGCCTGTCAAAAACATCTCGCAGGAAAGCCGCAATCCGTTTCCAGTAGGTCTGCGCCACCAGGCATTCCCACCACATGTGTATTTACGTACCCTTGTGTCCGCAGCCTCTCCAACACAAGTCTGACGGGTTTTTACACATTCAGTACAGCGTCACTGGAGTGGTGTACCACCGAAACAAGGTCTTATATGATTGTTCCTGTACGGAGACGCACACCGAAGATGTTGCAGTAGCCTCCCATATTTCCTGCCATTCTATGCCCTCCAGAACCTCATTTTGATTTGTTTCCCACTGATCTATGTATGTGATATCTCCCCGGTAGCATTCTTTTTAATGAAGCCCTGTTGGTTTTATTGTCCATACACACCCATAGTTGGATCCAAGTAGGATCCTAAACTAATAAAGTAGGGGCAGAACTAATCACATGTTGGCCCCGTGTCGATTGCTGCTAATCCATGCGGATGCAAAAGGGCCATTTAGACTGCAAAATCTGGACATTGTTCATGTAATTTAACAATATCTGGATTTTATAAGTCGGGGCCTAAACAGGCCAGAATTTCAGTTGAATTGAACATGAATGGCTGAAATCCAGACCGAATGAATTAAACACAGGCCAGGATAAAAAATAAAATACATACAAATCTGAACTATTTACTTAACTGCAGTAAGGGAGGTTTTATCTACTAAACATTTTAAAATTAGTGACTGTGCAATACTTGGATTATTATTAAGATTAGGGTAGGGGCTGTTGGGGGACACTAAATTCTCCCCTATAAATATTATAAGAGCACCCATCCACTGACCACCTGTTTATTTTATGGCACATCCCCACCCGCTGGCCACCAGATATTTGACAAGGAAAATTAGGGATTATTCTAGCCTTGAAATAAACAAAAACTGATATTTTTCCAGGGGACACAGTAGGTCACATATATTTCGATATTGTGAACACTTGTACTGTGTGTTCGTTTGTTCTCCCCATCTTTTTTATTCTAGCCTTGGTTGCTGCATAATCTAAATTTTTTTTTTGTTGAAATTTGTATTTTATTGGTTTTCACATCAATAAGCGAAGGGTGGGTGGGATGGGGTACAGAAAAAGAAAAGGGAGGTGGGAAAGGGAGGGGTCACTTTACATCGAATCTTATGTTGGTCAAGAATATACAAAAAATGACAATTGACAATTGCAGGTATTTGTAGCGGTTCAACAGCACACATTAATCGGCTGATCTCCCTATGCATCACAGTGCAAATGATTCGATCATTTAGGCTTAATTCCCATTCCTAGGTCCCAGTCTGCTTTATAGTACTCTCAGACCTAGCGTTGTTCCCCACTACCTCGAGGTGTTTGCTACGCCCAGTCTATCTACATTCAGCTATTGTGTTTAGTTAAGTTATTGGTGGGTACGTGCTGTTCGTTAGCATTTCTCCAAGCTCGCCACTGTTCCCATGTACTACCACTGCATTTGGTGTTGTTCTGCGCTTTGGAAAAGCTTGTTTCATAAATAGCCTGGTTGTCTATGTCTTGGATGAGGGCAGGAATGCTAGGGGCTTCTGTTGTTTTCCAGAGTCGTGCTATCAATTTTTGTGCGGTTAGCAGGACGTGGTACATTAATTTTCTCGCTTGTGTGGGTGTTTCCCTGGGTATATCTAACAGTAAAAAGGTCTTAGGGTCAAGGGGTAGTTGAATGGTAGTGGTATCGGCAATGATTTTTTGGGTGTCTTCCCAGTATCTGACTAGGCGTGGACATTTCCACCAAATGTGGAGGACCGAGCCTTTCTCTTGTTTGCATCTCCAACACGTCGGGGACGTGTTGGGATATAGTTTATGTATACGTAACGGCACCATATACCACCGATATATTGTTTTCTGGTGTTGCTCTATAAGGGGAGCGGATTTGATCAATTTTCTAGTGGAAGATGTGATGGAGGACCACTGTCTCTCAGTGATGGGAGTTTGGAGGTCTATTTCCCATTGGTGTGCTGGAGTGGAGTCAGATTGGTATGGCAGAATAAGTCTGTAGCATCCAGATAAGGGTTTGAAGGTCTGGGGTAATGTGCCTGTGATGCCTGTTTGTTCCCAGATCGATAGCTCGTTGATATTTGCAGTCTCACTTCTACTATCTTTATTGCGTGTGTGTAGAAAAGATTTGAGTTGAATATATGAATATTGTGATATGTGTGGAAGGTTAAAAATCGTGTTGAGACGGTCAAAACTCATCAGTTTGCCCGATTCAAAGACCTGAGCTAGGTGTGAGATTCCCTTGCCCTTCCACGGTGTTGCGTGGAATGTTGGGATACAGTATGTTATGGCTTCTATGGGTGTTGCCATGGAGAGGGGGTTGGCTGTCTCAAACTTCCTCCTATGCTTGTCCCAAATTTGTAACGCTAATTGTACTTGTATGGGTAGTAACGGTGTGGTTGGTCTGTTTGTTTTGTGCAACCATATCAGGATGTTGGTTGCAAAGGGCTTAACAGCTAGGTTCTCTAAGTGCACCCACTGTGGTTGGTTGATCCTCACCAAGTGTGTTAGTAGAGGGGTTAAGACTGCCGCTTGGTAGTAGGTTTGTACATTCGGGAACGCCATGCCCCCGTGTTTCACTGGTGCGGATAGTAGTTTGCAAGAAATTCTCGCCCGTTTTGCTCCCCAGGTAAACTGCAGCAGCTTCGATTGTATGGTTTTAAAGTAAGATTGTGGCGCCTGTAACGGGAGGTTCCGAAACACATATTGAAGTTTCGGTAGTATCGACATTTTAATAGCCACAATGCGTTCCGTCCAAGTAAGGAACAGTTTTTCCCAGCCCCGTAGTAAGGATAGGCACTCATTCCATACTTTGGTGTAGTTAGTTGGGAACATTTCGGAAGCTTTTTTGGTGAACGTCAGGCCTAGGTATTTAATGTCGTTGGTGCGCCATTCGAATTGGTAGGTTTTACGTAGATGTGCGAGGGCTAGGGGGTCTAAGCGTAATCCTAATGCTTGTGTTTTGGAGGTGTTTAAGGAGTAGTATGAGAGACCACCATATTCCTCGATAAGGTGCATTATGTGTGGTAGGGAGGTAACAGGATGGGAAACATACAGAAGGATATCATCCGCAAATGCACTAATCTTGATTTGGCGGCCATGCCAATTTACGCCTTTAATGTCTGGATGGGATCTAATGGCCATTAGTAGGGGCTCCAGGGCCAGTACGTACAACAAGGGGGACAGAGGGCATCCCTGTCGGGTGCCGTTTGTAATGTGAAAGGGATCTGATTTGAAACCTGCCTGTAGTACCTGGGCCCTTGGGTGTGAATATAGGGCGAATACTTGTTGGATGAACTGTTGTGGGAATCCAAATACCGACAAGACCTGTTTTAAGAAGGACCAATCTAGGCGGTCAAACGCTTTTTCAGCATCCAGGGCTAACAGTAGCCCACCTTGGCCTGATCTTCTCAATTCTTCCATAATTAGGGACAGTTTTCGTGTATTGTCTAGCCCCTGCCTCCTAATCACGAACCCTGTTTGGTCATCGTCTATGATTGAGGGCAGGATTTTACCTAGTCTGGAGGCCAGGATTTTTGCGTATATCTTAGCGTCTGTATTTAATAAGGAGATAGGCCTAAAATTCTTACATTGGTCTGGGGGTTTCCCAGGTTTTGGTAGGGTAACTATAGTTGCTAGTAACATCTCAGGGGGGAGTTCTCCTGAGTCAGTAGCTGCTTGGAATATTTGGACAAGTTTAGGGCCTAATATTTCTGCAAATGTTTTATAATACAGGTTTGGTAGGCCGTCTGCTCCTGGGGTTTTTCTTGGGGGGAGGTTCCTTATTGCTTGGAGTACTTCTGGTAGGGTAATAGGTTGAAGTAGGTGTTCTATTTGGTGGTTATTTATTTTAGGGAGGGGTAGACGGGTTAGAAACTCCATAATGTTACTGACCTGAATGGGGGGGGGTATCTGGTCTTTCGCCCAAATTATAGAGGCCAGAGTAATAGTTGGCAAACTCCTGAGTGATATCTATTGGGTTTTGTATTTTATTACCCTCTGGGCCCTGAATATGCGCTATCTTGGTGGCTGCTAGTTTTGCTCTCAGCCTGTTAGCTAGTAGTTTGGTGGCTTTCCCGCTGTGGTGGTAGTGGGTCGCTTTGAGCTTGTGTAACATGTATGAGGTTTTGACCGCTTGTAGTTCGGTAAGTTTGTCTAGCAGGTTTTGGATTTGTAGTGCTAGGGCTCAAGAGGGGGCGCCTTTATTTTGGGCAGTTAAGTGTGCCAATTGCCGTTGGCATTCCATTATAGTCGCTTGTCTATGCTTTTTAAGATACGAGGATTGTCTAATAAATAAACCACGAACAACGGCCTTATGGGCCGACCAGGTGGTCAAGGCTGATGTTTCCCCACCTGAGTTTGTCTGAAAGTAGTTGTTAAGGTCAATCTTTATTTGGTCCACGAAGTTACTATCTTGTAGTAGGGACTCGTTTAGTCTCCAGTTCCCTCTACCTTTGAACTGAAATTTATCATACAGATCCAGGGACACCGGGCCGTGGTCAGACCACGTAATGTCTCCCATCGTACATTTGGCTATTTGTGGTAATGTGGATTGGTCCACGTAGTAGGTGTCAATGCGGGTGTAGGTATTGTGCACTTTGGAGTGGAAGGAGTAATCCCGTTCTCTTGGGTGGAGTATTCTCCAGCTGTCATACAGGTTATGTAGTGCAAGCAGTCTAGACAGTTTTTTGCCTGTGGATACTATACTTGCTCGTCTAGTGCCTCTTGGGAGTGCTGTTGAGTCTAAGTCCGGGGATATTATAAAGTTGAAATCCCCGCACAACAACAGTCCCCCCTGTCTCACTTTATCTATCTCTTTAACTATGAGTCTGAGGAATTGTTCTGGGCCAGTGTTGGGGAAATATACAGAGGCCAATGTATATTGGACATTATTGAAGAGACCCACTAGGATTACATACCTTCCCTGGGGGTCTATAGAGACTACTTGTTCTTGAAATGCTATGGCTTTATGTATGAGAATAGAGACTCCCTTCGTCTTTTTATCAGAAGTAGCGTGGTATTGTGTTGGATAGTTTTTTGTGTAGATTGCAGGGGTTCGAGTGTTGGTGAAATGTGTTTCCTGAATACACGCGACGTCTATTTCCTCTTTTTTCAGGTCTTGCAGTAATAGCCTGCGTTTACCCGGGGAGTTCAATCCTTTTACATTATACGTTAGTATTTTAACCATGGTTGTGTATATAGGGAAGGATGCTATGAAGCGTGTGTTTGGTTACTACTGGTGCTGCTGGATCATTGCAGCATGTCAGTTTGGTAAGCCTGCGGTGGTTCTGCTGTAACGGACTTTTGGTTCGTGACTGGGGGAGAGAAGGGGTAGGACGGAGATGGGTGGGGTAAAACTGGAAAAACTGGTGGGTGACACACCCAATTTGGCTCTGAGGAGTGGAGCCTCGAGACTCGCCTAGTGAATAGGCCCGTCTAGTGGGGGTAGTGGTGGTGAGGTCTTTACACATAGTAAACTTACACCATGAAACCAAAAGAGCATTTGAACACCAAGTTGCAAAACTAACAGGTCATGAACAACGTTTAACTAATTTCAATAATTTTCTAAACACAGCCTCGCTATAGGTTGGCATCATTGTTAAAATGTGCCTTTACAGTGGGCCAATCTCAATAAACTTTTAAACACAGCCTCTCTATAGGATGGCATCATGTCCAGTATGTGCCTTTACCTTGCCTGTGCCCCCGTGGGGGAATGATTAAAAAGCTTATTGGGCAGCGCCGCATTCTAACCAGCAGTCTCTGCTGCTTGTTGCAGGTCAGGTAGTTTGAGGTATAACAATAGTTAATAAATACATTATAACTAAGTAAGCATTAAGTTATAGCCCTGTAACTTGAAAGTTTTTTAGCATTTTAACTTGCACAGTGTTTATGGAATAGTTACACTTGTTCCAGGGGAAGGGCAGTCTTTCTTTTGACAGTCCATTCCAGTAACATCTTGGGCACTTTTGTTTTAGTTGGTTCTGTCGCCGGTTGGGGGAGCCCCCAGTCTCTTAGTTTCTGGACGCCTTGCTGCGGGGTCGTGATGGCATGTATGGCCCCTTGGTGGGAGATCAGAAGTTTGGCAGGGAATCCCCATCTGTAATTCAGGTCGTGCTCTCGCAGGGTGGAGGTGATCGGCGCCATTGACTTTCGGAATTGGAGAGTGTCCGCCGATAAGTCCGCGAAGATCTTGATGGAGCTGTATTCGTTTGGCATACCTGGGTTCCTGCTGGCCCGCATGATCTTATCTTTAGCGTGAAAAAAGTGTATTCTAGCGATTACATCTCTCTCTGCAGTTTGCGGCAGGTGTTTCGGTCTGCGCAGCCTGTGCGCTCTGTCGATTAATAGTTGATCCGGGTGTATTTCTGGTACTAGGCTCTGGAGCATTTTTGAGAGATAATGTTGGAGCTCGGCGTTTGTAATTGTTTCTGGGATTCCTCTGAACCGCAGATTGTTCCGCGTTGCCCTATCTTCCATGTCAGCTAACTTTAGCCTGTGTACTTCCAGAATGCCATCCAATTCTTGGACTTTGTCTGCTAAGCTGTTATGTGCCTCCACGTGTTCGTCCATTTTGGACTCCACCTGAGCTGTGCGGTTTCCTATTTCATGTATGTCTTTCTGTAGGTCTGCTGTCAGAGCCTGAATCTGCAGCTGTATGTTTTTCTGTATGTTGTCTGAGAATTCAGACATTAGGGCACGGATCCCTCCCATCGTAGGTGGCTGGTCTTCTGTATGCCGTGTGGGGGATGATTTGGGTGAGGGGGAGTTTTCCCGCGGTCCGAAGTCGCCGCCATCTTGTGCAGGCTCCTCTCCCTCGCGCTGTTTGGATGCCGCGAGTTTCGTGCCGAAAAAGGAGGCACGCTCTGCCTTCCCAGCTTTGTTTTTAGGGCACTGGGACATGTTGTTTATCTTCCCCAGGTGACCCGGGTATTTGCCGCTTATTGTGCCGGTTGTTTTGCGCTCGTTTTGGAGTCTGTGCCGGGAGCTGCTCCTACATGCGACCGTTCAGCTCCGGTGTCAGGCCACGCCCCGCATAATCTAAATTTTATTAAAGACAAGAGGTGAGAGGCATTTTCCTTTTTTTACTCCTTCTTTACTGACACCTCCAGCACCAAAGAAACAGTTAACACAAACTGAATAAAACAACCAATGAGATTACAAATGGGCATATAAAACCACTTAGAGCACCCTCTTACTTCCTCTTACTTTGAGCATGAGGACAAATGGCAAATGAAGCTCCAAACAGGTAATCAAGAACAGGAAAGTAACTGCCACAGAAGACAACTCCGATCCGGATTAAACTGCAAGAAAAGTGAAAAGTGTTGTAAAAGTAAACTGCGGAGGGAAGGTGAGCCAATAAACAGTCACCAGTGAAAATCCTAAATGCAATATCCATATGGCAAAGTCCCCGAAAACAATAATGCCAAAGGGGAAATGTACCAATGCAAATAGGAACTGTTGCGGCTCCCGGCCCACCGCATGGCGCAACCGTGCCCGACCGGCACGACCTCGCCGATATTGCGAGCTTACCTGCGAGCCGGCGAGCCGGGAACCGTTTCTCCGTGTCTTCTGGGCGTTGCGCCCAAATCAAAGATGGTGCTGACCACGTGGTCGCGCACACCACAAGCTCCGCCCCTCAAATTTATACGGACGTGCGCATGACGTCACGATGACAACGCACGCACACGTTCTGGGATCAGAGGTCACCCTCTGACCAATCAGAGCCCAGAGAGGGATATTTAAATCCCTAATTCACTCCAGTTCCTTGCCCTGCCGTGGTTTCCTGTTCCTGGTTCCTGAGAGTGAGTTTATCTTTGTGAATCTGACTTCCTGGTATCCTGATCTTGGCTTTTCCGTGGTTATTCCGAATTCTGGTTCCCCTGACTTGGCTTGTTTAAACGGTATCTGAGTATTTCTGGCTTCCTTGACCTCGGCTTTCCCTTTGACCATTCTCTATCTCTAGCGTATTAGTCCGGCCATTCTAAGGTCCTTTTATTTCCTTCCTTTTTTTATGTATATGTTTACATAGTTTCTGCGTGTTCAACCACACTAGCAGCCGTAACAGGAACATAGTCAGACAAGCATAAGACAAAACATAAATAAATCATGCTAAAATATAACCAAAGACACACATGAAGCATACAATCTGGGAAGAGAGAGAGGGGAAAATATTATTTAATACAATTTAGATTACTTAGACATCAAGGCTAGAATCATCCCCAATTTTATAGAAAGTGAGAGGATGAGGATTCCCCTCTGTATCCTGCAAGGGCAAGTGTAGCATACATATAAGATCAGCACAAGATATCTCCAGAAGCAAAGGTAACCAGGGCTGAGCAGCTCAAGTTGAGCAGTAGAACAGTCACATGCTGGTGCTACATTAGGTGAAAAGTGAGAAGAATCATGGAGAAGTGAGGGAATGCATAAGTACACCAAATGAGGCCAAGGTTGGAGAAATTCTTCCACCACTGCACTGAGAGCTTCCAGGAGCCAACTGAACTAAGGTGTTTGTATGGAGCCTCAAATTGCTGGTTTCCCTTTAATGACGAGAGAACCAGTCCGCCACCAGATTGTCTTGTCACAGAAGATACTCCACCCGGATAGAGAGGTGGTTGACAGCATCACGTTCCTCAGTCAGGAAAGCATCAATGATAAAAGATTGAGTGCCACTTAGACTGCAGCTAATACCTTGGACAAAGAGTCTGCCAGGGTGGAGCACAGTCACACTTGGGGGCCATCTCGGACCTGGAAATCAGTGTCTTCAGTTTAGCCATGAAGAAGCTGTGAATAAACACAGAACAGCAGGGCAATGTCCAAAAGTTGCATAGGAAAAAAACACGGTAAAAAAAACAGGGTCAACCTGTCAGGATCAGCATGGAACCGAAATGTGCAGACTATAACACAATACATAGACTAGCAACGTACTGATCCTTAGAGTGGCCTGAATAACAGAGAGAATGCTGAGGTCAAGGACAGAGATACGGATAAACAATATAACAAGCCAAGGTCAAAGGTTTACAAAGATCAGGATTAGGAGTGGGCTATTATTTCCTAAAAGGAATCACAAAATATTATAGTGAGCTGCCAACTTTGGCATCCTTGATATCAGGTGAGTTGGGTCATGGTCAGAAGGCAGGCATGTCCTTGACGCATTCAGCATTACAGACAACATCCTAGCTCACAAAGGGTGTGCATCATGCCAGTGTGTATGCGCACCAAGATTACAATCTGCCTACCTCAGCAGCCAATCAGGGACGTCTATTTATTGAGCGCTGTTTTGAACTTGTTTATGGGCTTCAAATGCCCTAAAGTTAACTCTAAGTGCACCATACATGCTGTAAAATGGACATTCAGAGTGTATTTTGCCATCAGTCCTTCCAAACTTAGGTGATGGCGTTGGGCTGTCAGGTGATCGTAAGGATGGGGAAAGACTGTATATTTTATTTGACAGGTCTGTTATAGCTCATTCACAACCTGGGGAGTGGCATACAATATTAATATAGCTGTGCTGGATATAGTTTGTTTGGATATCTAGTACACATTTCTATGTATTTAACAATGCTTATGCTTAACAGCTATAGACTTTTACCTGACACATACATTTTAAAGTATTAGGAATGTCTTTGCCCACACACCTGGCACTCACAAGTAATAGCATTCTGAGTTCCAGGAAAGGTTGCATGTCAATACACAATTATTCATTTTTGGCACTTGGAGTCTAATTTGTGGTAAACCTGCCTGGACCCCAGCTGCTCTAAGTAAGCTAAATAAACCTGGACCTGCATGGAGCTCTTTCAAAACTTTGGCACTATATGTACAGTATGCATCCCAACGTTATTGGCATTGGCAATGCCTTCTCCTCAATTTATTACTGGCATATTTAAACATGGCATTAATTCAATTATCCAAAAAAGGGAAATATGTTTCATGGTCATACATATATTTCACTTGCAGTGAAATCTCAGTGGTTTATACACATTAGATCTTTGAATTTACTGCCAAAATAGAAACTTAGAGATCAGATAATGTGCTCTTTAAAATGCACTTCTGTCATATTTTATCAAAGCCAAGCTTTCCTGCAATGAGTTTATTGCAACAAGATGCCTCTTATAAAAGGACACTCCAAACACCGTAATATGCTGCATTCATATTAAAGCATACACTCATTTAGTTTGCTTAAAGTGTTATTCTAATCACCATAGTAACTTTGCATAATTGCCAAGCACACCATGCAACTTCAAAATAATTTAACAGAAAACAGACTACTGAAGGCAGTAAAGTCACTAGGTATTACCATGAGTAGCAACTGATAGTACCTGCTGTGTATGATCACTTTGCACTGGTGATTTGGGGGAACTGGATCATCTTTGGGATCTTCAGGGAGAGGAGGTAGTCATTATCCCTTCCAAACAGCAGATTGCAACCCAGGAAGAGGAGGTAGAGGTAGCTTGCATTCCTCTCCAGCAGTAGATAGGGCTCCAGGGATAGGAGGTAGCCGTCCTCCCTCCCCAGAGGAAGAATGAGAATGAGAGGAGGACGAGGTAGCCGGCATCCCTCCCCAACAGCAGATATGGCTTCATGGGCAGGAGGCAGCTGTCCTCCCTTCCCAGCAGAATAATTTGTTTCAGAGAGAGCAGCACCCATCCCCAGTGGCAGTTGGAACCCCAGCGGCCTAGTGAGTTTCAGGGCCAGTTTGCAGCTGGCACGAATGAGGTTCCGAGAGAGGAGGTAGTTGACCTTCCTCCCCAGTGATGAAGCATGTTTCTGGGATAGGGTACAGGTGTCCCTGGAGGTTGATGTTGGGTCTGGATAGGAAATAGTTCCACTTTCAGATGTGGTTTTGGGTCAACTGTATTTCAACAATGGGTGCATGGAACAAAATGTCTAACATGGAAGTAAACTGGTCCTGGGTTTCCTTCTGGTTAGTCTCCATTGGAAGGGGGAAAGATGTGATATATACTACTTTGAGCTAGGGATTTGTGGGACATGGATCGCCTTTGGGAAGGCTGGGTGAAGAGAAACCCCTGGATCAGACACAGCCATCTAACCCTTTCTATGGATCTGCAACTTTTGGGTCCACTGGAATCAGTACGTTTTGGGTAGGTTTTGGTTTGGGAGGTGGGATCCAGAGGAGCTGTATGGGGATGACAGAGATTCTGGTTTATTTGCCCCCTCTTATGTCTAAGTAACCTTGTGCCTATTTTGGGTACTGGGTGACCAGGAATACCAGCATGGGCTGCCCAGACAGACCTCCAGGACTAAGACTCCGTTTTGGGGCTTTGTGTAGCCAAATTGCTGCAACCACTTAGAGACTCAGAGCTGGAGATGATCAACTGAACACCCAGGTGCAGGAAGAAGACTGTGATTGTTTTATGGTGTGGAACTCTGTTCAATGGGAATCTCCTATTGGGTGAATACACATTTGGAGAGGGAGGGCATTGTATCTTGTGCAGTGTCTGTTTTAATTATTGTATGGTACTTTTGGACTGTGTATGTGCTTGTATGTCTATTCAATAGGTGTTATGTGTCATTATGTGAGTCATCCATTGTCCTATCCCAAGTTGGGATATTTGCTGATAGGGAACTCCTACAAGGTGTGATATCCTTTGTTAGGTGAATACTACATTGTATAAAAAAATTTTTATTGAATGACTCACTATTGTATGCTAAGTGAGTTTTATAAGTATAAATATGTGTGTGTTTATTTTTACAATAAAGTAAGTTCTACTTTCACCCTTAACCATGTCTCGACTGGTTCTTGGGTGGAACTGCATTTCCCTGAATCAAATTTTGAGCTGCTGTCTGGATATAAAGTTGATACACTGTGATAAAGGCTATAATCACTGTATTTGAACCCTGGTGCAAGACTTTGGATCAAGTCGATAGCGAGAGGAAGCTGTTGCTACCCAGCCGGGGTACAGAGAGGTCCTTTTTTTCTGTGCTACTATAAATAATTAACGAAATACTCTAGGCATCATAAGAACTTTTTTCTTATTTAAGTTGTTATGGTACCTGGAGGAATTGGATACCTTCTTACGTTAAGGGCTTATGATGTTTCTGAGAGTTTTGACACCATGGTTGTGTAGACAGAGCCCAACCGCTCTGCCACCCTTCTTCTGACCAAGTCCTCAGCTTCTGTGAGAAAGCCCTAGATGGGCACAGGTGATAAGTTGAGAGCACTCCTCCCTCCCTTTAATTAGGTTGTTGCTTTTGTTTATGTTTCATTGTTTTCTCACTTGCCTTTCATCACAGCAGGTGGGTAGTTGTCCTTGCCAATTGTGGGCTGGACTGGGGGAGTCCAACAGGTGTGAAGGAAAGTAGGACTGATCCCTCCCCTAGCTTGGGTAAAGTTAAGGTATGGTTTATTACAGACGTGCCCACTGAGCCAAAGGTTGGCAAGTGGTTAGCATGGTGTTGTTGGAAGGCCAGGTTTTGTGGTCAGTGTTGGTTAGTACAAATTAATAGTTATCCTAATAGGTACAGTTGCATATTAGCATCAATAAGATTCCCTAAAGATTTCACACTTCCCCATTCAATACTGTCTAATATGACCGAGCAACAAGTCAAATCCTACCCCCACCCCACTAGCCTCTGCTTCTAATACAATTAGCTTCTACAATGCATGAGATGCAAAAGTGAATATTGGGGCAGCTTTGTTACTGTGGAAACTCACAAACACAGATAAACAATAGGACAAGATGATGTAGTACTGACTGGAAGTAAACAAAGTCTGGAAAACACATCTGTATGTTCCATGTACAATATTAAATGTAGACTATAAAGCAGTGGAACATGAGGTCCTGCCCCACCCCCTACATTTTAATTGAAGTGCTGCTGAAATTCACAAATGATATGCTCAATAAATACTGTGTCAATCACATCATTCAAAATATGAAAACTATTATATAAACAAGAAAGTTAATATATTTATTTAGTCTAAAACATAAGATTGTACGAGGATTCAGCTAGTAACCAGATGATAGGTAGAGGTTATGTGCTAAAGTGGTTATGGTGTTTATAGTATCTCTTTAAAGGGACAGTCAAAGCACCATAACCACTATAATTATTTTGTAGTCATTATGGTTAACAACTCTTTGGGTTCTGTTCCTTTGGTTTGTGACTAACTGTTTTCAAGGGTCTCCTTGTGCCTAAAGTACAGACCTTCTGCTGTGGCTCAGCTAACTTCCACATCAGCTGCTCAAATTTGGACCTGCAGGAAGAGCTCTGGTGTTTGTTCAATCCCTCAAAAACAATTTGACAATGAGCTATAGTTACAGGATTTAGAGTACACAATTAAGTATCTTGTTGTATTTAATTCTACATTGTCAGGAAACCTACCTCTGGTCGGACATGAATCCCTGTTGCCCACCTTCCACTGCTGCGCACAGAGAAATTTCCAGAATTATTTATTTCTGACCCACCTGATATTTGAAATTCCCTGATTTTGCCTGATTCAGGTTGCGCCTTCCGAGGAAGATTGGCAGAAAGTAATGATTCTGACACATAAATGATCCGCTTCTGTATCAGAAACACTGATATAAAAAGTTTACCGTGCACTGAATCCAACCACTTGCTGACATTGGTTAATAGTGATATATTTGGCGATCATGCTATGGTGGGTTTTCTGGACAGCTATACTTGTAATCGTTAGCAAACTTTCACATGCTCCATCCCAATTTGAGCCATCTGTAATTTTCTTCCTGCACACTTTCCTACCACAGAAGCTATATAGCAGTCAGTAGAATTGTGTTTACTTCTTGCCGCTTCTCCTTACTTAAAAGACTGTGTGCTGTCCTTGGTGGCCTGGTTTAGATTGGTTAAGGACATGTGGAGTTTTGAAGATCTGTAGAAAGGTATGTTATTAGGTGGTTTTATTGACTAGACTATATTGGACCACACTAACACTCTATCCTGCACAGCATCATTTATATTTAATTTAACCACCCTGTACATTTATTTTATATATCCTGTGTGCATTGTATATTTTCTTGCCTTTATATCATGTCTGTTATGCTAAAGTGTAGTTTTGCTAGCACGTATGTAATTGTGTTATTCACCTATATGCATTCCTCTATTTTCCCTCTGATTTCTGACTGACCTCTGACCCCCAGGCAGGGCCGTCTTTAACGCGGGGCAAACGGGGCAGCTGCCCCGGGCCCAGTTTCTCTTGGGGGGCCCGAGGCACCTGCCCCGTGGGCCCCGCTGACCCCGGCGGGCGGGTGGCAGGTCGGGCAGGAAGGCGGGCGCGCGAGGGAGCACTCACTGCTTCCTCTTCAGCTCCCTCGCGCACCGCACTGATGCCGGAGCCGGAAGATGACGTCATGTTCCAGCTCCGGCATCCCTACGCGGCGCGCGAGGGAGCTGAAGAGGAAGCAGTGAGTGCTCCCTCGCGCGCCCGCCTTCCTGCCCGACCGGCCACCCGCCCAGGACCCCAGCACCACCACTGGACCCCAGGGAATCCCCCCAGCACTCCAAAAGGTAAGGAGGCTGGGGGGATTACATTTTAAAAAAAATATGTGTGTTTGTGTGTATGTGTGTGTTAGTGTATGTGTTTGTGTATGTGTGTTAGTGTGTGTTTATGTGTTTTAGTGTGTGTGTTTGTGTGTTAGTGTATGTGTGTGTTAGTGTGTGTGTTTGTGTATGTGTGTTAGTGTGTGTGTATGTGTGTTAGTGTGTGTGTTTGTGTGTTAGTGTATCTGTGTGTTAGTGTATGTGTGTGTTAGTGTATGTGTGTGTGTGTCAGCATGTCTGTGTGTGTGTCAGTATGTCTGTGTGTGTGTGTGTGTCAGCATGTCTGTCTGTCTGTGTGTCAGTATATATGTGTGTGTATATCTGTGTGTGTCAGTATGTGTATGTGTCAGTATGTCTGTCAGTGCGTCAGTATGTCTGTTAGTGCATGTGTATGCATGTGTCAGTATATCTGTCTGTGTGTGTGTGTGTCAGTGTATGTGCCTGTGTGTGTGTGTCAGTATTTCTCAGTGTGTATGTGGGTGTCAGTATATCTGTCAGTGTGTGGGTGTCAGTATTTCTGTCAGTGTATGTCTGTCAGTACGTCTACCAGTGTATGTGTCTGTGTGTGTGTCAATATATGTACCTGTGTCAGTGTGTCTGTCAGTGTATGTGCCTGTTTATCTGTATGTAGTCAGTGTATGTATCTGTGTATCTGCTTGTGCGTCAGAGTGTGTACCTGTGCATCTGAGCCGCAACTTTAAATACAAATACACCCCTCCATTCAAACTTCAACACTACATATAAAACACACTCCTGCATTGAAACGTCAACACTACATACAAGCACACTCCTACATTCAAAAACAAACACTACACATAAATGCACACTTGCATTCAAACTCCAGTACCACATACAAACACATTCACACAAACATACTCCATACAAACACATGCTTACATTCAAACATACTAACATGGCTCAGTGCTAAATACAACCCTGCAAGCATGGGAAATTGGTAGAGTCCCAGCTGTCAAAGCATTGTTGGAGTTGCACGACAGATGGGGTTCTACCTTTAGTCCAACCTTGCAATTGGGGGTCCCAATAAAATTCATTCTACTTTAGTACCGCCACTGCGTTGGGATGGATGCCGTGATTGCATACCAGGGAGTGAGGGGCGAGAGCGGCAGGGCACAGGGGGCCCAAGCAAACACTTGCCCAGGGTCCATTCGTTATTAAAGACGGCCCTGCCCCCAGGGCCGGATTAACATAGGGGCTGATGGAGCTGCAGCTCCAGGCCCAGGCCCAGGCCCAGGCCCATGGAATAGGCCCATTGATTTATAAAAAATAAATATATATATATATTTTTTTTTTACATTTTTTTGTTTTTTCACACACTACTCTTAGGGATTCCACCTGGCTTTTATTTTATTGGCACAGACAGTATTTGAGGCTGCCTGGCTGGTGCCAATAGTACAGTGATACTGGCAATACAAATGCTGGTATTTTTCTCAGTATAAACAAGAGATTACTATGCAATACCAGCACTGGCCAGTAGGGGTCGCTGTGTGTGGAGACAGACAGGGATAGGAAGTTCCAGCATATCCCTCCCTGCCCATCTATACTCACTGATCTGCAGGGGAGCAGCTACAGAGAGTCCAGACAGCAACTCCCACCCTGCAGAGACAGCCTACAGCTCAGGGAAGTAAGGGATGGGGGGAAAGGCTGCAAGGAGACATGGGGACACTGAGACACTAAGGGGCATTGGGACACATTATGACACAGACACATGGGGACACAGTGTCCCCATGTCTCCCAGTGTCCCTGGTGTCTCAGTGCCCCCTAGTCTCCCAGTGCCCCCAGTCTGCCAGTGTCTCACTGCCCCCATGTCTTCTAGTGCCTCCATGTCTCCCAGTGCCTCAAGTGTCTCAATGTCCCCATGTCTCCAAGCTAGTGTCCCTAGTGTCTGTGGCCTTGTGTCTCCTTGTCCCCATGTCTCCCAGTGCCCCCATGTCTCAATTGTCCCATGTCCCCCAGCCAGTGTCTCTAGTGTCTGTGTCCCCATGTCTTCAAGTGTCCCCTATTTCCCCAGTGTCCCCATGCGTCCCAGCCAGAGTCCCCTAGTCTCCCAGTGTCACTGGTGTCTCTGTGTCCCTAGGTCTCCCCGTGTCCCCAGGTCTTCTTAGTGACATGGGAACCCTGGGATACATGGGGACACAGGGAGACATGGGGCATTGAGACACTGTGATACATAGGATCACTGGGAGACCTGGGGACATGACACTAGGGGACACTGGGAGACATGGGGCACTGAGACACTGATACATAGGAACACTGAGACCTGGAGTAATCGACACATGGGGGCACTGGGAGACATGGGGCCACTGGGAGGAATCCATCTATACAGCAGAATCAAACTAAGTAGTTTTTTGGTGATTTTACAGCATTTTCTCTTATGTCACTCCTTGTGATTTACATCATGTGATGTCACCCATACATATTTAATTATGCAAATTAGCAAGGCCGGTATGTTTTTCCAAGAAAGGTGGCAACCCTAACTACTTTTCACATACCCTTACTTAAGTATGGGAACTTAAGAGGGATGTATGGGAACAAAACTTGTGTGGACTGGCTGACAATGAATATAGTTAAAGGGACACTAGAGTCACCAGAACAACTACAGCTTATTGAATTTGTTCTGGTGAGTAGAATCATTACCGTCAGGCTTTTTGCTGTAAACACTGTCTTTTCAGAGAAAATGCAGTCTTTACATTACAGCCTAGTGATAACTTCACTGGCCACTCCTTAGATGGCTGTTAGAGATCCTCCCCTAAAATGCACCCAAACATTCAGCATCTCCTCCCTCTGCATGCAGACACTGAACTTTCCTCATAGAGATTCATTGATTCAATTCATCTCTATGAGGAGATGCTGATTGGCCAGGGCCGAGTTTGAATCATGCTGGTTCTGCCCCTGATCTGCCTCTTTGTCAGTCTCAGCCAATCCTATGGGTAAGCACTGTGATTGGATTAGGCCACCACATCTAATGATGTCAGCAGACTGCTTGTTTTTCTGAGTCTAACAGCATGTAGAGTTACAGCTTCAGACTTGACTACAGTAAGATTTTGCTATATTTATGGAGGCATGAGGGGCCCAGGGGGGCTAGATGGTGGTGTTAACACTATAGGGTCATGAATTCATGTTTGTGTTCCTGAACCTATAGTGATCCTTTAAGGTAATGCTGACTTTGGTCTCTCTAACAATGTTGCATGTTCCCTTTCTTCTACACTCACTACATACAGCTTTTCTCTGTCCCAGACTATATACCAGGAGCTTCTGCCTGCTAGTAAGAAGGTAAGGAGACAAGTGGACCAGTGAGTGCTAGGGGACAGTCCTTAGAAAGCATTGAGAGAGAGCATCATTAGATGCATTTATGCCAAGCTCAGGGTGCTGTCTGCATAGTATGCCCTTAGTTGGCCAGCTGCATGATGAATGACATGCATTCATACCAGGCTGGCCATCTAATTCTTTGGGCAGACATATCCTCTTTTTGGGCACGTTCGCCCCTTTTGGCAGGTTTACGTGATTTGTGTCAGTGGCACACCCTTTTACCGTGCCCATTAACTTCCTGCTTGACTGGACACTGCTGTTAGGGGTTATGGATTTACTTGAAAGATTAAAACATAAATTAGTGAGAGATTAGCCTAGGGTATGTGTTTTCTTATAGCTGCTGTTTTCTTTCTCTCCAGCACCATCTTCATCAGATACATGACGCTTGGGAGTGTTTTACTGTTTTTGGTCGATATGATTCTGTAATTAGGCCCATCATAATTGTCAGCACCAGGTCCACTGGGCTCTTAATCTGGCCCTGCTGACCCCTCCCTTCTTTTATTGATATGTTTATTTGAATAACTATCCCTTCCTCTCTGTGCCTAGATACATATCCCCCTCCCTCAGCTTTATTAAAAGCCTATCTGACCCTCACATATCTTTATTCAACAGCCTGATTTCAGAATTAGCATGCCCCAATACTGCTGTAAGAAAGTCTGATATCCGCCCACCCCACCCCATGCCACGCTCATTATTACATTTATAGATTGTCTGTCACACCCAAATTTTAGATTAAAAAAAAAAAAAATAACAACAGGTGTACACACTGCCTCTTATTAGTACACTCCTGCACTTTCTTAACCCATAAAACTTAATATTTACCCTACCTTCACCTGCTCTTGATATTCCAATTATTTCCAATTTACTTTTTCACAGTTTAGCAATGATCTGTCTTCTCCTGCTCTTTATTTCCTCCTTCTCCATCAGTATAAAAATCTCTCCTTACACCCACTTCACTCATCCCCACATCCATATTTACATATGCCCCTCTCTGCTACACACCCCCCCCCTTCTCTCATCTCATGCCTTGCACTCATTTTTCTACTCTCTCACTCCTGCCCACAATCGATCTCATCCTAGACCCCATGCATTCAAAACCCATTCACACCTCCTGTAACTTTCTCTCCTCCTGCTTCTAGCAGCTGGAAATGTCTCTCCCAACTCAGGGCCCTCCACCTTCTCTACACACACTAAGAAAACCAGAAACCTCACAAACCTCATCACAATACTCTGCCCTTTACCCTCACTTACCAACATTCAGTGTGCACTTTGGAATGTCTGCTCTATCTGCAGTAATTTAAAATCAACAGCCATACACAACCTTTTCATCTCAAACCCGCTCACACTACTTTTACTTACAGAGACCTGGCTATCCCCCTCTGATAGCGCTACTCTTGCCTCTTTATATTTTGGTGGGCTACAATTCACACTCCCAGACTCAACTGTAAAGGAGGTGGTGTAGGCATCCTTCTCTCCCCTCAATGTACCTTTCAACCAATCATAACTCCACTTGCCCTATCCTTTTCTTCTTATGAACTTCACACTGTCCGCCTATTTAAACCCACTCCTTTAAGAATTGAGATAATCTACCACCCCCCTACGCTATTCATTGAGCACTTTTCTTCCTGGCTTCCACACTTCTTCTCATCTAGCACTCCTTCCCTTATACTTCGGGATTTCAATATACCAATCAACAACCCCAATTGTACTGATGCCTCTCGTCTGCTCTGTCACCTTCTCCTTTGGCCTTACGCAATGGTCCAATTAAGCAACTCATACAGCGGAAAACACTCTAGATCTCGCCTTCACCAATCTCTGTACCACCTCTAATCTCTCCAATATTCCTTTTCCTCTATCTCACCACCATCTGCTGACTTTTGACATTGGCATACCTAAGACCCAATTAACACCACTGTCTGAACATCAATATCACAGAAACCTCCAATGTTTTGACCTAGAGCATTTCTCCACCAATCTCCAAACTCTCCTTTTATCTATCTCAAACCTCACGTGTCCTAGCTCTGCAACCTCCTTCTACAATTCCACCCTCTCCTCTCAACTAGACATCATGGCACCTCCTATATTTAAATGCAGCAAGCGCCCCCAACGACAACCTTGGCACACCAAGCTGACTCGATATCTCCAAAAATGCTTCAGAACTGCTGAACATTGTTGGAGAAAGTCTCACTGTGTGTCTAACTTTCTCCACTATAAACTTATGCTGCGCTCATACAGCTTAGCTCTTTCCTCTGCAAAAATAAATTACTTCAATACTCTCATAACTACACTCTCTGCGAACCCAAATGACTATTTCACGCATTAAACGCTCTTCTATGCCCAATCGTTCTTCCTCCACCTACTAACTTGACCGCCTCAGACTTTGCAACTCAATTTACTGACAAGATCTCTACAATTAGGGTAGAGATCTCTCATATTTCTTCTTCCCCTTACAATACTTCACCTAACCGCACTCCCTCTCCTGTTCATTCGCACCCGCTACAGTGGAAGAGGTTTCTGCTCTGCTCCAGTCCTCCTGCCCCACCACCTGCTCCCTAGATCCAATTCCCTTGCGTCTCGTCCGTACTCTGTCTTCTTCTATTTCTCTACCTCTCACTAAAATTCTCAAACTCTCTCTCTCTCCTCTGGCATATTTCCATCACCCTTCAAACATGCAACTATAACCCCAAAGAGTTGAGTATGCAAGATTGACAGACTTCCTCAAGTCCAATTGTCTGCTAGACCCGCTTCAGTCTGATTTCCGCGCTAAGCACTCTGTGGAAACGGCACTGACCAAAGTATCCAATGATCTACTCACTGCAAAATCTCGTGGTCACTACTCTATCCTAATTCTCCTTGACCTTTCTGCAGCTTTTAACACTGTTGATCATCAACAGCTTCTTCTCTTCCTATGCAATATTGGTCTTCAAAATATTGCTCCTCCTACCTTTCAGCTCTTTCAGTGTTTCTTTCTCTGGTTCTGCTTCTTCTCCCCAACTGCTCTCTGTTGGTGTCCCCCAAGGTTCAGTCCTTGGTCCCCTACTGTTCTCCATCTATACTGCCTCCCTTGGTAAACTCATTAGATCCTTTGGCTTCCAATATCATTTCTATGCGGATGACACGCAAATCTATCTGTCCTCTCCTAATCTCTCCTCG
The DNA here is from genome assembly GCA_933207985.1 of Pelobates cultripes. Lineage (NCBI taxonomy): Eukaryota > Metazoa > Chordata > Amphibia > Anura > Pelobatidae > Pelobates > Pelobates cultripes. Next base: position 212,761,070 of record OW240914.1, on the reverse strand, counting down.
TCACAGTGGCACCCCGAGAATTAAATGAGATGTTATCCTATCATCCATTTATATGAGTAACATTATAGAACTAGCCCCTCAGAGTTAAAGAAGATTCTATCAACCATACCGTTACTTGATTTAGAGCAAGCTAATGTGTATTGGATTAAGAATTGAGATATAATTATGGTTTATAAGCTACAGCGGACCAGCAATGTTTAAGAAAGATGCATTAGATGGCATTCAAGTTAATTGTAATAGAGAAAGGAATTACATGTGGCAGGAATAATTATCCACAAGTGAGAGATATTTAGGATATACATACACTTAATTTTAATATTATCAAAGTGTACTTTAAAGCACTAGAGACATAAAAGTATTCACTTACGTAAAAATAATTTCAATTATATGCACTTTAATGTATATATAGGCAATAGTATTACTTTAAGATGTGTTTGGAACAGAGGCACTTTAATGTACATAATAGCATAACAAGCACTTTATTGTACATATCAGTCACAAAGTCACATTAATATGACATTCACTTAATTGCACTTTATTAATACAACAGCACTTTACTGTACATGAAAGTAATTGGGTCACTTTAAGATATTAAAAGGCACTTTATTGCACATAATAACTACAGTCATTTTAATGTAAGATCAATTTACTACCACTTTAGTGTATAGAATAAGTACTTTTATGTATGTATAAATTGTCTAGACGTATAAGGGGGATGTACCCTTAAGGGATTCCCAATTAAATCTTAGCTGTAAATAAGGATGGAAATGTGAAAGATTTTCTTGCAGGGTGCATCGGTATAAATATGGAATATGCTCTAAATTAGTAAATAGTATGGGTAGTGATTTTAATGTTTTTAAAGATAGTATGTTTTGTTGATCTGTATAATCGCATGTACGCTATATGGGGGATAAGATCCGGCGTACGATTAGCTTTGTTTTTGTTTACCTCGTTGCCTGGAAGCCTGAAGCAACGTCGGGTAACCCTGGTAACGAATGGGGATGTCCGTTCGCTACTTCCGGGTAGCGGCATGTTCGCACATGGACAGAAATGAATGAGAGACGCCGAGTAAATTGCAGTACAGGTGGTGATTGATTTTTTTGATTGATTAATGAGTTTGTATAGCTATATAAGTGTTTTTGCTATTACATGTATTTGTGCTGTATTGATCCTGATGAAAGCCACGGACGATGGCTGAAACGTTGGTCATATTTTAAAGGAATGAAATAAAGGAAACTTTTATGAAGAAAAGACCGTGAGTGCAAGACTTCATTGATTGTATTATAACTTTTGGCAATGGCTAGAATGCACCTGGCATTTTGAATAAGATAAAGACTTATAAGTGTGTGTGCAAGGAGCAAAAGAAACGTAATATATATGGAAAGATAGTGCTTTTGAGTCTATCTATAGTGATAAACAAGGGAGAAGAGAAAAATCAGTGCATCTAAGTGGGAAAATGTATCCTAATGTATGTATATATATCAAATTATAAAAGATTTTGTTTAAAAAGATGTCCACCTTACCTTCAGTGTTTTCATCACTTCTACCCCCTGCCCTATCATTCTCCACTCTCATCTCTTTCTCTCCAAAAGTTGCTGTCTCTCCCATAAACACAGCTCTCTTCCTCTCTTGACATCCTTGCCCCACTGCCTCCTGCCCCTCCACCTCTTCCCCCCAATCCCAGACATCCCACCCATTGCTTAATAAGGAACTCAGAGACCTTAATTGCTCATCTACCATTTTATCCTCCTAGCCATCCATCCTGGTTTCCAGTCTGCCAATTTGACTGAAGCAGCACTCCTCTATGCATATAATTTCATCACTAGACATGTGCATTCTGATTCAGACTAATCAATTTTTGTCCAAATTTCTGGCTAATTTCAGAATTCTGAATTTGGTAGCATCTGAAATGACTGAAAACTAATTCAGAACAAATTGAACCAAATTATTTTGGATCCATTTATTTTTATAAGGATAGAAAACAAGGGAGTTATCTATTAAGCAACAGAAAGAGCAAAATTAAGAAAAAGGCTTATTTTACCCTTAATTTTGCTCCTACCGCTTTTTAGTAGATAGCTCCCTAATTTGGAATCCTTATGTGGCATTCCATAATGAAGGGTACCAAATTAGGGGCATATCTACTAAGCAACTAAAAGAGCAAATTTAAGAAAAAGGGATTTCAACAGGAAAAATCAAGGAATTGCACAGATTTCTATTGCTGTGCCTCTAGAAAAGGCACATGCTAAAATCTGTTTTATAAGCAAAGTATATTTAAGAAAACAAGAATTAACAACTTATATTGTGATTTATCTAATTGAGAAGTGTCAATTTCACGTAGGCTAACTTTACAAAGTTTTGAATTAGAACACATATAGGTACCTATGTCATTTTCATATATTTGTTTATTCTTATTATGCTTTAATCTTTTTTTCATGTTAGCTTACAAAAATGTCTATGCAAACATCAAAGGTGAGTGTTTCCTGGCCATATGAAAGCTAAAACCAGAAATATAATTTAATTAGTAAAGCCAGTCTCTCTTTGTTTGATGTGTCAGTTTATAGTTTCCAAATATATTCCACGTTTTCACAATTCACCAGATGAATGTCTCAGCTTGCTCTTTGGCTGCTAACTAATGTGTCCTCTGCAGGTCAAGGCTGTAAGGGATCGGGAATTTAGGTTTTCAGCTAAAAAATCCCAGTGGACAACAGTTTGTGCTCCTCTTCAGAACAGTTCTGGCTAAATATAACCACCTAAAGACACAAAAAGCAATGAGTAAGTCTATTCTCACCAGAAACTTTCGATCCAAATTTTATTACTCAGTTGCGTAATTTCCTTTCAGTCGCTGTTTTTTATCCTTAAATTAACCCTTGAGAATTTGTTTTTAATGCTGATATCACAAAGAACTGTTGAATATGCTGTGTCAATAGGGGTAAAGAAAGAGTATTGACAACTTGTCTCATTTATGGGTCGGGATAGATCAAAGTGTCCCACACTTGCTATGTCACATTACTGTACTGGTTCTGAAGGACACAATGTTATATTGCACAATTATTAAAGGACCACTACAGTGCCAGGAAAACATACTCGTTTTCCTGGCACTATAGTGCCCTGAGGGTGCCCCCACCCTCAGGGACCCCCTCCCGCCTGGCTCTGGAAAGGGGAAAAGGGGTAAAACTTACCTTTTTCCAGCGCTGGGTGGGGAGCTCTCCTCCTCCGATCCTCCTTCTCTCCTCCCCGGGCTGAATACGCCGCGCAAGAGCTGCGCGCGATTCAGCCTATAGGAAACCATTCACAATGCTTTCCTATGGACGCTGCATGCTCTCACCGTGAAAATCACAGTGAGAAGCACGCAAGCGCCTCTAGCGGCTGTCAATGAGACAGCCACTAGAGGATTAGGGGGAAGGCTTAACCCATTCATAAACATAGCAGTTTCTCTGAAACTGCTATGTTTATAAAAAAATGGGTTAACCCTAGCTGGACCAGGCACCCAGACCACTTCATTAAGCTGAAGTGGTCTGGGTGCCTAGAGTGGTCCTTTAAGCTGGGCATTTTATAAAAACAAACTTGATCTACAAGTAGAAGTAGTCAAACCTTGGCCCTCAAATGTTGTAGGACCAGATTTCTCAAAATATTCTGCCAACCAATAGCTGATGATAAGACATACCTCTTCTGTGTTCCTATTATGGAGAGCCAGTTACTAGTTTGGGCACAAATTTCTCTGCCCCTCTTTTCAATGAGATCCATATTGCTGGTGTGTAGGAGTGTATAACAGATCATCACTAATAATACTGACCGTATCTGTGCTATTTTTTTCTAAATATTTTTTTTTGTACACCATGGCTTAAAACCTCCATTATACTAATGTGGGTGTCATATTGATCCCACTGCCTTTTTTAAATTAAACTATTTAGCAGATAATCCTTGTCTCCCAATAATTTGGTAATGGTAGTGATGTAATAGCTGAAATAGCTAATCAAGGCCATAGTTCCCAGGCACGCTACTAGCGCATATCCACAGCAGTGATCACTCTGACCTCCATACATCTTTTCTCCCTAATAATTATGTGCTCCATACATTGCTCTCACTCATCATGGAGGACCCCATACACATTGTTCCTAACATGACACTTATCAGTCTCCATATATAAATGTTTCCTTCCCACCTATCATTATGACCTACATACACAGAACTACCTACTATCCTCCCTACTCGAACCTTGCTCTCCAGTCCTTCCTTCACGCTGCCCAATTGGTTATGCAGTGATAACGAGGGAAAGAAGGAAGAGCTTTTCACTAGTGTGGAATGCTGATGTCGGACATCATAAAATCACATATGAAGTTCTGCAACACAGCCTTCTAAGAAACAAAATTTTGCAGTGACCAAGACTGCCTTGCTGCGGTACCTGGTCACTAAACTCACTCTTTAACTGGACCATAACTTTAGATCAAGTGTAGGTGACATCTTAATTGTAGCTGTATTGATATTATCGCAGAGTTAGTTCTATGGCAAATCAGTTGAACTTCAATATTTAAAATATCTTAATACATTTTCTTCTAATTGCTAACACAATGTAAAGACAGTTTTATACTCTGTCAATCAATTATATTAATGATTAATTAAGAGTGTAATGATTAAGTTACTACTTAATTTAAATTTAATGCGTATTTCCTTGGTTTTCCTTCCGGTTATCTAATCCCATTGCTAGCTTGTCACAGTCATAAAAAACATTGAAGGTTCTAGAATTAGACATATCTTGTACTTTAGTTTGTTTACAAAGTAATTACGAAGTCATAATTAACCAAGCAGACCAGGATTAATTGCTGTCATACCTTAATCCAGCATTCTGTCACAAATTCCAAGCATTTTTCAAGACCCAAATACTGTAAGCTAAACAGCTACTTTTTTAGACCGTTCCCATAAAGCCAAAAACAGCAATACAATGTTTACATATTCATTAATAGCGTCCTTAAAAGTCATAAAAATTATTATACAAATAATGTAACCATTTAAAAATGTGCGGTATTATTTTCACCCCAATCAGCTTTTGTTCTGAACTATAAATATAGTATAAAGTTCACAGTAGTCAAGATATGTTTAATTACTTTATGATAGAAAATTAAATTTTATGCTGTGGTACAAATGCTATGTGCACTCCTACAATGCTAAGCTTAGTATCCTATAATGCTTGTAATGAGGGCAGGGCTAAGGGTTATCAGGATACGGAAGGATCCTCTGCAAGATATACAATGAAAATATATAACTAAAAGAGCCAATGGGTAAGGTAAAAAGCACACCCAAAAGCAAAAGTGCATACCAAATATTGAGAATGTCTGTCTGTAAATGTGAAACAGCAGTACTCTGACTTGTGACTATAAGTGGAGCAGCAAAGAAAGAGGAAGTGACTATAGTTATTTGACCTTTTATACCATTTGCTGTTTTTCTATGGGTTAATTTTTTTGTTCTTTGTGTTTGCTGCTGATTTTGGATGCAGTAAAGAAAGTGTAGCAAATATGAAGCCCCCTGGCGTGTAATAAAATAGAATTTAGAATCAAAGCCAATTCTGATACAGAGGAACAACAATATAAATACAGGATAAGGGCTGTGAAGCTACAAAAGAACATTGAGCTGAAACTGACAGTTTTATATAGACCCAGGCCCGTGTGTCATGCTTGAGTCATTTCTGTTCATACCTACTGCACATATTAGGACGACAACCCAAAAACCCAGAAAAAGGTGCATAGGTTGTTGCTTTCATCATTTCAGTTAGTTCAGAGTCAGAATGATGCAAGCGTGACCTTGTAAAAGTGATGCTGGGTCAGAATTTCTTTGATCGTGGTTGAATAGATGCAGGTGCGTCATTACGTGAACTTTGACCTGCTGACTGGTAACGTGGTTGAATTGACATGTCTGTGTCATTTTTGATGTGTGTACCTTAAAATACCTACCAATGTAACTGATACCAGTATCGATATGTATGAAAATGGATGGTCGAGCCTCTTTGGCTTGTCCCACACAGTACTACCATGCAAAGAGTGCTGCTAAAGCATGACTAAAAAGTTTTAATTAGTACTTAAAAGAACTAGGATCATATTCAAGCATCCAGGAAAATTAAGGCCCACTTTGAGTCATATGGTTAAAAATAGATGTACTGAACCCCACATATTAAAGAAAACAGATTCACACACACACACAACCATTTAATAAGACACACAGATCAATCCCCAGACAGCTAATAAACATAATGGATGGATTATAGCTAGCTACCATAAAAAAAAGAAAGAAAAAAAAAAGAGTAAAAATGAGACAAGGCAGAATATTTGGTTCTACTCTCTCAGATATGTTATCATCAAGGATTGTCTACAATTTATTTTGTGGGTACACCTAACTAAAATCAAGTTTGAAAACATAGGAGATCATAATGAAAACAAAATGGTCTAAAAAATTAAAATACTCTCTACTAATACTAATACTAACCCTAACCTTAACCCTGAAAGTCCCGTGTCCCTGTGCTTTAGTAAAGATCCTAACTATAATGTGGGTGTGCAACTAGCTTTACTTACCTTGCTGAGGAAGAGTTAAATGCCGGCTCTCACACAAGCTCCCAGCCTGCATCACATTTCTTGACCCATCAGGGGTGCTAGTATGCATGTGCAGCAGCCCCCAGCTGATCTGTGTCACCAGACGTGAGGCGGGTCGAGATTTCTGACGTGTCCAGAAATCTGACGGAACACCAGTCCAATTTATCGGCACCAGACTGAAAAAGCATTAAGAAAAACTGCAGCTGCCTGGGGCATATAGGGTGTTTAGGTGAGCTCCCCTCCTGGCCATGCCGTCTCTGCCCACCTACTACCTTAACCATGGCATTGTTGGCTTTATGGCAAATCTGGGCCTGAATTTTTTTTTTAAGTATTTACAAAGAGAAAATGCAAGGAGAGTATTTTCTTAATAGTATGAAAAAATATATGCTATAAAATAAGTCTTTATTAGCATGTATGGGAAATTTGATTCGCCTAAAACACATCAGCCTAAAATATCAAAATTAAGTTGAACCTAATTTTGTCCAAATGTAATTTGCATTTCTGGAGAGTCAGTGGTTAAAAATGGAAGTGGTAGGGATAAACAAATAAACCCTGTTAGTCATTCAAAAACAAATATGTTAAAAATTGAAATGTGTACTACAACAAAAGGAAAATAATCTCCGTTTCTAAATTATAAAGTAGCGATTTATATCTTTCCTAAAAAGTGACTCTAACCTCCCACCTAGAATAGATTGCTAGAGATAGTCGCAATGTAACAGTTTCCGCCCACCCTAAATCAGAGAAAGCTGCAAAGTTGCAATTTGCTTATCCTAGTAGGACAACGACCATAGTGGAAAGGCATTCTAATGAGTTTTGCTGCTTTTGAATTTATATAATGTGTATTTATTTATGTATATATATATATAAAAATAAATGCATACCGTTTAAATATACAACTATTGAAATGTGATTGGAGAGTAAAAGATGAAACCGAGGTTCAGTAATGTCACTGATGACGTGTACAGATTCGAAAAACGTAATATAGTACTATTAACCCTTGCAGGAGGAGTGAATTGCTAGTGAAAAATAGAGGTGAAAAAAACCTTATCTACAGATCTATGTATATATATATATAGGAAAATGTACAAGGGATTATTTAAAAAGCCACAGAAAGTATAGATGGAGAAACCTGAGCTCGCTAGGATTTAGTGGTATAGACCAAGTGTATGTAACTATAAAAACAAAATGCACGGTCACTCCACCTATCATACAGGAAGAACCTTATTACCCAACGAGAGAAATGTCAGTTAAAAAGTCAAAGGTTAACTAAATACACTGAGAGGTGCAAAGCTACAGAGTATACAAGCTATAATATACAGTATCCAAATTGTAAAAATCACAAAGATCTAGGTGAAGTCATCATGGTATACTATACACTCTTATCAAAATAGAACACGATACATTCAACGTCTCGGGATGAAACAGTGTAGCGGATTCTTCTCATTAAGGCCAACATTTGGCGTTTTTTTGCATTTTTCACACACAAACAAATACTAACACTAACTTTGGCCAGTGTTTGTGACCAAATGGCTACTAAAAAGACTGGACATACCCCTTTTGCAATACCTTGGGTTGTCTACTATTGCAAATGGTATGCCATTATGGGTGTAAATTTAATTCCTGGGCTACTATACAGTCTCAAAGGCAACGTAACCAATCTGGCGAATTTCAATTTCAAATGTAACGTGCTATATTTGACCCTGTAACTTCCCAAAACACCATAAAACCTGTACATAGGGGTTCTGTTGTACACGTGAGACTTTGCTGAATACAAATATGTGTATTTTATTGCAGTAAAAGCAAACAGTATTATGACATTGACAGTTAAAATGTCATGTAGAACTAAAAAAATTACATTTCTTATTTTCTCCCATTTTTTCATATTAAATTATGTTTCATAGCTAAATATTTGATATTAAATGAAAGCCCTGTTTCCCCTGAATAAAATAAAAAAATAAAAAGGGTGGGTGCATTTAATATGAAAGAGGTGAATTACGGTTGGACAGACATATAACGTGTACATTTGGCTCAGTCCTTAAGGGGTTACATAGGAATAAAACACTTAAAAGAAAATAAAAAAGTAAAAAACAAACATTGTTTTCTCCTTTACAGCTAATAAGTAAGCAACCAAAGAAAACTAACTCAAAGTAGATTCACTAAACTGGCCAATAAGTTATAAAACAAATATTGCAAGCAATAAATTATGGTGTTACAGCTAAAGCTTTGCAAAATGTGGCATGCATTACTTTTACAGTACTCACTGAATCCAAAACTGCTATACAAAAGTATATATTTGTAGAAAGTAGATCCCCCAGGAATTTTGTCTCCAAAATAATAGGGGTTTAGTTACATTATATGATCATACATAAGCCGGTCACAGTGTCAATGTACCCCATCTTTGGCAGGTCCTTCTCTAACAGCCTAATATTTGCTCTTATGAGATTAACCCACTTACTTGGGGAAAGAAATTCCATCTGGGGCTCTCTGCAGTAAAAGGCTAAATAGGGCCCTGGAATGAGGCACCTGTGACAGGGAGGGGTGCAAAACCAAGGAGTTGGCTAGACTCCCAAATAAATATATATATATATATATATATATATATATATATATATAAAACCAGGGGGGCAGCACTCACCTGAACATGCATAAATATATAGATATACACACATACAGTGATGTCCAGCCTAACCTTCCTCACCCTTAGAATAGTGATGGGTGGATAAACTAAACTCCTCTACTTGCTATCAGATGTATTCTATCTTCTTATAGCTCCTTGTTTTTTAGTCCTAAAAAGTCAAATAAAAAATCCATTGCAACTATCACAATTAAAAAAAGAGCGGACTGCAAAAAAAAACACAAAAGTAAAGACTAATTTCTGAGGGAATGCCCTTATAGGGGTTTTTCCTGCTGTGCAAGCTAAATCTGCACTGAGCCCTTGCAGGGCAAAGATGGATTATTCATATTTCATCAAGTTTTATTGTTTCCAATGTTTTGAGGTTTTTTTTTACTCCTCAATATGCTATTTAGGAGACTAGGATTAACTGGAGCCAAATGTAACTTCATGATTTTACAACCTTACATAATATGACAAGTGAAAGTGATATTCATCTCATGCTCCCCATAGCGTTGCACATGTCAGTAATTGTGTTCTACTGTTGCCTCTGACAGATGATTCTGTTAAAAGACAAGTATTATAACAAAATGCTATACATTACATTGTGAAAAAAATAAATAGCAAATGTTTAGATTCAGTTTTATTTCTATATTTTGTTTTCGCTGTCAATGATATGTAGTTGGTATAGGGAGCATAGGGAGAGGTGTTGTTTAATGGAGAATTAGAAGGAGGGGAAAACAACTGATCTGTCATAACAGTGGCAGACTGTATAAATGAAAATAGGAAGAAACAAGGGTGTTGCTAGGTTTTAGCACGATTCTTAGCAGTAACGTGAGGCCACTACCCTATACTTCTGATCTTCCTTTTTATATTGGGAAACTGCGTTGAGACGCAGTTACCTGATGTGAATTTAAAATTCGATAATATCCTCAATCCCTCAAAACACCCAAACCCAGCAACGCCTGCTGTTGGCAACATATGTTTTTACCTAGGGCAGATGTACAAGTCAAATTCCTTCCCTGTTTCTCCGAATATTATACATTCCCCGAAAATAAGCCCTAGCTAATTTTCGGGGGAGGCTCGTAATATAAGCCCTACTTTGAAAATAAGCCCTAGTCACTAGTTCACTAATCTATGTTCTGGGAACTTTCCCAGAACAGAGATTTGTGGGATTCCATACGTTAGTCAGCCAATCTATGTTCGGGGAAGTTTCCCCGAACATAGATTCACGGGATCCATGCCCTAGTGAACTGGTCTATGTTCAGGAAAGTTTCCACGAATGTAGACCTGGTTTCTAGCATATGCTTGTTACTGTTTTTCCCTGAAATAAGACCTCCGCCCGAAAATAAACCATAGTGATTTTTTTTTTTGGGAAGGGGAATTAACCCCTTAAGGACCAAACTTCTGGAATAAAAGGGAATCATGACATGTCACACACGTCATGTGTCCTTAAGGGGTTAATATAATACCCGGTTATTTTCAAGGAAACACGGTAACACTTAAGCATATTAAACTTTCACCAGCTATCATTACATATTTTGCCTTTTATTTAGTTTACTCACCATTAACAGTGTGTAGCCCAAAATATAGAAGCTGAAAAAACTTTTGAGCTCTGAAATATTTTCAACAGTTTTGGACTTAATGTTGCAGTGTGATAGTCAGACAACTGTACCTGGACCTCTTGAGAATGTGTTCATGACCATAAGCCTGGCCAGCAAAAAGTTAATCTTTATGACAGAGTTTTTGGAGGAAGAAGCTATGTGAGGTGGGTACAATGTATAAAGTAGGAATTGTGAAGGGAATTGCTTCATTTGGTGAGGATGCTTTCATACACCCTGTCTTATTTTTGTTGTTTATCTGTATGTTTATTTATCTTTTTGTCACAACTTGCAGGAGTTTCTGCATAGTGCTTTCATAAATGGTTACACTCCTAAAAGGTAATCTATGGGGAGACATGCCCTCAGTGTCCAGTGTTTTGTTAAGGTTAATGTTATAATGTCATAGTTAGGATAACTCGATCAATTTGTAGCCACTACCCTTAACCATATCTAGAGGCTAAGAAATTAATGTGGTTGGGTGATAGTTAAATATATCATGCGCTCTGCTGTCAAGCCCACTGCAATTGCTGTGTGAATAAATTCAATATATTTATATAGTCACAACAGGTGTAATACTTTACTCATCATAACGGAATCATAATGAATCAAAATGTAGGGGCAAGTCCCTAATCTTTAATGCCTAATTTGCATGATTACTGATTCTAGCTTCTATGCTATATCTGCGTGATTTTTTATGTTCTGAAATTTCTTACAAAAATACTTCGACAGATGCTGTTTTGTAAATATTTTTACAACACAACATGTTTTTCCGCTTCCAGCATGACAGATGTTTTCTGTTATCACAGGTTGTGAGGGAGTAGCTGTCACTTCATATTTTACTGCAACAAAGTGAACTTTGCTCATTGTTCTGGAGGTGACCTTCTGCCTGCTGGGTTTACTCAGAGTTTTCAGCTCATCTGCTTGTTGGGATCAGCTGTCTCAAACCCTGCAAGCAATGAACTTCTAATGAGGATATTACTTAAAGGGACACTCCAGGCACCTAGACCACTTCTACCCATTAGAGTGGTCTGGGTGCCAACTCCCATCACCCTTAACCCTGCAAGTGTAATAATTGCAGTTTTTATAAACTGCAATAATTACCTTGCAGGGTTAAGTCCTCCTCTAGTGGCTGTCTATCAGACAGCCACTAGAGGGACTTCCAGGTTCTTAAAACACGAAAAGTGTTTTAAACTACGCTGGACGTCCTCACACTATGCATGAGGACATCCAGCGTTGCCGGAATCCCCAAAGGAAAGCATTGAATAATTAGGGCTCCCCCACCGGCTGACGTCGGAGCGTGGGGGGGAGCCTGACCCTGCGCCGAGGGACATTGGTGCTGGATTCAGGTAAGTCACTCAAGAGGTTTAAACCCCTTTAACAACATGGGATGGCAGGTGAGTGGAAGGGGGCACTGCAGGATTTGTTTTCCTGGCACTGGAGAGTCCCTTTAACTCTTTAAACTTGGTCTAGAGGGACAGTAATAATGAAGTGGCTTATCACCCATTATCCACTTGTTTTTCTGATTTCATATTATATCTGAGGTAAGTAGAATTTAACAGCATTAATAAATATTTTTTTCGAATAGTATTCGAAAAAGTGTTTTCCCTTAGGGTTGGCATTAACAAATGCAACTCAAGTAGCTGACTACAGCTCTCTGCATATGTGTTATGAACATAACATTATTGTATTGCTGAAATGTATTTAAACATGCATATATTATATTATACCTTCAGATTCTGGGAGGAATTAATAAGAAGAATTTGCAAAGGTATATCACAAAAGGGCATGACAGACACATAATGTCATAGAATGTAAGCTTGTTTGAGCAGGGTCATCTCAAACCTATCGTTCCTGTAAGTTTTGTTGTAATTGTCCTATTTATAGTTAAATCCCCCTCTTATAATATTGTAAAGTGCTATGGAATCTGTTAGCGCTATATAAATGGCAATAATAATAATAACAATAATTCACTAGTGATATGGTGGCAGGAGTAACCAAAAATGGTAGGATGAACTGGAGCTCAAACAAACTCAGAAAGCACAAACATTTGCCCTCCAACTGCATTGCACATGGGCAAAGTATTACAAAAGCATAGAGCTTTTCAAAAGCTCTTTCTGAACTAGACAGGGATTCTCAAAAATGGCCTCACACGGGTACATGCTTAGACATCAGTTGGGACCTGTTCCTCGAGCCAGACATCCTTAGACTGTCTTGGACAATATCTGATTCCACACCAGATGTAATGATGTTGAACACTGTTCTGACATCGGTAATGATGTGGAACACTTCGCCTCACTCTCCCTTTATCCTAATCGCAACCTGCGTCTTGTGTCATTGTGCCAACACAATGTGGGTTGCAGACATTTTTGGCATCCCACATAATGCAAGCCAATTAGAGGCAAAAGGGGCCTATATTAAGCTCTTGTGACATCTCTATTTACTGCCCTGTCAGAGTTATTAGCAGCCTAAGAGTGTATTCCTTATTTCTTGGTATTTCTGGTATCTGGCTTGGCTTTGTTTAAACACTTATTCTGTATTGTGGAATCCCTGACCTTTGGCTCTGTTACTCTCATTTATTCATCTGTCTCCAATTCTCACTTAGGCCTGTATTTGACAACTCTTTTTCCTATACTTTCTATACATTTTAAGCCCAGCCAAGATCCGGTAATATGTATTTTCTGTGTATAGGGTTATACATGCCTCACTGTTTCTGAATTACTCCTGCAAACATGGGACAACAACTAACTTCATGTGAAGCTAGAATTAGCAATTTAATCATAGAATAGATCAGTTTGCGCAGGTTTTGCAAACAATCCTCTCCAGAACCACTTTTCCTCAACTTGAAGATCAAGCTACTGGGATTTAGGGGATACGCTCTGCTCCTTCTACCACAGTCATTCAGTGCATCTAACACATTCAGCTATATATATCGGTGACCCCACTTTATGCCATGGCTTCTTAGCCCATATTGGGGTACATTTAATTTTGAAATTGCCCTTAACTCCTTTCCCACAGACAGATACAGTGTGCTTCATAATGAGTAGTAGTATTCCATACTATTCCACTCATTTACGCTGGGTCTGCTGACAACTTCATAGACTTTATTTATGCAACTAATACATACAAGGCGGAGTCACTTTCTTAATCTATAGACAGATCTTGGATGTGTGTCATCCTAGAATAAAATACATAGAAGCAAACAATAGTACAATATTGTCTGTAATTTGAGGTATAGTATAAAGGGTGTGTGGAATATCACTCACAAGTGTTGAGCCAGAAGTTAAGGCTCATGATTCCAGCTTTGTGGGATATAAAGGTCCCCACTTCCTTCTTTATGTGTATAGGTGATTCCAGCTGGTAAATTATCTTCCCAGATATAGGTACTGGTATAAAGTGCTTTATTATCAATAAAGTGCACACAAAACAATAAAATAAATTGTGTGTGTGTATAGGGGGTGTAGTGTTTTTATAGGGGATTTATTAAACTAATAATGATTTAAAAACAAATATTAATTCCCCCTTTCCTGTTACCTTGCAGTGAGGGGGGAATGTTGATCTCTGGTGTTCCAGTGTGCTGGGAATCTGGTCTGCACCCTTCACCAGGTGCAGCCTATGAGTAACGGTCTCGTTAGCTGAGGCATTTACAGTGTCAAGGCTTCTATCCACAGCAATGCACTGATTGGTTGGAGCTTGGAAGACAGCTACTTATGGTCTGCAGCCAATAAAAGTGCAGGCAATAAGTATCAGACTGCCTCCCATGCATTACAGAGGGGCAGACTAAGTAAGTCACATATTACTATGATACCCAATTACAGGCAGACAGTCACACACACTCAGTTGCAGGCATACAGTCCCACCCCACCGCACACAGTTACAGGCAGACAGTCACACACACAGTTGCAGGCAAACAGTCACACACGCTCAGTTACAGACAGACAGCTACACACTTTTACAAGCAGACAGTCAGACACATTGTTAAAGGCATGCAGTCACACACACATAGTTACAAGCAGATAGTCACACACACTCAGTTACAGGTAGACACTTACGCACACAGGCAGAGACGGACAAGCACAGTCACACGCACACAGGCAGAGACAGGCAGAGACAGACAGGCACAGGCACACACACACACTTAGTTATAGGCAGACAGTCACACACAGGTACAGACAGACAGTCACACACACAGTTGCTGTCACACACACACAGGCAAAGTCACACACACAGGTACACACAAAGGCACAATTACAGTCACACACACAGTCACACACAGTACAGCCGCACACCGTTACAGTCACACACAGTATAGTTGCACACCGTTACAGTCACACACAGGCAGACACTCACACATTTACAGTCACACACAGGCAGAAAGTCACACACACACACACACACACAGTACAGTCACACACAGTTACACTCACATGGTTACAGTCACACACAGGCAGACAATCACACACAGTACAGTCACACACAGTCACAAACAGGCAGACAGTCCCACACCGGCAGACAGTTTCACACACACACACACACACACACACATAGACAGTCCCACACAAATAGGCAGACAGTCACACACACAAACAAACACAGGCAGACACACACACATGCAGACAGTCAGCCAGCCAGACAGACACATACACACACACACAGGCAGACAGTCACACACACACACACACACAGACAGTCACACACACACACATGCAGGCAGTCTGTCAGACACACACACACATGCAGACAGTCAAACAGGAGGCAGTGCAGTTCCTGTATTCTAGTTGTTGGGGAAGTAGGGACTCCTTCCTGCTTCCCCCGTCCTGTGCAGCAGTTATTACTAGGGGCTTCTGGTAGGTTCTAGCCCCACCTCCGCTGCCATATTAGCCCCACCTCTGCATCGTGGCAAGCTCTTCCCCCCGCCACTCAGTAAGCTCCGCCTCGCCACTCTGTATGTCCCGCCTCCACTGCCTCACTATTTTTTTCATATACCCTGGTGGAGAATAGTTAAATCCTCCACCCGGGTACTTGCATTAGCTCCACCTGCACTCCTGTCACCCGGCCATGTGTGAGCTATGTCGGCCACATGGCGCCCTCTGGTCCATGGCGCCTTGTGCGGGAGCACAGCTCGCACACCGTCCCTGTATGTATGCAAGAGTGTATTTGTATATATATATATGTATGTGTACATACATATACACGCAGCATGTGTGTTTGTGCTTTAGGGTGCACACCCTAATGTAATAGGCTGTGCACGCCTATGGGTATGGTACTCAAGAAAATTCGATTTAGAAGAAAGTTAAGACATTTCCCAGTGCTGCTGTTGAGGGCAGCCTAGGACGTGGTGAGTATCTGCCAGTCTTTGGTAAGCCGATGCCACATGAAGGCTATGATAAACAAACAGTTCCCATGCTGGTTCACCACGTGTCCCCTCACATCAGGTGGCGGGATCGTGGGCCCGCAAGGTCCCCCAACTATGGAAGGCCCCTCAGGTAGGTGGAGAGCGGGGGGATGTGACCTCAACCCAGATGAGGCAGGCTGGGCCGATACTTCTTCCACGGCTTGTGGTGCATCTTGGTGGGTTGGGAAGTGAGGTCAGCTGTTCAATCGGCTCCAGAACTTTATCAAGTTAAATTTTGCTTCAAAATGTCTCCTCTATTCCCGGTTTTCAGAGCCTTCATGGTTCAGAGCAGGGTCTGTCCCGGCAGCCATTTTAGTTTCGCCTCCAGGTCCCAGGATCTACAGGTAACTAGGTAGGTATTGCAGGATGGTAATTTTCCCCATTGGGGACCGGGATATCACCCGTTGGTTCAAAGGGGTTATGGGGCTGTCACTTCAGGCACGGTAGATGCTAGTGCATCCAGGTCGAGAGATCGGCCACTTCTCCCTTCTGAGGGCCACTGCAGGCTTGTAGGCCACAATATGTTATCGGACCACAGAGAGTGGAGTGGTGCCCCAAACGTGCCCATATAGACTCCACAGTAGTCAGTACCAGGTAAGCAGGTGTTTGGGTCGTATCTGTGGGTATAAACCCGCTGCAGGAGTGAAAGGTATAAGGAGTTTGTGAGGAGCTCACACACTGCACGTCTGGCAGCCACGCTGGTCGGGCCCTGTCCCCCTCTTGGGATATCGTGCAGTTAGTCTTGTTTGAATCCTGTCAAATTTCTTTGCTCCTACTGCAACCCCTTTGTCCATGGTTGTTCCAACACAATACCAATACCTCAGTACTATTTTATATCAAGCAGAAGCTGAAGGCCTACCCCTTGTAGATCCCATGATCATGCCAATGACTTTCTACCGTGCACTATGCTTCCTAAGGTAGGGTTTATCCTTTGTCTCAAAAAGAGAATCAATTTATGGAGGAGTACAATCAAGAATCATTCAAAAAAAAAGATTCATCAACCATTCATCCTCTCCTGCTAGAGATAGTTTATTCTTTGTATCAAAGAATGAGGAAGTATATGTCCATGCAATGCTTATAGGGGTGTATATGCTTAGGATTGCTTATGGCCTCCAAGAGTAACTTCTATCTCTCAAACCTTCCTCTCGCTCTATCCTAAAGGGCTACACTCCACTCTCACCTCCAGCTCTGCTACTTACCCACCACGTCTATTTGCTGTCTCTCTCAATACCCTTCCTATTGTGTTTTTATACCCCACCTCCTCTAGACTGTAAGCTCGTTTAAGCAGGGTCCTCAACTACCTATTGTTCCTGTTACATTTTGTTATTGTCTCATTTGGTAAATCCCCCTCTTATTGTAAAGCGCTGCGGAATAAGCTGGTGCTATATAAATACCAATAATTATAATAATAATAATAATATGCCACCTTTGAGAAGAATTCAGTCAAAAGAAATATGCTGATCAATATCATAGAGCATCTCCTTGCTACCAACTAAGTGATAGGGTTTGGCTACTCTACGTCTCGGTGTCATATTATTTTTTGTTTTTCATTAGTTTTTAATATATAAAAAAGAATTGTATATATATGTCTGTGTATATATATATATATATATATATATATATATATATATATAAAATACTATATTTTGACTATACTATTTTTTACCATATATTGGCTTACATTCATTATTTCTATTTAATTCAGTGATTATATAAACATCACAACAAGGGAGACTTTTTAAATTATTCCACTTTCATGTATATTTAAACAATGTTAAATATGTTGTTTTTTTATGTATTTTACTTTTGTATTTAACTGTAAATGTATTCCTTTTGTATTTAACTGTTTATAATCTATGGCATTATATATGATAAAAAAAACATTATGTGCAATATGCATATTTTACTTTTGGGTGGGTGTAAACCATTCTTGTTTTCTACAATGTATGATATAGAACACTTAGAACAGACATTACTTGTTGCCTCACAGTATCCAACTATATACATATGGACATATAGACTTATAAGCAAATCATTGACAAAGTCTTAGGAGTAAGACAAAACCCATCTGGTTTCCTTAGTTACCAAACAGATTGTCTGTGTCACAGTCACAAGGAATGCTGAAGATGATCTGCAGTGGATGCGAGACAGAAACTCCAAAGACAGCTGTATTTTGACAAAATTTTAACTGATTTAGTGTAAGCACAATTTTACCTTTATAATAAATGAGTACTCAAGATTTTACCGATGGGAAGCCTTTTTTATTTATGTGCCAACTGTGAGTAAGCTTTACTCTCAAGGCAATTTTCAGAGAGAAGACGCTGGAGTCAGTCTGGGGAATCGTGCGTGAGGAGTTTAAAAGAAGGATGTTTGACAACTTAGTCACAGGATATTCATCGGAGGGGGACTGTCTGGGCAGTCAGGCAGTCCGTGAGAAGCGGTACGCTGGGAAGGTAAGCATCCCAGGGGCTCCAGGGATAAGCCGTTATCATATTCTATGCCGCCGCGTGGCTTTTTACCCATTATAATGCGAACGGCATAGAATGCTGTAATAGCATTATGGGGTTAAAGGAGTCTCTGAAGACACATGCCCATCAGGTGGTCCAAAGTGAAAATCTTTTAAAATTTTCTGCGCGTAAGAATTTTGCGCCAAGGGCAACTGCTCCAGTGACACCGCCAACACTACCGTACTGACATGTATATTCTTCATAATGCATCCTGTAAATGTCTCTCCAGCACCTCCACCATATATAAGACTGGTGAGGTATGGCTGTTATAGCACTTCCTATTAAAAAGAGTCTGAGGCACCAGGCCCAATAGGTTCTTAATCCAGCCCTGTATATAACTAAGAGATGAGAAGCAGGGCCAGTGAAAATGGAACATATACAATGGAAGGAAGTAATAATGAAATGGCAAGGATATGAGAGTGTGTTTGTGTGGGGGAATTATTTAATCAATAATTCAATAGGGATTGGAGCCAAGTATACCAACACCCTCAAAATGGGGCATAACACCTAAAAAGTGAACTAACTAAAAAAAGAACAACGAGGGATGTGGAAAAGGAGTATATGATAAGAAATTATCAACCTCAGATATACTACTAGGACCTAAATATTTGATAAATTCATCCCAAGAGTTAAATAGAACTTAGCTTTTATTGGTATAGACAAAAACTAAATAAATATACAAGCAAAAAAACCAAAAAAATATGTACATACAAAAAAAAATAACATAATGTTAAAAAATATATCCTTGATGTTGCTGCAATGTGATATACACTGCCTGTATAATAGAATAATAAACAAAGTAGCAATGAAAAGAAACATGTCAGTGATAAGGTGAAGGAAAGTTTAACTTCATTGATTAGCAAGAGTAGCAACAGGGTATTATACACGTACAGACTGGAGCTCACAGTCTGGTCTGACAGTCTGATAGCTGCAAACCAACGATCTAGGTAAACTAAACTAATTTGGTACTATATTATATGAGGGAAAGGGGAAAATACCTATACTGGCCCCTTGTGCCTTTGAGGGCACCCCCAGTCTGTACCCCTCCCTCCTGAAATAACAAAGTGGGCAATAGTCTTAGAAGGTATCTAGCAGATGTGGGGAGAAACTACCTGAATCAGGAGAAAACATGAAAAATCTAAAGTATAATACCAAAAAATCAACTTCCTAATCTATCAGAGTAAAGAAACAGACTGGATAACTGGTCTGATAACCATTGAAGCCACTTTGGGAAGATAGTTAGAGCCCCTGATGTATGTTTCGCCAGTGGTGGCTCATCTGTCCCACACAACCATATCTAAATGGACACCACACTTCCCAAATACAAGAAAAATATAAAAATCACTCTAGTATTGTGACGAAGTGCCCTTCACCACTTGTGCCTGGAGAGGACTAATTACCAGCCTCTTGCCGTATGACTATGGCCCCTGGGAGATTTTGCCAGTTAGTAACACCATTTGGACTTATTGGTGTTTTAAAAGACTGTTCTGACCCTTTAAATGGTACTGGCACAGTTCTGCAACTTCCAATAACTGTCGTGTATTCAAACGCTGACTGAACTTAACTCTCATTTTTGTTTTCCTCTGAGGAGGAGTTGTTTTGCTGCATGAGTGCTGTTGCTTTTGTGTGCTCATTAAACAGACCTGCTTGACCCCTTCTTGAAGCCAGTGCTGATGGTGTCGGTTGGAGTGCATGGAGTCCTCGGCAAGCACTAGGAGCATCGATTGGCGGAGGTACTCGGTCGGAGTGCCAGGCGGTCCGTCACATTTGGTGGCAAGAGGTGGGATGGCGTCCTAGTGTGAGGAGAAGCAGCCCAGAGACACCAGTAGCATTACGGAGCTACACGTGAGGGTGACGCTAGCACTCGTACAGCGCAGCACCCCTGTCTACAGAGAATCCGAAAAGGCGTGGATCGGAGTGCTAGTGGCCCAGAGTGTGGGCCAAGCAAACATGACCTATTGCTATGAGGGCGACGCTTACATTGCGGAGGTAAAGAGGCGGCTAGTCGAGTATGGCCCAGACCCTTCGAAAGAGGTAATCGTCCGTATCATGCAAGCGTTGGATGAAGAGAACCAAGCAGCACAGGAATGTGAGTTCAGATTGTGGAGACTGGGGCTGGGGACAACCAGTCTCTCTCCCCAGCAGCAGACCGAGTCACAGGGAGAGGAGAGCAGTGACCTCCCTCCCCAGTAGCAGTGCACCGTGCAGAGGGAAGAGACAACCGGTCTCCTTCCCCAGCAGCCACAAGAGGTACCCGAAGTAGGGGTCCTCATAGACTGGTCCTGTGAAGAACCACAAAAGGCAGGTGGAGATGGGACCGAGGTCTCTCCACCGGGCCCACCGGGATGTTGGGCAGCCGGCCCAGATCCCCAGCAGCGGCCGGAGTTACCGGGCGTGGAGGCAGGTGGTCCTTATTCTCAAATGTTGAGGGACCTTATAGACTGGTCCTGGGAAGAACCACAGATGGCAGGTGGAGATGGGACCGAGGTCTCTCTACAAGCCCTACAGGGATGATGGGCAGCCGGCCCAGATCCCCAGTGGCAGTGTGTGGAACAGAGAAGGGAGACAACCGGTCTCCCTCCCCAGCGGCAGCGTACCTTGCAAGAGGGGGAGACAACCGGTCTCTCTCCCCAGAAGCAGTGTGCAACACAGGGAGCAGAAGGTGTCATCCTCCCTCCCCAGCAGTTGAATGTGTTAGTGGGAGAAGAGTCAACCGGTCTCCCTCCCCAACAGCAACCAGAGGTAGCTGAGGTGGGGAAGCTCATGGACTGGTCCTTGGAGGACCCCCAAACGGCAGGTGGAGCTGGGACCAAGAACTCTCCACCGGCCCTACAGGAATGCTTGGCAGCCGGCCCAGATCCCCAACTGCAGTTGGAGCCCCAGGGAGAGGAGGAAACCGGTCTCGCTCCCCAGCGGCTGCAGGAGTACCAGGAGGAGGAGGCGGTAGGCGACCCCTCCCCTCCACAGCCAACCCCTAACCCTCTACTGAGTTTAGTGGAGAAGATGTTAGCCTCCACTGACCCCCTTCCAGCAGAAGAGCTGGCATCCGGGCAGAGCCTCTGCCCTCCCTTGCCCTCTTGGTGAGAACCTGAATACCCACCAGCCAACCCAGCAGAAGCGCTGGCATCAGAGCACAGCGCCGCTGGCTTCTGCCCACTAGTTCCCCTCAGCAACCTGGGACATACAGGCCAGAGCCGGACACCAGAAAGCACCAGGTGCAGTAACGGTGTATTGTGGGTGGGCTACTCTGTTAACTGTTTGTTGTAGGTGGGCTACTCAACTAACTCAGGTTCTGACCGACAGAAGGTCAGCTACCTGGTTAGTCTGCCCCCCAGAGGGAAGATGTGTGACGAAGTGCCTTTCCCCACTTGTGCCTGGAGAGGACTAATTACCAGCCTCTTGCCGTATGGCTATGGCCCCTGGGAGATTTTGCCAGTTAGTAACACCATTTGGACTTATTGGTGTTTTAAAAGACTGTTCTGGCCCTTTAAATGGTACTGGCACAGTTCTGCAACTTCCAATATATTCAAACACTGACTGAACTTAATTGTAATTTTGTTTTCCTCTGAGGAGGAGTTGTGTTTATGCATGAGTGCTGTTGCTTTTGTGTGCTCATTAAACAGACCTGCTTGACCCTTTCTTGAAGCCTTGGCTCATGCTTGTGGGGTAGGGATAAGTCTGCAGTGCTGATGGTGTTGGTTGGAGTGCAGTGCCGTACACATGACCCATGGGGCCCCGGTGCAAAGATTGATCCGTGGGCCCCCCCCCCACGCTTACTTGGCGCGGGTCGGGGTCGCAACACATGGTGGCGGGCACCTGGTTGCAGGGGTTGCAGGGCTGCGACCCCGCGACCGCGGTATTCACACACACACTTAAAGGACCACTACAGACACCCAGATCACATCACCTCAATGAAGTGGTCTGGGTGCCAGGTCCCTCTAGTTTTAACCCTGCAGCTGAAAACATAGCAGTTTCAGAGAAACGGTTATGTTTCACTGAGGGTTAATCCAGCCTCTGGTGGCTGTCTCATTGACAGCTGCTAGAGGAGCTTCCACGATTCTCACTGTGAAAATCGTGAGAAGACACTGATCCATAGGAAAGCATTGAGTAATGCTTTCCTATGGGTGGTTTAAATGCGCGCGCGCGCCTCTTGCCGCGCATGTGCATTTCGGAGCTGAGTGGCGGACACTGGGGAGTCCGACGCTGGAGAAAGGTAAATGCTGAAGACACACACACACACTCTCACGAACAGACGCATACACACTAGCTAACAGACACACACATTTACTGACAGAGACACACTCAGCGACAGACATACATACACACTCACAAAACATACACTTTCACTGACAAACACACACTCACTAACAGACATCAAACACACTCAGTAACAGACACACACAGTAACACACTCACTAGCAGACACACACCCAATAACAGACACATTCACTGACACACACACTAACACACGCACTAACACACACACTGACACGCTAACACGCTAACACACACACACACACACTAACACACACACTAACACACACTCTAACACACACACACTAACACACACACACACTAACACACACACACTAACACACACTCTAACACACACACACATACACTAACACACACACATATACACTAACACACACTCTAACACACACATACACTAACACACACACTTTTTAAATTTAATCCCCCCAGCCTCCTTACCTTTTGGAGTGCTGGGGGGATTCCCTGGGGTCCAGTGGTGCTGCTGGGCTCCTGGGCGGCAGGTCACTGGGTGGGCGGGCTGCCTGGCCGGCCGGCGCGCGAGGGAGCACTCAGTGCTTCCTCTTCAGCTCCCTCGCGCGCCGCGTAGGGATGCCGGCGCCGGAAGATGACGTCATCTTCCGGCTCCGGCATCAGTGCGGTGCGCGAGGGAGCTGAAGAAGAAGCACTGAGTGCTCCCTCGCGCGCCCGCCTGCCCGACCGGCCACCTGCCCGCTGGGGTCAGCAGGGCCAGCCTCGGGGGGCCCTGGGGTGGCCGCCTCCTGGGCCCCCCAGGGGAAGAGGCTGGCCCACTGTGTACATACCGGGTCGCAGGGGCGGCCGGGCCCCCTGGTGGGCCGGGCCCGGTCGCAGCCGCGACCCCTGCGACCCTGGTATGTACGCCACTGTTGGAGTGCTTGGAGTCCTCGGTAGTGGGTTGTATCTAAAATATCTAAAAAAAATAGCTTGCAAAAGCTGCAGATCTCTTGGCTTAAACTTTCTATGGCTGTCCAATCACAGACTTCCCAGCTCAATGACACGTCTTTGCGAAGGCAGGTGCTCTAACCAATTGCTGCCTCTTAAATTTAGCTTTACTGAGCTAAGCAACCGGACCAGTTGTCTGATTGACAGCCAGGGGGTGTAACAAGGTTACTTTATAAAAGTACCAGCAAACTAAAGTGCCTTAGAGGTTTGCAGTGTCCCTTTAATTACTGTTTAAGTAATGCAGACATATTTTTAAATGCTCCAGTTTATGTTATGTCTTCGACCTTTCTAGAAATCATTAAATTTGGCAATGCTTTATGTTTCAATGGGATAAATCATGTTGTCTAAAAAGGAAACAAATAAACACTTACAAAACAAATAAACACTTACATGGTTATTCACTTATAGGTTTATTCACTAAAGTGAGAATTCAAGGTCAATCTCAAATTTAAGGTCAAAGTAGTTAAACTGAAAGCCTACTTGATTTGAGTACTTTTTCCATTAAAGCAGTTTTTGCCTTATGTTTGAAATTAATTTTGAATTCGCTCTAAATTCCCAAAGATTATCATTTTACTGAATAAATCTGTATTTTAATTTAATATTATGCTTTGTCTGGCTTTTTTTTTTTGTATATTTTAAGAAATGAAACTTTACTGCTCAGATAAATGGTTGATTTGAATGTTTTGAGTGGCCGTATACTTTTACCCAATAGTTTATGTATTGTGCACCTTATTTCACTTTGTAATTTAAGTTGGTACTCCAAGAAATTCAGAATAATAATTTGTATAAAAAAATGTCACTTATGTTAGAGGTAGGGTGATGGCATTGTGATTTAAATTAGTTAGACTTACAAACATATTGGGAACTGGCTGCTATATTCACTGATTACAGTCCTGGAGCACACATTTCTTTTTATCCGAGTTCCAGATTTAAATCATGTTGTGGTTAACCATCTTAGAGATGGGCCCCCTCACACTGTTTATCTTTTACAATCTATAGCCACTTCTGCTTGCACAGAATATAGAATACCACAAACAGCAGAATCTCCTTCATAAGCAACCATAGAACATTTTACAGACATCTACGATGCTTTATCAATCTCTGCTGTTTCATGTTCAGAGATTGAAATCAGTTCTTGGTTTTGGCATCTTCTGCATTTGCTCAATCATACAGTGAATCTCTGCTGAATCAGCCTCATTGAATAATATGTTGTAGACTTTAGAGTGATATTATCTTGCTCATGCTTAGAATAAATCC
This sequence comes from Pelobates cultripes, assembly GCA_933207985.1. Taxonomy (NCBI): domain Eukaryota; kingdom Metazoa; phylum Chordata; class Amphibia; order Anura; family Pelobatidae; genus Pelobates; species Pelobates cultripes. The sequence continues at coordinate 212,735,889 of OW240914.1, read as the reverse complement.
TCTACAATCTCCAGATCACCACTGATGTCCAATGTTTTTTGTGGTGAATTGTATTCTTTTTTTTTTTTTTATCCACACTTAAAGGGAAAATGTCATCCAAAAATTTAATTTGTACTTTGTGCTGGCAAAATCACATGAATTGTAAATTAAAAATGGAGCATGAGAACAAGAGAATTGGTTTTGGCAAGTACATGCTATATTTGTTATGCTAAACCTGTTCAGATGTACTGTACATTTTGTTTGATTCATACACTTCTTGATACTTCGTAGTTTTGTAGTGAATTTATCAACATTGAGTTCTTGCCATGTACGTTTTGATTTCTTTGTACAGCTCTCTCTCCTAATATATATATAAATATATAAATAGAAATGGTTTGGCACTCTTCCTTAAAAATAAAAATTATAGATACATACCAGGGTGCAATAACCAGCGAAAAAATATATATAGCGAATAATTAGGCGCACTCCTGGGTTTGAAAAGTGTTTAGTTTACTGTGTCCATAAATTCAAAGTTCAATAGATCTATTGAACTTTGAATTTATGGACACAATAAACTAAACACTTTTCAAACCCAGGAGTGCGCCTAATTATTCGCTATCTCTCTCTCTCTCTCTCTCTCTCTCTCTCTCTATATATATATATATATATATATATATATTTTAAATCAATATGGGCATTCCTCCAAGATAGCTGTTGTGATGGATATTTGATGCATGTACATGTCACGGACGTATTACCGAACCTTATAATGGTTTGGTTTAATGTAAAAAAAGATAGAAAGCATAAACATAAAACTAGCCAAGATCAGGATACCAGAGACATGAAAATATGATATAACTGTCCAGGTCAGGATTACTATATGAGGAACGAAGAGGAAACCACGACAGGGCAATGACAATCAGGCTAAATCTTTATTTAAACACTGAGGTGTACCCTGATTGGTCCACATCACCCCTGCGACCCCAAAAAGGGCTGGAATGGGATCACAGTGATGATTTGGCACTGCCAGAAGAGGAAATGATGTGAGCGTGCAGTGTCCCTCTCTCTATCAGGCAGCCTTGGCGTCTTCAGGAAGTCCGAATGTAAGCACTGTTTGAGAATGCAGAAGGGAACATGGAGGTGGTACTTCCTGAAAAATGTATGCAGCGCTCTCAGGAAAGTCAGAGCAGCGCATCGATCAGGTAAGTACAGCAACAGTACATCTATGGGCGTCCGCAGAGGGGGCAAGGCTGGGACACTTGCCCTCCCCCTCCCCCCCCCCCTGGATTTTTCAGCTTGTGACAATATTTTTCTTTTAATATTCAGAATAAACTGTAATACCGGCCAGTAGGTGGCACTGTGTGTGGAGAAAGGCAGTAATAGGAAGCCACATCTCTGCTTCCCTCTCTTGACTGAATCCGCAGGGGAGCAGCACATGCAGCCAGCAACTTCTGGACTGCCTACAGATCAGGTATGTGAAGGATGGGGGGGCAGCCTACAGCTCAGGTAAGTGAGGCATGGGGGGGGCAGCCTACAGATCAGGTAAGTGATGCATGGGAGGGCAGCTTAGAGATTAAGCAAGTGAGGCATGGGGGGCAGCCTATAGATCAGGTTAGTGAGGCATGGGGAGGGCAGCCTATAGATCCAGGTAAGTGAGGGATGGGGAAGCCTACAGATCAGGTAAGTGAGGCATGTGGGGGACAGCTTAGAGATCAGGTAAATGAGGCATGGGGGCAGCCTACAGATCATGTAAGTGAGGCATGGAGGGGGCAGCCTACAGATCAGGTAAGTAATGGAAATGGGGGCAGACTACAGATCAGGTAAGTGAGGCATGGGGGCATATACAGATCAGGTAAGTGAGGCATGGGGGCAGTGTACAGATCAGGTAAGTGAGGGATGAGAGGGCAAACTACAGATCAGGTAAGTGAAGGATGGGGGGCAGCCTACAGATCAGGTAAGTAAGGGATGGGGGGGCAGCCTGCAGATTAGGTATGTGAAGCATGGTGGGGGGCAGCCTACAGATCAGGTAAGTGAGGCATGGGGGCAGCCTACAGATCAGGTAAGTGAGGCATGGGGGGTAGCTTACAGTAAGGATCAGAAAGGAGCAGGAAGGTAAGTAGAAGAAGAAAAGGAGCAGAAATGAGCAGGAAGGGACATTAAAGGAACACTATAGGGTCAGGAACACAAACATGTATTCCTGACCCTATAGTGCAAAGCCCACCATTTAGGTGCCTTTCCCCCTCTTAGACCCCTTTAAAGTTAACAAAACTCACCTTATTTCCAATGCCGTGTGGGGCTGCCGGCTCTGGCCCTGCCCCACATTTTATTCAATGCATCTCTATGAGGGAAATTCAGCATCCCATGCAGAGCATGGAGACGCTGAACAGCACTGCTGCCTACGGTGGAGTGGCCACTTGGAGGTTTCCCTAGGGGTAATGTAAACACTGCCTTTTCTCTGAAAAGGCAGTGTTTGCATGAAGGCAATGATTATACTCACCAGAAAAACTACATTAAGTTGTAAGTTGTTCTGATGACTATAGTGTCCCTTTAAGGAGCAGAAAGGGTCTGCAAGGAGCACAAAGGTAAAGGAGGAGAAGGAGCAGAAAGTAACAGAAATGAGCAGGAATGGTCTGCAAGGAGCAGAAAGGGTCAGCAAGGAGCACAAAGGTAAAGGAGCAGAAAGGGTCAGCAAGGAGCACAAAGGTAAAGTAGGAGAAGGGGCAGTGAGGAGCAGAAAGGGGCAGCAATGAGAACAAAGTGACAGAAGGAGCACAAAGGTAAAGGAGCAGAAAGAATCAGAAGGAGCACAAAGGTAAAGTAGGAGAAGGAGAAGGAACATAAATTGGCAAGAAGTGACATCAAGGAACAGAAAGGGTCAGCAATGAGCTGGAAGAGGCAGAAGGAGCACAGAGGTAAAGTAGGAGAAGGAGAAGAAGGGAACAGAAATGAACAGGAAGGGCCAGCAAGGAGAAGGAAGGGACAGAAGGAGCACAAAGGTAAAAGAGCAGAAATAACCAGAAGGAGCATAAAGGTAATGTAGGATAAGGAGCAGGAAGGGTCTGCAAGGAGCAGAAAGGGTCAGCAAGGAGCATGAAGGGACAGAAGAAGCACAAAGGTAAAGGAACAGAAAGGTAAAGTAGGAGAAGGGGCAGCAAGGAGCAGAAAGGGGAAGCAAGGAGCAAGAAGGGGCAACAAGGAGCAGGAAGGGTCTGCAAGGAGCAGGAAGGGACAGAAGAAGCAGAAAGAATCAGAAGTTGCACAAAGGTAAAGTAGGAAAAGGAGCAGGAAGGGGCAGCAAGGAGCAGAAAGGGACAGAAGGAACACAAAAGTAAAGTAGGAGAAGGCCCAGAAAGGGTCAGCAAGGAGCTGGAAAGGGCAGCAAGGAACAAAAAGGGTCAGCAAGGAGCTGGAAGGGTCAGCAAGGAGCAGGAGGGGGAAGCAAGGAGCATGGAAGGGATAGAAGGAGCACAAAGGTAAAGTAGGAGAAGGAGCAGAAATGAGCAGGAAGGGTCTGCAAGTAGCAGGAAGGGTCAGCAAGGAGCAGAAAGTGACATAAGGAGCAGAAGGGAGCAAAAGTAGCAGAAAGGGATCAGAAAGAGAAAAGAGCAGAAGGGCGCAAAAGAAGCTGAAAGGTAAAGGAGCAGAAGGAACCAAGGAGAAGAGAAGACAGTGTCAGAATAAAAAGAAGACTGTGCCAAATGAAGGAGAAGAAAATAAGATTGGAGCAGGAAGGACAAGTGAAGTGATCCTTCACTTCATTCTGGAAACCACATCACAAGGCTTTGGTCCCTGGGCCCGGCAGGAAAACTTTGGACCTTCTCATCTCCCCAGTTAAAAAAAATATCAGTGTTAATGTGTTCACTTTTATATACTGAGTGTCAGGAAGCACAGAGTGCCGCTGGTAGGGGTGCCGCAGATTGGTCAGCTGGCACTCTAAGCCAATCACTAGATCCCCATTTATAAAAAAGTAAAACATTTTTATGAACCTGGAACTAGCGATTGGCTTAGAGCATCAGCTGCAAACAAAAGAACAAAAGAACACAGACCCCTAGATTAGGCGAATGTGTGTGTGTGTCCTGAAGATATCCAGATAGGGGGTAACCTTAACTAAACATAAAGTGAATAGAGAATATGATGTGATCCTTGTTTGCAGGTAGCACGGTCCTCTAGGGTAAACAATAGGCACAGTCCTTTGCTTTGCATATAATCCAGTCACTTTATTGTTAAACTCCACACAGGATACAGCAGTAAATGAAAAACATAAATGTAACAGAAAACCTTATAAACAAAAACCTAGCTCGTCTGAGCACTAACTGACATTAGGCTCCCTATCTCTCAGGGTTAAACTAAACAAAACAATGTGGTTTCACCAACCTAGAGTCTTTGTCCACTCTCAGCACTCCAGTATTTAGCCAGCCTGCTGCTTCCAACCTTTCAGAGAGAAACAAAACATTCTCCCTTACCTGCCTAGCAGGGAGGGATTTATTCCCACTGCTGCAGCCGATTACCTACAGCTGAGCAGTAGGTTGGAGACAGTCCAAAACCCTGGGCTGGATCTAAGTCTTCCAAGAAAACCGCTAAACTGCGGAGTGGAGCACTGGCCCACCCTGCTCTCCAAATGCTCCACCCCAGGGGCCCATAACTAAATACTCATTCTGGTTACATACACAGAAACATACACTCCCCCTGGGGTTAAAAATCATATGCCTCTCTGAACAATTCTGTCGAGATATAGACTCCCTCACAGACCACCCCATTCACCTTATCACAATGATCAAGGGTCCAAAAAACAAGATCCAAGATCATGGGTTGGATATCTTAGAGTCTTAATCCAAGTTAATAAAAAACATACTTTATTGATTGCAGAAATACACAAGAAAAAAAATAATAATAAACAAATAAAACTAATCACTCAAAAGAAAAAAAGGTGCTTGAGCAGCGCCAAAACGCGTTAGGCGTTATGGTTTCTTTATTTTTTTGGGACACTTCACCTTTATTAGCTGTTAGTAGAGCTCTCAGATGTGGAAGTCCTCCATGTCTCTAGAGTGAGCACATCAGTTTTATTCTACATTTAGTTGTTGACTAAGGAGACAGAGTAGGTACTATTTATTTTAAGACCGATAGTGGCTGAGGAGGGTGTGGACTGCCTGGAGGAATTTCTCTTTATACAGCAAGAGCAGGGCATTTCTCTAGTCCACCTCTCTGCAATTTATACAGCTCAGCTTTTAGAAGTCAGTTATGCCTATTGAGTAAGTACGGCAGTTCAATTCTACCCCTAGTTACTTGTTGAGGAGATAGAGTCTATACCACTTACTATAAAACTGTTAGTGGCTGAAGAGGTGTAGACCAGCCAGAGATAATTATTCTTGTTACACAGCACTAGTTGGACATTATTATAGTCCACCTTTCTGAAACTTATTCAACTCTATAGACTTGAGACTTAATTAATTATATTGGATACTCTGCAGCTACTTTATAGCCACAGTTAGCTTTGAACCTTAAAGTGGTTAATTTGTATCTGTACACATGTGGATACTGTATCAAGTATCTAGACAGGATTTGTAACAGGCATTTTACCTATCTTCAGAGGTTCCATGACGCTTTACTGTTCCTTGCTTATACTGTGACAAGGTAATCTTGAGCTGTTCCAGCTCCGCTCTAGGATATTCAATTTTTTTTTTCTTTTTTTCTTTTGAGTGATTAGTATTTATTTGTTTATTATTATTTTTTTCTTGTGTATTTCTGCAATCAATAAAGTATGTTTTTAGATTAACTTGGATTAAGACTCTGAGATATCCAACCCATGATCTTGGATCTTGTTTTTTGGACCCTTGATCATATTCTCTATTTACTTAGGGCATCAGCAGACCACTCTAACCAATCAGTGGCACCCATGCCTGACGTCAGTCTGCACTTCATGACACTCTATTTCAGAAACTGAATACCACTGAGCAACCTGGAGATCTAGAGCAGGAGGAAGCCATTGAGTTTAAACCACGTGAGAGTGGTTTAACCCCCTAAAGGAAAGAGAGCGCACAGGGGCTTCCTGGCATCATAGCATTTAGATGAAGTTGTTATGGTAACCAGAATGTTCCTTTAATTTGCCTAAAGGAACACTATAGTGTCAGGAATACAAACATGTATTCCTGAGACCATAGTTGTGAAAACGCTATTTACGTATCTTGCCCCACCCCACTGGGTGTCCTGTTTTTTGTTTTTTTTTAAACCTGATCACCCTGGCTTTATGTGATAATGACAATGCCCCTCCCCTTCATGACATTGTCAAAAAGGGGCCAAGTATGGATGACATTACAATTATGCCCCACCCCCCCTGGAAAAATTCCTGCGGACGCCTATGAGTACATCAGCCCACCAATGCCTCCATTTGGTACTCCAGCTGTCCTTTCTTACCACTGGTGTCCCACTGCTAACACTTGATAAGACTCAAAAAGTACTTTCTTCTTAGAAGAAATTATAGGAATACTTAAAGGAACACTATAGGGTCAGGAATATAAACATGTATTCCTGACCCTATAGTATTTAACCCACCATTTAGGTGACTTGCCCTCCCACTCCCTTAGCCACCCTATAAAAGGTTAAAACTCACCTTATTTCCAGCGCCGCACGGGTCCACCAGCACTGGCTCTGCCCCCTTTGTCACATCATCAAAATGGACAATTTTTAGCATTAGATTGGCTAAAATCAGCATGGGAGTGGGAGCCAAATGCCGTTTTGGCCAGTCAGGGCCTCCTCATAGAGATGCATTGAATCAATGCATCTCTACATGGAAAATTCAGCGTCTCCATACAGAGGGTGGGGACGCTGAACATCAGGGCTACTTTTTCGGCAGCGCTGAGCCAGGAAGCTCCTCCAGTGGCCATCTAAGGAGTGGCCACATGGAGGTGTCCGTAGGGGCAGTGTAAGCACTGCCTTTTTTTCTGAAAAAGTCTGAAGGGAACTATTATACTCACCAGAACAACTACATTAAGCTGTAGTTGTTCTGATGACTATAGTGTCCCTTTAAGACATCATACTCACTACAGCATACTGTAGTGGTTATGGTGCCAGGCATGCCCTAGAACCCTCTCAATGTAAGTAGTCAAACTGTTTTCTTACCTGAAGTCTGCTGTGAGCATCTCCCTGCCTCTAAAGCAGCCTCCTCACCGGAAGCTTTCTGTCTGAGCTAAGCCTGGCAGTACAGGTCTTACCTCATTGGTTGAGAGTGATAAGCTAATGCTTTTCATCAATGAGCTAGCCTTGGACTGCAAGGCTTAGCTCAGAAGATCTAATGAGTTATTAGCAGGACCCAGGTAAGAAGTAAAATCATTCAAAAATGTTAGACTACTTAGAATGGGGGTGCCAGAGCTCTCTCTTGTGTGCATGTTAAATAAATTGTGTAGTGTTTAGTACAATACTCTGTGCTTATATGTATTTTTCAGCACAATTTCCCCTAAGAGTAAAATGGTAAAAAGGAGTATCACACAATTAGGCCATAATTCTGAGAACCGAGAATGGAGTATGGCCTTATGTATGTAAAACTTCACTAACTCTGGGATTTATACTATGCGTGCCTAGGATATAATATCGTACCCATTATTACTATGTGCTTTTTTTGCATTACTCAATATGGCAATTATCCCTTTCACAGTGTGTGTTGAGTAAACAGGCTCTACTGTTACATCAGAGATCCTGGCACTCAGAAAGTACTATTGTGCAAATATGTCAACTCCCATACATATACTTAAAGCAATCCTGTCATTTTTTTCTTTTCATTTTTCCCTTTCTAATGCCCCTTTTATCTTAATGATTATATGCCAGTTCTTGTCATTTGCCTTTATTTATATTTATCTTTTCTTTCTTGTGCCTGATCTCAATATCTGGGAGCAACCATTGTGTTATTTTCTTCCATGATGTTTGCTGATCTGTGGGATTGATTTTTACTGATGGATTGTGGGTAAATTTGAAACATAAACAGAACCTTGTTTTAAGCGCTATACATTTTGTCAACTTGTCTGCTATACATAAGGAAAAGTAGTCCTTACTTTTCATTTCTGTATTTTATGAAAACTAGAGCACTCAATTAAAAATAAAATAAAAGGAGATTCGAACACTGGGAGCTATGTGGAAGCAGATTAGATAAAGTTTGTTCTTGGTGACAGGTCCACTTTAACAAGTCATTTTTCCATCAATCTCTATAAGTATTCAGAGGGTCAAGCTAAGACACCCCTTGAGTTGAGCAGACCCACAAAAGATACCTTATCAAAACTGCAGTGGTTTAAAAGTTTGGGTACAAAGACACATTAGCTAAAACTCCCATGACATTTATTAAAAAGTACTGGGAAGTTTACATCTTCTCACTCAAAGTGCTTACTAAAAAGCTAAAGAATGCTCGTTATGTCCACATTTCTGAAGGTACTTAGCATGAGACATATTTAGAGAGTGCTGTGGAACATTTTGTTCTGTGGGTATTTAACACTGTCCCTGACAAGTCGGTTCATGGAAAAACAGAACAACCAATAGAGTCATGACTAATCTAGTCCCTTTCACTCTCAGCTGTCATTACCAAAGACAAATGACTTGCTTGGCTTTAGTTCTACACACAAACACACAGGGGAATGTTCTTGATAAAGCATGTAAAGTTGTGCTCAACCAATAAGAGATAAGTGGTTCAATGGCTTCTTTAATGCTGATTGGGAAAAGGCCAATCCTCTATAAATAGATTGCAAACCCTTTCTAGAAATCTTTAGATTCCGTCTGTATATTCTGTATATTCCAGCTGGGGAACGGGTTCATGATTTATTCCCTGTTGTCTAGTTTGAGAGACGGAAAGACCTGTTCCCCTGTGATTTGTTCTGACGGTGATTGTGTGTCACAAGTTGTATTGTGTGATTGTTGTTGCAGCCATATAACTATAGATTACATTTCAGAAATGTAATATAGTACCAATAAAGCCCTATGGAAACGAAAACATAATTTGTCTGAGACGATGACAGCTTTATTTCTGTATCTTGTTAAATAGTCATAAATGTTTGCCTCATAGGAATTTTTATGAACACGTGTCAAAACCAGTAGACTTATTACTAGCAAATTACTAATGATCGTTTTCTCGCTCTCTGCTTATGCCCACAGTTCCCTGTGCAAGATTTTGGCTACTACGGCATGTCAGTCATGGAGAACCTGATATCTGAATCTATCTGGAATCAGTTAATAAAACTTGTCTTATGTTCAGGAGTCAGCAGTCAAGTTCAGCAGCTAAAACCAGCTAAATGCAGCTCTGGTTTTACCAGATCAGTGTTTGTGTGCATAGATCTGAATTCAATGGCTAATATTTACTCATTTGTTTTTTAAAAACCTCTCTATTGCATTTAGCAAGTTATATAGTTGTTTAGGTTGAACAAAGTCCATTGAATTCAACCCTGTAGCCAGAGGCATACCTAGGGTCTTAAGCACCCTTGGCATACCTACCCCCTTACATCAATGCCCCCCCCCCATTCTCCCTACCCCTTACATCAATTCCCCCATGTTACCCTACCCCTTAATTTAATGCCCTTTACTTACTTTAATATGGGGTGATAGGGAAGGATGAGTTTATACCATTGGTTGTTACTGTGTCCATAGCACGTGGGAGCAATATCAGGCTCCGTGTGATGGCCGAGTTTTCAAGTAATTAGGGTATGTCCCATTTATGGAGACATGTTGGTGCATGAATCCCACAAATCCCAGGCTGTTTGCCAAAACAGGTTGTTCATTGGTCTTTTCTACCTATTTTTTCCAGTTTACCTGTTTGTGTAATGTGAGCGATCAGTTCGTTCTGTGATGGGGCAGTGGTAGATAACCATTTACAGGTGAGTAGTGAGAGTGCAGTCACTAAAATATGGAATGTTAGGTATATAACGGGGCGATTTTGCACGTCTCCGAGGGTTAAAAGAAGGCAGCACTCCGGTGAGTTTGTTAACTTGTTAACCAGTGAGAGTGTCTGTTCCCAAAAATGGGTTAGGATGGGGTCCTGCCACCAGATGTGGAGCATGGTGCCATGGTCGGGACCCGCATCTCCAACATTTGTCTGAATGTGTGGGTGATATTTTTGAAAGTCTCGTTGGCACCATGTATCACCTATAGGACTTTTCTCAGAGTTTCACCATGGGTCGCATTCAAGGTATTATCTTTGGATATTGTGAATGCTTTAGACCATTGGTCTCCCGTTAACTAGTGACCTATCTCAGCCTCCCAGGCTCTGAGGCACAAGAAGCGGGATGGTGAGAGTGTATTGTGTAGGAGTTTATAAATGGTAGAAATACATTTTTTTGGCATAACTGCACTACAGAGCAGTTCAAAACCTGAAAGTGGCTGGGCATACGGTGTCCCCTCTGGGCATTCCTTTAAGTCAAGTTTCGACAACCAGCTCTGGAGTTGGGTATATGAAAATTGAGCTGTTTGTGCAACGGAGTACATGTTGCTTAAAGGACCACTATAGTGCCAGGAAAACATACTCGTTTTCCTGGCACTATAGTGCCCTGAGGGTGCACCCACCCTCAGGGTCCCCCACCCGCCCGGCTCTGGGGAGAGGAAGGGGTTAAAACTTACCTTTTCTCCAGTGCCGGGCGGGGAGCTCTCCGCCTCCGATCCTCCTCCTCTCCTCCCTTTCGGCTGAATGTGCATGCGCGGCAAGAGCTGCGCGCGCATTCAGCCGGTCTCATAGGAAAGCATTTACAATTTTTCACAGTGAGAATCACGCAAGTGCCTCTAGCGGCTGTCAATGAGGCAGCCACTAGAGGCTTTAGAGGCTGTATTAACCCATTTATAAACATAGCAGTTTCTCTGAAACTGCTATGTTTATTTAAAAAAAGGGTTAATACTAGAGGGACCTGGCACCCAGATCACTTCATTAAGCTGAAGTGGTCTGGGTGCCTAGAGTTGTCTTTTAAGGTTTGGAAGGGCAACAGTTTATTCTGCTTACATACTTCACCTCAGCTTGCTACCATATCCTGAAGTTGAAATCTGGAATTAAGCAGGACCCATGTGGGCGTCGTTAAAGAAATCGGTGTGTGGTAACACATGCTTTTCCTGTGAGTGTCCCATAACAAGAGTATGATAGTTGTAGATGGGAGACACTGCAGAAGCAAGGGACACATGGATTTTGGTAGCAATACCATCTCAGGCTGACTTAAATTCGGCCAGTGGTCTGCTTTGTATTCCCACTGTGGTGGTTCTGGACCAGCTAAAGCTGCAACAACATTGCTCAAGATTGCTGCCTGATAATATTGCCTGCTATTTGGCATTCCCATACCACCTTCACTTGTTAGTGCAGTTAAGATTGGAATTGCCACCCTGGATCGCCTTTCATTCCAGTCAGACCTATCAACCGCTTTTTGCAGTGTGGTAAAGGGATCTGGGGATTTTAATCAGTAAGGTACAAAAAACATATTTTGAGTAGAATAGACATTTTCAAGGTGACAATCCTGCCCGTCCAAGACAAGAATTTGCCTTGTCATGATGTTATGCGTTCTGTGACGGATTTTAGGAGAGTAAGATAATTTAGGCTATATAATTATATCAGATCCGCTGGAAGGGCAATTCACAGGAATGTGTCAGTGTTCCAATCGTAAGGGTAGTTTGATTTAAGTAAAGTAGCTTACTCATGGGATAAATGAGCAGTCATAGCTTTGGTCTTCAAAACGTTCATCTTATAATAGGAACATTTACTATAAGTTGTTAAAATGTCATTGAATATTGGGAGGGAAGTGTGGGGTTGCATAACCGTGACCAGGACATCGTCCGCAAACATGTTAAGCTTGAACTGTTTTACTCCCACCTGGATTCCAAATAGTTAGTATGGATCATCTCTGCCAGTGGTTCTAGGGCTAAAATATAAAGCACCCCTGTCTAGTCCGATTAGTTATAAGGAAAGCCAGGAAAGCGGGGGGGGGGATTATATTTTTCGCAAAACTGTTCACAAAAAAACCCAGTGTAGGCGATCAAACGCCTTTTCAGAATCTAGGGAAAGAAGTACACTACCTTGACGTTGCTTGTGTATAGAATACAGTAGATTTTAAGCTTTATGGGTGCTATCTGTGCCCTGTCGTCCACTGACAAAACCAACTTTGTCAGAATGGATCAGGTGAGGTAGTATGTTTTTGATTCGGTTTCCGAACAGTTTTGCGAAGACTTTGGCATCCACATTCAGTAATGATATAGGGTGAAAATTAGGGCATTTTGTGGCGGGTATACCGGGTTTAAGGAGGGTCATTATGTCAACAGCAAGAAAGTCCCTAGAGAGGGTTCCAGACGATAAGGTTGACTGAAAGAGGGCTGCAATTTGTTGGGCCAGAATGTGTGAGAAACATTTGGAATAGCAATTGGAATAGCCATGTGGGCCTGGGGCTTTATGTCTGGGCTGGAATTTTATAATGTGTTCAATTTCTACTGACGTTATGGGTGCATTGACTGCTTTAAACTGTTATTGGGATAGTCGGGGCAGAGATACTTTGTCCAAGAAGAGGTCTATGTTTGATTGTGTCTGTTGGTGTATTGAAGAGTTTGAGCTAAGGTTGTATAATTTGCTAAAAAAGTGGCAAACTCGTTGCAGATGTCTTGAGGCTTAATTATTTTCTGCCCTGAGTCATTTAAGATGTAGGGAATCTTAGAGGAGAATTGCCTTCTACAGAGCGTAGCTGTTAAGATCGTCCCCGCTTTGTTGCTAAGGAAGTATTGTTTAGATTTCAGTTTTTGAAGTGTGTGGGTAGTTTTAAGTAGCTGTAACTCATTAAGTTGTTTAGTTATTTGTTTCATGGTATCGGCCAATTTGGTTGTGGGTTGCAAAAAAAATACACCGTGGAGGCATTCTGCAGTCTCCTCAGAAGGTTGAGTTCTTGAGTTTGAGTTAGTTTTTTCAGGTAGGAGCCTCTGCTAATGAGAAGTATCCTAATCACAGATTTATGGGCCTGCCAAATCGAGGTTTTGGGTATATCTTGTTTCGCAGTTCCTCAGTCAAGGTGGAGACAAAGGATGCGTCTTGTAAGAGAGTGTCATTCAGGCGCCACTGGTTACAACCCCGAAAAGTAAAATTGTCAGCTAATGTAAGGAGCAAAGGAGCATGATCTGACCACAATATGTCTCTATCCGAACTTTGGCATATGGCATTCAGGGAAGGGCCATGAACAAAACCCCATGTCCATTCTGGAATGGGAGGTATGTACCGCAGAGTAATTCGAGTATTGTCTATCTGAGGGGTGAAGCGTGCACCAGACATCAAAAAGATTGTGGCTGTGCATCAATTTAGTAAGCACCTGACAGGCTGTTTTCATTCCCCTTTTCCTGAGTGACCCAGTTGGGGCAGAGGAATCTAGATATGGATCTAGTATGTGGTTAAAATCTCCACAAATTAAAGTTATACCCTTCTGGATTGGGGTGAGTTTGGACAAAAGGTGTTGTAAGAAGCTGCATTGTCCTGAATTCGGCACATAAATGTTGACAAGCATATGCAGCGTATTATTTAAGAGACAAACCAAAATGAGATAGCGGCCCTGAGGGTTGGTCAGACTCTGAAGTAATTCAAATGCCACCGATCTATGGATGAATGTAGATATTCCCCTTGCCTTAGTGAGATAAGCAGCATAGTGTTGGACCGGGTAATATGTCATGCCAAAGGAAGTTTTGCTTTAACAAAATGCGTCTTTTGCAGAAACACTATATTTGCCCGGGCTTGTGTATCTTTAAGTAGCATGCACCTTTTATGAGGTGTGTTAAGACCTCGGACATTATGGGAGTATACTCTCATACTATAAGGTGGTGACAAGAAGCTGAATAAATCTCACTAGTGTCTATAGGGTTGTGTTCGAGTTCGTCTGTTGGGAGATGCCCTGTGCTCATGGACAGAGTGGTATGGGCGATGCAACAACTATTTATGTGATACACAGTGCTGTTGGAAATCTTGCCTGGTAGGAGGCTCTTCCAAAGGTTGTATACTAGAAAAAGACTGAGACGAGTTAAGGGGGTTATAATCCATATAGCATATCTGGGAGTATTTTGTTAGAGCGGTTGTAGAATAGGGAAGTAAGCCCAACTGAGGTGGTCAGGTTTGGTTGCCTGGATGGTAATTTGTGGGGGTTCGTGGTGAGCATAGATTGTCAGTGGGAGTATAAGTACCCTAGGATGGATAGGCAGGTCAGGGTAGGCAACATATAAACATAAAAACCAGGAGAGGACTCAGAAGGTGAAACAGAGCCGGTCGATAGGTTCCATTGGTGTAGGTTGCGCATACCTTCGTCAGGGAACGAGATGATAGTCATAGTCCCATTCCTTTTCACCAGTAGTTTGGTGGGAAAGCCCTAGTGATACAAGATGTGGTACTCTCGTAAGGCCTCAGTCACCTGCTGATAGGTCTTCCTGGTCCGGAGCGTGGCAGCTGACAGATCAGAGAAAAGTTTGATTTGTGAGTATTCTGCAGGTAAGTCCGTTCTTGTGCAGCTGGCTTTCATTATAATCTCCTAAGCATGAAAATAATGCACTCTCAGAATGATATCTCTGGGAATGGTTTTAGGTAAGTGGCGAGGGCGTTGAAGCCTATGGACCCTGTCCATTAACAGGAGGTAGCTGGGGAGGTCTGGAGCCAGGATTCGGAATAGGACTGAGATTAATTCTCTGAGATCTTTCGGTTTCACAGATTCTGGAATGCCTCGTTATTCCAGCAGGACCTATCCTCCATACGTGCTTCATAAGCCGCCATTCTGGTCTTCAGTTGCTGCATGTTGTCTGCTGTGGAGTTGTGGGCTTCAGCATACTCTCCCATCTTCTCCTCTATATATGAGGTTCTGGTGCCCAAGTCTTGGATGTCTTTATGGAAAACATTCATGCCTGATTGCCAGGTGGCAATCAACTTAGCTGAAAGAGCATCCAGAGATGCCTGAAATATTCTGCGAGTCAGTGGGTCCATTTCTGTGGATGAGCCCAGTATATGTGGCGGGCTTGCGTCCGCAGGCCCGTTGGCGCCATCTTGGATTTTTTGTGCCGCGGCTGTTTGGATTTTCTTTGCGACATCGTGTGGGTTGGAGATTTGCAAGTAGATTTTGCCATTAGATTAATGTAAATCCGTGTCCCGTGTCGTGGAGCTCTCATAGCAGCATCCAATCGGCACGGCTTCCGGTCACGCCCATCATTTAAAGACCATTTTAACATACTTTTATCCTCTCTGCTCTAGCTAGTGAATAATTCCTGCCAGTAAATTAGTTGTAAGGATACCCTTATCCTATTGTACCTAATAAATTTAGCCTTTTTCAAATTAAGTGTTTTGTACAGCCAATATAAATTTACTTTTTTTTTTACTCTCAAATGACCATAATATGGTCACTATTTCCCAAGTGTCCCTATCTTGAATGTTTAAAAATAAGTCAACAGTATTAGTTATGACGAGATCAAGACAAGCATCTATTATTGTGGTCGCTTCTACTAATTAAGCCATGAAATTATTTACTTATTATTTATTAGATTAACCCCTTAAGGACCAAACTTCTGGAATAAAAGGGAATGTCATGTGTCCTTAAGGGGTTAAAAAATCTGTTTCTCTTAACTGTAATACTAGTCCATCTGACCCAATCTAATTATTTGAGATAACAGTTGTTCTTCCCCATCAGTAATAATGTTTGGGGTCTTGTAACATATTCCTACTATCAATGGATATCCTCGTTTACTCCTTGGGTTTTATGCTCATGTTGCTAATGGACTGGGGTAATGCTGAGTTCTTCTGGTGAGTCCACATAATTTTGCTTTAAGTAGTAAATAGTCCCAATGGTTTTGTAAATGCTTCTGCCTACTTCTCTCTCCTGACCATCTGCAACACAACAAAAGATGCGTGCATTTCTCTTGCCTTGTTACCCCTATGGTTATCACCATAAGTCACACTAATGATTAGACCAATAAAATAACTTTTGTTATTTGCATTCTGAGGGCTGTATATTAAGCAGTAAAAACAGAACCAACAAAGCTTAAAGGGGGGTTGTAAGTACTATAAGCATTGCACATCAATCATTTGGTTATACAGCCTGGAGTCCTTTTGCATTGACCCTCCATTCAGTGTTGAACCATTTTCAAGCAGTTTATCACAGAATGAGTATACAAGGCCTTCAGGCCACTGGAGGGGTAGCTAAAGCAGAGATTACACACTTCCTTGTAGCCATACGAAACTGTTGTGGTGTCTACGGTGTCCCTGAAAAAATCATTAAAGAACTAGATAGCAAGTTTTTTCTAGTGCATTCTACCTGTCTTGCGTACATACATAACTATTCTAAAACTACCCACAGCATCACATCTTGCATCGTTTTAGAAACCAACTAGGAAAGTCCTAGGGATCACCATGTTAACACCAATAGACTGCAACATATTTTGTTTGAAACAGTGTACTCAATAAATGGCTATGTACATAAAGATAATCACTAATAAGTATTCTTTATCTTTATCTTTTTATATATATATATATATATATATATATATATATAATATTGTTTCAACTTCTCTTTCTCAAAGTGCTTGGGAACTGACTGCTAGCCATTTATTTTTATATAATGTTTTATCGAGGGTAAATCATTTTCACACTACATGTTTCCCATTCCCTTTACTCTTGGTTTTCTGTTTATTTTTCCTTTACATGCTTGTATATTAAAGCTGTGGTTTTCTCTGCATGTTATGGTTTCTTTTATACATTTTCCATTGTGCACTAAGCTTATTAATCAGTATGTGGGACTGAATTATATATGTATCAAAATGTTTGTTTTTTTACATATTTTTTACATATACTTCCTTTAACACTTCAACACATTTCAAAACTTTATGAAATGATCATTATGATAAAAAATAGTGTTGAGGTGACAGTTGTCATTTTCATAAGTAAGTAATGGCATTTCTGTCTGTAAAAGCACCTTTGAAATATTTCTATGGAACTTCAAATGTGCGCATTCCCTCAACTATTTCTCCAGTTAGTGTTAGAGCAGCAGCATACTACTTGCATCTCCATGATTGACAGATCTGTATAGGGCCGGCGCTTCCTATAAGGCGAACTAGGCAACCGCCTAGGGCGCCATATAGGAGGGGGCGCCCTGCGCCCCCATCGCCGGCCCTTTAAATGCCGCAGCCGTCTGAGCGCTCTGTAGAGAGCGCTGAGACGGCTGCTGCACTGCCTCACCTCCCCTGCCCTGCTGTAGCGTGGCCGAGCTCCTTTCCGGTCCGCGACCCAGCCGGACTGACAGGAAGTGCACAGTCAGTGTGCACTTCCTGTCAGTCCCGCCGGGTCGCGGACCGGAAACGAGCTCGGCCACGCTACAGGGCAGGGGAGGTGAGGAAAAAAGATGGGAGGGGGAGGAGAAGGATACTGGGGGGAGGAGAGGGGAAGAAAGAGAAGTAGAAATACTGGGGAGAAGAGATACACAGGGAGAAAGGATACTGGGGGATTATAAGGGGAAAGGAAGAGAAATTGGGGGGAAATTATAGGGGGAAGGGAGAGGAGAAAGGGAATACTGGGGGAGAGAAGAGGAAGGGGAAGAAGGAAGAGAGTTACAGGAGGAGTGGAGAAAGATTACAGAGGAAGTGAAAGGTACAGGAAGGAAGGGAAGGAGAAGATTGGAGGAGGGAGAAAGAAAGAAGGTAGGGAGGTGGAGGAAGAAGGACAGGGGAGAAGAAGATTCTGAAGGAGAAGAAGAGATTACAGGAGGAAAGAGGGGAGGAGAAGGAAAGAAAATTACAGGATGGAGAAGATTACAGGGAGGAGAAGGGAGAAGATTACAGGAGGGAGGAAGAGAAGATTACAGGGAGGGTGGAGAACACACAGGAGGTAGCAGGAATGGAGAAGAGAACACGGGGGGGAAGAGAGGAGAACACTGGGGGTGGGAGATGAGAACACAGGGGAGGGAGGGGAGGGAGGGGGGGTGGAGAGACCACTAGGGGAGGGGTGTGAGGAGAGACAGCTAAGGGAGGGGGGTGGAGGATAGACCACTAGGGGAGGGTGGGGGGGAGAGGAGAGACCACTAATGGAAAGGGGGGCAGAGGAGAGCAGAGACTAAGGGGGAGACGAGAGACCACTAATTGAAAGTCGGGGATAAAAGGAGACCACTAAGGGAGGTAGGGGGGAGAGGAGAGGAGAGACCACTAAGGGGCAGGGGAGATCTCTAAGGGATGGAAGGGAGAGCTCTGTAGGACAGGGGGCAGGACAGGGAGCTCTTTCACACCCCACGCACACACACACACACACACACACACAATGCATCCCTATACACACAGAAACACAACATGCTTCCCTTACACACAGAGAAACAAATAATGCAACCCTTACACATAAAGACAATACATCCTTTGCACATATACACAGAAACGCACAATGCATCTCTTACACACACATGCAAACACACACTGCTTCCCTTACACACACACACAGAAACACAATGCATCTCTTACACACACGCAACGCACCCCTTACAGACACACACACTGCATCCCTTACATACACAGAAACACACTTTGCATCCCTTATGCATACAAACACAGATTCACACAATGCATACCTTACACACAACAAAAAACACACAATACATCCCTTATACACAAACACTCACTGCTTTCTATCCCTTACACAAAAACACAGTGCTTCCACTACATACACACTGCATCACCTACACAAACCAGTATACCTAAACACTACATTCCATAAGCACACACATTAGATCCTCTACAGTAACACATAACACATCCCCTACACACTCCACTCCCTGTGAGCGAACTCATGGGTGGAACATGTAGGTGGACTTATTGGTGGGCTTTATGGGCATACTCACCGTCAGGCCCTGGGGCCCAGACCATTGAGCTATGTAAGAGGCTCCCAGAACATTGAATTTTGTGACCACAGTTACAAACAGCCTCCAGAGATCCTGTTCTACACCAGACCAGTGGAGCATGACTGCAGCCAGAGCCCATCACCATCCTCATCTGATTGTAAGTAGGCAATCTAGTATATTATTAGTGACACTAATCTCTAATTTACCTCACATTAAATGGACACTATAGTCCCCAGAACCACTGCAGCTTAATAAAGTTGTTCTAGTGTCTATAGCCGGTCCCTGCAGGCTTTTTAATGTAAACACACACTGTGTGCAGCACTGGCATTAGTTCATATGGCAGATCATATGGGTGGGGCATTGCGTGTCTGGGGGGGGTGGGGGGGGAGGGCGGCAAATCTTTCTTTTGCCTAGGGCGAAAAAAATCCTTGCACCGGCCCTGGATCTGTAAGTAAACATATCCTTATTTTATCATGAACCTAGAGACACACATGTATCAAATAAACAAACAAGAATCATGGTGCAATTCTGGTATCAGGTAAATACAGACACACGTCTAGAGTGACCGAACCAGAAATCCCCTACATTTACAAATATAAACTAATTTAAATATGGCTACGGCCTAATGGCCAAAACACATTACTTCTTTTAGTCTGCAGGCCTTAGCTTATCAACTTTGGTGCCTTGTTTTACTTGCTTCTATTTATGTATAGCAAATAGTATCAGCTTGAGAGGAACATAACTCAGTCTCACCGATCTCTGACAATCCATGAACAACCCTAAAAATCTTTTCATATTTACTAATGTCGATGCATTATCAAAATTAACTCAGCCCCTGACTGATCTATTGCAACAGGGTTATGTACTAAAGTGAGAATTCAAACTGAATTTCAAATTTAAGGCCAAAATAGCTAAACTAAAAAAATCTCCAAGTCAGCGATCCTCCAAGTTCAGATATCCAGACCTGAAATTTTAAATTCACTTTGAAATCTTACTTTTCAGAATAACTTTGTATAATATATTAAGATTAGAGTTGAGCGAAACCGGGCTGTATGTTTTTTGGACCCCGGACCCGAACACTGACATATCACTGTATGTTCGGGTTGGAGTTCGGTGTTCGGCGATATAATGGCGCGTTTTCAAAGGCTGCAGGGCAGCCAATCAACAAGCGTTTGACACGTATGCCCTTAGAAGCCATCACAGCCATGCCTACTAATGGTATGGCTGTGATTGGCCAGTGCAGCATGTGACTCAGCATCTATATATAAGCAGGAGTCACGTAGCGCCGCACGTCACATGAGCTCTTATTAGTGTAGGGACAGGATGCTGCTGCTTTCAGTGACAGATTAGGAAAGAATTCTGCAAACTAGTTTTTTTTGGTGTTAAAAAGTATTTTAGTGGGGTGCACTTCATATCTGAGATTCAAATAGAAGTGTCAAATAGTGCGCTTACAGCGCAGTTGTAAACATTCTAATTGTTTTGCTGCTAAAGTGCTAAATAGTACATTTTGGGCGTGCTCTTCATATCTGAGAGTCAAACAGAAGCGTCAAATAGTGCACTTACAGCGCAGTTGTAAACATTCTTATTTTCTGGGTGCTAATCTGCTAAATAGTACATTTTGGCCGTGCTCTTCATATCTGAGAGTCAAACAGAAGCGTCAAATAGTGTGCTTACAGCGCAGTTGTAAACATTCTTATTTTCTGGGTGCTAATCTGCTAAATAGTACATTTTGGGCATGCTCTTCATATCTGAGAGTCAAATAGAAGCGTCAAATACCAATATAACAATATTGAAATTCGGGGGCAATACCCTCACAAGTCAAACTGAGAGGTCAGTTTATAGGGAAAACTGTTGCCTGGATACAATTCTAAAACAATTTCCATGTGTCCTTTGCAGACTTTACATGCTGGAAAAACACAGGTGCCAACTGCTGTGACTTTCTGCAGTGTGCAGACCGGCAATGAGGTGAGGAGTGGGTGGAAGATGATGTGGAGGATGATGAGGTCCTAGACCCCACATGGAATCAAGGTCATGCGAGTGACATGTGCCGTATGGAGGGAGAGGCGCTGGTCGCACAGAGGCACCAGCACAGCATAAGAGGGAGCAGGGTGCAAAAGCGGAGCGGCCGTCCCCTAGCACTCATCGGCATGTATTATCTTTAGAATTCCCACAGTTATTTAAGTAACAGATGAAGCGATAAAAGGAACCATAACAGATTTAACGAGCCATT
The DNA here is from genome assembly GCA_933207985.1 of Pelobates cultripes. Lineage (NCBI taxonomy): Eukaryota > Metazoa > Chordata > Amphibia > Anura > Pelobatidae > Pelobates > Pelobates cultripes. The sequence goes on along the minus strand of OW240914.1, from coordinate 212,714,865 downwards.
CGCAGTTTCGCAGTCCGGTGACTGGGACCAATACACTGTCTCGGCGGCGGTCAGACGACAGGGACCCAGTATGCCTGATGATGAAGTTAGGAGTCACAGTGTGGAATGAATTAGCAGGGTCTGGTACAGGGTAACCGCACGCCACCTGGTGTTGCTCACCAGCGTTTGTGTGGCCACATACCAGGACCCTGATGCAGCTTTAGTAAAAAGAGTACTGGATACCAGAAGCCATCACCAGACTGATCCGCAACTTGGAACAGGATGTGACATTCACTGTAGCGGCTGCGCGTGCTTTCTGTGTTCTCTCCCTGCTGCTGCTCACCTGTCTGCGCTGCAGCGTAACTTTGGCCTTCCTGCTCACCGCCTCATATGCGACGTGCCCACAAGGTGGAACTCCACCTTGCACATGCTGGAGAGACTGTGCAAGCAGCAGCAGGCGATAGTGGAGTTTCAGCTGCAGCACGCACGGGTCAGTCGCTCTGCACCAGACTTGCCCTCCAATTGATCAGAGTTAAAGGATTTCAAGTGGACTCATTACAATTACAGGGCCTCTAAAGAGTCCTGTATTGTTATTTGTCGTCACTACCTCCCCACATCGGGAGTGGGTCATTTGCGCGCCTGCTGCCTTCCTTGCGTGTGGTAGCCATTTCTCAGACTCCCTCTCAGGAATCGAACCCTGATTCCCCGTTACCCGTGGTCTCCATGGTAGGCACAGTAAATGGCATCGAAAGTTGATATGGATTGACATACGAATGCGTCGCCGCCTTGTCGTTGGGGAGCACATTGAAAAAGTGCTCTAGCATGACGAGGTGGGTGATCTCCTCCGGGAACTTGGCTTGATGGGAGTTGAGCCAGTTCAGGGTGGCCCTTGTGATGCGGCATGCCCACTCCGCATGGGAGTCCTTCTCCCCTTTCCGGTTTCCGGATCTCCTTAAACTTTCGGCGGTATTGCTCGGGGGTGACCGCATACCGGGCCAGGAGGATTTGTGTAATAAAGGGATAGTCTCTAAACTGCTCTTCTGGTACAGCCCAGCAAATATCCGCTGCCTTCCCCACTAGTTTGCTGGCCAGGATGGCGACCCAGTCGCTGGGGTCCACGTCTTGGAGTAGGCACTGGCGCTCAAAGTCTTGTAAAAAGTCATCGATGCCTTCTTCTGCTTCCTTGAAGTCTTTGAAGGTATTGTATGGTAGCTTGTGGGCCAGGGTGGTTGTGCTTCCCGGCGCCCTCTGATCCCTTCTTCCTTCATCTGTGTTTATGGAGGTCGCTTTAGAGCACTGTAGTCCATGGGTCTGTTGGCAGGGACATGGGATCCCGCCGCTTGCCACCAATTGAAGCGGGACCTGGGTAACCAATGGTTATCCCCTTTGATTAGAATAGGTCAGACCCATTTCCCCAGTAACCGGATGGGACACAGTTCCAGGATACAACGTTTGACAATCTTTATTTGGGTACACAGCTTTGCCTCCTGTTGCCTCCTCCTCCTCCACCGCCGCTTCCACCTACACGGTGTATACCCAGATATATCAGAGCTGCTGCAGAAAGTGCGGGCCGTCTGTGCGCACTTTCGGCGTTCTCCACCTGCTGCTGCTCGCCTGTATGCGCAGCAGCGTAACTTCGGCCTTCCCGCTCACCGCCTCATGAGACTGTGCGAGCAGCAGCAGGCGATAGTGGAGTTTCAGATGCAGCACGCACGGGTCAGTCGCTCTGCGGAACAGTTTTCTTTTTTTATATGTCCCAATATTTTGGGGGCTACCCCAATTTAAAAAAAAAAAAATATATATATATATATATAGATATATATATATATATATATAAAAAAACAGTGTTGGCTACCTCCTCCTCCACCGCTGCTTCCACCTACACCGCCACGATCACCGCCTCCTCAACCTATGGGTAATTTAGTATAAACTATGTACACAATAGCAGAGGTTTATGAAGGCCTTATCTACATGCATCAGGAGTTGAGCTCAATTTGAACAATGAAAGAGAATACCCTGCACAAAAAACCTTAAATGGATAATTCTGGTGATCCTCCTGACAGCCATGATTTAGATTTTGATTTATGTTCTTCCAAAGCTAAAATCAAAGATTCCATCTAGTGCTATTTTATGGCTCAGCTGTATTTATAATTTTTATGTTATGTTAAGTGATTTCCCTATTCACATTTGTTTGCAGGGCACTTGTCCTACTCTCACCCCCATTTTACTTCCTTTTGCAGCCCTCTAGCCCTTTCTGGGCCTTTTTTAGAGGCATTTTTGTGGCCAAAAGTTCAGGTCCCCACTGACTTCAAGGGGTTCGGGTTCGGGGTCAAGTTCGATCCCGAACCCTGACTTTTTTTCAAAGTTCGGCTGAACCCGCCAGACCCGAACCAGGTGTCTGCTCAACTCTAGTTAAGATCCCTTCAGAAACCATCAATTTCAATATTACATACATTCATACATCAATATAAAAAAAAAGGTGAAAGCAATGTAAAATCCTGGTTCCAATTTGTTGGGGATCCTTAGACCCATGCTGTTTTAACTTGAGCCGATATTTAAGTTTTCAAGAAAATGTGAATATACACATAAACGAGTTTACATCGACGACTTATACAGATATACTGCCGGTATATTTTTTATTTCTTGTCTTCTAGCCTCCTACTCCATCAGGAGGGTATATTTGCATACTTTGTATATATTTTATTGCTTTTACCTTGTTTTTATTTTGAGTTTATTGGGAGGAACTTTATGATTATTCTGTGTTTTTAATATATATGCAGTGGTGCCCTGACAGCTGGGGCGCCAGGCGGTCGCACAGCTCACACACGCAGGGGCCACAGAACCTGTAAACTGGCCGCATCTTAGAAAAATGGGGAAGAGCCAATCGGCAGTGGGGCGTAGCCAATCCAGCAGGGGGTGGAGCTAAACATCGCCTGCACCCGCTGCTGTTACTGCTGCACATCAAGGGGAAGCAGGAAGGAGCCCCTGCTTCCCCAACTTACAGACATCAGGAGCTTCAGTTGATCCATTCCTCCAGCCCATACTGTCTGTAAGTAAGAGAGAGAGTGTGTGTGTGTGTGTGTGTGTGTGTGTGACTCTCTGCCTGTGACTGTGTGTGTGTGTGTGACTGTCTGCCTGTGTGTATGACTGTCTGCGACTGTGTGCGTGACTGTCTGCCTGTAAGTTTGTGTGTATGACTGTCTGCCTGTGTGTGACTGTGTGTGTGATTGTCTGCCTGTGACTCTGTGTGTGACTGTCTGCCAGTGGCTTTGTGTGTGTGTGTGTGTGACTGCCTGCCTACCTGTAACTGTGTATGTGTGACTGTCTTCCAGTGACTGTGTTTATGTGTGACTGCCTGTAACTGTATTATTAAGGCTCTTCTGAGCCAAAACTTTACACTTTCTGTGGGGTGGTTCACCTGTTAATAAAAATACCATCCTTACTATTTGAGTGCTGCCTGCATTTACTCTTTTGGAAGATTTGCCTGTCACTGTGTGTGTGTGTGTGTCTGTCTGTCTGTCTGTGACTGTGTGTGTGACTGTGTGTGTGTGTGAGAGACTGCCTGCCTGTAACTGTGTGTGTGTGTGGGACTGCCTTCGTGTGACTGTGTGTATGTGTGACTGCCTGTAACGGTATGATTAAGGCTCTGTTGAGCCAAAACATCGCACTTTCTGTGGGGTGGTTTTCCTGTTAATAAAAATACCATCCTTACTACTGGAGTGTTGTCTGCATTTACTCATTTGGAAGATTTGCCTGTAACTGTGTGTGTGTGTGTGTGTGTGTATGCCTGTAACTGTGCGTGTGACTGTCTGCCTGTGACTGTGTGTGTGTGAGACTGCCTGTCTGTAACTGTGTGTGGGACTGCCTGTGACTGTGTGTGGGACTGTCTGCCTGTGACTGTGTGTGTATGTGACTGCCTGCCTGTAACTGGGTGTGTGACTGTGTGACTGCCAGTAACTGTGTGTGTGTGATTGTCTGCCTGTGACTGTCTGTGTGTTACAGTGTGCCTGTGAGTGTGCGTGTGACTGTCTGCCTGTGACTGTGTGTGTGTGAGACTGCCTGTCTGTAACTGTGTGTGGGACTGCTTGTAACTGTGTGTGTGACTGTCTGCTTGTGGCTGTGTGTGTATGTGACTGCCTGCCTTTAACTGTGTGTGTGTGATTGTCTGCCTGTGACTGTCTGTGTGTGACAGTGTGCCTGTAACTGTTTGTGTGACTGCCTTCCTGTAACTGTGCGTGTGTGACAGTGTGCCTGTGAGTGTGTGTGTTACTGTCTGCCTGTAACTGTGCATGTGACTGTCTGCCTGTGACTGTGTGTGCCTGTGACTGCCTGCCTTTAACTGTGTGTGTGTGATTGTCTGCCTGTGACTGTTTGTGTGTGACAGTGTGCCTGTGAGTGTGTGTGTGTGACTGTCTGCCTGTAACTGTGTGTGTGACTGTCTGCGTTTGTGTGTGTGTGTGTGTGTGTGTGTGTGTGTGTGACTGCCTGCCTGTAACTGTGTGTGTGACTGTCTGCCTGTAACTGGGTGTGTGACTTTCTGCCTGTGACTGTCTGTGTGTTAGAGTGTGCCAGTGAGTGTGTATGTGTGTGTGTGACTGTCTGCCTGTGATTGTTGGTGTGTGACAGTGTGCCTGTAAGTGTGTGTGACTGACTACCTGTCTGTAACTGTATGTGTGTGTGTGTGTGTGTGTGACTGCCTGTCTGTAACTGTGTGTGTGTCTGCCTGTGACTGTGGGTGTGTGTGATTGTCTACCTGTGACTCTGCGTGTGAGTGCCTGCCTGTGACTGTCTGTGTGTTAGAGTGTGCCAGTGAGTGTGTGTGTGTGTGTGTGTGACTGTCTGCCTGTGATTGTCGGTGTGTGACAGTGTGCCTGTAAGTGTGTGTGACTGACTGCCTGTCTGTAACTGTATGTGTGTGTGACTGCCTGTCTGTAACTGTGTGTGTGTCTGCCTGTGACTGTGGGTGTGTGTGATTGTCTACCTGTGACTCTGTGTGTGAGTGCCTGCCTGTGACTGTCTGTGTGTGACAGTGTGCCTGTGAGTGTGTGTGTGTGTGTGGCTGTCTGCATGTGACTATGTGTGTGTGACTGTCTGCCTGTGATTGGGGGATGCTGCCTGTAACTTTGTGTGTGTGTGTGTGTGTGTGTGAACATTTGCCTGTGACTGTGTGCATGTGACTGTCTGCCTGTAATTGTATGTGTGACTGTCTGTAACTGTTTGTGTGATTGTCTGCCTGTAACAGTGTGTGTGACTGTGTGCGAGTGACTATGTGCTTGGACTGGACTCTGAAGACTGTTGCTTATATTGTTGTGTAAAAAAATGAATTCTATTGTAAGGGGCTGAGCAGTGGCTTTAGAGGGAGAGGCAGGATTTTGTGAGAAGGGTGGGTGCAGGAGTTTTATGGAAGGGGGTGCAGGGATTTGTAGAAGGTGGATAGGAATTTTGTTTAAGGGGGACTGAGCATGGAATTTGTTGAAGGGGGTTGCAGGAGTTTTGTAGAACATCTGATTTGTAGAACGAAAGGCGAACGACAGGCAGGAGAGGGGTTTTGTAGAAGGGGGCAGAACAGGGATTTTTCAAAATTTACACATTTGTGCAATTTTTAAAAAGGAAAACATTAAACATTAAAAATATTGCTGCTGTTTTTTACATTTTAATGTGTGTGAGGGGCGGATGGGGTGTGTGTACAGGGTGGAGGCCAAACACAGAATCCACCCTGGGTGCCAAATGCTCTAGGTACGCCCCTGTATATATCTCATATTACACTATATATATATATATATATATATATATATATCCCTTTGTTATTCATAAATCAGTATTTGCTAATATTTTAAAATGCAATCGGAAAAACGCTTCAAGGAACAGACATTTTGGTTTTCTAAGAAGCCTTGAAAGCGGTTGTCTTTTCTAATAGAGTGATGTATTCAGTAAGATATGGAATAAAAATGCATATATTGATCAACGACTGATACTAAATTACGAAGGCTTTGATTTAATTTTGATGGATAAGTTTTCCAAATGATGTAATAGTTTTGAATATTTTTTAAATTATTTAATACTATGATAAATATTCTAAATCGTATTACATTTTTATATAATTGTTTTATACATGATATATGTTTTTGATATTTTAATATGTTTTAAAAGTTTATCCAAAAATATTAATTTGGAAAGTTTATCCAAAGATATTAAACCAAGTATTCAAAGCCACTTAGAATGGGACCATGCATTTTAACTTAACTTTAATTTCTGCACTACCAAGTACTTTTTGATTTAAAAAATATTAGCATAATATTTACTTCACGCAATACATGCATAGCAAGCATATAAATAAACATATCATAACAATGCAATTCTGTGTATAGACAGCTTTGCAGATAAACTTACAATATTAAAAAGAGGTAAATTTACTTTTCACTTATTCATTCATGCTTTTTTTAAGTAAAAATAATATTTGGAAATGAAAAGCTATTGTCCGTATACAGTGTCTGTCCTATTTCTTGCAATATTACCCACAGGGTCTGAAATGTTAGTATAATATAATGTTAGTATAATATAATGTTGGCATATTAGCAAAACAAATTTATTTTCTCATAGATAAAACAAGATTTTAAAAAAAATGAAATACCTTGCTTATGAACCTTAGAGGCATTACTATCAGTGCATCTCACTGATAATGGTCACATTGTGTCAAAATAATGTCTGCATTTATGCATAGTACCCATATACAATAATTAAAGTTAAATTCTATATTTCTAAAAAAAGGTATCTAACCCTTAAAGCTCAAGCTTCATTTGTTTGTTTTGCACTTAAGGACCAAATTAATGTTTTTATGTGTGTGTTCAAGTGCAATTTCCATCTGTCTCATTTATTGCATAAACACATATCATATACCATTTTGTTTTGTTTTTTTGTTTTTTAAAAATTAAATTCTTTATTTTTATTGTGCATGGGATTACAGCAGTGCTTGTATAGCCACAACAGCTTCTGCAAGCGCATTAGTATTTGAACATAGAAACGTTATGTGTTAAACTTGCACATTTTTACATTTAGTGGTTTGTATAATTGGATTGTGTTAAAGAATCTCCAGTGGGATATTTGCATTATGTTTATAGATAAATTTTAGTCAGGTATGCTTAGATTGAGTGGGTGTATAGTGTTGGTCTGTCTGAGAGGGTCTAGGCGGGCGCTGAGGGGGTTTAAGCTATTTGTCAGCTTACGTTTGGTTAGTGGAGACCTCGCTGTGTCAGAGGGAGAGGGGAAATGTGGGTGTGGGTGTGGGTGCTTGGGCCCCTAAGAGTGGTTCAATCTCATCTGAGAGGGGTGTTAGTAGGAGGTTGTGGAGGGTGGATGCCATCTCGGTTCTTTATAATTTTAATCCAATTTTGGGACATTCATATCTAGCTGTTGTGCGCCTTAAAGACATATACATGAACTGAAAATGTTAAACACATTATAAAACATATTGTGATGTGTTGAGCTTTGCGCAGGTTTTTGGCCGCCTTGTCTAGTTGTTTCAGGGTGAATTTTGGTCAGTCCTCCCAGGGTTCAGTTTTCCCAGATGTGGTGGCTCTTGGTTTGAACGTGGTTGTGGTCGCTGGGTCCCAGGTGTTAGGTGGCTTGTCACGTGGTGCGCTTACGGTCTGGTCTTCTATGCCTAATGATGTAAGGTGGGTATGCCTGCCCCAGATTCTAGTGTGCGAACAGTCCTGTTGTGTGTAGCTAACAGAGTTCCAGGGGGGCCCTATCTGTATACTACCCCCGCGGTCCTGAATTGGGAGGTGACCGGTGCTAGTGATGTGCGCCATAGCAGTGTTGCTCGTGTTAAGTCCTGGTAAAAGGTTAGAGAGGCACCTTCAAAGGACAGCAGTGTTTTATCCTTCAGGGCCAGCATAATTTAGGTTTTATCTTGCGAGGTGGAGCAGCGGAGTATGACGTCCCGTATATGGCCAGGTTTTGCACAAAGATATACACTGACAGACATACTGACATACCCATTGACAGGCATACTGACACACACTCACACACACATATACTGACAGACACATACACTGTCAGACATACTGAGACACACAGACAGACACACAGACATACTGACAGACACACAGACACACAGACATACTGACACATTCAAACTTTTAAATCTACTCCCCGTTTCCTACCTTGAAGGATTGCTTCTCTGGTGTCTAGAGTGGTGGCTGATGCTGTTGGGGGTTGCCAACTGGCAATCCGGACCAGCCCTCCTCCTCTCTGCTACCCTGGTGTGGTCTCTCCCGCGCAGCTCTCTCTGGGAGGAAGTGACTCATGGCAGTCACTTCCTCCCAAGCTGCCAAAAAACAAAGGGGACCGGGTGGGCCTCCTTAGTGTGGGTCCCCAGGATGCACCGGGGGCCCTTGGGTGGGGGGAAGAGAGTTGTCGAGAGCAGCGGGGTCCTTGGGGCAGCTGCCTTGGGCCCTCTAGAAGTAAAAGGGCTGCCCGTTTGCCCCGAGTTAAAGATGGCTCTGGCTACATACTGTAGTAAAATTGTGCTTTTTTATTTTTGACATACACACATATAACAAGATTTTTTAATGTGTATTTTGTAATCGGATGTGTGTTACTTCTGTACAAAACCCTGAATTGTGTTCAGCTACATCTTCTGAGTACAACATTACCTCCAAGTATGTCTTTGTCACTCTCCTGTGAAGCTGTTGTGCCAACAGAGACCTGGTATGCATATACCATTATATATTTTAGCCTTATTATACAGCCATTTTAGCACCAATTTCAAATTGTATAATTTTATTTTCACTTTTATTTTTTACATGCAAATCATAATATAGTGGTTTATTTTGTAAATGTGATATGTGGTAATGTAATAAAAATCACTAAACTGTGCTGAGCTATATCTCCTGATTACAGAATGCCCCCCTTTGCATATCCTCATCATGTTTTTGTGACATACAGTTGCAAATTTATAACTTGCCCAGTGCAGTCAAAATGAAAAGTCCATATTGCATTTTGAGACATTTCTGTAGCTCACATATTTAAATGACTTCATGAATGCATACCATTTGCAATTGTGCAGGGACACTCACATGATATGTTTGAGCTTTATTGAAGTACCTGTTACAGAAAAACCTGAACACCACCCAAAACTGCTATTTTCACTATCCCAGGTCTTCCCTCTTTACCTAGCAGACACAGCATGAGCACCAAGGATCCCAATTACCTGTTGCAATAGCACCCTGGTAGAAACCAGGAGAGAAGCCGGCCATATGGAACTGTATCGGATCTGAACTTTGTCATGGCTGGCAAAACCTTAAACCAGGTGGCAATTTAACACCATAAGTACAATCAGGGTGAGATTTGAACTGAGGGGTAAGTTATCCGAGGCTTTCCTTGTTTGTGGGCAATTTAAGGTGATCTCCTGGTACCCTAGCTAGAAAGGACTCAGCAAGAGGTAAACTGTTATCAGCCCAGTCATATAGGCGCCTGGTTGGGAATATTCTCTTTTTGTTACTCACACCGTGGAGGGTAAACACACATTTTTGTGCTATATATATCTATGTGTGTGTTTTCTCTATCAAGTACACATGGTTTCACCCTTCATCAAATCTTGGCTGATGTTTGGGCAGTCTGCTATAATCACTCTGGGTATTCTGTGGGACAAAGGAGGGAGGCTACTGAGATACTCAAGGAAGGAAAATACAGAAATTGAGTGGGGCTGTGCCACAATACAACAATAATCTAGTCAAAGTGTAAAATTATCAATATAGTCCCAGATAGACAAGAGTCGTATATGTAGTACTTGAGTTCAATGTGGGTCTTTAGAGCCAGAGAATGGTAGTCCTTGTACTTCTCAGATGTCCGTATATAAAGAAAGAGGCGATAAAAGATGGAGAAACTAATAGTGCAATACGTATTTACTTTGTGTGGATAAAACAGTAAATTAATAGGGTTACACTCACATTTGATAGAGCTTAAGCCAGCTCTGGTGTGTATGGCGTACAGCGGTACAATCCCCACTTATAGGATATGTTGTGAGTGTTCTTAATGCTGGAGGTATCAGAAACCCAGAAAATAAATAAAAGGCAACAATAGTGCTCTCCATAAAATATTAATAATCAGTAAGATATAATAAAAATAATACTCACAAAGGTAGAGCTGGCTAACTGCTCTATGACAACAGCCTCGGTGGTATAATCCCCACCTGGGATTCTTTGGAGTAGAGAAGGTTAAAAGATAGTTGGTGCCAGGTTGTTTGTAGAATGTCAAATAATAAAAGATAGTGGTACAAATAATAGATGAAATAACCAAATCTATTTATTAATTTAAAAAAACAATTGCATACATCCAAACACATTTCGCCAATAGGCTTTTTCAATGGAGTAAAAACATACAGCTTGGATTATTTAGGTTTATATAGGAATGAAATTAATTAAAATTGGCTCCAAAATTCCATCTTCCAATCACAAATCAATATTGGTGTACATACTCAAAACTTTATAGAGCTTATTAAATAATAAAAATATAACATTGAATTATATTTATTACTGAGTTTTTTAAGCATGTATCAACCAAAATTTGTTGGCCCACGTGATGCACGTCCTTGCCGCATAATATATTTGGCGCTAGGCCTTATGGGGGCTGTAGTGCTAAAAGCTGAACTTTTTTTTACTATTTTCTTAATTTGATTACTTTTATTATTAAAACCAAAGACGATCGGGAGAATGGGATGATTGTTGTTATGATTTTCTTTATAAGTTAAAAGATCAGTTCTTTCTTTAATTTCATGAGACACTCAGGCTGAGTACTGGAGCTCCGCTACAATGCCATTTGATTACTTTTCTTTTTTTCAAGTTTGTGTTATTCATTTTTTTCCAGTTTTAACATACACATTGTATTTTTGCTGCTTTTTGTTTACAATATAATGATCTTAACTATACTCAGCAATATCTCCTACAACAATGCCCCATATGTATATGTTTGCAAACAATCCTATTCCTAGTCCTAAACCAAACTCTAATTCTAAACCAAATCCTAATTCGAAAATCTAACTCGAATCCTAATCATAAACCTCACACTAATCATAACCTGTACCATTATTCTATGCCTAACCTTAATCCTAATCTTAATCTTAATCCTAACTCTAGCAATAGTGTTAGAAGGATTCCAATGCCAATTTCAGCAGAGGGATTCCCTTGCTGGCCAATTTAATCCCAAACTGAACCTTAACCTAAAACCTAATCCTAAAATTAATTTTAAACCTAATCCTAGACATACAACTAATACTTAACATTATAATTATCCTGAATCTAATTTTACTTAATCTTAAATACTATTAAAATCATAATCCTAGGGTTTCCCTCTGCTAATATTTGTACTATTATTAGCAAAAGGAATGCTAAGCAAAAACAGTAGAAAGCAATATGTTGTTTCCTTCTACTGTATAATTTCAGCTACGGTGTTCTCCACTTTTAGTGCTGTACACAACTCATCAAAAATTTTGAGGACACTAAGCTAGCTATAGACATTTAAATGCCCATTTAAGGAGTTACAAGCACATCATAACTCAGTCTGGGGCCATGAAATATACCCCAGCTGACAGAGGGGAGCCCGAGGTATCAGCTGTTGTTATAGCTTTTTCACTCTTTGCATTAATAATGTAATGCAAATGGTAGAGTCCATTCCCTTCTCCCTTCTCCATGACTAGGAATGGCAAGACCCATTGAAATTTCCTTTACTGTTTGGAAGCAGTTGCTGAGCTTACATTTTCAGCAAACTTGCAGGCATTAGTGACTAATGGCTTTTGGCAGATAAATTAATTCCTCTACAGGCAGATAATCATTCCTAGCATTCATACTACAAAATACATGAAGATAAAAAATGTTTATACAGATTTTTGTTAGTGAACGGGTGAAGGGAATAAATACAAGAGCACGGTCAGTGTGTTAACTCAGGTGGTTAATACATCAAACTGTAAGTTACAGATTTGTTACTCAACATTCTCGTTTCACTATCATAATTCTAAAGTAAGTAACGTGTTCTAATAAAATTAAAATAATTGGGTTTGATAATTATCTTTAATTCCTTTCCATCAGATTGAATATCAAATGGCCTGTCACCAGAAAGGCTTATCCAGAATAGCCCAAGAACACTTTGTTTTCTGAATGTCCTGAATGACCACTGAAAATATAATTTTTTATTAAGGTTTATTGCTCCTTGTTAATGGTGGGAAATTAGAAATGTTCTCTATGTTCCTCTGTCAAGTACCTCTGTGGCCTACCAATCATCCCAGTGACAGAATAATTAGTCAAATTAACTCCTTACCGCCGTTAGGACGTGTCATTAAATCCTGAATGATATGGGCTTTAACAACATTAAGGTGTATGACATTTCCTTATGCTGGTGCCAGTGTAGACCCCTCAAATTATGCTTAGCCAACTGGGTCTAATTGGGGAAACTGCCACAGCAGCCAATCGGTTGTGATCAGAGTCACAGGCTGGCAACGCAATCACTGATATAATGTGACAGCCAATGATTTGTATTGTAGGCTGCGACATTGTATTCTGCCACTCTCTTCCATCACCTTGAGAGAGGCAGAAAGATCATTGCGGGCTGTGTTCCAGAATGTTACTCTTTCACTGACAATGCCAGTTCTAATACTGTGATCAGAGTGATCAGTATAGAAGTGTTTGCTTAGATTTTTTTGGTGGAGTTATTTTTTTTTGTTAAAATCGGACCATTTTAACCCTTTATAGAGTTTTAGTTAACCTCTCTTCCTGTGCCCTAATCACTGTACAGTGTATCAGCTAATTTTATCTTACCTGACCTTATTTATGCACCACTTTAGTTTAAAAAAAAAATAATAAATAAACATTTTACTGCTGATTGCAGTGTTTTATTATATTATATGTAATATTTAATTTTTGGTACTATGTGTAGGGTTCTGTGGGTGGAAGTGGGATTAGGAGGGGTGGGTTAGGTAGGTGGGAAGAAAATTATTTAACTTAAAAAGCCGCCGATGCCCATTAATATACTGCAGAGGTGTCCTATGCCATTCTAACATGTGAGTCAGAGGAGAGTGACTCCTTTGACCTGTCTGACTGTGAGACACTTACTGCGTTAGATGTAGAGTTCCTAAACAAGCCTTCTGGTGATGGTGTTCCCACCGTACCAATATCCAAGACTGGGTACTACCAAATTTAAGTGGCCCTGAAATACCCCCATTTTTTTCCAAACCTGGCACAACCATTGTTGACAGTTACAATCCAGATCCAGAAAATAATCTCAGACTGTTTGTGACAGATGGCAAGTTTGAGTTTATGACTACGCAAACAAAGTTGTATTGCCAAATCTCATTCCCAATCACGATTCTCACTACAGCAGGAAAAATATGTGGCACCTCACTGACAGTATTGAAACAAGGAGGTTTTGGTTGCTGGTGCTAGAAATGGGGATTGTTAAAAAAACAGTATTAGGAGTTACTGGCATAAGCACCCGATCCTAGCTACCCCAGGGATTATGAACAGGGATAGGTATGAACAGCTTCTTCGTTATCTCCATTTCAGTGATAACACAGTGTCCCCATAAAAATGACCCCCAGTATGACCGTCTACACAAAATTATAACTCTAATTGATCACTTGTCAAAAATCTTTTCAGAAAATTACACCCTAACCAAAATATCTACACAGATGAGGCTCTTTTGAAATTCAAGGGAAGACTGCTTTTGAAGCAGTAAATTCCATCAAAGAGGGCTCACTATGGAACTATATTTTATAAGTTGTGCGAATGCTACACTGGGTATACCTTGGCATTTCGCATTCATACAGGAAAAGGCAGTCAACTAAGTCTGTGAGGCTGCCCTGATACTGGGGGACAAACAGCTAAATTGTATTGGATCTCCACTTCCCATTAATACATAATTCATTATCGATTATAAAAATGTTATACTAACATAGATTTATTTTAAAATGTATGTTAATTTTTATACCTCAGCCTGTGGCACAGTATGGAAGAACCATGAGGTGTTGCTCCTTAGGTACACGGACAGAAAGGACACTTCATGATGAGAACCCAGTTCCAGTGTCAGAACACAGAAGAACTTGGACAATAACAATATTTATTCATTTCTCACACTTTTTTAAATTTTAAATGTGGTTCCATATATAATTATGAAATGAAAGCCCTATTTCTCCTGAACACAATGTTATATAATAAATGGGCGTGGACTTAATATGAAAGAGGTAAATTATGGTTTAGCAGATATATAGCTCAAATTCTAAGTTTTGTTTGTGTTCAGAACTTGGACAATTGCCTCTGATCTTAAAGAGTTAAAGTGGCATTTTCATGTACACAATGACTGAAATTTGACTACAAACATATCCAGGTAATTAACAAACATAAAATAAGATTTTCTTGTTCTTTAGCCCAAGTATAAATTGTAATATTTAAAAATTAATATGTGAGGCCAATTAACAAACTGTATAAACTTCCTGGAATCTATCTCTGACAAATATAAAAACAAACATTTAGTGATTGCTTAATTTTACAGCTCAACTGATGCTTCTACCAGCTGCAACTGAACCAAGCCTCCAAGAATTTTATCCACACTAATGAACTTGACCTAAAGGTTTAGTTGTTCATATTCTCATCACAATTCTACAACAGTCAAAGGGCAGAACATGAAGAATTGATGATTTTTAACTCCTAACAGTTTAGCAGGGCCACCCTTAGAATTGGCAGGAGCTCTTGAGAACATTTTGCAGTGTCCCACCATATATTACACTGTCTTAAACCTAAATCCCATGCCTAAAACAGGCCCCTTTATTTTTCTAAATTTTACCTGATAGAGCAACCATAGCCCTTTTTGGTGTTGAGGCCAAGCTTTTTGTGATCAACATTAGAACAGTGAATGAGAGCTATAGGTGCATTAGCCTAGTCACACACCTCTCTCAGCATCCGTCAGACCACTAGGGAAGATGTAAATCCCTTATAACATTTGCATAATAGTGCTACTCAAGAAATGGATATACATTTACTGAGGGGGTCCCACTTGACCCTACCTAAAGGCAGGCCTGGCATTTAGATTATAAATTGTCCATTTCAGGCACCAAGAAAAAAGTTTAAACAAATCCAGAATAATGTTGCTCCTTGATGATGCTTGAGTGCACTCTGCTAAAAATATCACTTATACATTGAGCTGCTTGTTGTGCCTAATCATTAAATTCATGAATCACCAATATCAAAAAGCAATAATCAATTACCCTAAGGTTTTTAAAGATATTGGTGGGCACCAAAACCCTATTGGGGATGAGTGAATTGAGTATTTGAGAAAGGGAAAGACACTGATACCAAGTACTTGTAAATAATCAATACAAACTTTATTGATTAACAGAGACTTAATTAATAAGTAATAATATGTAATCTATAGTGCACATTCAACTCAAGGAAACAGTTTAATTATCTAGATATTCAGCTTAAGTTATACATCACCATTAGAGAACCTGGGTTTTCACGCCGCTGCACATGACTGAAAGAACTTCTGGCAGATACTGGAAATCAGCAGAACCAGCAATACGCATCCAAGCGAGTGCCAAGTTTTCTCGTCTTTTATACCTTTTTTACCAATGGGATGGATAGTCTGTACTTTTCCACCAAGTTTCCTTATCAGTGCAGCCCAGCAAAGACCTTGCAGAATCGTTGGATGGGACCGGCAGCTGGCCAGGCTGTTCAGGACCACCAACAATGCCATGCCAGGTCTGTGCAGTTAATTATCTCTTATCTATAAGCTAGCTCTGTACTAATAATTATCTCGTGATGGTACACATGAGTCATTCTGATGCTGTGTTTTGTGGTTTTAATAAAATTTTTAGTGCTGTTAATTAATAGCTGTGCATCCAGGCCTGCATCTAGTGATACTGCCTGTGTGTGCTTATGTGCTTACCGGCGCCATCTTAACTATCTATAAGAGTTTAATTTGCTCAATAGTGATCAATCATTCTTAAATAATATGGAATATTATTATCACATTGCTTGATTTAGCTAAACATTTTCTCATTGGCTTAGGAGATAGGGTTCCAGGTTGATGGAACACACCAGTAGTGGGCTGATGCAGAGAGGACCCTGGTGAAAGAAATCTTTAGGGACCCCTGTAGTGCCAAAATGTAGATCCTCATTTGTCGTACAACAGCCAGAAGCTTTGCCATCTGGGAATCTTCTGTTTGCCCATTATTGCAGTACTTATTGCAGTATATTGCTGTATTTGTGAGCAGTGTCTTTGTGTTTAAATGTAGACATGTTTTATTTGTAGTGAATTAAGGTGTGTGTATATGTGTTGCATTTCAATACAGTTGTATGTTTTTATGTACTGTTGACATTTGAATGCAGTGGTGTATTTGTGTGTAGTGTTTGCATTTGAATGCATGGGTGTGTTGGCTGTTGTGTGTTTAATTGTAGTGTTGGAGTTTGTATGCTTGTGCCTGGTAGGAAGCATGGAAACCCTTCCTAAAGTTAAAGCCACTGCACAGAGTATTGTAGTGTTGGCGTTTGTATGCAGGGGTGTGCTTGTGCCTGGTAGGCAGCATGGAAACCCTTCCTAAAGTTAAAGCAACTGCACAGAGGATTTAGGAGAACCAGGTGTTCAGTAAGGTAATATAAGCACCAGTGCAGTGGGGCTTAAACGTGAGAATTGCGAGTTACAGTGAACTAGGTTAATGAGCCGAGAAGTCCATCTGAGAATCAGGGTAAAATGCAACAGTATTCGATGAAGGGGAGGGATATCAGAATTATGGTGCTGAGGTCTGGAATCAGTAAACAGTTTAACAAACAGGTTCTTAGTAGGTATTGGAGATGTGACTGCAAAAGAACAAGTATACACAAGAGCAACAGGTTTGGCTGAGGCTCAATAATCAAGCATTGAATAATTGGAGACCTGGTTTAAATAGGCAGAAGAGGTGAATGATGGAAATGCTTAACTTTTTCATCTGAAGATATACTGACACGAACCATAATTCTATTCGAGCTGTGATACTGATTATTATTCTATACACTTACCCTAAAATTGTAAATGTATGTTCCAACTCTAAAATTGTAAATGTATCTTACTTATCCTAATGCAAATACAATATTCTTAATTTGATTGTACCTTTTGAAGAATGATTTGGAATATTAACCAAAAGTTAAAAATATGTTGAACCCTTTCCTCCAATTATTTTTCTAATTCTACCCTAACATAATGTTTGATGTTAGGAATAGAGAAATAATGGAGTAAGATACAGTATGATAGTGCCACAGAAGACAACAAGAAGACAACACAGAAATAGTAGTGCCAAAAAGGGACCTATGAATCGTCCCTTTCACATGCGGACAGTGAATATTGGTGTGCATTTAAATTTTTCTTTATTCCACACCTTGAAAGAAATTGGTTTAACTGATTTGAATGTTCAGGTTCTCCTAGCTCTTTTTGGATCATATGTTCCTTAATTTTCTATTAAATTAGTGCATTCTGATTCTTTGTACGAATTCAGGCCAACCTGGTTGGCTAAATTCGTTATTTCCAAGGCGCCGTAGGACGTATAATCAAGTAAATGACTAGAATGATGGTCAAACATGTCTGATTCTATATTCTCTCATTGAGCCGGAAAAAAGAGACGATTGATGAGAAAACAATGATTGATTGGACAGCCACTAAATGTTTTATTCACATTTCAAGTGAGAAGTGACCAACAGAGGGAAAAAAAGTCTTTACATATTTAATAAATAAATAATAGATAAATATTGATTTATTTATTTTTTTACTCCACTATTTATTTTTTTACTCCACTTTTTCCCTCTGTTGGTTACTTTTTCTCTCTTGTTCCGTGAACCAAATGACAGAAAAAATTTACTATCTGTGTACTGCAAATTATATGCATAATATTATATAATGTATATAATTTGCAGTACACTGATGGGCCGTTTTCGAGTGCTTTTCGGTTTTGATTGTTTTCTCGAATCTTATATTTGGTACTGAAATTCTGCCAAGCCAAACTAACATATAGCTGAAATACAGGTATCCCAATTTTTTTAATATTTTAAGCAAAACAGGTTTGTTCAAATTTTCTCACTGTGCACAAGTCAACTTTCTATATTAAAATCTGACGTACAGTCTCTTATGTTTTTTAGATTCTTTAAAAAAACTCCCTAAAAGTAATTCTTGCGTAAATTTCGGCATTTTATTCTTTCACCATAACCAACAGGCAAAGACAGATAGGGTGCAGGTTGGAACATTTTTTAAAAAACAGAGCAATAACTCACTTGTAAGGTCCATTTCTAGAAGGATTAAAGTCTGTGTAGCCATTTTTTAATAAAATACACAGAATTTAGCACGGTATTCTTCTCGCTATAGTAGACTTCTCAGAATCATGAACCATGCTTACCATGCCTATAAAAAAATAGCATTAATGCTATAACTCTGTGTTTATGCCTCCTACATCATAGTAGCCTATGAAATCCTTCTATGTGATACGGCCAATAGGACAACCGATCTTTATTATTCACCTTTAACATGCCCCACATGTGTAAGGGTATAATGGAAGAATGGGAGCCAACTGAATAGGGATCCCATGTTTTCTAATGGGGCAGGAGGAGTCATATTAACCCACACAGTAAAACACATGGTGTGTTGGATCAGGGTCACCATTCTGCTGTCCCCTTTTACCCTATTTATTAGAATGTCTGGGAAATAAAACATTTGACTTATTTGAAACTTTTGCTTTCTGGTTGTTTTCCCAGCTAGGGAATTTATTATTTCACATGCAAAAATTAGGCAAACATAATCTCCAAATTTAATTCAATATGTGAAATGTCTGGGACATTTTAGTGTTTGAAAGATGTCCAAATTTCTTTATGTATGTATGAAATTCACACATTTTTAAAGTTATTATTTTAGCAGTCATTGACCTGCTTTTATTTGAAATAGCACTATTGGGGTTAATCGTCAAATTTGACCCTTGATTTTGGTTTATATTCACGTTTTTTCTCCTAATTTTGCAATTCAGATTCATAGTCTGACCTAGATTTTTTTATTTATAAAGAACTCCTGTTGTACCCATTCTGCTACTTTTATAAAATATAAACACTATCCTACCTAAAATATATTAGATTTTCATCAAGCAAGTCATCATAACTAATTCTATTAGTTATACAAATATAGAAATCTATTTATTTTTTATATTACTTTAATGAAAGGAAATGGGCATGGAAAATATTAACTACAGAATAATTTTACTTCTATATCTTAAAGTAAGATGTCCCCAGACAGAAGTGGGAATTCTTACGGCACATGTTTCCTTGTTATTTCTGGTTTGTAACCAAGTCTAAGAGCTTCACACAGATAATCCAGGGATTGAATCTAAATGATGAGTTTGTAGAGCTGGAATTGATGTTTTGGATCCAGTTACTTGGCACTTAGAATCCAATTTTGGATGTATGATGGTTTGGACACAGTCGGGATGGGAAACAATTACACAAAGTTATGACTTCCTATTGGGAAGAAAAAAAAAAGCCTAACCAGACATGAGAAACATGTTCATGATTTAGATATTTTACACTCTACTTTATGTCTCTGTCATTCTAATAAAGTTTGTAGGACCCTTTAAAGTAATATTAAACTTATATTTAGATTTTTATAATAAAAATCCATCTGGAGCACATTAAAACAAACATATCTTTGCACATACAGTATACGCCATTTTAACCGTCTGACAGATGATAGTTTATTAGAATGGGATTGTATTTTGTCAGTATCACACATTGGCTACTTTAGCCTAAATCTTTCAATATAGTATTTATAAACTTTATAATTTTATAAATATATAAATGAATTACTGCATATGAACAGAACTGGCATGCATCACAATGAACCACAAAGGCTCCAACCATAAAGAATGTGTTAAAAGATTGATTGCCTCTTTGAATATTGTATAATGTGCTTTGCTTATTGTTGGAAGAAAATAAATATAGGCTTTGCTGGAGGGGAGCTTTGGTCACTGAAGCCTCTGATGTGGGACTCATTGAAATTCCAGCGCAATCCAAAAATACCATAACTCAAAGTAAGGACTAATTTGTCTCATGGTAAAGACTGAGGATGACAGAAGACAGAGCTCCACCGTCCACTTTTGTCCAAACCTAGCAGCCATCACAAATGACATCTGTAGGATTCAGACTCTGTATGTGTAACATCCAGCGGTTTTTCATTGATGCACTAATGCACACCCACTCATCCATAGCTTCCTCCTGCCTCATTATGACATCATATATAACATGGAACCCTTCCATTGGTCTCCTTTTATAATGACAGTCTGTGTTGTGTCTTTTGATTATTTAAATACACTTGTGACATCATAGCCCGGTGTAATCAATCACAACTCAGTATAGGGTATATATACTTTGTGGTTGTCCTTGTTTCCTTTCCCTGTTACAGTTCTTGTTATATGAGAGTGTGTTTATAATGCTTATTGGATTTAGTCTTTTCAGACCTGAGCATTTTTGACCATTCTTGTTCTCTGTTATCCTGACCGTGCTATGTGTATTGTTTACTCTCTGTCTACTTGCAGACATGTCATTTATCTCTACACACTAGCCCAGCCATTCTAAGGAACAGTAAGTGTTTCTTTACTGTTAAGGTATCTCCATTTTTTACATTACGATACGGCCATGGACCCAGCAAACCTAGGGCAACAGATTGCGAGGCACAAATGGAGGATATGGATCACAGTATGGATAAGTTTGCACAAGTGCTGCAAACCATCCTCACTAGGATGGTCTGTCCCCAGCCTTCGAATACGTCTCCCCAGGTGGAAGCCCAGGTTCCTTCCCGTCCTGTTTACTCTTTTGCTCCTGCTATTCACCTTGTTCCTCCGTTACAATGGGGATTCAGCTCTGTGCAAAATGCACCGCTACTTAATCAAGTAGGGTTGCATTTTGAGATGCTTCCTCAGGCCTTTCTTTATGATCGAGCCAAGATTGGCTTTGCTTAATTTCATAGAAGGGAAGACTCTGCTATGGCTCAATCCTTTGTGTGATTTGGATGATTTACTGATGTTTTATTTCCCCAGTTTCATGGCAACATTTATAAATTTTAGTGCCTCTATCAGAGCCAGGAATGCTGGTAGGAAATGTATGAGAATTAAACAAGACTCTAGGTCAGTAGAAATAGCAATTAAACAAGACTCTAGGTCAGTAGTAGTATATAATTCTAAACTCTTGCTTCTGAGATCAATTGGAATAACAGTGCTCTGTGCATTTGAGGAAGGATTATCTGAGACCCTGCAAGACGAGATTGCTGTCTTCCCAAGGGCTTAGAAGATTTTACCATGTTCATGTCTGTTTATATCTGACATACATAATAGATTATGTGAGGAAAATGCCACTAAAGAAAAAGTAGGCAAAAATGTTTGCAAGCCAATGCTTAAATTGGCTCCTTATTTCATTTACCAGGACCTTCTACTGAACAACTTACCAAACCCATGCAGGTAGATCTCACTAAGCTCAAAGATGAAGATAAACTTTTTTGACATAAGGAGGGGCTTTGCTTGTATTGTGGAAAGAAGGGGCCCTTTAGGAACTCATGTACTTCCAGGCCAGATCTTGGTTGTAAATGCTTTGTCCCCTAAACTTCCTTACCGTATCACTCTTCCACTATCTTTGGAATGGGATTCTGGTTCTTCTTCTACCAGTGCCCTAATTGACTCAGGAGCAGCAGAGGATTTTAAAGACACTAACTTTGTTACTAGAATGTCTATTTCTATTCTAGAAAGAGAGACACCTTGGACTTAGAGGCCATAGATGTCATTCCTTATATTACTCATGAAACCCAAAACATCACTATGACTGTGGGTTTGTTACTGTAACAAACTTACATTTACCTGGTGCCTGCGCCCCTCCTCTCCTCGGGCCACGTGGACCAAATGCTGCATGTGGCCGTGCAGCCTGAATAGAATCCTTATCTTCGGTCCAGCGACGGCTCCCTCTGCTAGTTCACGTGACGAACTGCAGCCCCTAAAAATAAAATATAAAGCCATGATATCATTACCTTAAAGCAGGGGTTCTCAACCCAGTCCTCAGGACCCCCTACCAGTCCAGGATTTGGGGATTACCTGGGTGTGTCTCAGGTGTTTAGAAAAAGGGAAAAAAACACCTTAGACTCTAACACCTTAGACACACCCAGGTAATCCCTAAACCCTGGACTGGTAGGGGGTCCTGAGGACTAACGTTGAGAACCCCTGCCTTAAAGGTACCACATCATCTAGGTGACCTAATGCTGTTTGGGTTGGCAAGGATGATGTGGACCAATGGGAACTATTTTGAGCCTATTTAAGGCTTGTTTTAGCCTCCATTCATTGCCCTATGGTGGTTTCTGTTAGATCCTCCTTTAGTGCTCCTAGAGATTCCCTTGTGATTTCCTGTGTTTGACCTCAGGTTCGTATTTAACTTGTAATTTCTGGTATCCAGACCTCGGGTTCATATTTGACTTGTGATTTCTGGTATCCTGACCTCGGCTTTGCATTGACTCTGAGTATTTCTGTATTCCTAACCTTTATTTATCTTGAAACTGTTTCTTGTTGTTTTGATACGTTAAGTCAGGCCCCTCTAAGGCTCGGTAATATTTCTTTCGGAGGCACCTTTTGTGAGTTCCCTCTTTCCTGCGCGTTCGGGTACGACTGCCGTGACAATTACATACACAGTCTTCAGGGGTCCACGTGGTTTACAAAGCTTGATTTAAGTGCTGTCTATAATCTGGTTAGGATCAAGGCGTGTGATGAGTGGAAAACTACATTTAATACCCACAGTTGTCATTATGGGTACCTTGTCTTGCAATTCGAATTATGTAATGCACCTGTACTCTTTTAAGATCTGGCCAATGATGTCTTAAGAGAGTACCTTGGCAGTTTGCGTATTGTTTATCTTGATGACATTGTCAGGATCGTATCCTGACAACTATGTTTTATCTTAATTTATTTATGTTCCTTTAAAAGAAGTTAAAGCTCTCCACCACCAGTGGCCTACCTAGCCACTAGTCACCTCAGTCCTCACCTGCATGGGACTAATCCTACAAAAGGCCACACCCGAGAATACATTGAAGTTGATGATTTATCTGAAAGACTTCATATCCTGGCTCCTGTGAACCTGCTCCAGATTTACATTCAATCCTGCTCCTAACAATAACCTGCTCCACCCTTACTTACACTTCAAACCAGCCTGCCTCTGTAACCAGCCTGCCACTGTTACTAGCCTGCCACTCTTATCGGCCTGCCTTTGATACCAGCCTGCCTTTGTTACAACCCAACCTGTTCTGTGGCAAGTTTCCTGTTTTGTGACATATTGCCTAAAGTCTGTTTTCCCTCAAGATTCATAATCAGTCTAAAAACACTAATAAAGTACCTGAAGTCGACCATTGCATAAGTCTCCTATCTGACCTGCACAAGATCATGACAGACATCCTTATGCACTCACCTGCTCTTGAGACACATCACATTCATGTACATACTGTTCTAACATTCCTTGAGAATGATCTATATTGCAAACTTAAGAAGTGTTTAATTGACCAGAGTAGTGTATACTTCTTATGAATATGTTTTTTCTGTTGGAGGGTTTCAAATTGACCCAAATAAGTTAAAAGCAGTGTTTCCAATTCCATTGGAAATCAAGACTATCCAAAGATTTGTTGGTTTTGCCAACTATTGCCAAACGCTCATTCACATACTCTCTAAGATAATGGTTCCTATCACCAACATTTAGATCTAGTATCTAGATTTTGAAGGGTTCTGTGCTGAAATGAGAATCACGTTATCCTTTTCAAATTAATAGATCTGCTGAACATGCCAATCAATCTTTGGAACAATATTTGCTCTGTTTTGTTTCTACTCTGCAGGAAAACTTTGCGTACCTGCTTCCCTGGAACTGGCATACTTCAATGACCCCTCCTCCTGCTCCTGTTCTGGTTGATGGAGAGGAGGAATGTGAGATCCAGGAACTTGTGTATTCATGGTTTTGTAGAGGCTCCCTCCAGTACTTAGTACATTGGAAGAGTTATGGCCTAGAAGATAGTTATTGAGTTATGGCTTCTGATATCCATGCTCTTATCCTGCTTCGTAGGTTCCATGCCAGGTTTCCTTCAAATCCTGGTCCTGTCCGCCCAGTCGACAGTCCTGAATGGGATGGGTAATGTCATGATACCTTTCCCTCGTTGCACTTTGTGATCACAGAAATTATGTCTCTTTTGTTCTGATGTATACCCACTTATGCAAAGTTTCTTGGTGCCTCATTATCACATCATATATAACATGGAACCCTTCCATTCGTCTCCTTTTATAATGTCAGTTTATATATCTTTTTGATTATGTAAATACACTTGCCCTGTGTAACCAATCACAACTCAGTATATGGTCTATATATTTTTCCTGGCAGTCCTTGTTTTCTTTTCCTGTCATGGTTCTTGTTACCTAAGAGTGTGTTTATACCGTTTACTGGATTTATTGTTTTCTGACCTTGGCTTGTTTGACCATTCTTGCTCTGTTATCCTGACCTTGGCTTCACTATTGATTCAGTATGTGCTCCTTTTGATTCCTTTAGGTTTGGGTCTTAGGGTATCTCCAATTCTGACACTATTAATTCCTCTCCTTCCCTTTGCCTCCAACCTCCTTGAAAGACTTGTTTATACTCGACTTTCAGACTATCTGAATTACAATTCCTTACTTGACCCACTACAGTCAGTCTTCTGCTCCCAATATTCCTCAGAGACTGCCCTGAACAAGGTGACTAATGACTTGTGATACCTAAATGCGAAGGCAATTATTCAATACTTATTTTTCTTGATCTTTCTGCCATGTTCGACACTGCTGATCACCCGCTTCTCCTCCTCACTCTTTCTGATTGTGATACAGCTCTTTCCTATTTATCTTTCTAGCTCTCTGACTGCTCCTTTTTTGTCTCCTACTCTGATTCCTACTTCACTCTTGTATCTCTCTCGAATGGTGTTCCTCAAGGCGTTGTACTGGGACCACTTCTCTTCTCAATTTACACTGCCTCTCCTGAACACCTGATATCATCCTATGGTTTTCAATATCACCTATACGCTAATCTTCCTTTCCTCACCTGATCTTTATCCCTGTCTGCTGCAACATTTCACTGACTGCCTATCCTCTGTTTCTGACTGGATGATTTCACGATTCCTAAAACTCAACCTCTCCAAGACCAAACTTATTGTCTTTCCTCCTCCTAAAGCTATACAGGGAGTGCAGAATTATTAGGCAAGTTGTATTTTTGAGGATTAATTTTATTATTGAACAACAACCATGTTCTCAATGAACCCAAAAAACTCATTAATATCAAAGCTGAATATTTTTGGAAGTAGTTTTTAGTTTGTTTTTAGTTATAGCTATGTTAGGGGGATATCTGTGTGTGCAGGTGACTATTACTGTGCATAATTATTAGGCAACTTAACAAAAAACAAATATATACCCATTTCAATTATTTATTATTACCAGTGAAACCAATATAACATCTCAACATTCACAAATATACATTTCTGACATTCAAAAACAAAACAAAAACAAATCAGTGACCAATATAGCCACCTTTCTTTGCAAGGACACTCAAAAGCCTGCCATCCATGGATTATGTCAGTGTTTTGATCTGTTCACCATCAACATTGCGTGCAGCAGCAACCACAGCCTCCCAGACACTGTTCAGAGAGGTGTACTGTTTTCCCTCCTTGTAAATCTCACATTTGATGATGGACCACAGGTTCTCAATGGGGTTCAGATCAGGTGAACAAGGAGGCCATGTCATTAGATTTTCTTCTTTTATACCCTTTCTTGCCAGCCACGCTGTGGAGTACTTGGACGCGTGTGATGGAGCATTGTCCTGCATGAAAATCATGTTTTCTTGAAGGATGCAGACTTCTTCCTGTACCACTGCTTGAAGAAGGTGTCTTCCAGGAACTGGCAGTAGGACTAGGAGTTGAGCTTGACTCCATCCTCAACCCGAAAAGGCCCCACAAGCTCATCTTTGATGATACCAGCCCAAACCAGTACTCCACCTCCACCTTGCTGGCGTCTGGGTCGGACTGGAGCTCTCTGCCCTTTACCAATCCAGCCACGGGCCCATCCATCTGGCCCATCAAGACTCCCTCTCATTTCATCGGTCCATAAAACCTTAGAAAAATCAGTCTTGAGATATTTCTTGGCCCAGTCTTGACGTTTCAGCTTGTGTGTCTTGTTCAGTGGTGGTCGTCTTTCAGCCTTTCTTACCTTGGCCATGTCTCTGAGTATTGCACACCTTGTGCTTTTGGGCACTCAGTGATGTTGCAGCTCTGAAATATGGCCAAACTGGTGGCAAGTGGCATCGTGGCAGCTGCACGCTTGACTTTTCTCAGTTCATGGGCAGTTATTTTGCGCCTTGGTTTTTCCACACGCTTCTTGCGACCCTGTTGACTATTTTGAATGAAACGCTTGATTGTTAGATGATCACGCTTCAGAAGCTTTGCAATTTTAAGAGTGCTGCATCCCTCTGCAAGATATCTCACTATTTTTGACTTTTCTGAGCTTGTCAAGTCCTTCTTTTGACCCATTTTGCCAAAGGAAAGGAAGTTGCCTAATAATTATGCACACCTGATATGGGGTGTTGATGTCATTAGACCACACCCCTTCTCATTACAGAGATGCACATCACCTAATATGCTTAATTGGTAGTAGGCTTTCGAGCCTATACAGCTTGGAGTAAGACAACATGCATAAAGAGGATGATGTGGTCAAAATACTCATTTGCCTAATAATTCTGCACTCCCTGTATATGTGCCTGTTTTTCTTATGGTCAATGGAGCTATCATAACCTCTACTCCATAAGTGTGCTGCCTCTTCACTCCTTACATAAAATCTGTCACCACATCCTGTTGCCTTCAACTTAAAAACATTTCTCACATTCGCTTCTTTTTTAATTCAAGATGCAACAAATATGCTTGTTCATGCTCTCTTATTTTCCCACCTTGACTACTGTAACCCTCTGCTTATTGGCCTGCAAAGTGACCAGATTGCTCCACTACAGTGTATAATACACACTCCTGCCAGACTTATCTACATCCAGCAACTCTCACACCTCACCCCACTGTCAGTCTCTACACTGACTTCCTGTTCCACTTTGAATAGGGTTCAAAATTCTTGTGCTTACTTAGAAAGTTCTCCATAACCATGCCCTGGCTTTCATTTCATCACGGATTAGAAGATATGCTCCAGCCCAGCCTCTTCGCTTTGCCGATGGCCTGTTACTGTCCTGTGCTTGCACCCACATCCCAGACAGTCGCCTGCATGACTTCTTATTGGTTGCCTCCTCCATATGGAATACCCTCACTATCCCATCATTACTTTATAGAAGCCTACCAGCTCTCCCCATATTGCATCATCCCTTATTTCCTTCCTCTGCCATTTCACATCTACTGTGTTACCCTTTGTACAGCACTATGGTGGCACTATATAAATAATTTTAATTGCCCATTGATCATAACATTATATTTTAAAAACATTTTAGTGTACTCTACAGAAGAATCTACTGAAGAAATGGCATGTAATGTATGTTAAGGAACATAGCAGTCTCACAGGATTTAGACCATCGCCAAACTCCTAGGTAATGTAAGCATGCAAGGTTAGATTTCCCATAAGCACCAGCCTTTTTGAGGCTGTATCAATGAATGGGAATTAAAGGGAATCTGGCAGCCATAAACTGCTTTTCCCATGATGTATTCCATATGTCATAGGACACCTGGAAAGACATAATAATTAGCTGTGAGTGGCGGCAAATTCACTATTTGGCTCAAGACCCTCGCAAATACAATAAATTCAGCCCAAATTACATTGCATAGAAATCATGCTCTATTTCTGAATATGGAACTAAACAAGTGGAACAAGCATTGACTCATTGCTTTCCTTTAGAGATTTTCAAGACACTGGATTTCAATTTTTGCTGTCCTATGTAACAGATTCCAATTTGCCATGAAGCTCCACCTAAACCAGCTGGTTTGGGTACTGAATGTCATGTTTCTTCTAAAAATGTTTGTCTGTGTCCCAATATAAAACAGATAAAGTAAGAATCCTGATACCAATTATACTTTGTAACTTCAATATGAACAAGAGGTTCTCCATACAGACTGTGTGAATACTATAAAAAACGTTTTCTTAATTGTTTCAGTCCTGGATTGCTCACACTATAGAAACTTGGAGGAACACTAATAAGAAGTGCGCATGCAAGCCAACTTTGACTCAAAGTGCATAGACCATGGAGAGCACAGGACACACATAAATAGTTTTCCAAATATGGAACCAGAACCTAACATCTGGAAAAGCCGTGACCTCACTGGGTATCTATATTCAGCCTGTGTGTCTCTGGAACTAGAGCTATCTGGAATGACATTTGATGATACATATTTGAAAATAATTACACTATCACTATCTGGCAGATGAAAAAGGAGATAGAGATGTAATTCACAGATAGCACCTGTTATTGGTTTTCATGCAAATCTCTTGCAAATGTTGGATGCACAACAAATTTAAGTTAACAAAAAATATCCATAAAAGAGGCTTTTAAGAACCTTGCTGTAATAAAACTACATAGTTCCTCAGGTTATAAAATTATTTTGCTTGTGAAAGAAAGGAGATTCTGTTTCACTGTTTTATCCAGCTATCATTTGGTACAATAAAATTGTCACATTGTGGCAGAAATTGTTCTGCAATTATCCTCCCCTGATCATCTGCATATTCAAACTCCTTTAAAAAAAGCATACATAACCATGTATCAGGTAATTGTTAGTAATAATTATTACTGTTTGGTATTTGAAATCTCTTTTATGAAAATCAATACATGAAGTGGCAGTGCCATTTCAGCAGGGTTCACATCTGATTCCGTGTGGCCAGTTAAATAACAGGGCTGGGTACAGTGTATCTGCTGCACCAACAAATAACCATTTTTTCCCCTTCAGTTTGCGTTCTCTGTGTGGAGAAAATCATTGTGGTTACTTAGGGTTGGGCCCTATTTAGGAGGGATCCCTACTGTGTGACCATCTATTTTTGTAATCCTTTGTTGGATTTCTGTTTGCACATGTGTGGAGCTATATTACATTGGCAAATATATTCAGCTTACATACATACAAGTATAGCGTTTTGCTGTATTTTACTGTGATTATACAGGTTTTAGTTATTTTAATATCAATATAATTATATAGTACATTATAAGTAGTGTACCTTTTATAGTTAATGTGACGCATTTACATTTTATTTGTACAAACATTCATACAATTACCTACATATTCATACAGGAAATCACCTCCGTATACACATACTTACAGACAATATATGTAACGGGAACAGTGTGGTCTGTTTCCCAGCTTGTGATTACTTAGCTAGAATGTCATATGTTGCTTCTCCATGGGATCCAGGAACCACCACTTCTTCCAAGCAATTATCAACTCCTCTGCCTGTCCTCCATCTACCAGTCAGGTATCACTCTACCTATGATGCCTCTAGAAAACTGAGGTCCCCAAGACTAGAGAACAATACATTTAGAAAGCAGGACCAATTACTCCACTACTGGGTTCCAATGGGACTCAGTTCCTAATGGAACTACTACACAGTTCTTCAATTTCACAGAGGACCAACCAATGTCAACATGGCATGTAAACTTAGAGGAGCACACATAAACGAGAAGTACCAATGAGTAAAATATATCATCCGTTATTGGAACAATAAAAAAAAAAAAATGTACTTAAAAGAAAAAACTAAATCACAATATACCAGTTATGTTATACATGATTAATAAATCCCCTAACAGATATCAGCTGCAAATTAACACAATCATTCAACACGATATGAGTAAGGCATATCCATTACTTGTATATTATGGAGTGGTTGTATTTATTTAACCAGGAGGAAAACACAGCGTATAAGATCAAAACTATGAAATGCACTTAATTTGTGTGAGTACACAGAATGTTCTGTTAAAACAGGTTGGTTTGAGCAGGGCCTTCTTGTGTCTGTCAAAAATATATGTGTTTATCCAGAGGCGTTACTACAAACCATGGGGCCCTGATACAAAAATTGCCCTGGGGATCCTCCACCCCCCATAGGTCTACGCTTCCCATATGTCTACTCCCCCCCATAGTCTACTTCCCCCCATAAGTCTTCTTCCCACTAATGTCTAATTCTCACCTCCCCCATACATCCACTCCCCCTCCCCACACACATACAGACACACACATACAGACACACACACACACAGACACACATGCACACAGACACACATGCACACACACATACAGAGAAACATACATACAGACTCACATACACTAACACACACATGCAAAATGTTTAAGTCACCCTCCTGTTTCCTACCTTTTAGTGCCAGAGGGTGACTTTCCCTGAGGTCCAGTGGCGGCTCAGGCACGGCCGTCTTTAAAGCGGGGCAAACGGGGCAGCTGCCCCGGGCCCACTTGCTCCTGGGGGGGCCCAAAGCAGCTACCCCATGGGCCCCGCTGTCCGCTACCCCCTGGGCCAGCCGGTGCTGCGGTTGCACCGGGAGCCCCCACACTAAGAGGCCCCGGTCAGCACTTTGGCCCCCTTGTTTTACGGCAGCAGGCTGGGAGGAAGTGACTGCCGTAAGTCACTTCCTCCCAGATATAATGAAGCTGCGCGGGAGGAAGGAGGAGGAGGCCGTCAGGAGGGATCTGGAGTGCAGGAGCCTCACACTCCCAACGACCTCAGCCTGCCGCTGGACCCCAGGGAATCCATAAGGTAGGGCTGGAGGGTGGCTTTATAAATGTAAACTTTGCATGTGTGTGTGTCAGTATTTGTGTGAGTCAGTATGTCTGTGTGTGTCTTAGTATGTGTGTGAGTATGTATGTCAGGGTTTCTGTGTGTGTCTTAGTATGTGTGTATGTGTGTTAGTTTGTCTGTCATGGTATTTGTGTGTCAGGGTGTCTGTGTGTGTCAGTAAATCTGTGTGTGTGAGTATGTGTGTCTTAGTATGTCTGTGTGTGTCAGTATGTCTGTCAGGGCTTATGTGTGTATGTCAGTATGTCTGTACGTGTCAGTTTGTCTGTCTGTGCATGTCAGTTTGTCTGTGTGTGTCAGTATGTCTGTCTTTGCGTGTCAGTATGTCTGTGCGTTTCAGTTTGTCTGTGAGTGTGCATGTCAGTTTGTCTGTCACTGTGTCAGTATGCCTGTCAATGTGTAAAAATGTAAACGTTGCATGTGTGTGTCAGTATTTGTGTGTGTCTTAGTATGTCTGTGTGTATCTAAGTATGTGTGTGTGAGTATGTCTGTCAGGGTGTCTGTGTGCGTCTGTGTGTGTATCAGTATGTCTGTCAGTGTGTGTCACTATGTCAGTGTGTCATTATGTCTGTCAGTATGTATATCTGTGTATCTGTATTTAGTATATCTGTTTCTCTATGTGGTCTGTGTGTCTTTGCATGTGTCTCAGGTTTTGTATATGCGTGTCTGTATGTGTGTCAGTGTGTGTATCTGTAAGTTATCATTGTATGTATTTGTGTATCTGTACATTGTCAGTGTGTGTACCTGCGTTTGTATATCTGTGTTTGTGCATCTGTATGTAGTCAGTGTTTTTATCTGTGTATCTGCATGTGTGTCAGTATATGTATCAGTGTGTCTGAGTATTCATATGTGTCAGTGTTTGTATATTTGTCTCCGTATGTGTGTCAGGTTGTGTATCTGTGTGTCTGTATGTGTTAGTGTGTGTATCTGTGTCAGTCTGTATCTGCTTGTGTGTTAGTGTGAGTGTCAGTGTTTATATCTATGTATCTGCATGTGTTTCAGTGTGTATTTGTGTATCACAGTGTGTGTGTGTGGCAGTGTATGTGTACATGTACGTACATCTCATCATTCAAATCGCCAACACTACACACAAGTACACCCCTGCATTCAACCTTCAACACTACATACAAACACAGTCCTGCATTGAAACGTCAACAATACATACAAATACATCTTTGTGTTAAACACCAAAAACATATATAAACACACCCAGCATTAAAAAAAAAATACACAGATGCATGCTTGCATTCAAATACCAACACCACCTACAAACACACCCCTACATTTACACAAACACACTCCATACAAAAACATGCTTCCATTCAAACACACAAACACAACTCAGTGCTAAATACAACTCTGCAAGCATGGGAAAATGGTTCCGTTACTGCGTTGGGAAGTGGAGATCGTGATTGCATGCCAGGGAGTTAGGGTCAGGGAGCCCTATCAAATGCTTGCCCCGGGCCCAATCATTATTAAAGACGGCCCTGGGCTCAGACTGATGGGAGTCAGAGATCCCACTCTGACTCCCTCTCCTTCCTCCCGCGCGGCTCTCTCTCATAGTCGGGAGGAGTGACTGGGGCTGTCACTTCTGTTAAAGCGTTGCAGTGCTGACCATGGCCCCCTGGATATTCATTTCCCTAACAGCATGGGCCACCTGATGGGCCCCTTAAAGTGCGGCCCTGGAAGTTACACCACGCAGGCCGTAGCCACAACACATGGCTGAACTAGAAGCATGGTTGGTCTTTCTAAGTCTGTTACCTAAAATGCTTAAAATTTCTATTTCAATTTGAATTCCCATTGAATTCTCTACAATTCACACACCAATAAAGAACCTTGTTTGAGTCACTTTATACATTATTCATTTTCACCTATATATTGAGCAAACAGAACTGATAGTTTATGCATTCATTTAAAAAAAAAAAAAAAGGTCTCCTTCACTCTTCAGTTGGTCTATTCTTGGCCTTCAGGGCTATGCTTACACTTGGTCCCCCTGGTTGGAATGCATGTACACTTTGGACTAATAGGGGGCTGTTTTGCATTTCTAGCTGTCCCGTCCCTTTTTCCTTTCTTTTTTAATATATTAGGTTTTCTCTTCTCTTTTCCTTCTCTGGTGGACATAATTGTCACTGTCTCAGATAGACATGACAGTATTATTATTTTTATTATTACTATGCATAAAGCGCCAACAAGTTCCGTAGTGCTGTACAATGGGTGGAGTAACAGACACATAACTGTAACCAGACAAGTTGGACGCACAGGAACAGAGGGATTGAGGGGCCTGCTCAATGAGCATACATGCTAGATGGAGTGGGGTATAGTGACACAAAAGGTAAAAGTAGGATAGAAAAGTAGGTTGTGAGGATAGTATTGACTGAGGGTTTAGTGTTATGTTTTAATGACAGTTTCAGGAGAGGAATGCTGTTTGCAGCAGGGAAAGCTGTTCGCAGTTTAATTGATATGTTTTCCTAAAGAAGTAAGTTTTCAAAGATTTTTTGAAGGAGTGGAGACTGGGTGAACATCTAACAGAGAGGGGGAAAGGCGTTCCATAGGAACAGTGCAGCCCTATGCTTCTACACTCTTGTATTACTTCATTTTACACTCAGAATTATCCTCTAATATAGAATGCAGAATGTTAGCAAAGGCTACAGTTTGTTGTGTGACTTTTGTTTTGTCATCTTAATGGGTTCACGCTGTTATATTGAATCATTGTAAACTGTATCACTGCTATACCCTTATACCCGCTTCGCTTTCGAAAACTGAATAAATAAATATTGTAAAAAAAATACAGGGCTATGCTAATGGCATCATGACATCCTTACTCAGGCTGGATAGGGGGTAAGTATTTAGTTAAAAGCCCCCTCTGGTGTGCAGTTTAGAAATTATTCTTATGATGAATTATATACACATTGTTTGAGGAACTGTAAGCAATAAATGACAGATAATGTATGCAGAGCTGTCATGTGTGTTGAAGAGATAAGAACCAGATGTTTGAAAATGATATGGTCAATTTGTTACTCACTGAGAAGACTGACCGTTCATTTTTAATTTATATTAATACAGGTTAAAACGTATTGGTCTACAATTTGGTCTACAAAGTACTGCATTTGAGGTCATAAGTACTCATATGTACTGTTAGCATATTATTTTATAAATATATTTGGTGCTTTTAAACTGCCATTGTTCTAATGCTCTGAATACATTGTTGAATGTCTAATAAAGAGAGGAATTAACCAATTTACTTTGGTGTATTGCTCCTTTTTGACGTAGTGCATTATTTTAAGGCTTTTTTTTTTTTTTTTACATTTTCTTTTCTATTGTTTTCTGGGGTTAACGTTAAAGTGCACCCTCGATGAACTAATTGTACCTTCTGCTATTTTCTGTGCATACTTATTTTTTTAGCAGGGAAGAACTGGACTATTACACTAACTGTATAACAATCACGTGAGCAATTGTTTATTTTCTTGGCATTCTTTTTTTTTTTTTTTTTATGATTGCCTGCAGTCAAACAAGTGGTACTGCCAATGATTCTGTGTAGTGACTTCCAAAGTTAACATCCTACACAAGTTACTTGTATCTTAAAGAAAATGTCCAACTATGATAGATACATTGCTTTAAAGAAATATAGATCTTGTAACACTTTAGTAACATTTGACAGGTGTTAGTATGTTGAATTCTTAACAGCTGCTTTTTACTAACAATCTTGGAAAATTGGAAATGCCCAAAATGTTGTAATTACTTGGGGATGTTTGCTATTTATTGAATGTACAACATTCATGCAGGTAAAACACCTGACAAAGAACTTTGTTATAAATGAACTATGGGTGTAAATATTGAGAACCTACTTAGGTACACGTGGGCAGCAAAGTCTGCCAAATTCAATCTCAATTAAAACACAGAGCAGAATGACACAATGAGCATTTAGTAATAAAGGCTCTATATCAGTAGACTAGTAGACAGATACAGTAAGGATGATAATAAATATTAGTTTAATTAGAGTAAGAATGTTTTGAGCCTGTAAACGGATCACACTGCATCTATACAACCCAGAGGTCTTGCATTTACATAAATCCTAATGCCAAGAAGAGTCTGCTGTTAAAACAATATGAGAAAGATTTTTAAAACACAACTAACCCTTAGGATACACCCATATGACCTGACTGCAAGGTGACTATCAATATCAATTTCCCATCTATAAGGGTAAACAATAGCCAAAAACATATTTTAATGTATTATTTCGATATTTTTACCTTTTAAAGACCCTACTGGTATTGCACTTGTGCAGAAAAAGTCAGCAGCAGGCAGACCCCCTGTTACCAGAAAGAGGCTTAGCCAATCAAGAGACTTTCTTTCTGGTCTATTTAAAAAAAACAACTTAATTTTCATAAACTGCAATATTTACCTTTCAGAGTTAAGTCCTACTCTAGTTGCTGTCTGTCAGATTCTTAACCCCTTAAAGACCAAACTTCTGGAATAAAAGGGAATCATGACATGTCACACGTCATGTGTCCTTAAGAGGTTAAAACACAAAAAGTGTTTTAAGCAACACTGGACATCCTCACACTATGTGAGGACCTCCAGCATCGCCGGAATCCCCATAGGGAAGCATTGAATAATTCCCTTTTTTGGGTTGCTGCCTAATAGGTTCATTGGCGCTGTCTCTCTCTTTTATTTATTTATAAGCATTGAATAATGCTTTCCCATGGGTCGGTCTAATGCGCGTGCGCAGCCATTGCCGCGCATAAGTATTAGGTCTCCCCCGTCGGCTGACATCAGTGGGGAGGAGAGTAGGCGGAGCCTGACCCAGCGCCAAGGGACATCAGCGTTGGACTCCGGTAAGTCACTGAAGGGGTTTTAACTTGGGATGGGGGGCGTGAGGGAGAGGGGCACTGCAGTGCCAGGAAAAAAAATATGTTTTTCTGGCACTGGAGAATGTCTTTAAGTCCTGCAAGTTGCGAGGTTGGGCCTCCATGGATCAGATTTGTTGTTCCAGCACACCCAAAAGATGGATTAAGATCTGTGGAATTTGGTGGCCAAGACAACACCTTGAACTTTTTGTCATGTTCTTCAAACTATTCCTGAACAAATTTTGCACTGTGGCAGGTTAACCATTAATCTGCTAAAAAAAAAAAAAAGACCACAGCCTTCGGGGAACACCATTGCAATGAAGTAATTCACTTTGCCCATACTTTGAGTACATTCATGCAGACACGTACTCCCCTTAATCTGTGGATCCGAATTCCAGCCGACCCTGATCCATTCTGGATCACGCAGGAAGAATTATGGACCACTGTGATTGTGATGGACGTGGGTTTATGGGGTCGCTAAGTACTTGTTTCTTTTCAAGCTTGTTAATCGTTGACTTTGCCTGCTCGCACTTTGTTGCCGCAGGTCAGGGGATATACAGATACTTTTTGTACCTATGTCTGATACATGTAGGTCACATTACGAGATCAGAAGGTGCTTGTGTACCCATGGTTGCTAAGGCGATAATCAGTGATATTGATAGACACTGGTTGGTAATATGGATGATTACTTTGCCCACACCTCAAATACACTCGTGCAGACACTTACTCCCCTCACTCTGTGGATCTTAATTCCAGCCGACCCAGATCCACTCCGGATCGCGCAGGAATAACTATGGACCACTGTGATTGTGATGGATATGGGTTTGTGGGGTCACTAAGTACTTGTTGTATTTCAAGCTCTGTAATCGTTTACTTTTCCTGCTTTCATTTTTGCTGCCGCGAGCCAGGGAACATACAGATACTTCAGGTACCCATGTCAGACATTTGTGGGTCACATTAGGAGATCCGAATGTGCTTGAGTACCCAGGGTTGCAAGGGTGATAATCAGTGCTATTGATAGACACTGGTTGGTAATATGGATGCCTGCTTTGCCCAGACTTCGAGTACACTCGTGTGGACACCTACTCCCCTTATTTTGTGGATCCTAATTCTAGCCGACCCAGATCCACTCTGGATCACACAGGAATAACAATGGACCACTGTGGTTATGAAGGATGTGGGTTTGTGGGGTCACTAAGCATTCTTTTAATTTCAAGCTTGGTAATAGTTTACTTTTCCTGTTTATTCTCCTTTTTATTGTGATACCAGCCTTGTGAGACTTTGTACAATACTTATTTTGAGATAGGAGGTTTACTGTACTAGGTTTTTATTATAGTGTATTGTATTTATTTTTTCTTTTAATACTGTATTGCAGAATCTCAGAGTACATTTACTTCGCTATAGGTTAATTTCTTTATATTTATATTTAGCACTACTATTATCTATATCTCCAGGAAGCATTGTGTGTTCCCTTGTGGTGAACCTGCATGCTTTGTCTTGTTTTGTCTTAAAATAACTTACCAAAATGGAATGATTTAGAGAGGAATGAGAAATAAAGTGTCTGCTTTATGTAAAGGCAACAGAATATTCTAGATGTACAAAATACTAGAAAATGTAAGCATTATTTGTACATTCCATATTGCATGATACATTTGTCAGTTTTTGAGATTCTGTAGTTAAGTTAGTACCCATCTGGGCAGTCAATTAAAAAAAGAATTTGCATTCTGGAATACTTTCGCCTTATATAGAATATTTTCTAACATGTAAAGAGCTGAAGCATCTATTTTTGGTGGGACTTATATGCAGCATATTTTGTAATTTTATTGTTCCTCAAATTGCTTTGAGAACTTTCATATTATTTGAAGACCACACATTTCTCATATACATTTTGTGTAACCCCTTAGTGACCAGGCCATTTTTCAATTTTATTACCTTTAAGGACCAGGGCTCTTTTTACATTTCTGCAGTGGTTGTGTTTAGATGTAGTTTGCCTCTTACACATTTATTGTACCCGTACATATTATATACTAGTTTTCTCACTACTAAATGTTCATTCTAAAGATACCATTATTTTCATCATATCATATAATTTACTAGAATAAAAAAAGTAAAATATGATGAAAACTGGAAAAATAAAACACACCTGGCCATCATGCACCCATGTCCCAGTTGGAACATTTCTGAAGCCGGCCAATGTAATTCACCCCCGTCAAACCGTATGTTTTTGAAAAGAACACACCCTAGGGCATTTCACATGGTGGAATTTCAACACTTTACATGCACTAATTCTACCGCCAGTCTCTGTCAAACGTTTTTGTGGTGTTATTCTTCACTTCACATTCTACTTTGGGCATAGATTCTAAGCTCCTGTTAGGTGTTACTGCCAAAGGACACCCCAATATGTGCTCGGCAACATCTCCCGAGTACAGCGATACCACCCATGCATACGTGTGTCGGGTTCACTGGGGGGTGCAAAGCAAAATGTCTGATATGCTTTTTTCAAATTTTACACATTTTGTTTGCCTATCTTCCTTTTGGGGGCCTTATCAGATATCCCAATGTATTTTCTTGCCATGAGCATGCATATAATTGAAATGTTGACACCCCGCAGTATTGTATATGGAGTGTTTTGATGCCTTAGATGCAATCATTTTAGTCAAAAAAAGTTGAAGAACATGTGTGGAGGTAACTGTTCAATCCTAATTTTTACACATGCACACTGCTTTTTGACTGTGATTTAGGAGAGCCCGTTGTTGGTTATTGCAAGAAAACACCCCAGGTTGTTTTCTGCAAGGCCTCCTTAGGACACTCATGCCCCCCATACATAGGTTTGCCAGGATTTTGGGAAGGTACGGTTACAATTGTATGACTTGCAATTTGAGTTGAAATTTAGAGTATTTCTTCTGATAGGCCTATCTTTAGCTTGGGGCTTATCACATACCCCAGTTTTATATATCGCCACGAAAGGGTACATACGTGAAACATAGACACCCCGAGGTATTGCATGTGGAGTGCTTTGATGCAACTTTTTTTTTAGCCATTCAAAAAATAAAAAAAGTTGAAGAACGTGTGTGGAGGTAACTGTTCAATCCTCATTTTTACACATGCACACTGCTTTTTGACTGTGATTTAGGAGAACCCGTTGTTGGTTATTGCAAGAAAACACCCCAGGTTGTTTTCTGCAAGTCCTCCTAAAGACACCCATGCCCCCCACGAACGGGGTAAATGTAACAAAACCCCCCAAAAAAAGACACCAAAAAAAACTGAACGGCAAATGATAAAAAAATAAATTAAAAATGG
Organism: Pelobates cultripes; assembly: GCA_933207985.1. Taxonomy (NCBI): domain Eukaryota; kingdom Metazoa; phylum Chordata; class Amphibia; order Anura; family Pelobatidae; genus Pelobates; species Pelobates cultripes. The sequence goes on along the minus strand of OW240914.1, from coordinate 212,675,895 downwards.
ACCAGCGTGTGGTATCATTTGAAGCAGTCTCCAATGCAGAGTCCAGGCTGTCCAGGGCAATCAGGACAGTGATATACACTATCTTTTCTCTGCCCCCTCTTAGAACAGATCCTGCATCTTTTTGGGGGATTCTGCTTAGCCACAGTAGGGGGAATTTTAAAAATAAAATTTGTAGCCCCAACTCTGCTCTCTCCCCCAACTCTGCTCTCTCCCATCACTGCCCGGGGAGCAGGTGCATCACGGTACAAAATCCCCGAAATGATCTGGAGCTGAAACTGTAAAAATCTCAGTTGCGTCCCGGGGTTTGCTTTTTTGAACAACAAGAAAGCGTTGTGGGTTGCAATCTGCATTAGGTAGATTGCAACCTTTTTGTACCAGGCCCTTGTCTTTCGTATAATTGGGTAGGGCTGCAGCAGCTGATCTGCCAGATCAACCCCACCCATATGCCGGTTATAGGTCTTGATGCACACTGGCTTCCTAGTTCTCTCAGCTCTGCCACGTACAGGGACCTCCACAGTCCCCTCAGTGTGGATGGTGGTAAGAAGGTACACATCCTTCTTGTCTCTGTATTTCACTGCCAACAGCTTCTCTTGGCGCAGAGCTGAGGTCTCCCCCCCTTCGTAGCCGGGTGCGTGCAAGTTGTCCTGGGAAACCTGTGCTGTTCTTTTTGATTGTGCCGCAAGCTACTGTATCAAAACAGTACAGTAGCTTGAACAAAGGGACACTTGTATAAAAATTGTCAGTATACAAGTGGTACCCTTTGTTCATCAGGGGAATATCAGGTCCCAGACAATCTTGCCACTGGTTCCCATATGTTCTGGGCAACCTGGAGGGTCAAGGTGGCTATCCTTTCCCTCGTACACCCGGAAGGCCTGAGTATACACAGTCTTGCTATCACAGAGCTTATACATCTTTATACCATACCTAGAGCGCTTGGAAGGAACATACTGCTTGAATTCCAGCCTTCCCTTATACTTCATCAGGGATTCATCCATGTATATATTCCTTCCATGTGTATAAGCCTCTGTAAATCTGGCAGCGAAGTGGGTAATCAGGGGCCGGATTTTATACAGCCTGTCAAACTGGGGATGCTCTCTAGGGGGACACAGGCTGTTGTCGCTGAAGTGCATGAAATGCAGAATCATTTCATACCTCTTCCTCGACATACATTGGGAGTAAATGGGGGTGGAGCAGATGGGGCTACTGCTCCAGTAGGAGCGGATGGAGGGCTTCTTTATGATGCCCATCAGCATTTTCAATGCCCAGAATCTTTTAAATTCTGGCACATCGATGGGGGCCCATTGCTGCTTTGCCAAAAAAGAGTCAGGATTTGTAGCTTGGAATTGATGGGCATATAAATTAGTTTGGGCGACAATGTTCCCCAATACATCATCACCCAGAAACTACCCACTCCTCAGCAGTTCTGCCAGCTGGAGCAGCACGTCTCCTTCTGGCAGGGGACTAGAAGGCACAGATACAACATCACTAGATACATCACTAGCAGCAGACGCTGTATCTAGTGATGATGTATCTGAGCACCTAGCAGGGTCAAAATCAGGGTCAGAGTCTGACAGAGTCGCGTCAGACTCTAGCGCAAGGGTGGCATATGACTGCTCAGCGCTGGTTGACTTCCGTGACCCATGTGACATGATCACAATCACTTTACTTAGTGACGTGTCACAAAAAAAAAGACAAAAAAATTAACCCAAATAAGTGCTGCTGTGCAAGAGCCGGTGATCTGTATAGTGATCACTGGCAGGACAGGGGTTAATCGTTCTGAAAAGAGCTTTTGGGTCTAAAAAAGAAATCACAAAAAAATGAACCCCTAAAAAAAATGCACAAACAGCAGAAAAGTGCTGCTGTGCAAGAGTCAGTGATTATAGTGATTGTAATGGATTGCTTGGCATCCTGACTGGGTACCTCCGTTATTGGAGCACTCCAGCTGACACCATAACCACCGTAGAGCTTAGAAGTGATTATCCAAGGGAGCATGCAGAGCATAGCAATCCCTTGTAGTGATATAGCAATACCCCCAGTAAGAGACAGGACTCTAGATTGAGAATGAAGAAGAACTGTCTAAAACTTTATTTTCCTTGGGACTAGCCCATATGGTCATTACATTAACATTGCTGTGAAAACTCAATAAAATTACAAACAGTCAAATCATAGCAGGCAACATACAGTGACTTATTATAACACAATGGCATTTTTTAAAGAGGTGGAGGAGACAATAATTAACAGAAATATCTCACGTGCCTGCAGAATTAGCAATATGCAAATCTACCTGAATATGCACATGAACCAGTCTTGCTATTAAGGTAGTGCATATTGCTGTTGCTACAGAGGGCACTAGACAAGCTCCATAGCCAAATCCACCTAGTTGGTAGCAAACCTTAGCAGTACAGGAGAGCAGGCAATACATCCCAGGGGCCATAGTCACATGGCAGGATGCTGGCAAACAGTCTTCTCCAATGCCCAGTGGCGAGGCTGGTTCCGCCACATTTCTGCCCTTTCCCAAAAAGACTAACAAGGTATCTGGCCTCCTGTCGGTTAGTGCCTTGGTTAGTCCAGCAACCCACCCACAAAACATAGTTTTAACATGCTAATAAGCAATGACAGGCTAATATTCCACTGGGTAATCAAGAGAAAACTTTAAAAGAACAGGATTGAACCTCCTGTGCCCCCTGCTCGTGGAGAAAACAAAATAAGAATGGCTAACCAGCTGAACCTAATTTTGATTAATACAACCAGAGTGTGCATATGAGAGCTTGTGGGTATGTCCACTGGGCGCAGACACCAAATCAGGTAGGTAGTTGAGTGTCTCTGGAAGACAGGGTGGTCAGCAGACGAGCTGTTCCTCCTTGCCCCATGATTTTATTGTTGTGCTATCAGGAGCTGTTTGTGTGTCTTGTGCGTTCCCAGCTCGGTAGGTGAGCTGCTGATCCTGACCTTGCCAGGAATTAGGCTGGTGCCGTGGGGCCTCCTTCCAGAGTGTAGTGCTACCATGTGGGGTGCCATATCGCCTGGCTCGATGCTTGGGTAGGTAGAATCTGGTAGCTGGTTACAGGTGTTACTGGGGCCAGGGGTTCACTCAGTCCCCTTGTTGGTAGCGAGGGGTTTCTCTGGGTACCGCGTGTTGGCTAGTCAAAATTCTACAATTTTAAATGTTGATTCATAGGTGACTGATGGCACCTCAGAATGTGACGCGAATATGTGCTGGAGCTAGAAGCAAGTGATGATTCCCCTGACGCTGTTCAAGATACAGATGACCAGCCATTGATTTTATCCCTGACATCCGTATCTTTACTGCAACTCTAGGCATACAGACTAGTGCAGTTGTTTCTGGGAGATGATAGTTTAGAAAAGATTGTGAAGCAAACCAATCTCTATGCTGAGCCGTATCTTGTCCAGAACTCTACATCATTTACTGCCAGGAAAGTGGTATGGTACCCCACCAGTGTCCCTGAGTTAAAATAATTCTTGGTACTCACAAAGTTAATGGGGATCATAAAGAAGCCTATTATTCATTTGTATTGGACATCAAATCCTATCTGCTGTACCCCCATAATTTTCGCAAGCCAAGAAGAGACGCTGATATGAGATATTTCTGCAGTTTATGCATTTTCAAATTAATAGTGACTACAACAAAGTAATCAGCAGATTGACAAAATGTTTAAAATGTGTCCCTAATTTCTGACTTAAATCAGTCATTTGAAAGCCTATATGGCCCTCTCAAGAACATCTGTATAGACAGGTCCCTTTTGAAGTTCAAGGGTAGACTGTTATTCAAGCAGTTTATACCAAATAAAAGGACTAGATTTGGTGTTAAGTTGTATCAACTGTGAAAGTGGTATATATGAGGGAAAGGACAGCCATCGTACTCCTCCAGGTTGCCCAGAAATTATAGTGACAAGCAGAAAAATTGTATGGAACCTTATGGAAACTGCCTTTACATTAATTGAAGTTGTGGTTCTGGACATGACATGACATGACTTCTCTTCCTGGCTTATTCTGAGAAACCTGCTCAACTCCAAATACCTTTGAACCATCTTGATTTATTCAACCAACCTGCTTGTTTCCAGATTGTTCTTTTAAGAAGCTTGGTAACAAATCCTGATTTCCAATTCCAACATGCTTTATTTCATATTGGACTTTATTATCTTTTTACCTTCTTTGCATACCAACTTAGAAAACTACCAGAGTCAACTCAACCAAATAGCTTTTTTTCATACTGGACTTTCTTACCTCTTTACGTTTGTTGCAAACCCCTTTTACTCCAACCAAATTCAACACAACATACCTGGGTAATACTGACTATTCTAACTATTTGCTACTATCCTGAATAACCCTGCTTCGATTATCTGATGACTGCATCACTGCCTCCAACCAAAAGACCCTGAATAACAAAATGTCCATTTAAACTGAATTCAATATATCTCATGTTATGTTATATTATGTTTGCCAGTAACCTAGAATTTCTCTTTTTTTAATTTAGGCTTTCCCTCTCTTGATTTACCTGCTACTTGATAACCTGCTTGGGGAATATTGTCTAGAATCTTAATTCTGTTCTTTCCTTTTACCTATAATTCCGCTTATAGGTTCTCTTTCTTCCTCCAAACCTATAATTTCACTTATGGGTTCTCTTTCTTCCTCCAAACCTACAATTCTCTCTTATAGGTCCTCCTTCTTCCTCCTAAACTATAATTCAATGTATAGGTTTTTGTTCTTCCTCCTAACCTATAATTCTGTTTATAGGTTCCTCTATCTGTTTCTTTATGTCCTGTTACTTACCTATAATTTTGTTATAAAGGTTGTCCTTCTCACTATTCCCTTGTTTGTACCTATAATTCCATTTATAGCTTCTGCTTCTATCAACTTCTCTATAACCTGTCTGGGGCTTATTGTCTATACCCTGTATTCTATAACCCTCATTACTACTTACCTGTAATCTCGTTTATAGGTACTGCTTTATCCTTTTTGTCTATATTTCATTTAAGTCTTGCTTCATGTATTATTATTTTAAGTTAAAACATGTATTACAATTCCAATAACGAACCAAAACTTAACCCCGGTATAAGTCTCTTAACTGATCTGATCAGAACCATGACAACCAGATTGTGGGGCCTAGTTTAGCTAACATACATCTGAATTCATTTTTTATTTATTTATGTTTTCAGTTGTTTAGTACAGTTGTACAGTTCTTCTGTTTAAAAAGTGAAAAGTTTGAGGAACTTCGAAGAGGCTTCTAAAATTTTGGCCACTGACTGATCATTTTATTATTTTTGGGGTTTTGTTTTTTGGGGTGGATGGCACTTAGTGGAAAATTGTGGGGTTTAGTGTAAAAGTAGTTAGGGGTTAAAAAAAAGAATAAATAAAACTTAACAAATTGAAAAATGTAAAAAAAAATATTTATAATGGTATTTAAAGGACCACTATAGTGCCAGGAAAACATACTCATTTTCCTGGCACTATAGTGCCCTGAGGGTGCCCCCACCCTCAGGGACCCCCTCCCGCCCGGCTCTGGAAAGGGGAAAGGGGCTAAAACTTACCTTTTTCCAGCGCTGGGCGGAGAGCTCTCCTCCTCCGATCCTCCTCCGTTACTCCCCGCCGGCTGAATGCGCACGCGCGGCAAGAGCTGCGCGCGCATTCAGCCCGTCGCATAGGAAAGCATTTACAATGCTTTCCTATGGACGCTTGCGTGCTCTCACTGTGAAAATCACAGTGAGAAGCACGCAAGCGCCTCTAGTGGCTGTCAATGAGACAGCCACCAGAGGATTAGGGGGAAGGCTTAACCCATTCATAATTATAGCAGTTTCTCTGAAACTGCTATAATTATGAAAAAATGGGTTAACCCTAGAAGGACCTGGCACCCAGACCACTTCATTAAGCTAAAGTGGTCTGGGTGCCTAGAGTGGTCCTTTAATTATTGTTCTTGTGTGAGAAAACTTAAAATGCCTAGGAAGTTCAGTGATATAAAGGCTTAAATAATTTAGACAGTGGTCCCCCACAGTACTGACAGTCCCTCAGGGTTTGATGCTGTTGAATGCTGTAATAATTATTTGTAGGAATCTGCAGAGCCCACAGCAGAAAGACACGATTCCCCTAGCGCAGCCAGTGATGCAGATTACTGGGTACTCACTGATAAGGTTAAAGCAAATATTCCCCCCTTCACAGCAAATAATATGTCCTTGTTCATAATATCATAATTTTAATTGATGAACTGCTTATATTTAAAAATAGATGTGGCTTTTCTGGGGTAATTTTCAATTGTCCATTGCTCAAATGTTATAAAAATAATTTCCTGCTACAATTGGTACAAACTTGTAAACAAATTGCCTCACGATAAGGATCAAAATATTTTATTTGAGATACCCTGAGGCAGTGATGGCGAACCTTTTTGAGCCCGAGTGCCCAAACCGCAATACATGCCAACATTTTTCTCCTTAAAGTGCCAACACGGCAATTAAACCCAAATACTGAGGTTTAAGTTTAGAAAAAAACAACTCGTACTGTTGTCAGAACTAATAACTTTTGTTTTAAAAGAACACAGAGAGTTCAATGATACAAATTTTAAATAATGATATAAATAGATAAAATTAAGCTTATATTTATTAGTATCTCCAGCAAATGCAATACATACACACAGTCTGCTGAATACACACACAAGACTGCTGAATACAGAGACTGATGAATACACATACACACAGACTGCTGAGTATACACACACACAGACTGCTGAGTACACACACACACACACTGCTGAGTACACACACACACACACACACACACAGACTGCTGAGTACACACACAGACTGCTGTACACACACACACAGACTGCTGAGTACACACAGAATGCTGAGTACACACACACAGACTGCTGAGTACACACACACAGACTGCTGAATACACACACACACACACAGACTGCTGAATACACACACACACAGACTGCTGAATACACACACACACAGACTGCTGAGTACACACACACACAGTCCGCTGAATACACGCACACACACACAGTCCGCTGAATACACGCACACACACACAGACTGTTGAATACACACATACTGCATTGAGGTGGGGGGTGCGTGTGTGTGTGAGTGTTGTATGTGAGGGGTGCTGTGTGTGTGTGTGTGTGGGGGGGGTGCTGTGTGTGTGCTATATGTGTAAGGGTGCTGCGGGGGGTAGGGGTACTGTGTGTGTGGGGTAGGGGTACTGTGTGTGGGGGGTAGGGGTACTGCTGGGAGGGTAGGGGTACTGTGTGAGAGGGGTAGGGGTACGGCTGGGAGGGTTGGGGTACTGCTGGGAGAGGGTTACCGCTGGGGAGGGTAGGGTTACCGGGGTTGGGAGGTAGGGGTACTGTGTATGGGGGTAGGGGTACTGCTGGGGGTTAGGGGGTTACTGCTGGGGAGGGTAGAGGTACTGTGTATGGGGGGCAGGGGTACCCGCTGGGGGTTAGGGGGTACCGCTGGGAGGGTAGGGGTTACTGCTGGGGGGTAGGGTACTGTGTATGGGGGGTTAGGGCTACTGCTGGGGAGGGTATGGGTTACCGCTGGGGAGTGGTAGGGGTTACTGGGCTGGGGAGGGGTACTGTGTATGGGGGTTAGGGTACTGCTGGGAGGGTAGGGGTACTGCTGGGGGTAGGGTACTGCTGGGGAGGGTTAGGGTTACTGCTGGGGCTGGGGGGTTAGGGGTTACTGCTGGGGAGGGTAGGGGGTACTGCTGGGGAGGGTAGGGGTTACTGCTGGGGGGGTAGGGGTTACTGCTGGGGGTTAGGGGTTACTGCTGGGGAGGGTAGGGGTTACTGCTGGGGAGGGTAGGGGTTACTGCTGGGGGGGTATGGGTGCTGTGTCAGTATACCCCCCCTCCCTCCTTCTTACCTTTAATGAAGTGGGGGGAGGGGGGGACACAGCGATCCCTGGTGGTCCGGTGGTGGTAAGCACTGCAGGGGGAGGGCTCCAGGAAGCAGCTCCCCTGTCCTCCCATGCTGTGTGGAGCGTTGCCATGGTAACGCGCGGCAACGCTCCACACAGCATCGCGCGGGAGGACAGGGGAGCTGCATCACAGAGCCCTCCCCCTGCCTCCCGACCCGGAAGCAGAGTAGGCGCCTGCCGTTTCGGTCGGGCAGGCGCCTTCTCTGCATTGATGGCGAACCTGTGGCCGCGTGCCCACAGAAAGGGCCCGGCGTGCCACCTGTGGCACGCGTGCCATAGGTTCGCCATCACTGCCCTGAGGTGTCTTCTTTAAGATATGGTAGACCTTTGTGGGGCAGCTTGAACAAACAACCTGCTAAAATGTCCCAAAATGTGACACTTGGCCAGCATCAAAATTCAAATTTGGAAAAAATCTGAAATGGCAGTGTCTCATATTTGCCCCTTAACCATCCACATATGCCTGACAAAGATACACATGGGGGTATTGCTCTACTTAGAGGGCATAGCTGAGAAACATATTGGGTGTTATACTACCATAGCACACATTACAAAATATGCAATAAATCTCAATGAGTGTGTCAAAAAGGCAGAAAAAGAATGCTTATTCCCACTACACTCAGTACAAAATAGAGGGGGAAAAACTGTCCCACGATAAGGATTGAAATATGCTATTTGAGATATCATGAGGTGAATTATTTAAGAAGTGGCAGGCCTTTGTGAGGTAGTTTGAACTAGCAAATACTAGAAATGAGACATTGCTTCATGAAATCCATCTATGGAAATTCAATCTTAATGTGCTGAAATTGTCATGTCCCTTACAAATCCATACATTTGGTTATTGTCGTATTCTGAAGATATAGCTGAGCATAAATAGTTTTTTTGCTATTTTTAATCACAGTGGAACACATCAGATTTACTAAATATCCAGCAAAAATACAAGTATGTGTAAAAAAAATAAATAAATAAAATATTACAAAAATAATAATAAATTCTACAAATTTAACATTGTAACGGTACCCTCAGGCATAAAAGGGTTAAACCGCCATTTAGTAGATCTTCCCTTCCAGAGACACAGGCACAGCTACTGTAGAACACCAATCCGCTGAACAGGAAACCATATGAATGCCGTAAACAGCCGAATAGGAAAAACCGTACGAAAGGTTTACACTCCTAGCAGTCGAACTGGAACAGCATACAATAAATCCCCCCAAGAACGAGACAAAGCTCCGTGTTGAGGGTCAAGCAGTGAACAGACAGAGCTGTGGGTTTATTGTCCTTATATACACATTAGTACCACCCACAGGGTTTTGGAACACAACCAATAAACACATACAATACACTCAGACACTCCCACACAAAATCCTCCCCTCTGCCTGTGATACAATTACCTTACACAATGGGTAATGTAATGATAACAAGCAGAGAAATACAATTATTCCACAATATTCATAACTTGAAAAGTATGCATCACATTCACAAAAAGAATTTTCAAAATCATCATACTCCAAATACAAACATATGTCAAAATCATCCAAATTGGTCCAGTGGTTCAAAAGATATATCGAAGTTTTAACATGGGGCCATAATCCAAAGGCAACAGGCGAGCAACCAGGCTTCTCCAATGCAATGTGGCGAGATTGGTCTTGTCACAAACATATACTGGGGAAAAAATGGTGAAATGTTAAAGCACAATATACACCATATGAGATACCCTGGAGTGTCTACTTTCACAAATGGCTGGCCTTCATGCAGTGGTGTATCCTGGTTTTTGTGCTGCCCTACAATTACAAGCAAAACACTGGAGGGGGCTGCAGTGGTGTATTTAGGATTTGTGCTTCCCTAGGCAGGACGGTGCTCGGGCACCACCCCCCCTTAATTTAAATTTTCCCCACCCCTTCCAGTCAAGGCCGCACTTTGACTGACAGATTCACACACTCACTGATAGATGCATACACTCATTGACAGACACACACTCTCATATACACTGACAAACAATGACAAACACACACACACTCACTGATTTGACACACTGATAGACAGACACACACTATTACTCGGGGATACACTGACAGACGCACACTCTCACTGACAGAAGCACGCACTGACAGACGCACAAACTCACTGACCGACACATACACATTCACTGACCGACACACACACACACACACATTCACTTAGACACATACACTTACAGACACACACACATACACACACACACATTCACTTAGACACACACTTACAGACACACACTACACACACACACACACACATACATACACACACTCATAGACACACACACATTCACTCACAGATACACACTCACAGATACACACACTCGTTCACTCACAGACACACACACATTTACTCACAGACACACACACAGACATTATCACCAACACTCACAAATTATTTATTTAAATCCACCCAGCCTCCCTGGGAGAGCTAGAGTGGATTACTAACCTGCGGTCCAGTGGGGCTGCTGCGCGGGCAGGTAGTGGATGGACAGGCAGAGTAGGCGGTGAGGGAGCTTTAATCTTCCTGTATAGACTCGCGCGCCACTTAGTGATGCCAGGAGCCGGTCTGACGTCATATTCCGGCTCCCGGCTTCATTAAGAGGCACGGAGGGAGCTGAGCAGGAAGAGCTCAGGTGAGTTTGCTCCCTCGCTGCCCTCTGCCCGCCGCCAGCCTCAGGGGGGCTCAAAAGTGGCCAGCTGGCCAGCTCTTGAGCCCCCAAGGACACAAGGCAAGCAAGGGATCTGCCTGGGTGTTTGGGGCTTTTTTTTTTGCCACCCCCTGCAAAGTGTTGCCCAAGGCAGATGCCTTGTTTGCCTCATGTAAGATACGTTCCTGGGGGGCTGTCCGTATTACCTCCCCCCCAATGCTTCCACAAATGGGCATTTGATAGGGGCAGAAATTAAATAATGGGGTGGTGGACAGGATCTGTGGCCAGTGGGCAAGGGCACCTCACTCCTCCTCCCACCCCCACCCCCCTAACATTCACCCATGGACAAGAAACAGATGTGTGCTACTTGTATAATAAGGATCGACACTAAAATGCCACACCACTCCACCCATTAACATTGGGTGGGGCAAATAAAATAATAAATGGAGGACATCCTACTGCCCCTCACCTATGGCGAGTGGGTTTGGGTACTAATATAATAAGTAGCACCCATCTCCTTATTAAATGAAGGGAGTTCACTAAATTTTGCTTCACAACCTCCACCAATGGGTAAATTCACTTTGAATTCCCATATAACTCTCACTTTAGTAAATAACCCTGTATGAATCTATAAAGGATTTCAGTACTTGAAACTAGTAACGATGATGTTCTTGATTTTATATTTAGTTACAAATAGTGGTGAAATCGGCAACAAGTATACAGTGTCTTTACTTTTTTTACAGTGTTGGACAGTTAGCAATATGTAGATAATACTTACCAAAATTCCATACATTGTAGTCCTCATACAAAGACTCAGGTACCTTCCACTAATCCCATTACTAGACAATTCCTAAAGAAAACACACACATTCTAATGCATTCTACAAATAGAAGCCCATTGTCACAATTCTCAAGTTAAGTTCCAGTTGACATGAAATCCTTGGTTTCCTAAAAGGTAGGAGAATAAAAGAAAAGAAAAAAGAAATGCCTAGATTAAAAGCCAGGTCAATTACATAGAATGACATGTCTAACAAAAACCTTTAGAATCCACATAAATGTGAGAGGACCATGTAACATGAGAGGCTCAATTAAGCTTTATGCTGTAATAATTAGCTCTGATGAATGTTTGCTGTTACAGATGGGGACAAGGATGTTGCCCAAGTAACTGTGTTTGATTGACAACACAAACATACCTTGTTTGTCTGTAAACATAGCTTCAGTAAATTTAGAGTTGTATTAAATAGCCTGTCTCATAATAGTATCTTAACCCTCAACATTTTCAGTTCCCATTGTTTCTCCCAAACTCTTTAACGCTCACCTTTGCCAGCTCTGTCTACTCAGTTTGGTGTTCTGAGAACTGAGAAGTAGACGATTTTACTGAATAATTTCAAACGAAAATAAATTTTGTTTTGTCCAAAATTTATTTCATGCTTTAGTTCAGTTTGGTATTTCAATTTGAATGAATAACTTGCTGCAATCACCAGTGAATCTTGGTTTAGATAAGTTCTTAAATGGTACACAAATGTGGCATTGCCATATTTAAGAGTACAAAATCAAGGATAACTTTAACATTTTAATGTGGAGGCTGGCTAGAATGCTCTGCCAAATAAGTTCTGCTAGCTGCCACATAAGTTACCCACATCGCTGAGGTATGGAACTCCCAATCACGAGACAAACAAAATGGCTTGTTCATTGCCTGTTTTGTTTCTTACATGATACATCCTTATGGCCTTTTGAACTTGCAGAATTTCAACAAATTGCCCAAAATTCAGATGAACCATGATCGCTTAATAGCAAGGGAGCATCTCTTAATAGCAAGGGAGCAGAGCAAGACCACCATGAGGAAGACAGCAGCCACACTAGACCCCCAGGGAAAAGATGAAAAGATCCACTCCAGCTCTCCAAAAAGTAAGGGGGCTGGGTGGACTTAAATAAAATAATTTAAAAATTATAATTTGTGAGTGTGTGAAAGAATGTGTATGTGTCTGTCAGTGAATGTGTGTGTATGTCGGTCAGTGTGTGTCAAATAAGTGAGAGTGTCTGTCAGTGAGTGTGTGTCTATCAGTGAATGTAGATCAGTTTAAGTTTGTAAAATCAGTGAGAGTGTGTGTCAGTGAGAGTCTGTTACTGAGTTTGTGTGTGTTATTATACTCTCTGTGAAAGTGTTTGTGTCAGTTTCCTCTGTGTAAATGTGTATGTGTGTGTCAGTGTCCTCTGTGTGTAAGTATTATGTGTGCATTATATTTCCAATTTGGGTCTTTTACACTTCAGAGAGTGAGAGTGGGATCTGATGACTTTATACGCTTTAGTTGTTATTGTTAGTTAGTTAGATTGGTTAGATTGTGGTTGTTGTTATTGTTTTAGTTAGTTAGATTGTGTGTCATTATTTGTATGATGTTGTTGTTTTGTCTCTGAATAAATATTTGTTAAAGTAGACAAACCAGTCACTAAAGCGTTAGTGGAGAAACAGATGAAATTCCATTGGAACTTTCCATTCACACTAATGGTGCAACATCAGGGCAATATAGACTCCTGAAGATGTACCAAACTTCCAGAAAGCTCTTTTATTACCGACGGATGCTGTAGAGGACTGGACTGGTCTATCTATAGCACCAAGACACCAACTGCCCCAAAGACCCAGATGGCAGAGGACACAGAGGAAGAGGAGAGGGCAGACACCTTCAGGTCTTCATACTCCAATTACTCCTAAGAACAGAGTTACTTGGGAGACTGCACAGGCAGGATCACATATCCTTTACCTGATTAGCTGATAGCCGGTCAGCGATCCAAGTGGTTCTCAACTCTGTTTGATAAGTATTTGTCACCAAAGTTATTGTTTAAATTGTATGATTTCATATTGTTAACAAGTTTGTGCTTACACCGCTGCACCGGTGGCATGAGTACTACCTACAGTATCTTAAGTTAAATAGTTATGCACATAGGCACCTAGCTACCGGTTCAGGGTTTATACTACCCTTGCATTTATTTATTTCTTTAGTCTGAATAGGCACTATTACCAAAATAATTTTGATTATTTTTGCTGCATGCCCAGTTTAACCAACCTATCTAAGTCGCTTACCTCTGAGAAATGCCCAAGCTCACCGGTGGGTACGTGAGTGTCACTCACAGGTCGGGCATTGTCTCCAAATTCAGAATGGATTATTCTCGTTTTCATAATGTAAATAGTTTTGTGATTTTATATACCCCTCCCCACCCCGTAGGTCCTGTCAGGATGTCCTACAACATGCACTAACTGTTCAATAGATCCAACATGCTACGTTTGAAATTGATGTCCCTTAATGTTCGGGGCCTTAATTCCCCAGAGAAACGCACTATCCTCTTACAGGACCAAGACAGACAACAAGCAGACATTGTTTTTATACAGGAGACCCATTATAGAGGAACCTTTCAACTGAAATTAAGATCCAAAACAATGAACAACGCATTTTATAGTAATTACCCTCAGAGTAAGTCCAGACGGGTGGTGATTTTCTTGTCCGCACATCTCACACTCACCAACCCTGACAGGTCTCATTCATTAGAACTTGCCTCCAAAAACTGGAGGATTTTGCAGAGGGTGTTACAATTGTGGGGGCTATTGGAACATAGTATTAGACCACACAGAGGATAGTACAGCAAAAACTAAAGACAAAATGCCCCAACAGAGGACTCTGCTCTCAAGTATGCTGCATAGACACCAACTGACAGACTGTTGGCGACTATTAGACTCCCAGGAAAGGGATTTCACCTTTTATTCGCATGTCTGACCAGTTATTGTAGACTAGATATTTTTTCCATGAGCCATAAACATCTCCAACTCTGAGAGGATGCAACGATAGGGACCATCACTTGGTCTGACCACGCCCCGGTTTTCTTGAGCATCTCAATACAAAGGGAGACCCCACTGGGAATGGGTTGGAGGCTAAATGAGTCCTTGTTACCGACATGTAGTGGAGGATCTTCGTAAGTCTCTGAGGAGCTACTTCTCAGAGAACACAAACGGAGAGAGCAGCAACCCCTGGGTATGGGAAGCCCATAGAGGTGTCATAAGGGGAATTCTCGTGAAATGGGGCTCACGTAATAAAAAGAAGCATGTGACAAAAATCCGCACCCTGACAGAGGCTATAAAAGCAAAGGAAGCTACTCATAAACTTGACCGCACTAAGGAATCTCTCAAATGACTGACAGCCCTGAGAGTAGAGCTCAGCAGCATACTAATACAGCATGCATATAGTGCGTTACAGCTGACAAGAGGTACTTTCTATGCACATGGCAACAAGAGTGGGAAACTCCTGGCCAGAGCTCTTAAAGCCAAACAACAGAGAACTTTCATCTCTAAGCTACAGGGAACTGATGGGACACCTTGCATGACCACAGACACAATAGCCACCGCATTAAACGATTGCTACCAGGGCCTGTACAATCTAGACCCACCCCGATGCCCCCTTATTGCAGTAACTGATTAAATTGCATCCAACCTAACCTGTAGACTAACCCATAACTCAAGGGAGCAATTAGAAGCACCCTTCATGGATAAGGGACTGGAAATAGTAAACAAAGCCCTCCCAAAAGGGAAAATCCCGGGCCCAGATGGCCTTACGGCGCACTACTTTAAATTATTTGAATCCTCCCTCGGCCCTCACTTTCTACAAACAGTAAATGGCATGGCTCCAGGAGCCCAGCTACTGCCTCTTATATTAAGAACAGCTATAACTGTGATTCCCAAACCGGGAAAGCACCCAACCCTATGTAGTCTATAGACCCATTTCCTTAAATCTAGATCTAAAATGTTTGCAAAGCTTATTGCTAATCAACTCAAGCCTCTTCTGCCTGGATTGGTCCACCCTGACTAGGCTGGGTTTGTCCCGGGCCAGGAGGCTGGGGACAACACCACCAAGGTATTAAATGTTATCCATGGAGCAGCTGTAACAAAAACACCCACGCTCTTACTCTTGATCGACGCTGAGAAAGCGTTCCACAGGGTGGACTGGTCCTATCTATTCACCACATTAGAGGCACTGGGGCTTGGGTCGAACATGCACAACTGGATCCAGCTGCTCTATGGGAGGCCGGCGGCGTTAATGGTACACTTTTGAGCCCCTTTGGGATCAAGAGTGGAACCAGGCAGGGATGCCCACTTTCCCCCTCTTGGTTATTTTGGCCATGAAGCTCTTTTTGACCGCCATCAGAAACAATAAGGATATACAAAGCTATAAATATCAAGGAGGAGAATCAAAACTATATGCATTCGCGGATGACATTCTCCTCACTATCACTGAACCTCGTACCTCGCTCCCTCATGTAACAGCAGAGATTCATAAATTTAGTGCCATGTTGAACTTCAAAATAAATGCAGACAATTTTGAGATTCTAGGGATCGCCATGCCAGAGAGCTTAAAAACTCACATACAGACTTCACACACTTATAAGTGGACGGAGACCAGACTCCGATATTCGGGCGTGCGGCTCACCTGATCATTCAAGGACCTTATTAAATTAAACTACTTACCCCTCCTTGAAAACATATGCAAAGATCTAACAAAATGGGACCTTAAGCATTTCTCAATGATAGGCAGGACTAACATAATTATTATGATGATATTGTCAAGACTGCTTTACATGTTCCAAACCCTACCGATCTCACTACTGAATTGTTTTTTCAAACCCCTCAGACAGGTTTTTACTTCCTAAAAAGGAGCAATCCAAACCTGCAGGTTAGCATAAACCATACTGATGAATGACAGGAGCAGAGGGAGTCTGGGACTACCCCATATATATAGGTACTTCATATCAGTCCTACTTACGAGAGTCCGGGAATGGACAACACATGACCAGAAAAAATCGTGGTATGACTTAGAGCAGAGTTTCGCTAAAGTACCTTTACACACAATCCCCTGGCAAACATGTCCCCTAAACAAGATCTCCCATGTCCCACATCCTCTCATACACAATATCATAGCGAAGTGGAGATACCATAAAACCAAATAGAACTTGGCCCCTGGCCTGTCACCACTCTTCCCACTAGCAACAAACACATACTTTAACAAAGGGCAGGGAGCCTCAATGCTAGCATATCTGATGGGAAATAGCAATCTGATTGTTGACATGGTACTAACAACTGGCACCCTCTATGGAAATCAGGGACCTCAGGAGAGCTGACATACAAGAAATCTTATTAGACATTGTTATTATTATTGCCATTTATGTAGCGCCAACAGATTCCATAGCGCTTTGCATTATTATGAGAGGGGGGATGTAACTATAAATAGGACAATTACAAGAAAACTTACAGGAACAATAGGTTGAAGAGGACCCTGCTCAAACAAGCTTATAGTCGATTGGAGGTGGGGTATAAAACACATTAGGACAGGACATATCAATCAAATAAGGTGGGAGTGAAGCAGGGCTGGAGGAGAGAGTAAAGTGCTGCCCTATAGGAGAGCGCAAGAGACAGGTGTGTAAGGTAGAGGTTACTCTGGGAGGCCATAAGCTTCCCTAAATAGATGGGTTTTAAGGCACTTCTTAAACAATTGAAGATAGGTAGAGTCTGATGGGATAGGCAGGCTATTCCATAGGAAGGGAGTCACCAGCGAGAAGTCCTGCAAGCGCGAGTTGGCCGTACGGGTGCGAGCAGCGGTTACGGGCAGAGCGGAGGGAACGTGGAGGGGCATACCTATGTGTAACGGAGCTCCAGTACTCCGACCGAGTACCTCTGACAAAGTCTACTTCCTTGTAGCTATCAGGGACCCTGAAACACTTCAGACCCAGACGCCGAGGCTTGACTGGGATCACTTAGGGCCTTTTCCACCCTGGACCAAACACCAGAGGACACATGGTGAAGGTTAAACAGCAACTCTTTAATGAATACAGCACACATAGTTAAAGCTCCCAACAGCCTCATTTACATACAATAGGTTACATAGATTACTATAGTACCAGGAAGGGTGGGGTCAGACAATAGCAAGGGCTGATGAGGAGGGATAGAGCAGCTAGATTAAACTGGTCTGGCAGTGTCCCTGGGACAACGCCCTGCTGGGGAAACAATAGGACAGGAAAAAGGGTGGAGGGTGAGATGCACAGACCAGCAATACATTCAACATACCCTGTACAAATAATAGGCACAGTGTGACAAAACACAAAAGGAATTTGGGAGCCCACCCATAGTGTCTGTCTTCCATCCCCAGTGATGGTGACTACCGTCACACTATTGATCTGTGAAGAGATTTAAAAGGGCCTAGAATTGTTCAGTGCTTTATATGTATGGGTTAGCACTTCGAATTGACTTCTATAGGATACAGAAAGCCAATGTAAGGACTGACAGAGGGGTGAGGTGTGAGAGGACTGACTAGAGAGGAAAATCGGTCTGGCGGCGGCATTCATTACAGACTGTAGCGGGGCGATAAGGCTTTTGGGAAGAGGGTTACAATAATCCATGCGGGAAATTACTAGAGCATGGATAAGTTGCTTGGCAGCATCTTTTGTAAGAAAGGGGCGGGTGCGGGCTATGTTTTTAAGTTGGAATCTATAGGATTTGGCAACAAACTGGATGTGAGGCTCAAAGTCAAGTATGACGCAAAGACAGCGCGCTTGCAAGGGTGCACTGATGTGGATACCACTGACTTGAAGGGAGAGCGAGAGAGGAGGATCAGTATTAAGAGGAGGAAAGACAAGGAGTTAAGTTTTAGAGAGATTGAGTTTCAGAAAGTGGGAGGACATCTAGTCAGAGATGGAAGAAAGGCAAGCAGTGACACTTTGCAGGACGGCAGGGGAGAGGTCCGGGGAGGAGATATATATTTGGTTGTCATCAGCGTACAGGTGGTAGTGGAATCCAAAAGAGGCAATAAGTTTGCTAAGAGAGGTAGTATAAAGAGAAAATAGAAGGGGACCAAGGACATGGCCTTGGGGAACTCCAACTGAGACAGGCCGAGGGGAGGCGGTATCCTTGGAAAATGAGACACTGAATGAGCGTTGGGAGAGATAAGAGGAAAACCACGAGAGGACAGAGTCACCTAGACCGAGCGATTGAAGAGTTTGAAGGAGCAGAGCATGATCAACGGTGTCAAAGACAGCAGAGAGGTCAAGAAGAATTAATATGGAGTAGTGGCCTTTGGATTTAGCTGTGATTAGGTCGTTAGTAACTTTGATAAGAGCAGCCTCAGTAGAGTGGAGAGGGCAAGTGGTGGGGCGGGAGGAAAGGAGGATCGCAGCCACCTCTTGTTCAGTAGCTGGGGAGAAACTCTGAAGGGTAGGAAAGGCATGATCTACGTGTGGTTGAGAAAGAGAATGGCAAGTAGGGGAGAATTCTTTCCTTAGCTGTTCAATTTTGTCGGTAAAGTAGCATGCAAAGCTATTGGCTGTAAGGTTAGTTTGGGGGGTGGCCACGGCAGGGCGGAGAAGAGAGTTAAAGGTGTCAAAAAAAAGCCTGTGATTGCGGGAGCAATAAATGAGATAGGAAAAGTATGGCTGCTTGGCCCACTGCAATAGCCCGAGTGAGGAAGTAATTGAAAGTAGTTTAGAGGCTGCTGAGGTCAGAGGTGGGTTAATGGGAATATTGAAGTCTCCAAGAATTAGGGATGGAATATTAGAAAAGAGGAAGTAGGTTAGCCAGGCAGCAAAGTGGTCAAGGAAGAGGAGATGGGAACCAGGGGGACCATAGAAAACGGCAATGTTAGCAGAGAAGGGTTTGAAAAGGCCAACTGAATGAATTTCAAATGATGGGAAAGAGAGGGAAGGGGGGGTGGGCAGAGTTTTAAAGGAGCAGTGGGTTGAAAGGAAAAAAACCTACACCGCCACCTTTACTCTCTGCTTGTCTTGGATTGTGGGTAAAGTGAAGACCACCAAAGGATAGTGAGGCAGGCCTAGAAGTATCAGAGGGAGAGAGCCATGTTTCTGTTAGTACATGTAGGTTTAGGGAGTTGAGTAACTGCCTAATATAACTGCAACTCCTTGATAAGCACACAATGCAACCCCAATACACATATACGCACAATGCAGCACACAATTTACAGGCCCTTTCAGCGCACACACACACACACACACTTTCTTACACATTCACAAATTGCCATTTTTATTTTAATTTAAATCCACCCAGCCTTTAGGAGAGCTGAGTGGATCTTTCCCTGGTGTCCAATGTGTCTGCTTTCAGTCTTCATGCAGTTTCTCTCTGCTCCTCTGCACTCTCTCTGTAGTGATACCAGGGGCGGCGTGACGTAATTTCACTAAACAGCACGCAAGGGAGCAGAAAGGAGCTGCAGGAAGGTTACTGCTCCCTCATGCGCCGTCTCCATGCTCCCTGCATGCTCGCCGTCTCTAACGTTTCCTGTGAGGCTTAGCAAAGGGCTGACAAATGCCAGGCTCCAGGGTGAAATGTCTAGTTACCATAGTGACCTGCAATTTGTTGAGCCCTGTGTATGTATGTGTATGTGTGTGTATATATATATATATATCTATATATATATATATAAATATATAAATATATACACACACATACACACTTTTTATAACTGCCCCCCTTCTTTTGTCCCTGGCCCCTTATGTGCCTCCCCTAAGTATGAATCCTGGAGACGCCACTGTTAAGAGGGGTTTGTGGAGAAAGACTGGATAAATATGAGTAAAGTGCATGTGATGAATACAGAGATGAGGGAATCAGAGAGGGAGCAATGAAGATGGTGTCAGCAGGAACAGGTAAGTAAAACGATATAGAGATTTTAATAATGAGGGAAGTGAGATAGAAAGTGAAAAATAGAAGTGAGAACACAGAGAAGAGGTGCTGTGTTTTTAAGAGCTGTGAGAATTGTAGGTGTGGTTAGGAGGGTTAAGGGTTAAAGAGGTATTGTGTGAATTTAGCTATTTTAGGTGTGGAGGGCTTGGAGGACATGATTGGTATGTCAGGAAAGCTAGGTAATTTGAGCTATCTATAAATGTAATGAGTACCATGGGGAGGGTGGGATGTGGGGCACGGTGGGTGGTAAATGATCATCCAGAAGTGCTGCCTTTGCTTAGGGCAAGTCCTGCAGGGTTGGGTGCTGTGAGTCCTGGGTGTAGCTGTTTCAATATTGTGTGAGGCCCAGGCTCTGCTTAGGGCAAGTCCTGCAGGTTTGGGTGCTGTGAGTCCTGGGTGTAGCTGATTCAATATTGTATGGGGCCCAGGCAGTGCCGTACACACGACCCATGGTGCCCCGGTGCGAAAATTGATCTGTGGCCCCCCCCCTGACCCCTGCAACCGCGGTTTGTACGCCAGTACATGCAGATACACACACACTTAACCCCTTAAGGACACATGACATTTGTGACATGTCATGATTCCCTTAAGGGGTTAAGGACCACTACAGACAACCAGATCACATCAGTTCAATGAAGTGGTCTTGGTGCCAGGTCCCTCTAGTTTTAACCCTGCAGATAAAAACATAGCAGTTTCAGAGAAACTGCTATGTTTACACCAGTGGAGGATCCAGAGCCTGATCTCGGGAGGGGCACTTGTAGATTATTTAAAGAAATAATCCAGACACAATAACTACTACAGCTCAGTGTAGTGGTTATGGTGTCAATAGTGCCGGGCCCCCCTCCTAGAGTAAGTAGTCAAACCGTTTAAGAACAGTTTGACAACTTACCTGAGGTCTGCTGGGAAATGGGGCGGTAGTAGGGCATAGGAGCAGTGGTGTGTGTGTGGTGCAATGTGTAAGGGGTGCAGTGTGTGTGTGTGTGTGAGGGGGACAGTGTGTGAGCAGTGTGTGTGTGTGTGAAGGTTGTAGTGTGTGAGTAGGGGGGCAGTGTATGTCAGGGATGCAGTGTATGTGTGGGACAGTATGTGTGTGTAACAGTTGCAGTGTGTGTGTGAATGTGGGCAATGTGTGTGTATGGGGCGGCAGTGTATGGGGGCAGTGTGTGTGTATGCGGGGCAGTATGTGTGTATGAGGGCAGTATGTGTATGGGGGGGCAGTATGTGTGTATGGGGGGGCACCATGGGGGGCAGTATGTGTGTATGGGGGGGCAGCATGGGGGCAGTATGTGTGTATGGGGGGGCAGCATGGGGGGGCAATATGGGGGCTATGTGTGTGTGT
>OW240914.1:212630230-212654137 GCA_933207985.1 Pelobates cultripes | reverse complement strand
CTCAAATTTCCTTCCTCTCCCCCTGACACCCGGCGGGTGCGCGAGGGAGCACTCTCCCTAGCTGAGTGCTTCCTCTTCAGCTCCCTCGCGCGCCGCGTACTGATGCTCCGGCATCAGTGCGGTGCGCGAGGGAGCTGAAGAGGAAGCACTCAGCCAGGGAGAGTGCTCCCTCGCGCGCCCTCCCGCCGGGTATCAGCAGGGCCAGCCTCTGGGGGGCCCTGAGGTGACCAGCTGCTGGGCCCCCCAGGAGAAGAGGCTGGCCCAGTGGGTACATACCGGGGTCGCAGGGCCTCCTGCGACCCGGTATGTACCCACTGAATGTGGGGCCCGGACGACCTGAGCAGTCCGGGCCCCCCAGGACCGTAGGGCCCATGACAACCGTAACGGCTGTCATGCCCTAATGGCGGCCCTGCTACCACCTGTATGCGGATGACACCCGATATATCACTCCTCCCCCGATCTCTCCCCTGCTGTCCTAGAACGTGTAACAGCTTGGCTTCCATCTCTGATGGGATTTCCTCCCTCTCTCTGAAACTCAATTTTCTCTTTAACTGAGCTTTTTAGTTTTCCACCTCATAATGCTGACCCTCCTCTTTTGCGCTCCCTGCAAGTTGATGGTACTCTCATTAGCCAGTCCTTGCAAGCTTGCTGAGGTGTTATCTTTGATTCTGGCCTCACCCTTACATCTCATGTCCAGTCGTAGTCACATCCTGCTAATTCCCCCTTAAAAACATTGCCCCTATCTGCCCCTTTTTTTTACAAGATGCTGCTAAGGTGTTTGTTCATGCTCTGATAATTTCTTGCATGGATTACTGTAATTCTCTGCCTTGCTACAGCCTAGTCCTTCTGTTAATCCTTACATTGACTTCCTGTATCCTATAGGAGTGAATTAAAAATATTAACCCCTACCTATAAAGCTCTAGACAACTCTAGCGTCTGTTATATTTCTTCACTAATACGTAGGTATGCCCCTTCTCTGTCTCTCCGCCCTGCCGCTGACCTTCTCCTGTCCTCTCCTCGCACCCTCACTGCCAACTTGCGCATGCAGGGCTTCTTGTCGGCTGTTCTTTTACTTTGGAACAACCTGCCTACCCCCATCAAACTCTCCCCTAGTCTTCAATCATTTAAGAAGTCCCTCAAAACCCATGTCTTCAGATAAGCTTATGGCTGCCCAGAGTTCCATTTCACAAACCTGTCTCTTGCTCTCTCCTAAAAGGACAACACTCCACTCTAATCTTCCAGTTCTGCTACGTTTCCACTTTGTTGTTGAATTGCTATACTCCTAGATGCACCTCCTATCGTGTTTCTTTACCCCACCTATGCTCATTTGAGCAGGGTCCTCATCAACCTATTGTTCCTGTAACATTTTGTAATTGTCTCATTTATTGTTAAATATTCCCCTTTTATAACAATGATGTAAATGATGTATGTATATAGAATGTATGTGCTCCTTGTGTTTAGAGTGTATGTGCTATGCACAGGATAGCAAAATAAGGAGTTATCTTATAAAAAGCCAAAAGATCAAAATGAAGAGAAGCCATTTTCTTAATTTTGTCTTCCAGCTTTTTAGTAGATAGTTAACTATCCTTATGAGAGATTGCAATTTTAATTATACCAAATTAGGTAACTATCTAGTAAACGACTGAAAGAGCAAAAATAAGAAAGAAAAGCCCTTTTCTTAATTTTGATGTTTCAGTTGCCTAAAAGATAAGTCCCTAATTTGGTGCCCTTAATAAGGGCAATCTCAGATTAGGATACCAAATTAGGGAGCTATCTACTAAACAGTTGAAAGATCGAAATTGTAAAAAAAAAATGCCCTTTTAAAAAAAAATAAAAAAATTTTGATCTTTCAGGCAGCTTTTTAGTAGATAGCTCACTAATAAGGTACCTTTCCGTTGGATTACTATTATTAAGGATACCAAATTAGGGAGCTATCTGACAAACAGTGCCCTTTGGTATCCTTTGGAATTATTGCGAATTATGGCTTTCGAATTTTGTTTTTTGGTTTTGAATTATTTCTGAGTATCGCTCCATTGTGACGTTTTTAGGCAGTAGTTCTACAAATTTTATCTGATGAAAAGAATTTCTGCCAAGTGCCACACATGAAGTTTGAACATCTTGATAAGCAGTTTCTTCTGAGCATAGTTTAGGGCAAAGCTTACAGATATGCATCAAATACAGGAATGCCAAAGGTGAGTTATAGAATTATAAAAAAATATAATAAAGCATTATAAAATATGCTTCTCCTCCAGAATGGAGTATGATTTTAACGATAACAACAAAGGGTATTCATTTTTTGCAGAGTAGTAAATGTTTTAAAAATACAATTTTCTGTATCCTTTACTCTCTTTTATTCTCCTTATTTCATTTGCTCAGAGGTTAAACAAATAACTTCATCTATTTCCTTCCTGCTTAGAACAAAGATGATATCTCGTCATCTTCTGTCATCAATTTCACAGAACTTTGCCATACATGCCACGGACTGGCATGTGATTGTTAACAATAATATATCAAGATTCAATTATGGTAGGACATTTTAATAATTCATCTTATTGTAAATAGGATTTCTAGCTCTTGCATAAAGGTGGGTAGGCAGCTGGAACGACCCGAAGCAGAGTCTCTTCCTTCTGGTGGTGGATACAAAAATGAGTGGTGGAACGGTAGCAGAGCCTTGGTGAAGTCCCCACGTTCAAATCAATATGCATGTAGTCAGAAGCGTAACTAGAAACCATGGGGCCCCGGTGTGGAAATTGTCCTGGAGCCCCCACCCATGCAGACACACACACACTTTTTATGTAGACACACACATGTAGACACAAACACATACATACAGTCGGACATGCACATACACACAAACACACTCACATACATACAGTTGCACATACACACATACATAGAGACACACACACCCATACAGACACATACATACATACACATGCAAAATGTTTAAGTCACCCTCCTGTTTCCTACCTTTTAGATGCAGGAGGGTGACTTCCCTGTGGTCCAGTGGTGGCTCAGGCTGATGGCTCCCAGGGGTTGCTGGGAGAAACTGATACTGGCAGCGCTGACTGGGCCCCCTGGATATTCATTGCCATTGTGTGGCCCTAACAGCATGGGCCACCCGGTGGGCCCCTTAACGCGTGGTCCCGGGAACACATGGCAGCGGGCACCCGGTCGCAGGGGTCCGAAGGGTGGCCGGGCCCCCTGGAGTGACAGACGCGGTCGCAGCATTTAGTAATTTTTTGTAGTTCATAGAAGAATAAAGAGAAGCACATTTTTTTCTGTAGCTTCTAAATAGCTCCAATAAAATTGCCTGGGCGGTATGATCCCTGCCTGTGTATAAACACGTAATCCTGGTCTGGTCAGATCTTGGGCTACTAGCCAGCAGCAGGTGTGTCATAGTATGATCCCAAATTACATAGGGAGACATTCTTACTTGTAAGTGCAATAGCAGAGGGTTACTGATATGTAATATGTGGAGAATAAACAAAATATAGTGTACTCTTATAAAAAAAAAGGATAAAAGTAATAAAATGAGAGGTACTCACAAAGAGGGAGCAAAGATTGACTTTGCTCAGTCCTTCTGGCATAGGTGGTATGTACCCCACCAAGGAATTAGAAGAGAGCGTCCTCGGGATAAAATCTTCTAAAAGCCAACTGTAGGGTCCAAGGTAAGTATAAAGTAACAGCTTTTATTAGAAATAAAACATATAAATAAGATACACTAATGCGTTTCGCCTGGCAGTAGGCAGTAGTGTTCCTTTAAAAAATACTATTTGTTGTGAATGTATTTTCTTTACTATTTATCACTTCAACACAGTTTTTTTTTCCTTATTGATTTTTGATTATTAAAACAGCAAAAAAAAAAAAAAGATAGAAAGATCATAAATGTAATCATAAATTTCACACAGTTTATTTTTTTTAAATAAACACAAACTTTTAAAAGTGACTAATGTTAAGTAAGATGCTTTCAATAAACAATACATGTGAACTCAGTTCCCTAATTTGGTATGCTTAAACATGGATAGCATATTAGGGATTTATCTACTGAACAGCTAAAAGATCTAAATTAAGAAAAGCCCTTTTCTTAATTGTGCTATTTAAGTTGTTTTATAGATGGCCATCTAATTTGCTATTCTTAATTATGGCAATCCTATGCAAGGATAACAAATTACAGTACTAGCTAGTAAACAGCTAAAAGACGAAAATTAAGAAAAACTCTTTTTTTCATTTTGCTCTTTTAGTTGTGTAATAGATAACTCCCTGTCTTTGT
This sequence comes from Pelobates cultripes, assembly GCA_933207985.1. NCBI lineage: Eukaryota > Metazoa > Chordata > Amphibia > Anura > Pelobatidae > Pelobates > Pelobates cultripes. The sequence goes on along the minus strand of OW240914.1, from coordinate 212,649,864 downwards.
CAAAATAAATGGATCTGTATTGAATCAGTTGGGGGGGTCTAACAGCTGCCCCTTTAAGGGAAGTATGAGGACATATAGGAAAAGAATTACCGGTACATGCCAGCTTGGCTGCTCGTAGTGGAAAGAGCTGGACACCAGAAATTTAAACAAGGAAATATAAACAGAAAATTGGTCGACAGGATAAAGAAGAGCAGAATGGAGAATGCGATGGAAAAATAACAAGATTTAGCCTAATTCAGTAATTAATTTATCTACCTACGTTCTGAATCAATATAAAGGGTTTTAAGTTTGTAAAAGGGTTTTAAGTTTGCACCTACTAGGGGTATAAATTAACTCTCCTTATTTATAGATGTACAAAAATATATTCATAAACCCTACGGAAACATACATGAGACATCTTAAAGATGTACTAAATACAGCTAAAAATAAAGGGATAATTACTAAAGATGAATTTTATTTTTTTGTTTAATGAGACAACAGTTCTATCCGTCTTTTACTATATTCCTAAGATACACAAAAGTCTTGTAAATCCTCCCGGGATACCTCTAGTGTCAGAAAAAAAAATCCCTCATTGGCAATTTGTCTACTTGTATAGATTTTTTTCTACAGTCTTTCATTAAAGATACCACTCATTTACATTGCATTATTGATTCCATACATCATTTGGGTGCAAGCCTATATGTTGGTAAGCTTAGACGTTTGGTCCTTGTATACCAGTATACAGTATGCCAGTATTTAAGACAAAACAATACACTCTTAGAATCAGCAACAATTTATTTTGGAGTGTATATTGATTTGAGAATAAATGTTATAAACAAGATACCTGAATTGATACGGGTAATGCGTTTGCACCCTTGTATGCCAACCTTATTATGACTAAGACTTATTATAGCCCTAGTAAATTTAAAAGATTAGGCGTAGGTCCAATATTATTGATGTGAAAGGTATTTTCCATATGGGAGAAGAGGGTGCAAAATGTACCAACATAAACCCAGGAAGAACAAAAAAAAGTGTTTGAGACCAGAGGTGACAGATCAGAATTTAATAACTTTATTAATTGTAACATCAAATAAATGGTATATTTGTTGGACTGTCCCTGCGGTAGTCAATATGTAGACTACACTTGCAGAGGCATTTGATCAAAATCAGACAAACATGGAGTTACAATACATTGCTCTATCTGTCAAAATGGTGATGTTAAAGGGCATACCTTAAAAGGAATTGAACTTAAAGTAATATTGACACGGTTCAGGGGAATGGGCTTAATAAACATTTAGACTTAGCAGCTTTCCAGACCTGATTTTACTGTATTTTATTGAATAATAGGGATAACTCCGTTTTAGATAGAACATTTAAATTTTTTTATAAGAAAGAGTTTATTTTATTCATTGTTTAAATCACCTGTTCCTGATAAAACCGATGTTTCTCCTGTATGCTCTATTTTGGTTGTTTAACTCTGCGTTAGTACAATTTGTTTTAAAGGAATGTAGGCTGAGGCTTTGGATGTAACACATTATATATCCTAAACAGGAGGGAGGTCTGGGCTTACCCTATTTTTTTGGGGTGATATTGGGCAGCACACCTATTACGGTTGGTCGAATGGCACAATGTTGGTTTGCAAATGATCTGGCCTACTCTGGAGCGAGAGAAGACGGTGTGCCGAATCACGTCTGCAGAGTGGCTGGAAGACAAAGGCTTCTAAGAGCTGAATAACACACAACCCTTTAAAGGGACAATCCTGACGATATGGAACCGGATCCACTTCAAGTTATCCCTCACCTCCTTGAATGGCTCAATGTATCCAGTTCCAGCAATTCCGCTTTCCCAGCAGGAATGGACCAGGGAGCCTTGGCATACCTAGGGATAGGAATCATTATGTTGGGATTTCAACCCAACATAAAGATGGAATGATCTTATCTCTTCAGGAGTTGCTACCAGACTGGACTCCCTCCATCTTGGATGTATTTAAATACCACCAACCTAAGAATTTCTTCCATTGTTCATCTCCAAACTCTACACTTTTACCACTGGAGAAAACCTGTTCACGGCTGAACCTTTGCACCGTGGAATGTCTCGATGGAGGAAAGACCTGCCCCATTCAAATTTCAATTGTTATGGGAAGATTCCCCCTAAATGACAATCATTGTCCAGGAATGGTTGAAGATGGCAACATCTGAGGTGTGCTGGAGGTTCTAGGGAGGGGTTACGTTGCTCCTGCATATATTCTGGGAGTGTCCGCTTATCATAACTTTATGGAAAAAGGTACATGAGCCCTTATCAACTGTAGCAGATGAGGAAGTGACCTTCCACCCAGCGGATATGCTCCTCAATTGTTCCAAGCTCACCTTTTCAAAATATAAGAGAACATTGTTGAGACACTTACAAATGACTGCACAGCCTTTGATCCCTGCCCTCTGGTTGCGACAGGATCTGACGATATTTCAGGATTGGCTTTGGAGAATCTAGGAGATCTGCCAAGTGGAGGAGAGGATTGCTGAACTTGGGAAAGGTCTGGAGGGTGTGAGAAGATCTGGAAAATTTGGCAAATGTACCTACGTTAAGAGAGGCTGGCTAACTAGTCTGGTATAGAGGTGGCAGAATCATTGCATGCAACTACATTTTGGGCATCCCATGATTGAACAGGGACTTCAGAGCCTAGAAATGGAGTTGTCATGCCAAGTGTAGAAAAAGCTCATAAACTCCCCAGTATTTGAAAAACTATGTCTCAGATTTCAAGGTAATGACCATGTATTAACAAGCATTGGTTATTGTTACGGGGTGTTTGATGTAAGACACCATAAACTCACCACAGTCACACAGTTCTGGCTCAATGCTATGAAAGAGGAACAATGACATTCAATTTGACCACTTTACCAGAAGGTAAACTCTCAGTGGAGGGGGTAGTATTATACAATAAAGAACAAAATTAATGGATCAGATACATAAATTATTAGTTGATTTTGGGGAAATCACTTGAAGCATTTGTTGTGTTGAGCTATTTAAATTGCTTTTGTTTGATATGTTCATTGCAAAAATGATCTAAAAGTCTGTACATTTTGACAATAAACCTGAATTTCAATGGGGGTTGAATAATTTTGATTACAACTCTGTGTTACAATAACTCATATGAGATTAAGTGTGAGTGTTGAAAAATTATGCTAAAGTACCGTCAATGGTGTTAATAGTGTGTGTATAAAGTTTTGATCTGTCTATTCCCTTGAGCATGTTGCTGAGAAGCCCTATACACATGTGTAATATTGATCCTTTACCATTACACATTTACCAGTTTTCCTAGCCTTTAGAATGCAGCAAGCTACACTATGTCATCTAATAAATCAATTCTCAAAGCAAGCTTCTGTGCTTGGACTGAATTTCTTCACTGATTCTTGCATAGAAGTTATACATGCATAGAGCTCCATCACTCTCTCCTCAGTTGCTTTTACCCGATCTGTGACATTTTATACCTCTGCTTTGACCACAGCATGCTCTGTCTCAAATATGTTCTTAATGTCAGAAAATAGATTTTTGCATGTTTCATTTAGTGGCGGGTTGATCGCCTTCTATCCTATGTGTGACTGTAGAGACTGCAATTGCAGAGGACGACAGTTTAGCATTGCATTCCTCAGGCATTGAGGAATAGACCTCCAGTTCAGCAGACTCAGGTAGTCTAGGCCTCTTTTGGCACTGGAGCAGTGTTCAAAGGTCTCTAGTGTCACTAATAATACCAATGTGTACCTTTTACAAGCAATTAATTATCATGGAAAAAGTGGACTGTGATTGCTACAGCTGGAGTTCAAAAAGGTAGAGTATAAATTAACACTCTCTGTAGACAATGTCACTAATGTGCAGGGCTGTAATAAGACACATGCCCCAAGTTCTCTTATGCAGGTCTTTAGTGGCTTAGAGATAGAAAAAGGTCATTGACCCAAAGCCGAGAACTCCCAGAATTGAGTATCAGAGGTTTGCTGGGATAATACTCAGGTGTAGAGCAATTACATTATAGAAATTGTTGTGGTTTAAGTAACCTGTAACTCATAATATTCAATAAAGGTTGCTTATATATTTACTGCCTCCCCCTTCTGAAGTGCCTTAATACACTTCAGGTGTTTCCTGTTTTCGTTCTATACGTACTTATTGTAGTAGGATTATCCTCTTTATTCAGGAAAGTGCAGTTACAGGCACCCCTCAGTTGCCTGTTGCCCTGCTGCCGCTTGTGGGTTTTTACTCTGGGAAGTACGCCAACAGATCTGTTTTTTACTATTCACTATATAGAGCAATTAACACTGGAATTAAAGAGATACTTCCCGAGCTAGTTGAAATAGCGCCTGTTTAGGTCAGACATCTTGCTCCACCCCAGGAAAACATAAATTTGAGGAGAGCCTCTTGAAGCCATTTAAGCAACACGTACTGCAGATAGAATGTCTGACTCCCATGTTAAAGGACCACTCTAGGCACCCAGATCACTTCAGCTTAATGAAGTGGTCTGGGTGCCAGGTCCTTCTAGGGTTAACCCATTTTTTCATAATTATAGCAGTTTCAAAGAAACTGCTATAATTATGAATGGGTTAAGCCTTCCCCCTAATCCTCTAGTGGCTGTCTCATTGACAGCCGCTAGGCGCTATAAGTACTTCACCGTGAAAATCACAGTGAGAGCATCAGCCATGTCTGGCGGTGGTTACTGTAAATGCTTTCCTAGTGAGACCGCTGGAATGCGCCAGCCTTGCCGCTGCAAGCGATTCAAATGGGCGGCGTAACGGAGGCGGAGAGGAGGAGGAGAGCTCTCCGCCCAGCGCTGGAAAAAGGTAAGTTTTTACCCCTTTCCCCCTTCCAGAGCCGGGCGGGAGGGAGTCCCTGAGGGTGGGGGCACCCTCAGGGCACTATAGTGCCAGGAAAACGAGTATGTTTTCCTGGCACTATAGTGGTCCTTTAAGATTAGTGTAGGACCCACCAATGCTGGGGTGCTTTGCAGGGCGGGTGTGCTTAAACATGGTATGGCCATTTGATATGACTAAACCACTTATTTCCTACGATAGGTGATTTTAAAAAGTCTCATAAGATTTAAAACTGTATTTTTATTTGGGTGCTTTTCCCTTATTTCGTTTACAATTTCATACTTAACAAATAACTCTAGGGATATTAAAATTTTATTAATATGACATGCTTGTTAAATAATCAAATTTAAGTAATGAAAACAAACCTTCACAAGGACAAGTAGGTATCACAGATTGATACAACAGAAAAAAATAAAATGTAATCTATAAAACAGATGGATAGTGATTTATCTGTTCGTAGTAAATTGCAATATAGTGTAAGAATGATGTTTCTAAATAATTTAATATTTCATATAAATGTAACCTAGATTATATTATTGCATATAATCACATGCAGTAGAAAATGAACTTGTGACACAACGCAAATAAACATGGACAAATGAGACATTAGTGGATGGCCGTGAGCTGACATTATTCATTTTCTTCTTGCGTACTTCAATTTCTTGAAATCTGTTAAACATAAACAAATACATTGTGACCACTGAATATTAGAGGTATCACTTGATTGATGGCTGAGGTCAGTCAGTAGTTAAGATTTTGCATAGTGAGTTGTAATTCACATCCTGACTGGCCTTACATAGCCTTTGGATAGAAAAGTCATGGCATAAAAAAGGCATCTATAATAATAAAAAAGGACACATTGGGACAAAATTGCAAAATATAGAAAACGAGGAAATACCTACAATGAGATTGTTATAGCTAACTGAAAATGTCAATTAGAAAGTCTAACATGGGAAACTTAAAAAACAACAACATTTAATATGCTAGATTTACCCAACTAAAATAAAACAGGAAACGGATGGTTTTACAGGGGTCTGATAATATTAGGCTTAAAGCACCCTGAAAAGCTGCCTCATTGGTTATATAACCCTGTGCCTAAAATAAGTTTCCTAGAACAGAGGAACATTGTAGTTGTAAATAGATTATTCTACATTTTGTCCTCCCTGATTTGCAAATGGGAACATTCACAGTAATCAGTGAATTGGAAATCTGACTTATTGTTGTATCTAATGTTACACAGCTATTACATTTGTTATAAAATACAGGCTGCAAATGTGCAAAGATGAAAGTCAAGTATTTGGGTTATGGTATTATGTATAAGTCACAATATTAAGTGGTCGTTTGCATGAACAATTAATTACCTTTCTGTATAACTAAAAGTAAAAATAAAGCCTCACGACAAGTCAAGGAACCAATATATGTACTAACCCATTATGTGCTAACAGAAGCCTCACTTTTTATATCTTTGAAATATATCTGCCAGGGCTGCCATAAGAAATTTTGGGGTCTTTTACACAGCTCAAGTTCGGGCCCCCGTGGGCCAACCTTCAAGCCTGCCCTAAGAGACTGCCTCCATGTCCACCTACATGACTTGCCTCCAAGTCCACCTACAAAGATGCAGTATGTGTAGAGTAGTATGATTAGAGTGGATACAGGCTGTGGGTGTGCAAACATTCTAACCATAGGCACATTTCATTACAGTGTGCACCCAGGAGTTCTTTCTCTATGTTATTTTTTAATTTTATAGAAGGTGAATTGTTATTAAAGGAACATACCAAACATTATGAACACTACTTGTTGTAGTGGTTATGGTGTCAGCACTGCCCTGGTGCCCTTACAGTGTAATTTGTCATACTGTTTTAGAACAGTTTAGCAACTCACCTGGATCCCACTGGTCACCTGCACCTGCATCCCTTGCTTCCACTTTTTCCTTTCAGGCTATGATATACAGTTGTAATCAAAATTATTCAATTCCCATTGAAAATCAGGCTTATTGTCAAAATTTACAGTCTTGCAGATGTTTGCAATGAGCAAATCAAAGGAAAGCAATTGAAATAGCTCAACACAACAGCTTCAAGTGTTTTCAACAGCAAATGCAACTTATAATGCCTTCTCCGGTCTCAAAATTATTCAATCCTTTTATGGCAAGCATCTTTAGTACTTAGTAGAGTACCCTTATGTCCTGCTGCAAATGAGATACATAGCCAGACACTGCTTTTGGCAGCGTTCCTGAGGAATTTTAGCCCATTGCTCATAAGCAATGGCCTCCACCTCAGTAAAATTCTTGGGACTGCGTGCTGCAACCACCTTCTTCAAATTCCACCAGAGATTTTCTATGGGGTTCAAGTCAAGTAACTGTGATGGTCACTGTAGAATTTTCCCGCAACCAAGCCTTGGTGGAATTTGAGGTATGCTTCGGATCATTGTCTTGTAGGAAGGTCCTACCTAAGCTTCAGCTTCCTCACAGACCGCATTACATTTTCTGCTCGAATTTCCTGATACTTCAATTAATCAATCTTGCCTTCCACATGTTGCTGGTTTCCAGTGCAGCAGGATGCAAAGCAGCCCCAGAGCATCACTGAGCCACCACCATGCTTAACTGTAGGCAGAGTGTGCTTTTCAGCTTATGCTTCATTCTTCTTCACCCAGACTTACCACTGATCCCATTGGGCAGAAAAGTTTCAGCTTTTTTTTATCACTTCACAGAACAAAATCCCAACATTTCTGTGGCTTATTTATATGATTTTTAGCATGTTGGAGCCACCTTTTCTTGTGCTTTTGGGTCAGTAATGGTGTACATCTGGCATGGAAACCTGTTGCGTTTAGTATGCGCTTTACTGTGCTAACTGAAATCTCAGTGCCTGTTACCACCAAGTCTTGCTGCAATTGTTTTGCAGTCACTCAAGGGTTTTTCAGAACCTGCCTTCTCGGAAATCTGGTTGCAGCCATTGATAGCTTCCTTGTTCTGATCCATGTAGTTAGTATAACCACTTGCAAACTATGCTTCCAACGATGTCGATAGTGCCTTTGCTATCTTTTTGTATCCTGTTCCTTGTTTGTGAAGGGGGATCATCTCTTCTCTTAAAGGACCACTCTAGGCACCCAAACCACTTCAGCTTTATGAAGTGGTCTGGGTGCCAGGTCCCTCTAGGATTAACCCTTTTTTTTATAAACATAGCAGTTTCAGAGAAACTGCTATGTTTATGTTAGGGTTAATCCAGCCCTCAAAGCCTCTAGTGGCTGTCTCATTGACAGCTGCTAGAGGCGCTTGCGTGATTCTCACTGTGAAAATCACAGTGAGAACACGCAAGCGTCTATAGGAAAGCATTGTAAATGCTTTCCTATGAGACCGGCTGAATGCGTGCGCAGCTCTTGCCGCGCGTGTGCATTCAGCCAAAAGGGAGGAGAGGAGGAGGATCGGAGGCGGAGAGCTCCCCGCCCGGCGCTGGAAAAAAGGTAAGTTTTAACCCTTTCCTCTCCTCAGAACCGGGCGGGAGGGGGACCCTGAGGGTGGGGGCACCCTCAGGGCACTATAGTGCCAGGAAAACGAGTATGTTTTCCTGGCACTATAGTGGTCCTTTAACTTTGTGGACCATTCTTTTGACTTAGCCATATTTCTAACATGCAGTCAAATGTGACCCTCAACAAACCCCTAGCCAGTTAAGGTATTTCAAGTGTTCCAGCTCAATCACACCTGGTGCAACTAATGTAGCCCTTGATAAGTTGCATCAGGTGTTGTTGAGGCAACATCTGTTTTGTATATTTGTGCTGTTGTGAAAGATTCTATTCAGGGGGTTGAATAATTTTGAGACTGGTGAAGTCATTATAAGTTGCATTTTCAGTTGAATTTGGCAAAACCACTTGAAGAATTCATTGTGTTGAGCTATTTTGAATTGTTTTTGTTTGATTTGTTCATTGTAAACAGCTGCAAGTCTGTAAATGTTGCCAATAAACCTGATTTTCAATGGGGGTTGAATAATTTAAATTTCAACTATAGCTCTATAAAGACATCCAGTGTCTTCTGCAGGAGATGGGGGAGAATGGGGAAGGCTTTACGAAGGGAAGGTAAGAGAGTAGGACTGAAGGGAGGATTGCAGGGAATAAAAGGCATGGGATGGGGAAAGAAATAGGTTTTTTAAAAAGGAGGTGGAAGGGGACAGAAGATGACTCTGTCATCAGGTTCTCCATTTGTATTATCTCCAGGACTTTAGCAATCCATTGATGGAGCATCGGGGCAACCCTCTGCCTACAAAGGACAGGGATCAGAGACTTAGAAACATTGAGCAGATGTTTAGTCAGTAACCTTTTGTATTTGGAAAGATGTATCGATGTGAGGTTAAGCAGCATCTCAACTGGTTGCAGTGGCTACACCTCTTCCACAATTTGCTTCATGGTTGAATGCATAGATTCTCAGAAGGGGACAAAATCAGGATACCTCCACCAGACATGGAATAGGGAGCCTACCAAGCCTCTGCACCTCCAGCACAAGTTCGAGATCTCATTATTAAATCTGTGAAGGAGTTGTGGTGTGGGATACAATCTGGTAAGTAGCTCAGACTTAGAATTCTGTATGGAGATGCTAATAGATGCTTTGTGAGTAAAGGGATGTATTTTGGTCCATTGTTACTGCGATAGAACATGATCCAGGTCAGCCTCCCACTTTGCAATGATTCTGGGAGATGCAGGTGTCAGTAGCAGCTGATCTGAAACTGAAATGCTCCAAGATAGTCTCTCCTAGTTATGGCAATATGATTTAAAAGTGGAGAGCTGCCATTTAACGTTGATGTGGGAATGGAATAAAATAGCGGAACTAACACATAAATTCTCATTATCTATAAAAATACAAGAGAATTCATATACGATATTGTCTAGATGGGATAGGGTCCCACATTTTTTACATAAAATAAGAAAAAGCAATTCAGAAAAGTGTTGGCGATTTCTAGGTGGGTACATACATACACATTTGGTGGTCATGCAAACTCGTGACACCATTTTTGAAAAAATAATAAGCAATATAAAATTAATGGACAATCAAGAGCTGAATGTGAACCCTTCCTAAATTTTTTATTATAATACGAACCAATCATTGAAATCTTATGTGAATTCTCTAACAATTAGACTGATAAACTCTGCTAAAATATTATTCCCCAGATATTGGAGGCAAACACAAACACCTCCATTAAAAGAATGGATATGTATAGTTGATGAGATGTGCACCTCGGAACAGATAATATATCTGAATAAAGGGAGGAATGCGTAACATAATGATAGATGGGCATCATGGTATAGAGAAAAAGAGAGCTTAAAAGCGGAATTTGTAGAATAATATACCACAGTATATTATATTATAATGGAAAAAGGAAAGAGAGAGCAAGGGGAAAAAGGGAAAACAAAGTAAAAAAAAAAGGGGGTGGGGGGGGAGAAAGAAAAAAAAGGGAAAAAAAATAAAGGAAAAAATGAATGAAAAGGTTATTCGATTTATGACTGATAGGAAAGGGGTGAACAGGGTGGAAGAGAAGGGATGTGTAGGGAACACGGGATTAGTATTTAATTTTAAATGTTTGTATTTTGTTAAATAGCATATAATGTAAAAATGTATATGAAGTGAACAGTATATTAGTGATGTTATTTATGCTATATGTCATTCAATAATAATAAAAATATTAAATGAAAATAAAATAAAAAGTTAATGTGGGGGGACAGCAATTTCAAGAAACTGACAATTTGAAAGCAGTGAAATCTATAATTCCCTGTTAAGGCTTCCTTGTTTTTCAGTTTTGACAGAGGGAGTAGGCCTGAATTTGCAGTTACATGTAGTAAGCGGACCAATTGCCTTTGCCCAAGAAGTGAGATTTTGGGGATGAGCAACTTGGGGTAAATCAGGGTTGCGGGTCAGGGGAGCCCAGGATTGTAGTAAAATAGTGTTTTAGCCTGCACTAAGCCAAACTTTGAGAGCGGGCCCAATAAAAGGATGTTGGAGAAGGGACTGTGGGATTTGAGTCCCATCCATCCAAGCTTTGGCTTGCATTGGCGACCAGACTCCTCAAGTTCAGCCTTCCTCAGATATGTTTTTGCTGTTGATCCAAAAGAAGGCAAAAAACCTGGTCTGATACGCTTCCAATTTTGCAACAAACTAGGAACAAATTTCTTCTTGACCACTGTGATGAAAGCAACTTCGCCACTGTTTTTTGGAGAGGACTAATGGCCAGCCTCTTGCCCTGTGACTATGGTCCCTGTGTACTTTAAACAGGCTCTGTTCATGTGAGTTATGTACTTTTGTACTCCAGACAGAGAGACCAACCGTTAGCCCTGATTCTATGGAACTGTTTTGGGCATGGGGCCATGCTTGCGGTTGGTCAAAACTATGACTTCCTGGAAATTCCTGAACCCCTGCTCTGATCTGGGTGATTTTTGGATATGTTGTTCACCTAGATCAGGGGATGTAGGATTTATGGGGATATGTGGTGATTTGGGATGTTTTCCAGACTTTGTAAAAATAATTATGTTTTTCTGATTCGAGTTAATTAGGTTAGCCCATTGTCTTCATTAATTGTATCACAGGCAGAGGGGAGGGATTGTGTACAGTGTATGGGAGTGTCTGCATGTAAGACTGTTTTTATTGGCTTGTATGTTTTGTATTCGGTGCCCAACTAGGTCCACCTGGGCATCACCTTTGCTGTAAAACTTGTACAAAAGACCAGTGTGTGCCATTAAACTTTCTGTTCCTGTTTGACCCTCAATACGTAGTCTTGTCTCGTGATTGGAGGGGAATTGCTATAATCACACTGGGGATTGCTATACTTTGTATACTCCCCTGGGTTCTAATCATTTAGCTCTTTTAAGAGCTGTTCCTGAAACGCTCTCCTGGAGGAGAGGTCTTTCCCATATGGTCCCGGATGTTGGAGGTTCATACAAGGTGAAAGGAAGATGGCGAGACTCCAGTAAAGCTACGGAGTCTGCAGTAGTTGTGGTGTCCGATGCGCTGCTTATGGTCCTCAGCGCCAGCTAAGAAGCATCTGTCAATAGAGGTACCCAGTTGGGGTGCCAGGTGATCCGTTACAACCACATTTGCTGTGGTCCAGGCATCCACACCACAGGCCAATCAACTGGATTGAGAGACCACCTGTATAAACCTCTATGATGTGGTAGTACCAGTCTGGATCACACCAAACACAATGGGTAACATAACTATAAGGCATTGTAAGTAATCATATCCATGTAGTAATAATAATAGAAGAAAAACATACGCACCCTAGAAAACAACCCCCCAACTGGTTCACACAACTGCAGAACAGAATAACCATATCTCCTCCAGCCAGTAGAGGGTATGCTATGTGGAGCTCTGCCAAGTCTGGAAACTAAATGGGAAGACCTATCTGTAGGGGTTGCACCTTTCCTGCAGTGTGAGGATGATGGGCCTGAGTGCCCACCGGACATCTAGTTTGAATGATGAGAAATCCAGGAAGACAGAGACTGCAGCATAGGACCAGGTGAGCTGTGCTCTGGCTGCAACTATGATGTGGTCCTTGATCGGGAAGGAGTGCAGCAGACAGATGACATCCCTCAGGGGGCCCACTTGGAAATGGTGGTGAAACACGATATGGGCACATTTGATTTCTTTTTGAATTGGCTCCTCATTGCCCAAAAGCTGTTTGCAGAGGTCCTACAGTGAGTCTTGCAACACATTCTGATGTTATATATACGGCCCCTGTTATCGAGGTTTAACACAGTGCTGAAGCACTAGTAGAAGCGTGCCTTGCCTTAAGAGTGGCAACACGTTCATCTAGGTTTGTGAGCTCCAAGCTGAATTTCAAGGCAACTGCATGGTCAGGACCTTCTTCATGGGGCATGGCATCTCGATGGTGTGACAAGATGGTGAGGCGTGCTGCTGGAGCATTTTGGATAACCCATTGCTGGGAAACCGCTTCTGAAGCATTAGGTTAGAGTCTGACCACAAGAAGTGCAGAAATCTGGCAGACATCCTGATGGGTGGCTAAACCACGCCCCTTCTTTTTATATTGCATATGAGGGCATATATTGATCTAAGAATATGGACACTAAAGCATTAGGAATGCATATCTGTGTTTCTAGCACTATAGTGTTTCTTTAAAATTATTTTTTTCAAAATATTCAAACATCAGAAAAGATGTATATGAGGTCTGTCCGAAACGTATCCAGCCATGAAATATGAAAAATAGAGACATTTATTGAAGAAGATACAGGATACAAGCAAGATTTCGCGTAGGACAATGACGGCTCAGTCTCCTTCAAAGTGGGCACCTTGGGACCTCACACAGTTCTCCCTGCTGTTCAAAATACTCTGGAAAATCATTTGTTGTAATTGCCATCACCCGCCTCGTTGTATTTACCTCATCAACAGGAAAAGCCAGAAGTTGCAGGGCACCAAATCTTTCAACAGATTCTACACCATCTTTGAAATGTTGGTTATATAGTTTTCTTTGCGCTGCACTCATTGATCAGTGCTCAAGCCTTCCGAATCATCCTAATAATTTCCTCAGTGAAATGTTCAAGCTTAACACAAAATTTGATGCAGATTTGTTGCTCTACTCGCTCAGCCATTTTGAATGTGACTGCCACACAGTACTCATGCTCACTCACTGGTGTCCAGCTACCCCACTGACTAGTAAATTGAAGTCGTAATTGTTCATGCATGTGCACTTCAGTCCACTCTCTTTGGCTGCCAGGTTACATCAATGTTGCTTAAACCGTCATTATTTTAACAAGAGCAGGACTTTTTCTGGACCGACCTCGTATATAAAAAACATCAATATATCAAAATATTACAAAATTAAAATTATTTCATAGCATAAAATAATTTAAAAAGTTTATCTAAATATAAATGTTTCTCTGATAATATTAATTGTAATATTCATAGTTAAGGGACTCAAAGAGCTAGACCAAAAAAGTTAGTCTTCCTTGGTGTTTTATTTTACCTCCATGCTGTATTTAAAAAAAAAATCTGCATCAGTCTAAAACAATAGAAATAGTGTTAGAACAGACAGATTATTAAATGGCGCCTGTAAACATAGCACTAGATTGCATAGTCTGTTAAAGGACCACTATAGTGCCAGGAAAACATACTCGTTTTCCTGGCACTATAGTGCCCTGAGGGTGCCCCCACCCTCATGGACCCCCTCCCACCCGGCTCTGGAAAGGGAAAAGGGTTAAAAACTTACCTTTTTCCAGCGCTGGGCGGAGAGCTCTCCTCCTTCTCTCCTCCTCCGTTCCTCCTCCTGGGCTGAATGTGCACGCGCGGCAAGAGCTGCGCGCGCATTCAGCCCGTCGCATAGGAAAGCATTTACAATGCTTTCCTATGGACGCTTGCGTGCTCTCACTGTGAAAATCACAGTGAGAAGCACGCAAGCGCCTCTAGTGGCTGTCAATGAGACAGCCACTAGAGGATTAGGGGGAAGGCTTAACCCATTCATAAACATAGCAGTTTCTCTGAAACTGCTATGTTTATAAAAAAATGGGTTTACCCTAGAAGGACCTGGCACCCAGACCACTTCATTAAGCTGAAGTGGTCTGGGTGCCTAGAGTGGTCCTTTAAATATTCTGTGTCAGGCACAACAATCGATAGAAATTATTCATTAAAACTCCTGTATGCTAATAAGTTATAAAATGGCTCATGTGGATCGCATACTGTCTAAACCAGCACTAAATATCCAAGGAGCTGAATGAAAAGCCAAATAGCATTGAACAGTTATTATTTAATCGCTCTTTATGAAAATTATTTCCATGAACAATAATGACTTCATGTTTTTGGAAAAAGTGTATTTAAGGAATTTAAAATATACAAGTATATGCAAAGTGGATGAAACTTTTTGAATGCCCCAATAAATGTATATCCTTGTATTTTCCAGTAACAGATCGTAATTTCAAAATGTAAAAAAGCCAATCAGTATACAGTGCGTGTGTCATGCTAGTCACAGTTTAATTGTTCCTGCATCTCCTTAAAATGCCAGGCATGAGGCAGCAGAGAAAGCACAACAAGCATGTCCTATAGCAGTGTTTCTCAACCTTATATGGAGAAGTACCCCTGCAGGTCTAAAAAAAAGTCCTAAGTACCCCTCCCTCAAGAAAGTAATTTCTATTGATTTAAATTCCAAATGAAATGTGTCAACACTGATATTTAAGTTAATCCCAAATTGGCCAACAAGCCTGAGTAAAGGTAGTAATGAAAAGTTTTAAAATAAACATGACATAATGTAAATATTATGTCATGTTTATGTATGTAAGGAGGAATGTATGAACTATTTTTTTATTTTTTATTTCAATGTTTCTTATTTTCAAAGCAAGAAGAAATTGGTGGTACAGAAAGAAAGAGGAGAGACAATGTACACAAAGGGGGGATGTCAAGGCATTTTACAAAGTATATCATACATTGTTTAGTTACAATCACGGAATATAAGAAAGCATTGAGCAGTGGGTCTAGGGTATTCCCTCTGTTCCCGTGTGGCCCGTGTGTTTAACTGGTGTCCGGCAGGCTGCCCTTTGAATCCTTTATGAGAGTGTATCAGCCAACCACCAGATGCAAGGAGATATAGAAGTTCTAAGTGTACGGGTGTTCGTGATACATTAACTCTATTCCATAGACCTGCTCCATGGGCTCAGACCTACTTTACCTCCCGCTCTATATGTAATATGCTAGTGATGCGTCAGTTTCCTACTCAATTTCTTAATTCCTCGGCAAAGCCTTGGGTGTGATAGGTGTTGGGACCGGGGGAGCAAAATCGGATGAGGAGGGATGTCCTATATCGTATGCTCTATTAGACTCAACAGTTCGTTCGTTGTTGTGACACTGTTCAGTGATACCATTATCTCCAATGTTCTAACCAAGGCTCACATGTTTGGAGATATGCTTTACATTTACCCTCAACAGACCAATGTAGGTCCTCTAATTGTCTCATACTCTCTACCCAGCTTAACCATTGTTCCCTAGTGGGGATTTGGGTCTGTCGCCAGAATACAGGGATTAATGCATTGGCTTCTTCCAGTAGGAGGTCCAGTAGTTTTTGATTGTGGTGATTCTGTAGTGAGTTCGGCCAGCCCAACAAGACCTGGGATGGTGTCAGTTTATTTTTCAAGGGAAGTATGTCTACTATGGTTAGTATTATCTGTTTCCAATATTGTCTAATCAGTCATTAGAACCACCTTATATGTTCCATGGTCCCTGGTTCTTCCCCACATCTCCAACACCGATCACTTAGCGTGGGCCAGAACCTGTGTGGTTGCATGGAAGTTCTATACCAGCTAGTAATGTGTTTGTAGAACGTCTCTCTCCTGGACACACTGGTGGATAGAGTCATCCCCTTCACTAACAAATTCGCCCACTCCCTGTCCGTCAAGTGTATGGGGAGACCCTGCATCCATTTCTTCTGAAAGGCCTTATCGCTGTGTTCTGTAAAACCTGTTTGCAGGAGTTTATACATTTTGGATAGGGGCGTTTAAGGGAGCTACCAGGCCCACATAAAGTCTCAAAAGGTGTTTTATCCATAATCTGACCTAGGGGTATTGCTACTTTCTGTAAAAAGTTCTTGACCTAGGGGTATTGCTACTTTCTGTAAAAAGTTCATAATGCTAGTTTTGCTAGTGTTAGTTATTGCACTCTAAGCCTCGTTAATTTATGATGCTCCCTATTTATAACTTTTACCTATCTGATCTCTGCCATTCCCTCATATCCTTAAATTTAAATTCCCTTTCATCTGCTTTTTCCTTGATTTTTGTTTTGTTTTTAACACCTCAATGATTCTCCACCCACAGTCTGTATTATCTAACCCTAGATTCTCTCCTTTATAGCCTGGGCCCCATAAAATATTGAAACAGCTACACTTAGGACTCACAGCACCCAAACCTGCAGGACTTGCGCTAAGCAGAGCCTGGGCCCCATATAATATTGAAACAGCTACACCCAGGACTCACAGCACCCAACCCTGCAGGACTTGCCCTAAGCAGAGCCTGGGTTCAGTGGTGTACATACCGGGGTCGCAGCTGCTACTGGGCCCAGCCTACCAGGGCACCAGTGTAGCCAGCCTCTTCTGCTGGGGGGCCCAGGAGCTGGCCACCTCAGGGCCCTCCGACACTGGCCCAGGTGTCACTGGGCTGGCGGTCCTGCGGGCGTGCAAGGGAGCACTCTCCCCTGAGCGCTCTCTGCCCAGCTCCCTCGCGCGCACTGCACTGATGCCGGAACCGGAATATGACGTCATTCCAGCTCCGGCATCAGAAAGCGGCACGCGAGGGAGCTAAACAGGAGGATCTCAGTGATCAGCAGGACCGGCCACCCAGCAACACCACTGGACCCCAGGGAATCTCCTCAGCACTCCCAAAGGTAGGGAGGCTGGAGATCACATTTTTTTTTTTTAAAAGTCTATGTGTGTTAGTGTTAGAGTGTGTGTGTGTTAGTGTTAGTTTTTGTGTTAGTGTGTGTGTTACTGTGTGTGTGTCTGTTAGTGCGTGTCAGTTTTTGTGTATGTGTGTTAGTTTGTGTGTGTCTGTTATTGAGTGTGTGTCTGCTAGTGAGTGTCAGTGTGTATGTTAGTTTGTGTGTCAGTGAGTGTGTGTGTGTGTGTCAGTGAGTGTTACTGTGTGTGTCTGTTACTGAGTGTGTTAGTTTGTGTGTGTCTGTTAGTGAGTCTGTTTGGTGTCTGTTAGTGAGTGTGTGTTTGGCAGTGAGAATGTATGTTTTGTAAGTGAGTGTGTATGTATGTATGTCGCTGAGTGTGTCTCTGTTGGTAAATATGTTTGTCTGTTAGCTAGTGTGTATGCGTGTGTTCATGAGAGTGTGTGTTTAAAACCCCTTCAGCACTTTCCTGTCTCCAGTGCCGGACTCCCTTGGTGCTGGGGATCCCTGCGCCCTGATCCGCCTCTCAGCTCTGAATGCGCATGCACGGCAAGAGCCGCGCGCGCATTCAAACCGCCCATTGGAAAGCATTACTCAATGCTTTCCTATGGACGTCCAGCGTCTTCTCACTGTAATTTTCACAGTGAGAATCGCGGAAGCGCCTCTAGCGGCTGTTAGTGAGACAGCCACTAGAGGCTGGATTAACCCTGCAGTGTAAACCACTGGCGGATCCAGGGGGGGGGCAACGGGGCAATTGCCCCCCCCGAGAAATCCGCCGGTCTCCCTCTCCCCTGCCAGCAGCACATGCAGGTGCCAGCCCTGCAATGTGCCTGCGGACCGGAGGGGAGATCGGAGATCTCCCTCCCCGGTCCGCAGGCACATTGCTGACAGCCGGCAGGGGAGGGAGGGAGTGAGAGGGAGGACCCGGGAGCTCAGTCTGCAGCTCCTCCGGGTCCTCCTCTCGCGAGATTTGTAGCGTTGGCAACGCTCCAAATCTCGCGAAAGTGAACTCTAGCCCGGGAGCGCGGGCTAGAGTTCACTGTAACCACTGGGACCACCAGGGAATCCCCACTGGGACCACCAGGGATGAAAATATGTCCCCCCTCCTCCTCAATAAAGGTAAGAAGGGAGGGGGGACATATTTTTTTTTTTTTATTAAATAAAGATATATATTTTAAAAAAAAAAAGCCCCCCCCTACCCTTAACACACACACACACACACACATAGCCCCCATACTGCCCCCCATACACATGCTGCCCCCCATACACACATACTGCCCCCCATGCTGCCCCCCATACACATGCTGCCCCCCCATACACACATACTGCCCCCCATGCTGCCCCCCCATACACACATACTGCCCCCCCATACACGCACTGCCCCCCATATACACACATACTGCCCCCATACACACATACTGCCCCCCATAAACACATACTGCCCCCTATACACACATACTGCCCCCATGCTCCCCCATACACACACATACTGCCCCATGCTGCCCCACCATACACACATACTGCCCCCCATACTGCCCCCATATACACACACATACTGCCCCCATGCTGCCCCCCATACACATACTGCCCCCCATACACACATTATTAAATTGCCCCCCATACACACATACTGCCCCCATGCTGCCCCCCCATACACACATACTGCCCCCCATGGTGCCCCCCCATACACACATACTGCCCCCCCATACACATACTGCCCTCATACACACATACTGCCCCGCATACACACACACTGCCCCCATACACACATACTGCCCTCATACACACATACTGCCCCGCATACACACACACTGCCCCCATACACTGCCGCCCCATACACACACATTGCCCACATTCACACACACACTGCAACTGTTACACACACATACTGTCCCACACATACACTGCATCCCTGACATACACTGCCCCCCTACTCACACACTACAACCTTCACACACACACACTGCTCACACACTGTCCCCCTCACACACACACACACTGCACCCCTTACACATTGCACCACTCACACACACCACTGCTCCTATGCCCTACTACCGCCCCATTTCCCAGCAGACCTCAGGTAAGTTGTCAAACTGTTCTTAAACGGTTTGACTACTTACTCTGGGAGGGGGTCCCGGCACTATTGACACCATAACCACTACACTGAGCTGTAGTAGTTATTGTGTCTGGATTATTTCTTTAAATAATCTACAAGTGCCCCTCCCGAGATCAGGTTCTGGATCCGCCACTGTGCGTCCCCCTCTGTCAGGTATCTTCTGCTGGCCAGTTGTCCCGTGTTTCGTTCGTTCAGAGGGCAGTTCATCCAGTCCAGTACGTGGATGCGCGGGAGCCCCAGTGCTTCCGTGAAGACCGGTACATCCTCCAGTGTGCGGATGGTAGCCTCCGTGTTCCCTCTGCGGGCTAGGAGAGCCCATCGGATC
>OW240914.1:212499135-212630130 GCA_933207985.1 Pelobates cultripes | reverse complement strand
CATTACAAATAAGAATTAACTTCCTGCTTGACCGCATGGTTTGTCCAGCACAATGGAGGAGGGGAATACTACATCCTGTATTCTTGCACATGCTCCGTACACTACTGATCGTATCTTGCCTCGTGCAACCAACTGATCGATACGTCAGCATATGCACGTACACATGCCACGTGGTAATCTCGGCCTACTAAATTTACTTTTACCGAGATTCCACCACATTCCCCCCTTTGATGCCTCTTGATATTTTACAATTACTTGAGGCATCACTTAACCTTGGTTTGCATACACCACAAGTTACCTTTGAACCAGACCAGACTTATCCTATGATGTGAATCTCAACACTCGTCTTCCTGCATTGGTTCTCCCTGATCTAGAGCCTTATATTTATAAATTGCCATTATCTGTGCAGCAGCCTTCCTCTCTGCTATATTTTCTATCAGGCTTTGCACAGACCTAACTACTAAGGGTATAAGACACTGCAGGAGTAGACACAACATTAAAATCAGTAGGACTCCACCTACCACTGCCTTAAGCCCTCCAAACCACTCATACCAGCTACCAAACCAACTACTTGGATTGTACCCTTTCCATACCTGAGTAGGCACATGCGCTAGTTTAACCATATGGCTAGTAAGCTCAGCTATTGTTTGCCCTTCGTCATCTATTTGAAGACAGCAATTGCTCAGGTTAAACTTCCCACATACACCTCCCTCTACTGCCAAAAGATAATCCAAGGCTAATCTATTTTGGTAAACTGCTGTCCTCATCCTGGTATTATGCTTCGCTAGAAGATTGAGCGCTTTGTGATGTCTCGTTAGTAATGATCTCAACCACCGCCTGTAACCTTATAATGCAGTTGAGCATATAAATAGGGGTTCTATAACCAAAGGTACCATCCTCTGCCCACGTGGCTGGCCCATAATAATCTATAATACGCTGGGGAGGCCATTCATTATCTTCCCAGGCACCTATCTCTATGGGTCCCCTTTTCTTCCTATGATTCACATCATACACTTTAACACCCAAAGTCTCACCTGTTTCAATAGGCAACAAGAAGAAGGATGGTTTTAACATACCCAACACACATGCCCCTTCCCAGTCCTGTGGTAACTCCGAATAGGCCTTCTTACCACAGATCCAGTACAAATTCGCTGGGGCTCTCCAGTTAGATGTGATGGATAGATCAAACCATACGCCCTTTAAATTGGCATATCTTGCAAACGGGTTAGATGGTTCTGAGACATTTGAAGCCGACCACCAAGTTGTATTCTTTGTATCATCATCATAAGCTTTTTTGCCCTAGACAAGTTAATTCTCCTACAGAAGTATTATACATCATTCCTTTCCTCGCTATGCAAACATAACCTATGATGGAGGTCTTCAATCTCCACTCAGATTTACCTCTAACACTCATATGATAGTCGGTTTGTGTAGATATTAATTGGTCAACTGCCTCAGAACCGGACATTACCTCCTTTGCTTCCCAAGGCCATTGGTCTCCCATGTTAGTACCTCCACACACATAGCAGTTGGTAACATTAAGACTACCGGCAATACTTTCGGCTAAATCAATGAACAAGTTTTTAGCATTATGGGGGATCTTATTATCTATGCTCATCTCTTCATAAAAGGAATGGTATACTTGATGAGTTTGGGAGGTTACCGTATCAGTCTCTATCCCTATAAACAATATTGTCCCAGGGTCTAAACCCGCCCCATATATTTGAAACCCAAATAAATTACCATATTTATCTAAGAACTTGTCAGGGTTATTTATAAGTATATGGATTGGATTGCATTCCATAGACTTACAATATGGAACAGTAGGCAACTTAGTCACAATCATGTCCTTGTCTGCTGTCTGTCCCCAAGTCGCCCACCCCACACAAGACCAATATGGGCAGAAGTTATAATCTCTATTTGGGCATCTTGGACTTACATATTTATTTTTACTACTGGGACAAATATATTTATCGTTAGACCCATACGCCCTCTCCCATCTAAGATCCCCACATACATTCCACGGCTTTCTACCACTTGATATTGCTTTACACGCATCAAATAGCAGAGCACCTGAAGAATATACGGATTCTAATACCGTCTTATTAATTAGGGTCCCCTGAGGATCTCCATTTCTGAGAGTCAACCAAATTGTACGGGTTGATACTCAGGACTGAAGCACTTAGGTTCTCCTACTCCTAAATGACACACACTATATTCTATATTTAAGTATCTACATCTTGATACATCTCCTTTACACTCATATTGCGAATGCCAAATTAGGCTCTGGGATATATGGTTACCTGTTCTTGTAGTCTTAATGCATACCTCACAGCTAGGAGTGTTGGTACCTCTACCTTCCTGAATATAAAAATACACATAAGTAAACATTATTAAAAATACATCTTTCGTCGTCATCCTCAGTCTTCGTCCGTGTGAAGGCACCTCAGCTTCCAGGATGTAAGGACTGCAGGGAATGGAGTTCTGCTCGTCTTCACAGGGGTCCCCTCAAGACTTTCCCTGACTTATACACTCGTTGGTGAGTGGACAGGCCTTATTATGGCCTTCTCACTCACTTACCAAGTCTCTGAAACAATAAAATTTGTAATCTACAAGGTTCCTCGTCACTCCGACTGAGTCGTGCGTTTTAACCGGATCTTGCAGGGATTTTCTGGATTTGCTGTAACTTGCCAGGAATCGGCTGCTGCTGGTTTAACCCTGGAGTGATGTATCCACGGAGCCACTTCGGCTACTTTTATCGCTGTAGGGGTA
Organism: Pelobates cultripes; assembly: GCA_933207985.1. Classification (NCBI taxonomy): domain Eukaryota; kingdom Metazoa; phylum Chordata; class Amphibia; order Anura; family Pelobatidae; genus Pelobates; species Pelobates cultripes. The sequence continues at coordinate 212,627,358 of OW240914.1, read as the reverse complement.
GACAGAAGAACAACATAAGGACCTCTCCACTTGGGCCCTAACGGCACATTATTCCACTCTTAATCCACACTTGGTCGCCTGGGTGGTAACTATGAATTGGGGGATAAATATTCACAGGTAATCTATCTTGTACCCATTTCTGTACCTCCTCAATAGTCTTACCCAACTCTACAACCTGCTGCCGGGTAATTCCTTCTCCCAACTGACTCAAATCCCCCCTTAAGTTACCAAGCACGGGAGGTGGTCGCCCGTACATGATTTCAAAGGAGAGAGGCCCATCCTTCTGGTAGGTGTACTACGGATTCGCAATAGAGCTATGGGCAAGAGAACGTTCCACTTAAGTTGGGTTTCCTGACACATTTTAGCCAACTGATTCTTAATAGTTCTATTCATTCTTTCTACCTTACCAGAACTCTGGGGTCTATATGCCGTATGAAGCCTCCACTTTATACCAAGCATATGAGTCAATTGTTGTAGGCACTGATGAACAAAAGCTGGACCATTGTCCGATCCTATAGAGCAGGGTAGTCCATATCGGGGTATTATTTCTCGTAGCAGGAATCTCACGACTTCTCCTGCTTTCTCTGTACGAGTAGGACATGCTTCTACTCAGCCTGAATAGGTGCACACCACTACCAGCAGGTAGCGATGTCCACCCGATTTAGGCATCACTGTATAGTCAATTTGTAAATCGGACATGGGAAGTCCCCCCATAAACTGGACTCCTGGCGGCTTTACTGGTCCTTGTCTTGCATTATTTTTAGCACACGTTACACATCTACGTACAATGGCCTGAGTCAAGTTGGACAATCTTGGTATGTAGAAATGTTTTCTGAGAGATTCTTCTGTACTGTCTCTCCCAGAATGTGTCCCGTTATGATAGTTTTTGACAATTTCTACCGCTAGTGATGCTGGAATAACTATTCTTCCATCTTCTAACTGATACCATTTGTTCTCCAAATACTTTCCAGGTTCAGTCCTTAACCACTCCTCTTCTTGAGCTGTATAAATTGGAGTCCATTGAGACAGTGGAGTTGGTATAAGAGCAGCTATATGCCCCACATACTCCTGTCTTCCTGATTCAGCAGCACGCTTAGCTGCACTATCTGCCATCCGATTCCCTTTGGTTACATCACCATCTCCTCTCAGATGCGCCCGACAATGTATAATACCGACTTCTTTCGGCTCCCACACTGCTTCCAATAGTTGTGGGATCTCAGCTGCGTATTTGATTTCTTTGCCTTCTGAATTCAATAGTCCTCTTTCTTTATACAAAGCTCCGTGGGCATGAGTGGTTAAAAACGCATACTTGGAGTCCATGTAGATGTTCACTCTTAAACCTTCAGCCAATTGTAACGCTCGTGTCAGTGCTATCAATTCTGCCTTTTGAGCTGATGTTCCTTTTGCCAGTGGCCGAGCTTCTATCACCTTGTCTATCGTTGTTACTGCATATCCTGCATAGCGGATCCCTTCTTTTACATAACTACTGCCGGCGGTGTAATATTGAACATCAGGGTTCTGGATGGGAAAATCACGAAGATCTGGTCTACTTGAAAATACTTCATCCATTACTTCCAAACAATCATGTTGAATTTCAGTAGGTTGTGGCAAAAGGGTAGCTGGATTTAAGGTATTTACAGTCTCTAAATGCACTCTTGGGTTTTCACACAACATTGCTTGATACTTGGTCATACGGCTGTTACTAAACCAATGATTTCCTTTGTAATCCAACAACGTCTGTACTGTATGTGGAACTCGTACATAAAGTTCTTGACCCAGAGTGAGTTTATCGGCTTCAGCTACTAGCAGGGCGGCTGCAGCTACAGCTCTTAGACAAGGTGGAAGTCCGCTGGCCACTGCATCCAGCTGCTTAGACATGTAGGCAACAGGTCTTTGCCATGATCCCAAGTACTGTGTCAATACTCCCACAGCCATTCTTCTTTGCTCATGTACATACAGGTAGAATGGCCGTGTGTGGTCAGGTAGACCTAATGCTGGGGCACTCATCAAAGCCCTCTTCACATCTTCGAATGCCGTTTGCTGTTCCTGAGTCCATAAGAAGGGGTCGTGCTCTGTACCTTTGATAGCTGCATACAGAGGTTTTGCCAGTATCGCGTAGCTGGGAATCCATATCCTACAGAAGCCTGCTGCCCCCAAGAATTCTAGCACTTGTCTTCTATTCCTGGGTATCGGTATTTGGCACACAGCTTCTTTTCTCTCTGGCCCCATAATTCTTTGACCTTCAGAGATATGGAATCCCAGATATTTGACAGTTGGCAAACACAACTGAGCATTCCTTCTTGACACCTTGTATCCTGCCTTCCAGAGAATGTGTAGTAGATCGTGCGTTGCTTGCTGACATACTTCCTTTGTAACTGCTGCTATCAACAAGTCATCTACATATTGTAATAATACACACTCTCCTGGGATAGACTCGAAATCTAGTAGATCTTGACTTAGAGCTGAACTAAATAGGGTAGGTGAATTTTTAAACCCCTGGGGCAATCTTGTCCAGGTCATTTGGCGTTTCGAGCCCGTTACAGCATTTTCCCATTGGAAAGCGAAGATACATTGGCTTTCTGCGGCAATTCGGAGGCAAAAGAAGGCATCTTTGAGATCTAAGACTGTAAAGCAAGTAGCCCCGCCCGGAATTAAAGCAAGCAGGTTATATGGATTGGGCACGACTGGATGTATACTAACAACCGCATCATTGACTGCTCTCAAGTCCTGCACAGGTCGATACTCATCTGTACCGGGCTTTTGAACAGGCAGCAATGGGGTGTTCCAGGGGAAGTACAGAATTTTAGGATACCATACCGTATGAACTTATCCAGATAAGATTGGATGTTCTTCTTAGCCTTCTGCGGAATATGATATTGTCTCAGGCTTACTGGATAAACCCCAAGTTTTAGTTCGATTTTAATAGGTGGAATATTGCGGGCCAGTCCTGGTGGGTTGTTCTCTGCCCAAACTCCTGGTATGTTAAATAAGGATTCATCACTCCTCGGGTTTTGGCTAGTCAACACTGTATAAAGTCGCCACTCTTCTTCCTTTGGTACGGACAATGTCATAATACCTGAGGGTCCATTAAACTTTAAGGATGTTGTTCCATTTGGTAGGAACGTAATCTGCGCTTGTAATTTGGATAGCATATCACGTCCCAGCAATTGGACTGGACACTCAGGCATATAAAGGAATTGATGTTTTACTACGTGGCCTCCCAATGTACAGAGTCGACTTTTAAGAACCGGTTTTTCAGCACTTCTTCCAGTTGCTCCTATTACAGTAATAGTTCTTCCAGATGGAGGAGCAACTTGATTAGTCACCACCGAATGTTCAGCACCAGTGTCGATCATAAACGCACTCCTTTTTCCCCCTATTGATACATCGACCATAGGCTCCGCTCGACCAAGGGGGATGGAGCCCGGTCGGTATCAATAGTCCTCCATGACCGTGTCAGCCAATCCCACAAAGTCCCTACCTTCTCTATCGCGGGACCTTTGCGCTGCTGGATAGTACCTATCTTCCCTTACACTTCCTCTGTTCCCATTACTCCCTCTATTACCATTACTCCCTCCGGGGCCTCCTCTACCTCTCGCTCTGCCTCTAAAGTTTCCGTAACCTGCCCTGGGTAAGTCTATCTCATACTGCTCTCTTTGCGGACACTCGTTCCTCCAATGCCCTTCTTCCTTACAGTACGCGCACTGATTCCTACTCAAAGGCTCCTATTCCATCTACCATCGCCTCTATCTGGGCCCCGTCTATCTACGCCTGCGATCGCTACCGCTAGCATATCTGCCTTTCTACGCATCTTGCGCTCTTCCTCTTTCTTACTTTCTGTTTCCCTATTCATATATACTTTGTTCGCTACCTCCATTAGTTGGGTGATAGACATACCTGCAAACCCTTCTAATTTCTGTAGCTTGCGCTTAATATCTCCGTAAGCTTGGCTGACAAAGGCGGAGTTTACCATTCGGGAATTATCAGCGTCTTCCGGATTAAAGGGGGTATACAAGCGGTATGCCTCCAATAATCGGTCATAAAAGACACTGGGCGCTTCATCACTTTTCTGAATCACCTCAACTGTCTTCGACATGTTAATAGCTTTCTTCCCTCCGCTTTCATGCCAGCAATTATAGCATCTCTATAGGCTTTAAGTTGAGCCATATCTGCGCCATTTACATTCCAGTCAGGATCGGTGTTAGGGTAATGTGTTGCAGCCCATGCTGCCGGATTGGCTTGATTTAAAGCACGGGCTCTCTCCTCTAGCGCCTTAATGGCCGCTTGGTTAATCCTTGTCCTTTCCTCATTATTGAACAATGTCATTAATAACTGCTGGCAATCAGCCCATGTCGGGTTATGTGTCTGAACTATCGAGGTGAACAGATCGGTCATAGCTTGTGGTTTCTCAGTGTACGAGGAATTGTGGGTCTTCCAATTCAAGAGATCGGTAGTCGTGAACGGGACATATACGAAGACTGGGTCAGCATGTGCCATTTGACCTGCGGCATCGATATAGGCTGACCCAGGATTCAGACGAAGAGGCATCTGATAATGTTTTAATTGTTGGGTACCGGTCAGTTGTCGGGTTAGTATGGGGCTACGTGGAGGGGCGTCAGTTAAAGGTTCCGGTCGAGAGGTAATAGGGCATGAGGATGTGGGAACTTGATTTTGGGAAAAGTTAGTGAATAGTATACTCCGAGCCGAGCTAGAAGAAGCTTGACCGGAAGTTTGAAGTGGCGCCAAATCAGGATATTCAGATCTAATGGGGGTTGGTCCTGGTTCCGGAAGGGGAGTTTTAATACGAGGGGGGGTGGATTCTGTACTGGAGGAGGAAGCGGAAGTGGATGGGGGCAATAGGGGAAGGGGTGCAGAGCTTCCTGCATTCGCGTCACTTCCTCTTAAAGGAAAGTAAGGAGGCGGCAAAGGGATCTCGGACTCAGGGGGCGTGTCCAAAATGGGCCTAACACCAGTCCTAGTGGACAAACAAGTCCTGGCCACCATGAGGCGACATTGCTCCTCGTGGCATATCCGGATCCATTTTGGCGAGTCGTTTACGGCCTGCCCCCAACAATCAATGTATGGAAACTGTCCGTAAAGTTCAGGCCTACCTGATACAGCCACGTGTACACGCTGTACCAGGGTTGGATCCAAACTGCCACGCGGCGGCCATGCCGCAACCAAAATAGGCCACTCCCTAGTGCACAAAGTGACCAAACGTACAGGAGACATTTTAACCCCAAAATCACATGTTTTGAATCCCTTTTTAAAATTCTTTACCATACAACCTAAGGGATCCGAAATCGTTGACTCTGACGCGCCCATACTTATCAATGGAACGTCGTTGACAACGAATACTATGCACGCGTTCTTATTCAACAGTCACACCCGTTTCCTCTGGCAACAGCACCACGTGGTACAGTTACCGAGTGAAACGTACACAATAACACAATAATCACTCAGGGAATTCCCGTACACACACAGCTGTTACACCAGTCACTAAATAATCAATATTATGCCCTTTGGCGAAACTATACAGTCACCCACGCTATAATTCTCTATATATGAATTACCCGTCTATAACACACCCCAGTAACATCGTCTTTTACTAGTATCGGTTACAGTACGGTTAGCATAGGTCAAAGCACAATTTAAGGTCACAATACAATTATTAGTGGTTACGGTGTTAAACATGCAATAGACGACAATGATTAGTACTTATATACAGTGTCAGTAAATATACAGGGTTATGGTACCGTGCACTATGATACAGCAACACACTATTAACACTCTCGCTAGACGGCTGAGCTCGCGCTATCTAACAAGATATACACTTTACTAACAATCTTTAACACATTTACAATCCCAACTAAACTATTGGCCAGTACCTTGAATGGACTACCTAAAACTATATATACACCCGTTTTGGTTAGCCACACTGCCCAAACACCACATATAGCGAACTAGAGGGCGAAATTTACAAAATTGCCCTTCTAGTCTATTTACTCTATCAAAAGTCTAGTGGGTTCCAAATTTACACGCCTTCCCACTTAGCCAAGATAGGTTGAGAGCTAGCGAACCGAATTTACACAGGCGCCGCTTAGTCTCCCGGTCCCTCCGACCTAGCGAACGTAATATACACCCTAGAACGCTAGTCTAGACAAGACACCGGTGTCCGGCTAGGGCTATTTACACAGGACCCCGCCTGACTAACCAGATCAAACGGTCTTACTAAAGAGCGTTCGATCGAGCGGTGCGCCTTCGCTCCTTCCCTCCGACAGAGGGGGCAGATTCCATACACAGATTTAAACCCCTTTTGGGCCTACCGCACAATCGGTATACCCCTAGTGGGTCTGCCGTCTAAAACAGCAGTTGTCTTACCTCCTCGTTCCTGAACCTGAGTTCACACTCATCGACGGGGACACCCCAGCACTTCTTACGTAGAGGCCGATGATCTCCTGGACAACAGACCAGTGGCGCCGAGACGAAGGGAGGTCCACGCAGAAGTTCAGGGGTGCAGCCGTAGAGAACGTGGGCAAAGATAGACCGTCTCACGCCTCTGCCTCTCAGCTACCGTTGAACGATGAGCTTCCCGGCCAATGCACCAAATGATACCGGAGAAACTGACGGAAGCAAAGCACAGAGGGATGGACACAGGTTTCTTCAGGAAGGAAGAGATTCTTTATTGGATCACCGATCGGGACTCAGAGGGACTAATGTCACCAAAAATACAGCAAGTTCTGAGCCCTGAACAATAGTGCAGGCTCCCTATATAGGCACATAACTCCTCCCATATTAAGCTCCACCCGCACATTCTCTTGACCAATCATTACAAATAAGAATTAACTTCCTGCTTGACCGCATGGCTTGTCCAGCACAATGGAGGAGGGGAATACTACATCCTGTATTCTTGCACATGCTCCGTACACTACTGATCGTATCTTGCCTCGTGCAACCAACTGATCGATACGTCAGCATATGCACGTACACATGCCACGTGGTAATCTCGGCCTACTAAATTTATTTTTACCGAGATTCCACCACACTATGATTGTCTGCCTGTGACTGTGTGCGTGACTGTGTGTAACTGCTTGTAACTGACTGTGTTTGTGTGTAACTCTCTACCTGTAACTGCGTGTATGACTGCCTGTGACTATATGTGTGACTGTCTGCATGTGACTGTGTGCGTGTGACTGCCTGTAACTGTGTGTGACTGTCTGCCTGTAACTGTGTGTGAGGGGGTGCAGGGATTTTGTAGAGGGGGCAGGGGTTTTAAAAAGTTTACAAATTAGTTCAATAAAAAAAAATTTAAATGTAAAAAAATAATTTTGTAGTTTTTGGGTGCCAAACCCAGGAACCGCCCTGGGTGCCACATGCCCTAGGTACGCCCCTGCCTAGCACCCAGACCACTTCATTGAGCTGAAGTGGTCTGGGTGACTATAGTGTCCCTTTGATTGTTAAAGTTAGGGTAGGGGATTATGTTAAGGATAGTGTAGTGTACCAAACCTGCCTGAAATTAATGGAAGACACAGTCCCAGAGACAGTTATTTCAGCTACTGCCATCCAAATGGTAGCACCTGTCACTCAGAAATAAAGCTCCAAACAATCTTAGGCAATCCTGAACATGTTTAAACTAAAGGTGAGAGAGTGGTTTGAATGCTGGAGTATGTTCTGACATATTAAGCAATTAGTATGCAATTTGATCACAGAAACTCTAATTATTTTTCATTCATTTCAAATGTAAATCAAATTAATATGTAAAATAGAGGAGACTAACTTGGCCCGTACTCACAATTTTCCACAGATCAGTAGAACCATATGTGTTGCTAGGTGTAACGCTTTGGGGGCTGAAGACATGAATGTGGTGCTCTTTAGCCCTGAATCTCTACAGATGGTGGAGACGGCAGGATGATTTGTGTATTTTTTTTTATTATTCTTTATCATAAGGCAAGTGCTTCTCTACACAGCCATCTATTATAAAAAGAAATATCAGTAGTATAGGGCTCAGATATGCTATTTGATGGTGGGGTTGGTGCCCCCCTGACAGATAAAGGCTGGGTAACAGAACTTTGCAACACACTGCTTTGTTAGACATCATAGTGTGATCACATTGAATACCTGTCCGTGCTGTTTGTGCTTGTTTCCAGCTAGACTTTCATCCCAGAGAACAGAAGCAGCCACTGTTTATGGGCAGAGAGGAGGGGACATTATATAGAAAAGTAAGGATATGTCATGACATATCCCCTTCTATCTGTTAGTGTATGGATCATTCCCTTTTCTTTTGGGCACAAACCACAGGTGCTTCTTGAACCTTGCAATACCCCTGACCAGAACAGTCTCCTGTCAGACAAATAAAAGTGTGCATATGTATAATATTTGTGTATTGTGTATATTTGAAATCCAGATCAGATTCCGTTTGGGTTGAGCACCCAGCCCCTCTACTCCAGGTACCCCTTTGGAGGTGCCCATAGAAAAGTATGCATTTACAGAGAGTCTCTGGAAGCAGTTTAAGCAGGAAGTATTGTAGTTAGCATGCTTACTTTCCATGTTAAAACTAGTGTAGGATCCATCGATATTGGGGTATTTTAATGCAGTGGTAGGCTTATCATGGTAATTACATATGGTGTTACCAAAGCCCCACATGTATTTGCTAAGAAAGGTGATTTTAAGTAGACTTGTAAGATATAAACCTGTATACATTTGTGTGTGTGCTGTTCAATCAATCTTAATAACAATTACAGTAGTCCAGTGGCGGCATGCATGGAGTGTGTCAACCATGAATCAAACAGACCAATATGTGATGTTGCCCATATGCCAAATAATGTGGGCTGATGTGACAAAGCGTCTCCGGACAGATTTTTTTTGTTTCATTTTCTACAAAGAAGACTCAGTGGTTGTTAACATTAATTTGTGTAATTTATTTGATGGCATTTTCCTTTGTGACTCACATCACCTCAGCAGTGCTACCTGTTTCCAACTCTCTATCCAAATGCCCACTTAGGTTCATGAGTCACTTTGCCTCTATGTCATTTGTACCTAACTTTAGATGATAAGCACATGTAGTAAATTATTTTCTTGCACATCCCTGGTGTTAAATAATATAGCTTTAACTATATACATTTTTAAATAAAAAGGAATGGCCACAAACAACAGGTATTTTGCTCCACTTGGTACCTAGAGAAGGGATGGGGAGGAAAAGAATTGCAGACTTAATGGAGTACAGTCCCCACAGAACCGCAGTGCGGGCGTGGTTCATCTGGGTACGTTGAGATAACGATGGTTGCCATGTTTGGCTTTAGATATTGTACAAAATCTATTCCTGTACTTCAAACATTTGCATCCTTGTTGTTTACAAACATGTTGATCAGAAAACTGTTATGGATTTGGTTCCACTTTTTACTTATTTATTTGTTGACATCTTTATTTTCAATACTAACACATTTGAATGCATTCTAGCTATGAGCAATGCACATGCATTTATAATTCATAATATATTCATCCTTGAAAGACCATTTTGCTAATCTTCCCATAATTGTAGTGTGCATTCTCTGCAGTTCATTTCAACCAACAAATATTATTAACAGATGTGTGAAAAAACAAGTTGTGTGTGAGTGTGCACGTATCGGGCAGTGTGCATTCTTGAGTGATTCTGTGTATTGTGTTTGTATGTCTTGCATTGTTTATTGTTATGTGTGTGTCTGACAATGTGTATATTTGTGTGTCTGGCAGTCTGTATCTGTGTGTGCTTGAAAATTTGTGTCTGTGTGTGCAAAAGGTAGTGAGTATTCTTGAATGCGTGCATGTGTGTATCTGGCAGTATGTATCTTGGTGTGTGTATCTAAAAGTGCGTATCTGTTAGTGTGTATCTCTGTGTCTAGGAGTGTAATGTGCATGTGTCGGGGGAAGCACATAAGTAGAAAGGAGACCACAGAACAGAAAAGAGAAGGGATATAAAATAGCGTTTAATATGTAAAAATAGGAATGAAGAAATAGTACTTGAACAAAGCCGACATCTTTACTATAAGTTCTGCAGCATACAGAAAACCATTTCCCCCCCAAGTCCAAGAAGCTGAAACTGATGAAATTAGTGTGTTTATGCAACTGTCACAGAAAAGGCTTAAGGGGAAACAAATTCCATGTTTGATATAGACTCTTCAATTGTTATTGGCCTGGACTATGCCTGTATGTACTCCCTATGCTGGGTGAATTGCTGGTAAAGCAAAACATTTAGTAGGTAAGCCCCACAGCAAAAGTTGGACCCCACAGCACCTCAACCTCCTGCATGTAATATTACATCCATAATATCTGTGTCCACACAAGCAGTAAAATCGCATTTATTAAATATCCAAAAATTTAAAAATAACATTTAGTGTGACAGAGGACGGGAAGGTTACAGACTGGGCATGTTTCACACTGTGACAAACGCTCTTTACCATGGAAGAGTGTCCTGGAGGAGTGTGGAAGCTGGCCTCCTGCCCACCCACTATGGCCTAGGTCGGGGACGCCGTTCAGGAGTTAACCTCCCCATCCGCCATTAGCAGCTTTCCCCGGGTGCTCCTGGTTCAGCACCCCTTCATTCGAAAACTAGCTCCAGGGCCGGGCCTTAGGCTATTAGGCGCCCTGTGCGAAAAGTCTTCACAGCACCCCTCCACCAAGTTGCATGTATACAGTCACACACACAGGCACCGGCAGTCAGTCACACTAACAGTTACAAGCAGACAGTCAGACACGCTCAATTATAGGCAGACAGTCACACACACACAGTTACAGGAAGACAGCCACACATACTCAATTACAGGCAGACAGTCACAGAGTCAAACACACAGTTAAACGCAGACAGTCACACACAGTTACAGCCACACAATCACAAACAGTTACAGGCACACAGTCACAGGCAGAAAGTCACACACACAGTCACAAGCAGACAGTCATACACACTCGGTTACAGGCATGCAGACACTCACCCACGCTGATAGGCACACACACACTCAGTTAAAGGCAGATAGTCACATACAGGCGCACACAACGGCACAGCAACAGCAAAACACACAATTGGAGTCACACACAGGCAGACAGTCACACACAAGAAGACAGTCACACACACAGACAGACAGTCACACACAGGCAGACAGTCACACACACACACACAGGCAAACAGTCACACACAGGCAGTCAGACATTCACACAAAGGCAGGCAGGCAGATAGTCACATACACAGGCAGGCAGACACACACAAGCAGGCAGTCAGACAGTCACACACACACACACACAGGCAGTCAGACAGACAATCACACACACACACAGGCAGGCAGTCACACACACACACAGGCAGTCACACACACACAGACTTACCTCTTTCCATTATGGCTGGAAGGGGGAGAAGAAGCACTCTTCCTGTGCAGCAGTTACCAGGGGCTTCGGGTAGATATTAGCCCCGCCTTGCGATAAGCCCCACCCCCGCTTCCTTGATTTAAAAAAAAATAAAAAAATTTATAGACCTGGGTGGAGAATAATAAAAACTTCCACCCGGGTACCTGTTTTAGCTCCCCTGCACTCCTGTCATCCGGCCATGTGCGAGCTGTGTTGGCCACATGGCGCCCCCCTCGTCCATGGCGCCCTGTTCGGCCGCACAGCTCGCACACCCCTAAGGCCGGCCCTGACTAGCTCCCTGGCAGACGTTCGCATGAAGAAACCCACTAATTGTCCTCACTGGTATTGCGATCATTATGGAACTAAATTTGGCATGAGGACTTCGTGGGCCCCTGGTCACCTCAGCAGTACTTAGCTGTGAATGTTCTGAAACTGTTTTCGGCATGAGGTGGCCATGCGGTTTCCGGACAACTTGGTCCGGGGTTTTGGACCACTTTGCAACCCGCCAGGAGAGCGCTTTTTGGAGGGAAGGTGCCTGAGACTAAAGGGTATACTCAAAATTGACACATATGGGAAACTCCAGTTATAGCCCTTATGGGAACCCAGTATCAGGATAGATAGTGAAACATTAGGGAACAAACCCAGGACAGTGAGACAAAACCTCGGATTCAGGATATTATCGATGATCCTGGGAAATTTAGGAGGCATGATCCACTCCTCTGGGGAATTCTGGATACAATCCGCTGAAGAACATCTTTATTTTATCAAACATCTTGGAGGATACAGAGATAGTTCAATTACTATAAATATTTTAATGTTAGAGCATTTCAAAGCAGCCACCAGATATCAGCTGTGTCCAAAAGAAACAGGAAAGTCCGTCCATGACACTGCACAGCTTTTCAGCATACCCCAAAATACCAGGGCAGCAGCACCCTGGACTCTTTCTCCACTAAAGGGAAACCAGCCCCCTTTACCCCTTCTTTCTCACTCCCCCTCACTAAAGGAGGATGTAAGCTACAGCTGGTGGAGAAGAGATATCAGTCAGTGTATGTATGTCAGCTTGAGGATGTGTGAATTCATTGTGTCGGTTTCTGTAAATTATGGGTGTAATTTAGTGTGAGTATATAATTTAGTTTGAATGCGTTTTGCAAAATGTATAAATATTTTTATTTAATGATTTTTATTACATGCATTATATATATATTTACATAGCTATTAGTTAACTATTGGGTTGTGCAAAAAAAACAAACAGATGCTTTTCACAGGAGATGCATAGTTCTCATGTTTGTATTAGCTGCACAGCATTCACCATTATCAAACATAGTTCTGGTTTGCCATCACTCCAAGGCCATGCGGTACAGCTGTGCTATTACTGGTGGTTGGTTCGTATCCTAGCAACAAGACCACAGGAGGGAGAGTGATTGACACGAGCATGGCCTTGTGCGCTGCACGTTCCCAAAATGATTGGCATGTAGATCAACCAATGGAACGTGGCTAGTGCATTACCCATCAGCCAATGGTGGCTTAGCTTTCATTTTTTAACACAGGAAAAAAAATCAGCTGGGCGGGACTTGCGGCAGCCAACAAAAAGCGGTTTTCAGAGTGTGGCTGTGTGACTGACGTTTGTCTTGCTGCCGTGCGGCCAATCGGAACGCGTGTTTATGCCCTGGGGGCGGGCTTGTTCCAGTCTCTCAGGACGAGGAGGCTGAGGATCGATTCGCCCGTGTGAGGGGGGGCGAGAAGCGAAAGAGAAAATGGCGGCCGTTGCTGGTGCGCCTGGGCCGGGAGAGGGAGGCGAAGCGGCAGAGCCAGACAGTGAGAATATCCCCGGAGAAGGCCGGCTGTTCGAGCCGGAGCCGCAGTGTGTGCAGTCCGAGCCGGAGCTGAGTGTGTTACCCGCTCCCTCTGCCTGGGAGAGCCAATGTGCGGCTCAGCATGGGAGCCAGGCCGCTCTGCAGCTCGGAGAGCAGGGACTCGGACTGCCTGACCTGCTGCTCGGTGCCAGTGGGGCTGGCATGACCCACCCGGAGGCCGACACCCCCGAGGGAGCAGAGAGACCGCTAGACCGCACCGAGGATGGCATTGCAGACATTGAGATGGGGCCCCCGAAGGAAGAGCAAGTGGAGGAGACCCCTGGGGAGGAAACTATGCAATGGAGAGAAAGCTGGGAGTCTGGGCCTCCGGCACTGGAACAGCACTGCATGCCTGGCCAGGCCGAGCCGGATGGGATGGAGCTGGAAGAAAATAATGTATTCATGCAGGAGGAGAGCGCTCTGGACAGCCTCCCTGGCCACCCCCCTGAGGATATAGAGATGAGACCCGTATCATTAACCGAAGAGAGCGAGGAAAGTTCCCAGGGATTCACCGAACAGATGAAGGTTGTTTTGGAGCCCTTCACAGAGGGACCTGTTCCAGTGGAGCTGGTGACAAAACCAAGTCTTGAATCGGTTTCGCAAATGGAAAACTCTGTTAATGAGGGAGTTGGACTTGTAGGAGATACAGAAAGGCTAGTTACAAGCCAAGCCTTTATGGAGTTTGGGCTAATAAGTAACTCAGACATTGGGAAGTTTGGAGCATTGAAAAATTGGGTCCCTGATAAAGTTGAAGTACAGGTGTCTGTCCCTGAGAAGGTTGAGCTATTTGGGGCGCCAGTCCACAGGGAAGGGGTTGAGCTACTTGAGGCGCCTGTCCACGGGGAAGGGGATGAGCTATTTGGGGCGCCTGTCCAGGGGGAAGGGGTTGAGCTATTTGGGGCGCCTGTCCAGGAGGAAAGGGTTGAGCTATTTGGGGCGCCTGTCCAGGAGGAAAGGGTTGAGCTATTTGGGGCGCCTGTCCAGGGGAAGGGGTTGAGCTATTTGGGGCGCCTGTCAAGGGGTTGAGGGGGAAGGGGTTGAGCTACTTGGGGCGCCTGTCCACGGGGAAGGGGTTGAGCTACTTGGGGCGCCTGTCCACGGGGAAGGGGTTGAGCTACTTGGGGCGCCTGTCCACGGGGAAGGGGTTGAGCTACTTGGGGCGCCTGTCCACGGGGAAGGGGTTGAGCTACTTGGGGCGCCTGTGCACGGGGAAGGGGTTGAGCTACTTGGGGCGCCTGTGCACGGGGAAGGGGTTGAGCTATTTGGGGCGCCTGTGCACGGGGAAGGGGTTGAGCTGGCCGCGGCGCCTGTCCACGGGGATGGGGTGGAGCTGGCCGCGGCGCCTGTCCACGGGGATGGGGTGGAGCTGGCCGGGGCGCCTGTCCACGGGGATGGGGTGGAGCTGGCCGGGGCGCCTGTCCACGGGGATGGGGTGGAGCTGGCCGGGGCGCCTGTCCACGGGGAAGGGGTGGAGCTGGCCGGGGCGCCTGTCCACGGGGATGGGGTGGAGCTGGCCGGGGCGCCTGTCCACGGGGATGGGGTGGAGCTGGCCGGGGCGCCTGTCCACGGGGAAGGGGTGGAGCTGGCCGGGGCGCCTGTCCACGGGGAAGGGGTGGAGCTGGCCGGGGCGCCTGTCCACGGGGAAGGGGATGAGCTGGCCGGGGCGCCTGTCCACGGGGAAGGGGATGAGCTGGCCGGGGCGCCTGTCCACGGGGAAGGGGATGAGCTGGTCACTGCACCTGCCCAGGGGAAAGTTGTTCAGTTACTTGGGGAGCCTGCCCACGAAGAAGGGGTTGAGGTGGCCGGGGCGCCTGCCCACGAAGAAGGGGTTGAGGTGGCTAAGACACTTGTCGAGGATGTTGAGTTGGCCAGGCTGCCTGTCGAGATTGAACTACTCAGTGCTCCTGTACAAGTGCCTGCACATGAGAAAACTATTGGGTTAGAAGTGCCTGTACCAAAAATGGAGGTGCAGGAAGCTATACCAGAGATTGAGGGTGGGCTAGTATGGGCTCCTGTCATAAAGAAAGCAGATGAGATAGCACAGACCCTGGTCCACAAGGAGCAGATTAAGCTAGTACAAGCACATGTCACTGAGGAGGAATTTGAGGTAGAGCGGACTCCTGTTATTGATGAAGAGCATGAGGTAGAAAAGAAATCTATCCAAAACTTTGAGATTGATCAACAGTCTGTCCCAGAGGTGGGGTTTGAGGTATTACATATACTTAGCCCAGAAGAGCCAACTGAGATAGCACAGTTGCCTATCTTAGAGAAGCATGTTGAGGTAGTAGAGAAACCTATACCACATGAACCTTTAACAGAGGATGGTGATAAACTGCATAGGCTAGTCTGTGGAGAAATCCAACACACCGCAGAGATAATTCCAGTGGTAACCAGTCCGTTTGAGGAACAAATATCTGTGAAAGGTCTGCTTACAGAGGGACTGATTTATCAGGCTGTACAAGCAATACCTGTACAAGAATCCGAGAAGCAAGTGCTAAAACCAGTAAAGGAGGCTGAACTGCCTGCTGTCCTTACTGGAGAACTTTTGTCAGGTGTTGTCCATGGAAACACACAACCTGAAATTTTGTTTGTGGAAGATGAGACTGTTATTGATCAAGCCTCTGAAAAAAATCTAAGTTTGAGGTGTCTAGAAAAATATGAGGAAATCCATCACCATCTCAAGCCAGTCGCAACACAGAATCATATTTTCCAGTCAGGTTTTGGTGAAGTAAGTGAACAATGTGATCCTTTTTCTTCACAAAAGGAAAAATGTTTCAAACCTGATGAGATGATTGAACAGTTAATTGAACCAGTTCTCAAACGGGATAAGCTAACATCTGAGGAAATTTGTCATGCTTGGGATACAAAATCAAAATCGACAATGGCACCCAAAAAAACTGCACAAATGACCAGAGACCTTGAGTGTGAATCTGCCTCTATGGACATTGAAACTTGTCACGAAAAGATTTACGAGAATAACGTCTCATTGGGCAATGCTAGACTAATCCCTCTGAGAGAAGGACTTGTTGCTTCATCGGTTACCATGGAAACTGAGTCTGGCATAGAATCATCAGATTGCATTCCTATAGAGGCTCACTCTCGAGAGGTTAATGGAGATGCTGTTTATAGGGACCTTGAACAGGTTACTTGTGAAAAAGGTGCCAAGTCTAACTCTGTAACTGGAGAGATTCTGGTAGATGAACAGACTACTTCAAGGAGTATTGTGAGGTGTGATGGCGGCAGAGACTTATGTGTGGGTGAGCCAAGAAAATCTGCCTCTAATACTCACCCACAGAGGCTATCAGATGACTCCCTAAGCCACTGCCCTTCTGCAGGAAACCCTGATATGCTGGTCATAGGAGGAATTGATGGCCTATCTCTTGGTTCACATGTCCAAGTCACCCTTGATCACATCATACAGGATGCACTGGTGGTTTCATTTCAGCATGGAAATAGACTCTTCTCAGGGGTGTTAATGGATTTGTCAAAAAGGTATGCATTGCACTTGAAAATAAAATGTGTTTAAATTAAATTAAGGCAAAATTGTATAATGGTAAACTGATATAACTACATTTTGTTGGGTTTCAGTATACTTAAATAACTTGTATAGTTAGGTTAGTGAAACTGCTACATTGATTATACTATGCAACCTCTTAAAGGAACACTTTATCGTTAGGAATACCAGTTTTCCTCTGCCATGCTGGTATGGTGCTTTAAAGTGCAAATTTAATAGTTGTGCTAATAATACTTGCTGGCCCTTGAATAATGAAAATTCCATACCTTCAGGAAGTGTTTACTTAAAGGAGCACTATATAGTGCCAGGAAAACAAACATTTTCCTGGCACTATAGAGTCATTAGGGCCTTCCCGCTGGGCTGAAGGGGTTAAAACCCCTTGGACAACTTGCTTTTCTTCAGCGCCAGGCTCCCTCTGTGCTGGGGAACTCTCCACTCCCTGCCAACGTCCAATCAAAATGCACATGCATGGAAAGACCTGCGCGCACCTTCAAAGAGCTTGAATGAAGGCATTCCTCAATGCTTTCCAATGGACGTCCAGCGTCTTCCCACTGTAAATTTTTTTTTTTTTTTCAGCGAAAATCGCGAAAGTGCCTTCAGCAGCTGTCAGTGAGACAGTCACTAGAGGCTGGATTAACACTCTGTATACTGTTTTCAGCTGCAGGGTTAAAACTAGACGGAGCTGGCACCCAGACCACTTCATTGAGCTGAAGTGGTCTGGGTGCCTATAGTGGTCTTTTAAGTGTGAGTTGCTGAAAGTCAAAGTGAATTTAAAATTGTAAGCCAAAATAGGACAGTGACGAAAAACCTGTGAGTGGAAAAGTGTAATGGAAAGATTGCACTACATAAGTTAATAACTCAGTTTGCAAAGTTACAAGTGTGTAGGGTAGATCGCCTTTGGAGTCCTAAATTTCGAAGATCATACTGCTGCTAGAGCTCTGGTCTGGTTAGCCACTCTAAATGTGACATCCATTTCATCCCAAGAGCTGCATTATCCATATCCCAGCTTCTGGCTTGTGTGTGGGGTGTTTTTTCTTTGTGTTTTTTTTTTTTTTTTGTCTTGTTGACTTTTCTCTCAAAGGTGTCTTGGTGAATAATACTGTTTAGTGAAGGTATTCCTTTGATAGTGGCCCAGATGTGTGGGTGATTACAAGGACCTTTTCAGGTAACCTACAGAACTTGATCTTTGTATAGACTAAAGATACACTTCTTACTTACTTTACATTTTTAATTAAGATTTTTCTGGATCCATTGTGGGAGCCTGCTTGTGTACCATTTCACTGGTCCGCATAGCTGTAACTTAAAGGAACACTAGAGTGACAAGAATGCAAACAAATATTCCTCTCCCTATAGCTGTAATATCGCTATTTAGGCCCATAGCCCATGTTTAACCTATGTAAAAGGAAAGTTAAAGGGACACTCCAGACTACTTCTGCCAATTGGAGTGGACTGGGTGCCAACTCCCACTACCCTTAACCCTGCAACTGTATTTATTGCAGTTTTCATAAACTACAATAATTACCTTGCAGGGTTAACTCTTCCTCTAGTGGCTGTCTACTAAAGGGCACTTCATGGTTCATAGCACAGGTTTTCCGTGCTATAGCGTCGCTGGACGTCCTAACGCTATGTCAGGACCTCCAGCGTCGCTCAATTCCCCATAGGAAAGCATTGAAAAGCATCCTATGGAGCATGCGCATTAGGTCTCCTCAGCTGGCGGGTGGGATCAGTCTCCCCGCCGGCTGACGTAATGAAGAGGAGCGGCGGCAACCCGAAACACAGGGACATCGGCTGGGGTCTCGGGTAAGTCACTAAAGGGGTTTTCACCCCTTAATCAACCAGGGATGGGTGGTGGGAGGGAGAGGGGACCTGCAATGCCAGGAAAAAGGATTGTTTTCCTGGCACTGGCGAGTCCCTTTAACTCCCCTTTTTAATCCAGTACCACCTTGAACCGCTCCTTCTTGGCTGAGATAATTAAAACTGACTATCCCTGCCTATTTCCTATGGTAATGCATTAGGAGGCTATTGCGCATGCGCAGCAAAATGCCGCGCTGGCCAATCCGCATCTCTTCATAGAGATGCATTGAATCAATTCGTCTCTATGCAGAATGTAAAGTGTCCCCATGCAGAGTGTAAAGACATTGACCCAGGAAGTACCACTACTGGCTGTACGAGTGACTGCAACTGGAAGTGTCCTTAGGCAGTAATGTAAAAACAGTGTTTACATTTAAATGCCTGCAGAGACATGCTGTAGACACCAGAACTACATTAAGCTGTGGTTGTTCTGGTTTCTATAGTGTCCCTTTTTAAAGGGACAGTCCAGGCAGCTAAACAAGTTAAGCTTAAATGAAAGCTAATAAGCTCAAAATATTTGGCTAGTTTTTCCTTCAATTCAGTGTAGTTTTGCTGTTTTCAGCAGTGTAACCCAGTCTAGTTAGCCACCCCACTCTCACATTTCAACATGTTCCTAATTCCCAGTCTCTGTAAGAAACATATTTTTGCAGCTAATGTAAATAGAGGCATGTCTTATTTAGTGTAAGGAATGCTCACAGACTGCACTGCAGCTAGAGCCCATATGTGCTCTGCCACCTTGTAATGCAAGTAATATTCTCCTGCAGCTCCTGTCACCCACCCTCACTACCCGCAGTTAACCCCTTCCCAACCAGTCCCTTTTACCCAACCTCAGTGTGTGTGTGATTTTATATATATATATATGTGTGTGTGTGTGTTTTTATTTTTTTTAATTTTTTTTATTATTTATGAGATGACATAAAATATAGTGTCGTGTATATGACCCTATATGTGGTGTGTGTGTGTGTGTGTGTGTGTGTGTGTTAGATGTGGTTTGTAAGTTCTATTGTCTGAATGCTGAGGAGGATTGGTCAGGCATTGTGGGCATGTGTTGAGCTCAGTAAAGCTCCTGCATGCAGAGTAAGGAGTGTCATTACGGATTCTCATAGAGAATCACTGGAGCATGGACAGTCTGGCTGAAATGCAGGGAGAAAGAAAAGGGGATATGACATGAAATCAGAGGAGGCGCAAACAATTTGATCAAAGTCAATGTTTTCGTTGCAGTGTTAGCCTACCTCTAGTGGCTGTCATACTGACAGCCATTAGAGGTGCTTCTGTTGTAGTGCATGTGCACCAGCCTCCCAATGCATAGTAAAGCATTGGATTGGCTGAGGTCATGTTGCTGATCTCAGTAAAGAGGTGGAGCTTCCCAGAAGAGATCAGCGTTGCAAGGGAGAAATTGTAAGTAAATAATTTTGTTCCTAACTTAATAGTGTTCCTTTAAGAGATTCTAACTTAAACAGACTGCAGTAGGATTATGCAGGGGAATTGAAGTGGCTTGGGTGCATTACCCTGTCTTCATGACTCTGCATTGTTTGCATTGCAGTGTTAAATCCCCCTTTGGTGGCTGTCATACAATACAGATGCTTCCGTGGCACTGACAGAAAAACACTCTCTTGTGATGTGGAAGCCCCTGTGGGAAAGCATTGCTTAAATGCTCGCCTATGGGGAAACTGAGATGTGCTTGTGTGAGGAGCATAGAATTGGCGTCCATGCCTGTTTTGTGACCTCGTGGGAGGTCTCCAACATGTCTTGGCATTGTAATAAAGTAAGTAAAATCATAAATTTATTTTCATAAAATGGGAGGAGGGAGCCTGTATGTAGTGACAGGTTTGTATTCCTGACATTTTATTTTTTTATTTTTACCCTCCTTTTAAAGGGACATTATTTTATTTATAAAATGCCATCAGATTCTGTAGCGTTGTACAATGGGTGGACTAACATACATGTAACTGTAACCAGACAACTGGATGTACAGGAACAGAGGTGGAGGGCCCTCCTCAATGCGCTTACATTCTAGAGGGAGTGGGGAATAGTGACACAAAGGGTAAAAGTAGGGGTATGAAGTAGGTTGTTAGTGAAGTATTGAAGTGCGGGATAAAAACCTGCTAAAAGTTTAATTGATATGCTTTCTTGAAGTGTTTTCAATTATCTTTTTGAACGAGTGGATACTGGGTGAACGTCTTACAGGGAAGGGAGTTCCACAGAGGAAGTGCAGCCCTGGATAAATCTTGGAGGCGCGCATTAGTGGTGGGAGTATGGACATGAGGGGTGAAGAAGTTGGGAGTCAAAAAGAACACCCAGGCAGTGAGCCTGCAAGGTAGAGGTGATGGTAGCGCCGTTGACTTGGAGTTAGACAGACACGGGAGTGGTAACACTTGAGGGAGGAAAGACCATAAATTGTGTTTTGGACAGGTTGAGTTTAAGGAAGTGAGCAGCCATCCAGTTGGAAATCGCAGAGAGTCAGAGACACGAGTCAAGATGGGCAGGGAGAGGACAGGCAGATTTGCGTGTCATCTGCATAGAAATAACGGAAGCCAAAGGAGCTGATGAGTTTACCAAGGGAGGAGTTATAGATAGAGAACAGTAGGGGACCAAGGACAGAACCTTGGGGGACACCGACAGAGTGGTTGGGGGGAAGAGTCTGAGAAAACCACTGAAAGAGCACTGGGAGAGATAGGAGGAGCACCAGGAGAAAGCAGTATCCCGTAGACCAAAATTATGGAGAATGCAGAGAAGCTGCTGATGATCAGTGTCAAAGGCCGCAGAAAGATTAAGGAGCATTAAGATAGAGTAATGGCAGAGATTTAGCAGCAATTAAATCGTTGGATACTTTGGTCACAGTGCAGCATAAATTTATAGTGAAGGACATTATACTCACTTCTCTCAATAAAGTGGTCTACATGCACTATCCTAGTTTCATCCCTACCATGTAAAACATTGGTGTTCTGCAGAAATATCAATGTTTACATTGCAGGGTTTAAATGTCTATAGTAGCTGACAGCCACTCAAGGCACCTCAGCAGAAATAGCTGAATTCAACTCTTTCAATCAGTCTCCTAGAGACTGAGTTCTGGGGAGTGACTGATGTTTTGACCACCATGGTCTTTTTCAGAATCAAGTAAGCAGTGTTTTTTTTTTTAAATTGATGTGGAAGTGACTCACTTGATGGTGTGAACGTAGCGCAGGGCTTGACAAATTGTTTGGAATCTAGGAGCCAGTCATTTTCAATGAGTAAAATGCAATTCTTAAATGGCTGCAGTATTTGCTTAGTCGATTTTTAGAGCGTGTCTGCCAGTTTTCCCAACCTGCACTATGAGTCACAGAGTACCGCAACCGCAAGGGAGCTGTGCTGTGGTCAGCTCTTACTTTACAGTAGACAACTGCATGAAGATGCCAAATGCTCCCTCCTATAATTTGATGGTGATTGGGGAAGCACGGCATTTAGCAAAATTAGGTCGGCCGAGATTGTTTGAAATCATGATCTTCGCCGGGGAAGAAGTGCAGTGGGGCTTGCTCCCTGGTGGACAAAAGGAAAGTAAAACAGTTTATTTTGCTATATAGTAGGGGGTCATGGGTTTAAATAGCAAAACCCTCCTGTGTTAGGAATACATGTTTGTATTCCTCATGTTAGTGTTACTTTTTAAAGTGTGGTTTTTTTTTTTTTTAGCAAGTTATGTCCTAATCCAATTCCGACGAGACAGCCAGGGTAATCATTGCAAACGATGAGCAATAGACATTGTTTGATTTCTCTTCTTTTGTATGTATAATACTTTATTTGTGCTGACTGCAAGGGGCAGAGCTTGTAACAATGATTGACAGTGACCTAAAATGTGTGAGTAGGACAGAATTGTAGGTTTCTCCATGGAAGGTTTTTAATTGGGCTGTGGTTAGGTCGTTAGTGGAAGTGGTGGTATATCATTAAAAGGTGTGCTGAATTCAGTTTTTGGTATACCTGTATTTACATGCCTTACCAAGCCGGAAACACATTGGATTTGGATTTTTTTTTTTTTTTTTTAAACCTGGCTTTATGCTTCGATTTTGGAACTGATAAAGTATCAGATTTTTGAGCTAAGCTGTGACGTGAAGAATTTGTTTTATTATATCTTTGAGTCTTGGAATATGCTACCTTTGCAGGACAGGCTACAGACAGTTGGTGATATCCTTACCATGTGTCTGCCTGGGTGTCCTCTTTTTGTAATGAAAGCTGATTGACTGACTGCACTGAGGGATAAAAGCTGCAAGTGTCTGGACTGTGTCTGTGTGTAAGTGGTAAGGATGTCTTTTTTTTGGAATGCAGGAGCGCAACTTAGAAGCTGGCTCATAGTGCAGCATCCCGCAAAAAAACAAACATTTTTGTTCCAAAAACTTAAAGCTAAAATCAATTTAAATGCATTAAAGCTATATTGGTGCCCAGCGTGTCACTTTTACTCCCTTTAATGCAACTAAAGTTGAACATGTCATTGTGGTTTCTGTGATAGAACAGATAATCTGCTTTTTAAGCTATGCAACTGTCTCCTGTCTTTAGGGGTGAGTGTGATCCTTGTGTCTTCATTGATGGGACATATGTGGTATCTATTTAAATTTTTTGATGTTTGAAAGAGGGCATTTTTTTTTTTTTTATATATTCTCTGCGTCTCTGAACAAGTGCAAATGTGGCTCTAGAGAAGATAGACTTCCACAGCTTGGATGTCCTTTGTATATCCATGTCTGAAAGAGAAGTCTTACAGCTGAAGCATTTTTTTCCTCCCTCCTTTAAATCCCTAAGATTACTAGCCACTGTGCGCTACAAATTGATAGGGGACCTACCTGCATTTGGTGTTTAGGCATGTCTAGAAATTAACCGGGCATTATGCTTTAATGAAATATTTAATGCCTAATATAGGTCACCTGCTAAATAGGGATAGACCAATATTATCAGCCGATATTACAGATTTTGGCAAATATCGGGGTCTGCCATGTTTGATACCGATATTGGCGATAATGGAAGAGGCAGCAGTGGCCCAGCGCACGCAAGGCCGGTGTTTCCATAAAGCGGAACATGCGGCTGCATTAGGTCGTACCAGCTCTGGGGGCACAAGAATAGTGACTGGCAGGAAGGACGTGCACAGCGCTCGCCCTACCAGTCACTTAATGTAGCGTGGTCGAGTGGAGCAGAGCGGACCGCGGTACAGGAGCTTCAGTTTCCTGTACCTGGCCGGACTGACGGTAAATGCTCAGAGAGAGATAGCTATCGGCCTGAAAATTCAGATGTATCAATATCGGTCGATCCCTACTGCTAAATGTTTGTATTTGAGCTACTTTTCAAGAATCCGATACTTCTTAAATATAGTGGTTAACATTCATACAATCCAATAATACAATTTTACATTTATTAGTGATTGATTATCAGTCTGGCCCATATTCTGTGTTTTCAGCAATATCGTTATATGCCAATAAAGATACTGATTATTGCTGCTCCCCTGTCTCTCTCGCAAGTCCTGCGGCCGTCAGAGCCTTGCCACAGGTTACCATGACAATGCAGCACACAGGCTGCGAGAGTTAGACAGACAGGGAAGGTAAGTTAGTGTGCTGGGCTCCCCAGGGAATGCCATATCCCCACTCCCTGGCCAGGTAAGGAGCAGGAAGGGGGGGGGGGGACTAAAACCTAATTTTACACACCTAACACACACTCTGCATTCACCATACACAGTACACACACACTCTGCATTCACTATAAATACTGCATTCACTATACACACTACACAAACACATACACACTGCATCCACTAATCAAATACTCTCACTGCATCCACCCCACACACATGTTCTTGGAAACATAAATTCTGACTGGCATGTATATTTTGTGCATTTACCTTAATAAAAATTTATTTATTTTTTTGCAAAAAATAAACTTGTTCAGTTAACAGTAGATTTGTGTAGAAATAGTTTATTTTTAAATGGTAAGTTATTGACCTAAAAGTTCACAAATTAGCAGTATCTGCTCTAAAAAAAAAAAAAAAAAAATCAGTTGATCCCTAACTTTTATTCTATTCCTGCTATCTGATGTGCATAAAGTTTTTTGAGATTGAGCTGTATAATTTGAAAAATCTGCACTTAGGGCATATTTGTTAATTTATGCCATATTTGTGACTCTTGCTGCAAAGAATCTGGAAGTCAGGATTGTTCTAAGGTATGGATCAGGATGGGAACTTTAGATTTATTCAACAAAATGGTGCATTTCTTCTGCAAATTGATACATCAGAGGGACATTATTTTCTTTAATTTTTCTGGCTTCAGCCTGGGGAGTCTGAGTAATCTGTTAACCCCTTAAGGACTGAGCCAAATGTACACGTTGTGAACAAAACGTAAACAAAACCTGGCATTTGTGCTACATGTCTGTCCAACTGTAATTCACCTCTTTCATATTAAATGCACCCACCCTTATTGTATATCATTTTATTCAGGGTGAACAGGGCTTTCATTTAACCCCTTAAGGACCAAACTTCTGGAATAAAAGGGAATCATGACATGTCACACATGTCATGTGTCCTTAAGGGGTTAATATCAAATCTTTAGCTATGAAACATAATTTAATATGGGAGAAAATAAAGAATTTTTTTTCTTTTTTTGTTCTACATGACATTTTAACTGTGAATGTCATACTGTTTGCTTTTACTGCAATAAAATACACATATTTGTATTCAGCAAAGTCTCACGTGTAAAACAGTACCCCCTATGTACAGGTTTTATGGTGTTTTGGGAAGTTACAGGGTCAAATAAAGCACGTTACATTTGAAATTGAAATTCGCCAGATTGGTTACGCTGCCTTTGAGACTGTATAGTAGCCCTGGAATGAAATTTACACCCATAATGGCACACCATTTGAATAGTAGACAACCCAAGGTATTGCAAATGGGGTATGTCCAGTCTTTTTTAGTAGCCATTTGGTCACAAACACTGGCCAAAGTTAGCGTTAATATTTGTTTGTGTGAAAAATGCAAAAAACGCCAATTTTGGCCAGTGTTTGTGACTAAGTGGCTACTAAAAAAGACTGGACATATCCCATTTGCAGTACCTTGGGTTGTCTGCTATTGCAAATGGTATGCCATCATAGGGGTAATTTTCATTCTTGGGCTACCATAGGGTCTCAAAGGCAACGTAACCAATCTGGCGAATTTCATGGATGCCACTTTCCTGATCCATACCTTAGAACATACGGTTGTATGGGCGCCACTTTCATAATGCAAACACTCAAAATAGCTTACCAGACCGTACCGCTCCGTGGAAATGGGGGCATTTGAGTTCTTGGTCAATAAGTCCTACAATTTGCTGTAGTGGTGCTTAAAGATTATCTTAATTTTTATTTTTTTTGTTAAACTCCTCATTCCCTTACTAACTTTAAAAGTATTTGAATGGAATGAAGGTTCACAGTTGGATAGCCTTACTTGCTTGTAACAACCTCTTAGCAGTTAACTATGTGATGATTGACAGACTTCTTGAATAATAGATCTCTGAAATGAGTCTGGCTTCGGAACTATTAACCCCTTAAGGACAGAGGACGGTTCAGGACAGTCATCAGCATTTTTGCATTGCCAACCGCTGACGGTCCTGAACAGTCCTAACGGTAAGATGTACTTACCCGATCGCCGTCGTTCCCCCGGCGGTGCTCCCGGTGTGGGGAGACTGCCTGCAGCCCAGACAGTCTCCCCATGGCGGATTAGGACCCCTGGGGCCATGTGATCACTCAACGGAGTGGTCACAATAGGTGTCCTAGTGTCTGTCTGCAGGGGGACTGTCTGTACTTACCCGGTTGCAGGCGTTTGCGGTGAGGGGGACTCACCTGGCATTCCAGGGAGTCCCCCTGCTGCCGTTCCGGCCCTACTGGGCCATGTGAGGACCTCGCAATCACATGGACGGCATAACCGAAATAGAGTGTATGTGGTTTGTTTTTGTTTTTTTTTGTTTTTTTTGTTTTTATATATATAATTACTATTTGCCTGACAACCCAGGCCAAAAGTCAAGGGAATTTAATTTGCTTGCACTATATTTAACCCTGTAACTTTCTAAGACACCATAAAATCTGTACGGTTTTACTTGGAAGACTTTGCTGAACACAAATATTAGGGATTCAAAACAGTAAAATGTACTACGATGATATTGTCAGTGAAATTTACTTTTTTTTGCATTTTTCACACACGGCACTTACACGGACAATATAATTGTGATACTTTTTACTGTTTTGAAACACTAATATTTGTGTTCAGCGAAGTCTCCCGAGTATAACAGTACCCTCATGTACAGGTTTTATGGTGTTTTCAAAAGTTACAGGGTCAAATATAAGGCTTCCTTTTCATTTTTTTCACATTGAAATTCGCAAATAGTAGTCAAAATTGGCGTTCAAATAAGTTTTTTGCATTTTTTCACACAAAAATATTAATACTAACTTTGGCCAGTGTTTGGCTACTAAAGACTGGACAAACTCAATTTGCAATACTTTGGGTTGTCTACTATTGCAAATGGTATTCCATCATGGGGGTAATTCTCATTCCTGGGCTACCATACAGTCTCAAAGGCAACCTAACAAATCTGGTGAATTTCAATGTGGAAAAAAATGAAAAATGTAACACGCTATATTTGACCCTGTAACTTCCCAAAATACCATAAAACCTGTACATGGGGGTACTGTTTTACACATGAGACATGGCTGAATACAATTGTTTGTTTTATTGCAGTAAAAGCAAACATATGACATTCACAGTTAAAATGACACGTAGAACTAAAAAAATCTTTTGTCCCATTTTAAAAATATTTTATTCATAATTAATTGTGTCATACCTAAATATTTGATGTTAAATGAAAGCCCTGTTTCCCCTGAATAAAATTATATATAAGAAGTGTGGGTGCACATAATATGAAAGAGGTGAATTACGCCTGAACAGACGTAGCGCATATTCAAGATTTTATTTGTTTTGATCACAGCGTGTACATTTGGCTCAGTCCTTAAGGGGTTAAAGGATCATTATAGGGTCAGGAACACAAACGTATTCCTGACTACATAGTGAAAACCCACTATTTAGGTTCTTTAGCCCTCTGAGAATGGTTAAAACTTGCCTTATTTCCAGCTCTCATGGGTCTGCTGGCCCCGCCGCCTTGGTGACATCATCAAAATTGCCCATGGGCAAAATTGGCAAAGGAGCGGGGCCAAATGCTGTTTTGGCCAATCAGCACCTCTTCATAGAGATGCATTGAATCAGTGCATCTCTATGAGGAAAATTCAGCATCTCCATGCAGAGCACAGGAACGCAGAACGGCAGGGTTGCTTACTGTGCATCCCCAAGTCTGGAAACCCCTCTAGTGGCCACTTGGAGGTGTTTACATGAAAATGCCTGAAGGGAGCAGTTATACTCACCAGAACAACTACATTAAGCTGTAGTTGTTCTGGTGACTATAGTGTCCCTTTTAAAATACCCAGTATTTCTAGGATTTCAGTTAATTTTTGAAGTTCTAAAACACTCAAGGCGTAAATCATGGTTTTAATGTTAACTTTGCAATAGTTGGCATGCTGAGATTACAACTTTTTCTACCTGTCACAGAATCCAAAACCGCTACACAAGTATATATTTGAAGAAAGTAAACCTTCAGGCTATGTAATTGTAAGAGCATTTTGACACACTTCATTTCACCATTTTATGACAAACCTAGGTCAAATTATTATTTTTAATGTTTATTTTGGAAAATTCATGCAGTGTCCCACTACTGCGGACACCCTCTCATGTTGCAACTCCTTCACACCGATCAGTGCTGCACAGCTGGCAAAGTCTCTGATTCTGCAGCAGGGGACAAGCAGGGAGACCTCACCGGGGTCTTTTCAGTTTGCTTCCTACATGGGTCCTGCCAGATGCTGTGCCTCCTGCGGCCGAATGACATTCAGAGCTACAAAAGCCAGCTGCCAATCCTCCTGGTCATTCATTGGATCCAGGTTCAAGACAGCCCTCTCAGCCAAACAATAACGGTCTGTGCATGGAATATGCGCATTCCTGGCTGACTAAACATGCTGCCTGAGGTAGTTACAGATCTGACTGCAATATAAAATATCTAAGCATACAGGGTCCTTATACCATGACAATTCAGAAATTTGAAGTAGTTGTAGTGTTTAGAGTAACCCTTTAAATATGTTTTCAAAAAGTTCTAAGCTTACCAGTACTGTAGAGTCAGACGCAGTTATTAATTTACTGTAACCGATAAAAATGTGCCGATTCAGACTAATGTACTGTACTTATGTGCCGGCGTACAAGTCCACCCCCAAAAATTAAACGCATAATGTTGTGGCTGATCAATATATTAACACCCCCTTCGAATATTGACAGGTTGTATTGTAACAATATAATCTGTTGTTCACTTTACCTGTCAGTGGTTTTAATGTTGCAGTCGATCAGTCTAGATTTAGGATTTATTTTTTTTCTGCTCTGTAAATCTAATTTTAATCTCAGGCAAAGTCTAAAAGGCTATTAACAGAACAGGAGATAAGAAATGCTAAATTAAATGGACCGTTTTGATAAAGTTTAAACATTAGCTCTTTACAGGAAGTGTTCAGGAAAGCTGTATGACTAGAGTAATGGTGAATTAACTATTGGATGGCAGAGAATTGAGCAGCAAGAGTGCAGGGGCATGATCTATACATCAAAACTGCATATTCTATTTAACTTTCAAGCTACAATTGCTTCAAATTCTTCAAACTGATTTTTAGATGGTTGGATACTTTCTGAATATTTCAGTACTAGATTATTTGAAATGTATACTGAACAGTAGACCTTACTAACTGCTTAATTATTCTTTTGTTTAAGATTTGGACCTCATGGTATACCTGTGACCATTCACCCAAAGAGAGTGTACCAAAACCGACCAGAGGAGCCCGTTCCTCCATTCCCAGAAGAGGCCCAGGAAAAGTGTGCAGAGAACAGAAGGGATACCGAGGATGTTGCTCCCACTGAGCCCTCTGAACCATGCAAAACTGAAAACCTATGGACTTCAAAGCCACCACCTCTTTTTCATGAAGGAGCACCATATCCACCACCTCTATTTATCAGGGACACTTACAACCAGTCAATACCTCAGCCTCCTCCACGTAAAATAAAAAGACTCAAAAAGAAAATCTACAGGGAAGAACCCACTTCAATTATGAATGCTATCAAGCTACGACCTAGACAAGTCTTGTGTGATAAATGTAAAAATGTTGTTTCAGATAGAAGTGATATAAGGAAAAGTGGGAATGATTCTTTTAAGCAAGAACAGGGAAAGCGGAGAAGGCATGAAAGTGTAACTACTGTGAATAAAAAACTCAAAACCGATCATAAAGTAAATGGGAGAAGTCAAAGTGAAAGCCAGAAAAGAAATGCTGTGTCCAAGGTTTCAAACTTAAATCACAGCCGTGGAAAGGTTGTGAAGATGACTTCCCAAACTGGTTCAACAAAAACGCCACTTCAGAGCAAAAATATGGATCATGCAAAGGCTCGGGAAGTTTTAAAAATGGCCAAAGAGAAGGCCCACAAGCGACGAAAAGAAACCTCTGCCTCCAAAAATGCACATGGTAAAGTCCACTTTACGAGGCGCCTTCAGAACACAAGCTCAGGGACCCTTCCACCTAGACTACGCATTAAGCCTCAAAGGTACAGAAATGAAGAGAATGATTCTTCATTGAAGACTGGACTTGAGTCATTGCGAAGCGCCAAGATTGGCATCAAGCCCCAGACACGCTACTCTGCCACCCGTTCAGCAGGTGAGGTCTCCTCAGAAATACAGAGTCCTTCAAATGGCCCGGAAGAGGCCAGCAGTGAGATTCAGGAAACAAGTGTCTGTGTACCACCTGACGAGCAGGATGAGCAGCAAACCCTGAGCAAAAGAGGCAGCAAAAGCAATATCACAGTTTACATGACCTTAAATCAAACAAAAGCTGACTCTTCCACTGCATCAGTGTGTAGTAGTGATAGCACAGATGATTTGAAATCCTCCCACTCTGAGTGTAGTTCTACTGAAAACTTTGATTTCCCCCCAGGCAGCATGCACACACCTTCCTCATCATCTTCCTCCTCTTCAAAAGAAGAGAAAAAGCTGAGTAATTCCTTGAAAGTAAAGGTGTTTTCCAAAAATGTTACTAAATGTGTGACCCCTGATGGCAGGACCATATGTGTTGGGGACATTGTATGGGCCAAGATTTATGGCTTCCCATGGTGGCCTGCCCGCATTCACTCTATAACTGTCAGTCGAAAAGATAATGGCCTGCTGGTGCGTCAGGAGGCTCGCATATCATGGTTTGGGTCCCCAACAACGTCCTTCCTTGCATTGTCACAGCTCTCCCCATTTTTAGAAAACTTCCAGTCCCGCTTTAACAAGAAGAGAAAGGGCCTTTACCGAAAGGCCATCACAGAGGCAGCAAAGGCTGCCAAACAGCTCACTCCAGAGGTGCGGGCTCTACTGACACAATTTGAAACGTGAACATCACATGTAAGGTAGGCAAGTTTGCAGGTTTCTGTAACATTTTTATAGATTAGTTCAGATATACTTTCCAGGACAATATTTTGGCTGGAGTTGAGCCATTGTTTCTTAAATGGCCCACTGGCATTCTTTTGTGATAGTCGAACATTTCATGTCATCTTACCGTTGTTGCAAGAATCACTTGGTTTTAGTAAATGTATAAATTAGTCCTTAAGTATTCAGGTTTGCGATTAAGATGACATTGTTACACTCCTCACAAACACAACTAGTTGTAGTCACTAATTCACTGTTTATATAGGCCTGCATTATTTTTTTTTTTTTTTTTCTTCAAAATGTTTAAGAAACCATTTAAACACATTCAGAAAGCTGTTCTAACTTAAACATCTGTTTCTATGGAATATGCTTTTAATACTCAGAGGGGGTGCCAACCTATATATACTTTTATTTAATTATGACAATTTAAATTTTTTATTTATTTTTTTTTTTTTTATTTTTTTTTTTACATTGTAACTTTTGTGCAGAGAACAAAATATATACCAGACCAGGATTTAAAAATCCAGCATGGTCAAGCTGACCAGCTAAAAAGTTAACTTAAACCATTATATATAATTTTTTTTTTTCTCCTGCATGCCATATGCTCTTGACTGGGAGTACATTCTGTTGAATAGTCAGATGTGTTAATTTGTTACAGGTGAAATGTCTCTCCCCCCGCAACTGCATTATTTTTAATTTTTTTTATTTTTTTTGCTATGTTTGCAGGTCAGAAAATATGAAAAAATTTAATTGTGTATTGCTCTGAAATGTACAAAACATGTAAATAAAATGGGCTAAATCTGATTTTTGTTGTGTGTTTCTGAGCAAAGTTTGAGTAACCGTACACAAGGAACTTCAATTTACATCAACATTTAATACATATTCATTAGCATTAACTTAAATGGCAAACTGAATCTAAAATAAAAAAAGACAAAAACAAAGGAGCTTGAAATTATAGATCTCAAAGCTATGTATGGCTCCACTCCCCCCCCCAGACGAATTACATCTGATTCCAGTAGGTTGATAGGGAACTAAACACTACCACATAAAGTAAGAAAATCACTATATAATCATATAGAGGAAACATTATTTTAGGTAATTGTCCCACTCCACCCCTACCCAAGCCATATCAATCCAATAAGCCTCCAGTTCCATTTTGTTTGAGATTGCTTTGTGATATTGAAAAATATACAGCTGTAAATAAACAGAATAGTTCTAGCAAAGGAGCACAATGATGTATTAATAGAGCACAGCATATCAAGTCCATCTGAATGAGGGATTTGATATATAAGGGGGGGGAGGGGGGGGGGAGATCTCAAAACTCCGGAATATTTTGGAGATATTCTGAAAATAATCTGAATCATTTTAGAATAATCTAACCTAACATAAGTGCGTATTCACTAACTGGGAATTTTGTGGAATTGCATGTTTTGTGTCACAGTAGCTGAGGTTTAGCTATTGTGACTCAAAATATGCGATTCCTCTTAGTTTAGCAGGGAACGATGATGACTAAATGTCGTCAATAATTACTTGGTAAAACCAACTTAGTCTCTGCTCCCAGCAGCTTTGGCGCTCACATATAGTGGGACTTGTATTTAGTGAGATTCTTATTAGACATTTTAGCAAGGATATCTCTTCATAAAGAGTAAAAAAAAAAAAAAAACAAATGGCATAAATCCTAGAAGATTCTCTAGTTTGGTTGCAGTATTAATATTTAAAAATTTATAAAATCCTGCATAATTTTGGAAACGTCGTAAAACATTTGTTTTTATATTCTGTGATTTGTTATTCTGGTGCCGTAGGTTGCTGGGTGCTACTTACCTGGAGGGTTTAAATCCAGTTCTAAGTACTTTAAATTTTATTTATATATCTCTATCAGGTAAGAAAACATCAGGCGACCTGGCACCGGAACAACTTCCTTTTGATTAAGTAGTTATGGTGCCTTGAGTGTTCCATTAAAGGCTATTTACACTTCAGGCTAGATTTTAGTAGGTAAGCCTGTCTCTGGTAAATTATTACCCAATTCCCATAGACAACGGGACAACTGGTATTCAGTTACCAGTAGTCATTTTATCTTTTCGTAATCTAATCCAGTTACAATTATTTACTTGTTATAAAATGAAAAATCACTAAATCATTAATACACCCTATAGGTTGCATTCTTTTTTTTTTTTTGGTCTTGAATAACTTTGATTAAGAATGTGTACCCAACCAAAACTACTGTTGGGGCATTTAATAAACTGAAAATTCACCTGTGGCAGAATCTATTCAAATCTCAGGGTTTCAGGTTCTTTTCCTGGCAAAAGTGAGCACCATTCTGTAATTGCTTACATATTGCAAGATATATTTAAAACACATCCTCCCTAGCATTATAACCATGGTAGACCTGCCCAAGAGAGATGGCAAACTGGAAGATAAATGGTACTTTGACACTTGTGTAAGTCCATTAAATCAGAGGGCATGGGCTAAAAATATGCTACTGGATCCGCTTTGAGGTCAGTAAGAACCAGGGTTTTCTGCTTATCTGATGATTTTCAGAAAGTTTAGCAGATAAATGCAGCTCACTACATTGTAAAATTCAGGGTTGGAGATGTGTATCTGACCATTTAAAACACTGGCACTAAAACATTTTTTTTGTGTCCTATAAAATATTCAAAAAAAAGCTTGGCTGTCAATCAGAACTCTTTTTATATTGGTGTAGCCAGCAAGTAGCTTTCCAGCTATATGATGGGAAAGAATAAGGGATTTTATAGTTCTAAACCATTGACGCGCTGTTTGCTACTAACCATTTATGTGATGAGAGTTCTGAATATTGGCTTGATTTGAAGAATGCCTTGTTTTGTAGCCCAGTGCACAGCACTGAATCATCCAGTGTTTAAATTATGCACATCCCTCTGTTGTAAAACCTCTCCTACTAAACCTTTTGACAGCTGAAAAGAGAGCTTGTTGATAGAAAGGAGGCCATGGTAGTTGTGATATGCTAACAGCTGCATTGCGGTATTCTACTACTAGTTGTACCTGGTAGCATAGGACTGTGGAGAACAACAATGCTATCCTTTGTTAGATTTATATAGCACATGATCAGGGCAATACAAATATACTAACCTCACGTGAAGTACCTGCTTGTGTATGATGCTCTACATTTTCATAAATTCTTTCCTGCAAACAGAACATTTCACATCTTTCTAATAAAACTTAACAATTTTCTCCTAGTTCTGGCTCCAATTCATCTTAAAGTATTGGTGATTTTTCAGTTAGTTTTTTTTTTTTTTTTCTCTTTTCTTGAATTCATTAATATGAAGTTAAAACAGCCACAAATGTATGGTATAAAGTATATTAACACATTTTGTAAGTGGTTGGATCATGCACATCTCTGACATGACTGTATTGGCAAGGCATCGGTCTTAAAGAGGTTAATATATATTCTACCAAATGCAAAGATTGTTCAGAAGTATTTAAAATGTATTTAATATATATGTTTATTTTGCCAACACCATTTAGCATGTGAGTTTCTGTACACCTCAACAAGACAATAAAATTTTAATGTGAAATTTGGAAAAAATACCACAACAATGCTATATAAAAACTGAATATTGTAGTCTACAGATTCCTTTCCAACATGGTTTTTAACCGTTCCCTGTAAAAGTGAAGAGGCAATGTAGCGTTAATTGGCTAAACTATGCCCTACTTAGAACTAAGCTTCGGTTTTAACATATTCTACACATTGCACTTTAATATCCAGATACACCTGGATAAAATTCCAGAGTGTGTATATTAAAAAGCATGGTCTCTTTATCTTTATTGTAATACATAGAGGCGTTTTGTCTGTTTTTCCCTACGTGATTTGCATAACTTCCCCAATAGGATAAATTCAAGCATTAAAAACTACTGTAGCTTAAAGGTACCTTAGTCAGCCAAAACATTTAAACTCCATGAGGTGATCTGGGTGTAGTGGTCCTTTAGTTTTAACTCTACAGTGTACAACTTAGAAACTGCAATGTTTACTTTGCAAAGTCAAATCCACCTCTACTGGCTGCCTTCCTTCAGAGAGAGTAAAAGGAGCCTGCAAATGAAATACTGCTGATAGCATTGATTGGAGGAGTGTGGCTTTTGGATGTGCATGCATACCTCTAATCAATGAGAAGCAATGGTTCGGAGGAGATTGTGAAGATATCGGCAGATATACTGACATCTTCGAAGCAGAAGCTGTAGACGGGTGATATGGAGTCCCGACTAGTAATATTTATGTAACTTAAAATTTTAAACTCAAACAGGGTGAACGGAAGGGAACCTACAGGCCTTAAATGTGTAATTTTTATTTTTAATTTTTTTAAAACTATAGTTGTTTGCTTGTGCAGCTCTAGCTACACCTTCTTCACACTGCCTCAGTGAGGAAAAACAAACCTTTATCACTTGCCTGATGCCAGCGCTCATGTCCCTTGGTGCTGGTTCAGGCTCTGCCTGCGCTCCTCTTGTTATCAGCCGGCAGTTGCATTAGGCCCCCCTCGTAGGCAAATATTGTATTGTGGTTTCCTATGGGGTTTGGGGTGAGGCTGGATGTCCTCATGCAAAGCGTGCGGACGCCCGGTGACCAAGTCTAGATGTTGAGTTAAAGGGACACTCCAGGCACCCAAACCACTTCTGCCCATTGGAGTGGTCTGGGTGCCAACTCCCATCACCGTTAATCCTGCAAGTGTAATTATTGCAGTTTTTATAAACTGTATTTATTACCTTGCAGGGTTAAGTCCTCCTCTAGTGCCTGTCTATCAGACAACCACAAGAGGGACTTCCGGCTTCTTAAGACCCGAAAAGTGTTTTTTAGATGACGCAGGATGTCATCGAGGTCCTATGCATGAGGACCTCCAGCGTCGCTGGAATCCCCATAGGAAAGCATTGAATAATGCTTTCCTATGGGGAGGTCTAATGCGTGCGCTCAGCCATTGCCACACATGCGCATTTGGTCTCCCCCATCAGGGGGGAAGTGTGGGCGGAGCCTGACCCAGCGCCGAGAGACATCGGTGCTGGATTCAGGTAAGTCACTGAAGGAGTTTTAACCCCTTCAGCAACACGGGATGGTGGGAGGGAGGGGGGCACTGCAGATTCTGCAGTGCCAGGAAAACAGATTTGTTTTCCTGGCACTAGAGAGTCCCTTTAACCTTCCAAGGTAATTATTGCAGTTTATCAAAAACTACAATTGTAGGGTTAAGGGGCTTGGACACTGTACCTAGACCACTTAAATGAGCTGAAGTGGTCTGGGTGCCTATACTGTCCCTTTAATTGAACTATAATCACAAATAGGATGCTGCTGTAGACTCTAGCAGGTAATTAATAGACAAGGATGTAAGTGCTTTTAAATTACGCACACTGTGCAATAAGGGAGGATCAAAGACTCAGAGATTTGAGCTCTTTTTCGTGAAGTTTGTAGGGAAGCTTTGTGAGATGGTCAGGGCTGTATAAGCAAAGTGATTTAATGCCAATACAACTGAGAATTGAGCGGAACGACTACAGCGGCATTAGCTTAATTAAGCTGAAGTTGTTTTGGTGCTAAGAATGTCCTCTTACTGCATAGATCATGCGACCTGCAGTCTCAAATTTTGTCTAAAAGTGTGTTGCCTGTTGTCTACAATGCCTCTCTGTTAAAAGTATTTAATTGGAAACACCATAGCATGAACAAAGAGATTAATGCAAGACAAAACACTTCCAGAAGAGGTAGGATTTTAGAGACTGAGTAAAACAAAAAAAACACAAACCACCTAATATGAATACTTGTTATGTTTCCTGCCTTGCTCAAGTGCATTAAAAATTGTGCATACTTTTACTTTTTTTTCCAGATAGCTTTTATTAAAATTTTTCAAATCATTTTATAATGACAAAAACATTAATAACAAAATGAGGGAAGAGAAACATCCATCCAAAATTATATAAATTCACAGTATATGCTTTAAACAATAACATATTTATCAGACAAAAGAAATATGTCCATCATAATGAAAAATATTGTACCATATTATACACTTCCTGGCCAAAAAAAAAAAAAAATCGCTACCTGGGTTTAATTAAATGGGTAAGAGTTTCCTCATTTCTTAAACAACCATGTCGAAAGACACATCCTGTGGTCGTGGAAAAGATGTTAGTCTGTTTGAGAAGGGTCAAATCATTGGCATGCATCAAGCAGAGAAAACATTGCAGAAACTACTACAATTGGGTTAAGAACTGTCCAAAGCATTATTAAAAACTGGAAGGATAGTTGGGAACCATCGTCTTTGAGGAAGAAATGTGGTCGGAAAAAAATCCTGCCTACTGTACAAGCCTGTGGGGACAGTGATCTGGGGTTGCTGCAGTTGGTCAGGTCTAGGTTCAGCAACATTATGTGCCCAAATAATGTCAGCTGAATGACCAGGTTATACCATCTTTTTTCCCTGATGGCACAGGCATATTCCATGATGACAGTGCCAGAATTCATAGGGCTCAAATTGTGAAAGAGTGGTTCAGGGAGCATGAGACATCATTTTCACGCATGGATTGGCCACCGCAGAGTCCAGACCTTAACCCCATTGAGAATCTTTGGGATATGCTGGAGAAGGCTTTGCGCAGTGGTCCGACTTTCCCATCATCAATACAAGATCTTGGAAAAATGAATGCAACACGGGATGGAAATAAATCTTGTGACATTGCAAAAGTTTATCAAAACAATGCCACAGCGAATGCGTGCCGTAATCAAAGCTAAAGGCGGTCCAATAAAATATTAGTTTGTGACCTTTTTTTTTTTTTTTGTGGTGACTTATTTTTTTGGCCAGGCAGTGTATTATCTTTACAATAAAGTTTCACATTTAAAATTATAAACCATATATTTTTTTAACATCTTCTTCCCACTTAGACCAATAATATTTAGGCTGATCAAGAAATGGTGATGGTTGTCTCAAAGCCATTTCATACCTCTCATTTTCCAAAACTTAATTTAAGTACTTCTTTAATAGAGGGAATAGTAGATTATTTATAGTATCTGGGTAATGGGAATTTCTTTTAAAAAAAAAAAAGCTTAGTTTTGATATAAACACAGTTAAGTTAAGATCAACCATTTTTACTAATTTGTGAATATGTTTTCCAAAACTTAATTAACTAAGGGAAAACCTCTCCAGCATTCTTAAGACAAGTTAGCATTCATAACATGCAATCTTGAGGGGACTAAGCCATTCCCCTAATTCATACTGGATTGCGATTTTGTTTTCCCAGGATAATATACCTTTTTATTTAGAAGTGTGCCTAGTTAAAATTAAAGGATAAAAGAGAGGTTTTTTTTTTTCCAAATTTTCAATGACATTTTTAGAAATGTGCATTTCTTAAGCCTAGACTTTTTTGTCCTCACAATTTGAGAGATTATGTTTCTGACATCTACAAAGAAGGAGTGTAGAGAAGGAATAAGGAGAGAGAGACTTTTATTAGGCTTTTGCCACAAGCACCTCCTAATAGCCTGCAGATTTTCAGCTATAGGACCAACTAGGTCAGTCAATATTGATTTTGATATCAAGGCGTGTAATGAAAGGGATTTTTTTTCCCTTTCCCCAATGCTGAATTATTTCCAGTTTACACATAATCGTAGCAACTCAATACACACACTCATTATCATTGTTCCCTTATGCCTTGACTTTATTGTTTACCCCAGACGATACAGGGATGGTGTGGATTTTCACTGTTGGCATTCTCAGCCAGACTGAGGATTATGGAAGTTTCATTCTCCTGCATCAATCTCCTGCATCAATCTCCTTTATTACTACTCCATCATCCATAACCCTAAACCAAATCCTTACCTGATGAACTAACATAACCCAACTCTAAATTAAACCATAAACTCACAAGCCTAATATAACCTTACATTGTCATTATAAACTGGCACACAAAATATTATAAAGCACATTTGCCTCCATTTTGATATTCATCATCTTGTCAGTCTGAAATATATATACAATTTGTGTATGCAAGTGTCCAAGAATGTATCAAAAAGAGACTTTTAAAGGGACACTCTAGGTACCATAACAACTTTAACTCAACAGCCTGGTCCCTTCTGACAGAATTACTTTTTAAAGAGTTGCTCTTCTATATACTATAACAAAGTTTACCAATAATAGCAGGGATTGGTAGGCTGAGAGTGCTCAATATCAATTGTATAATAGGGTTTGGCAAATCTCCACTGTAGTCAAAATAAATGTAATCTGTTGCTTCCCCAATATAAAGTGCAATAATCCCACGTCTAAAGTCTAAAAAATGAATAATTCACTGGGTACATGATTCCAAAACTGAAATGAAAGTCCTTGAAGAAGAAAACTGGTAAGTGGGTAAATATACAAATTCTCAATAATAAAATCACTTAAGAATTCCAAGGGAAAATATACAAAAATTGCAGCTGGTGAGCAGTGCACAATGTGCAGTTATACTAGCTGTGACGGAGCTCCTGTACTCGACTGAGTACCTCTTCCCAATTTGCTTCCTAGCCGTTGGGGAGGGACCCTGGAACGCTTGAACCCCAGTTGCCGAGGCTTGACTAGGGTCTCTCTGGAGTCATTCCGCACAACCAGGCTGCAGCTCTCCTTTCAGGCAGGTATTGTCCCCTTGCCTTTTCCTCTGCAGTTCTTCCACCAGGCAGGTATCGTCCGCTCTGCCTATTCCTTTGCAGCTTTCCTTCCAGGCAGGTATGCACCGCTACCTGCAATGTGATTGCTCTTGTCTTTATAAACTCTGTGGCTGGGATCCCTACACAGGACAAACACTTCCAAAAGGAAAAAAGAAGCTTTATTTTTACTTGGCACAAGTACATGTGATCATTTCATAAAGGATTACGGTGACACAGTCAAATAAATAAATAAAACCAAATCATGTGACGAAACATACAAGCACTCATAATAACACACAAACATATTAACCCCTTCCCGACCGGTGACGTAAGAGGTACGTCCACCAAAAAACTTAGTTAACGACCACGGACGTACCTGGTACATAATTTAGTAAATCGGCACATACCGGATCGCTGGCGATCACATGGCCGGAATAGCCGGCTTGTGCAGTGCCTGCAGGGGGCCTGCCTGAGCTCTCAGGCAGTCCCCCTAGTGCCTGAATAAAAGTTAAATAAAAGTTTCTAAAGTACATAAAAAGTAATTATAATTTGAGGGACCTGTCTGACAACTCAGACAGACAGTCCAGAAAATGTAATTGGCAAGCCCTATATTTAACCCCGTAACTTTCCAAAACACCAAAAACCTTTACATGGGGGTATTGTTATACTCTGGAGACGTCGCTGAACACATATGTGAGTGTTTGAAAAAGTAAAACTTATCGCGACGATTAGGGATGCACCGAAATGAAAATTCTGGGCCGTGAAAGATCAAAGTTGGAATACGCATCCTCCAAATAAGGTATTTTAGCCCTCAGAGAACCCGACACACCTATACATGGGTGATATCACTGTACTCGGGAGATGTTGCTTAATACATATTGGGTTGTTCTTTGGCAGTAACCCTTAAAGTTCTCTGTTCATATATTCTTAAATTGCTATGTGTGTCAAAAAAATCACTGTAGCGGAGCTCCCTGTACCCCGACTGGGTACCTCTGCCAAAGGTCCGCTTCCTAGCTTGAACAGGGGACAAACTGCAGCACTTCTGCCCACAGTCGCCGTGGCTTGACTGGGGTCCTGGAACCAATCTCTCCTGGAGCCAAATGGGGAATTCGCTCTAGACACCCCCAGGCACTGGACGACACTCAGTCCTGGGAGCTCTAGTCCTTACAAGGACTTTCTCTGTTGAATCCCCCGTTGAAACACTGGAACAGTGATTAGCCCTTTCCCCTCCCAGTAACCAGATGACACATAGTTCGGGAAGAACAAGCTGGAACACTTTAATGGCAGCCACAAATGGCCTTATATGCATGTCCCCATGCAAGGGACACTCCCCACTGGACCTAAGAGTAAACCCCAGTAGCAACATATACACAATTACAATGGCTCTCAGATCCAGGACACTCCCATACATAATCAGATAATCCCTCCTCTGTGCGTGGGAGATAATTGGATCAGATCCTGCACAGAAAAAACATACCTTTTCCCAAACACCCCAAAAATACATAAAAAACCCACAACAGCCCCTGATAGCCCTTACCTGGGTGACCAACATATCCAAAAATCACCCAGATCAGTTCAGGGGTTCAGGAATTTCCTGGAAGTCATTTGTTTGACCGACCGCACGCATGGTCCCATGCCCAAAACAGTTCCAGAGAATCAGGGCTTGCGGTCGGTCTAGTTCGGTAATTTCAAAATGAACAAACTACCAACATAGTCAATAGTCTTACCCTGGAGCTTTTCCCCTTGTTCGTGGGAACGTATCCACCGAACAGTGTCTTTCTAAGTGTTGTTGAACCGAACGCAGGTGATCATGGAAGTCCAGCGGTGTTCAGGAGTTTCAGTATCCGAAAATAATTCCATGAACTCGACGACCAAACACTGCTGCCTGCGTTCATGCGAACAAGATGGCCACCACCTCGTGGTCGACCATAGGAATTGCGGCCACCCAGACAAACACATTAGAACACTGAGGTGGAAATTCTTACAAAGTAGCAATTAGGCTTAACAAGCTCCAGGGTGGTCTCTGGTTCTTGCAGCTGTTTGGTTCCTGAACCATACAGTCCAAATACCCAAATGGAGACTTTTCTATCACATTTTACAAGGTCTATAGTCTTTGGGCAGGAGGCTGGCAAGCAGGCTCATCCAGGAGCTTGTGGCAAACTCACTTGAAAAGGGGAGTTTGTTACAATCACCAATTATTATTTTTATTTTTTTTAAATTTGGCATAGATTGGTGGTAAAATTGTTGCACGAAAAGAGTCAAAATACCCCAAGTTTAATACCGTAGGTTGCCTTCTTTAAAAAAAAAATATATATATATACATGTGAAGGGTTATTCAGGGATTTCTGACAGATATCAGTGTTACAATGTAACTTTTGCTAATTTTGAAAAAAAAAAAACTGGTTTGGAAATAGCAAAGTGCTACTTGTACTTATTGCCCTATAACTTTCCAAAAAAAGCTAAGAACATGTTAACATTGGGTATTTATAAACTCAGGACAAAATTTAGAAACTAGCACTGGTGTTTTTTGGTGGTTGTAGATGCATAACAGATTTTGGGGGTCAGAGCTCGAAAACGTGTGTTTTTTTAAGGTTTTAATCATATTTTAGAATTTGTTTTATAATAAATTATATGATATGATGAAATTATGGTATCTTTAAAAAGACCATTTAATGGCGTGAAAAACGGTATATAATATGTGTGGGTACAGTAAATGAGTAAGAGGAAAATTACAGCTAAACACAAACACCGCAGAAATGGAAAAACAGCCCTGGTACTTAACAGTAAGAAAATTGAAAAATGGTCTGGTCACTAAAGGTTTAATAAAGGGGCGCGGAAGACAATAACTAACCTGCCTGCAGAAACCACAATATGCAATATATCTAAATGTGCAAATTAACAAGCATTGCTATTCAGATAGTGCCAATTTCTGTTGCTACCAACAGATTGTGCTGTACAGGCTCCACAGCAAAATCCACCTAGTTGGTAGCAAGCACCAGCAGGACAGAAGAGCACACAAAACATCTAACAGTAAAACAGCAATATACACCCTGTACCTACAATGGGCACAGGATGACTTAGACATAGGAGTAGTCCAGGGTCCTAAATGAAACTCCAGGTAGCTAATACAGGACTGGAGAGAGACATACCAAATGCCAAGGAGAGCTGAACGTGTCTTCTACATTTACTTCCAGCTGATATCTCCACTGTAACTCCAACTAGTCTTTTCCATGACTGTTAAACTGTTCAATAATGAAAAGGGACAGTGTCTGGGGTCTGTAGGCACCAGAAGTACCTCAGTGAGTTCAAATGGTTACGGTGCCTTGTGCGGCACATTTAAAGATATTATTCTTGTCTGTAACATTTAAGAAGGAAATGATCCCTTTTTTTATTACAAGATTAAATAAGACTTGACAAACTTTCACAAAAACACACTGAGCTGTGTCTCATGAAAATGTTTCATACTCTTTATAGCATTAGTAATTAATGCTTCTCTGAAAAAGAAAAAGGTTTGGCTCCTGCATAGGTTGTCTTGCTCTACAAATATGAACCACTGTGTTATATAAATTTGTATGAGTCATATAGACTTTTTATATGATCAAATGTTGCTATGTAAATGTTTTTGCTTTTTTTCTGACTGTTAAGACTAGGACACCTTTTACACCAGTTTGTGTTTGGACAGGCTGTTACAGTATGCTGGCAATTGTAATTATAGTCCTACCAGAAACAGTGATAAAGTGTTAATGTAGACCTATAAATTCTTACGGAACTTTTTAATATAGGGACATTATGCATTAAGGGAGATATAGTCCACAACATCTGGAGAGCCAAATGTTGCCTGTCCCTAGTATAAGTAATATTATATTCTCTGTTGTAGTAGCAGATGAGCTTTCAATGGGGGATTACTAAGGTGAACCTAATCACAGTTCTCCTGCTCGTTGCTATACAACCTTTTCCTCATTATTTGATAGTAAGCAGTTGGGAAAAAGAATAGTTAATACAGTGGATATTGATAGGTTTCATAAATTAAGAATGGACATATCCAGATACCATAAAAACAGTACCTGGTCATGTGCCATTTTATAGTGTTATATTATATTTTTTTATACGGTCTATTATATAAGATCTATTATAGCCTCTCTCTCTCTCTGTTGGATAAACATAAACTTTGGAGTGAAGAGTAAGGTAAATGAGGGTTGAAATGGTTAGTCGCCCAGATGCATTTGGTGTCCAAATTCAAATTGGTGCTTTCGCATCTGAATCTTATTCAAAATATAAGATTCAGAATATTCACAAAGTAGCAGGTTTACTAAAATTTACAATATTAAGTACCTAGTGTCCCTCCAAACCCTACCCATGGGTGGGTACTCAAAATAATTAAACAAGTTCACCAGGGCCGGCCTTAGGCCATTAGGCGCCCTGTGCGAAAAGTCTTCACCACCACCTCCCCCTCCCCCTACCAAGTTGCCTGTATACCGTCACGCAGTCAGACATGCTCAGTTACAGACAGACAGTCTCACACACACACTCGGTTACAGGCAGACAGTCACACATGCTCAGTTACAGGCAGACAGTCACAGAGCCAAACACAGAGTTAAACGCAGACAGTCACACACAGTTACAAACACACAATCACAAACAGTTACAGACACACAGTTACAGACAGACAGTCACAAGCAGACAGTCACACATACTCCATTACAAGCAGACAGTCATACACACTCGGTTACAGGCATGCAGACACTTATGGACGCTGATAGGTACACACACACTCAGTTAAAGGCAGATAGTCACATACAGGCACACACAACGGCACAGCTACAGCGACACATACTATTGGAGTCACACACAGGCAGACAGTCACACACAAACAGGCAGACAGTCACACACACACACACAGACAGACTCAGGCAGGCAGTCACACACATGCAGGCAGACAGACAGACACAGGCAGGCAGACAAACAGGTAGTCACACACACACACAGACAGTCACA
This sequence comes from Pelobates cultripes, assembly GCA_933207985.1. Lineage (NCBI taxonomy): Eukaryota > Metazoa > Chordata > Amphibia > Anura > Pelobatidae > Pelobates > Pelobates cultripes. The sequence goes on along the minus strand of OW240914.1, from coordinate 212,582,664 downwards.
CAGACAGACAATCACACACACAGGCAGACAGACAGTCACACACACACACACACACACACACACACAGAGACTTACCTATTTCCATTATGGCTGGAAGAGGGAGTGGAAGCAATTGGTTGTTGGGGAAGCAGGGACTCCTTCCTTCTTCCCTCTTCTTGTGCAGCAGTTACCAGAGGCTTTGGGTAGGTATTAGCCCCACCTCGCGATACGCCTCGCAATACGCCTCGCCCCTGCTGCCTCAATTTTTATTATCTTTTTTTATAGTCCCGGGTGGAGAATAATAAAATCCTCCACCCGAGTACCTGTTTTAGCTCCCCTGCACTCCTGTCACCCGGCCATGTGCAAGCTGTGTCGGCCACATGGCGCCTCCTGGTCCAAGGTGCCCTATGCAGCCGCACAGCTCGCACACCCCTTAAGTCGGCCCTGTTGTTCACCCACCATGAGTGGCTAGAAGTCCACAGTCCCATAGTCACCCCCTTTTCCCTAAAAAAGTGAGAGAGGGAACCAATAAAATAAATAGCTGTAAAAAAAATACACTTACCATCTGAAGTCTTCTTTCTTTAAACTCTTCATTTCTTCAGCCCCCCAAAAATCCAGCACAGATGTATACAGACATATTTTTTGCACATACAGAGATATTTGCACTTTTTTTCCAGGGGTTTGTTGCACCCCCAGCACGCTTGACCAATATCAACACTGTGCAAAAAATACGTCTGTTGACAGCATGCATTGCAAGCTGGCGCCAGACTTGACCAACTTTTACCCTTGCAGTCAGTGCCTGAAGGGGAAGCTTCAATGTGTCCTCCCTGCTATCCATACTTCCCTGTAGTAGTTAATGCTTTATTTGTTTTTAAATATCCCCTTCTTCCTTTACCCCTCCTGTGAGCTTGTGAGAATTGTCCAATTAAATGCTTCTCTATGAGACAGGGGCTTGAAAGCCAGAACAAGGAGCTTCACCCAGCAGGTAAGTTTATAATTTATTTAATAGGGTTTTATAGGGGGGCCTAATTACGAATGCCCAGTTGGGCATTATAAATTAAAAAATATATTTTACGAAAAAGGATTGAAGTAAAAGTCATCTGGGTGCAGTAGTCCTTTAGTTTTAAAGCTGCAATTTAAAAGTTTACAGTTTACATCTTTTTGACAGCCAATTGAGGCGCTTCCTCCTCCAAACTGAGTAAATATCAGTCAGGGAACCAAATGCTGCTGTCAGTGGAGGAGTGTAGTGTTTGGCTGCAAATGCCTATTTCCAATCCCTTTCTTAAATTGGATTGGAGGAGGTTATGAAGACATCAGCAGGTATGAAGGTGAGTAATATTTATTTAATTTATTTTTTTTAATTCAGAGGGGAATGGACAAAAGAGGGTTGGACAGAAGGGACCCTATAGTTCCTAAATAACGATTGCTATTTTCTGGACTATAGGTTCCCTTTAATAAAGCAGTTATGGTGTCTAGATCATGCCCCTGCTGTCTCACTGCTCAATTCTCTGCCATTTAGAAGTTAAAGAACCTTGGCAACCCTGGCTACACTTCTCTCACACAGCCTCCTTGGCAAAAAAAAAAGGTTTTGTTTGTACAGCACAATGTGTTTAATTTAGAAAGTCTTAACTCCTGTTCTGTTAATTGAATTTTACGCACAAACAGGAGGCTGCTATTGTCTATGGTAGTTGATTAACAGGAAATACGTGTGTCTGAATTAAAGGGACACTATAGGCACCCAACCACTTCATCTCAATGAAGTAGCCTGGATGCCATGTCCCTGTCATTTTAACCCTGCAAGTGAAAACTATTTCTATTAAGAATTAATTGAATTCCATTTCAGTGATGTTGTTGTGAGTAGAAAGGTTTGTAACGTTGATAGGTCCATTTAAATATCTTTATTGCCTTGCAGCTTTAGAGATTAAACCTATTACACTGAGTATTTAAGGTATTTAAAATGATAAATTGGTTTTAAGTGCATAGAAGCTTTTATTTATTTTAAAACGTGGAGTTACTGAATGGCACCAGGGAATATTAATCAATCTTTGTTCTTTCTCATTTAATTTTTTTTAGATGACATGCAATAGGTGCCATCTGAGGATTTTTACGATAGCATCAAGTTGACTTTTCAGTGGAACCTGGCAATGAAGGACTTTTGTTTTGTGTTTGTTTGAAGAACAATTCAATTTTCAGAGCTGTGAATGAAAAATAAAATACCCACATGTATAACTTATACAGATTGTTATATCTATTGTAAATTGTATTTAAAGAATAGTGCAAAGCAGATATAAAACAAACAAAAAAAGGAGTGCATGAATCTGTACATATGTTATGTAATGTCTACAAACGGAAATTAATAATTTTTTGAGTTTTATTTGTTTGAAGGAATTAACATACGCTGTTCTCTTCAAGTGACTGAAATAATGTTATTTTATTAGTGGCATTGTATATTTAACATTGTGCGTAGCTTATTGCTGTTAAGTTGAAAGGAAAGGGATGTTATATAACCTATGAGACTGTGACTATTGTAATTAAGGTTAGTGGGCAGTGGCAAAGAACCACTAGAAGGATGTTTAGTGTTCTCACACCAAATCAAAGGCCAGGAGATTGCTTGAAAGGTCTATGCATTCTTTCCAGTATCATAAAATAACACAGGAAGCCCTGTGACTGGGGATCAAAACATAAGGAATATTAGTGTCTCCAAGCCTCTGTTGTAACTAGAAATCTATTATCTTAATAACTGGACCAAGATAAACTGCAATGCTATTCAAAACCTTGACAACCCAATGTGTCACTGCATTCTGGTACTTAAATTGATATTCTAATCATCAAAACAAGTTTAGCTTAATGAAGCAGTTTTAGTGTATAGATCAGGTCCTTCAGTCTTACTGCTCATTTCTTTGCCATGTAGGAGTTAAATCACTTTAATTTCTGTTTATGCAGCCCTAGCCACTCCTCCACCGGCTGTGACGCACACAACCTATATGAAAGAATTTTACAATCAGCTCTTACAGCACAGTGTGCTTCATTTTTAAATTCCTGTCTCTTTTTTGGCAATTGAACTTGAACCATACACTCAAGACTGTTGCAAGCTCTAACACGTAATTAATAGAGCAAGAGATGAGAAATTCTAAATTAAACAAACTTTGCAAAATGGGAACCTAAAAAAATGTAGGCTCTTTTTCAGGAAGTAGGGAGGCTGTGTTCGTGTCACCCAGGGGAGGTGAGGGTAGTAATATATAAACAAAGTGATTTGACTCCTAAATGCAGTAAATTTAGCTGTTAGACTGTAGGGGCATGATCTATACACTAAAATAGTTTCATTACACTAACGTTGTTTTAGTGCTTATAGTTTCCCTTTAACAAAACAGTAATGATTCAACCTAAATTCAACTTATTAGAAAAAGAACATTAGATAAGTTCAGATCTGTGTGTGAAATCTATGGAGAATGTCTATATTTGTGGTCTTAGAAAATCTGTATTTTACAGCAGGCTGGATGGGGGCTGCCTTTAATTTATTGTGTGTTTTCTTCTTGCTGGACAGGATTTAATTTCAAACTTTCCTTAAAAAAAAAAGGTGTTTTTTCTCTCTATCTTAAGCCTCTATTGAAAAGGCACAGTACCTTTTTTCAAGTAGTAAAAATAACAGGCACATAACATTTTCATACCTATTTGAACGTGATCTCATTGACCCTACAAAAATCCATACTGTTGTGGAATATCCTACTTGTGGCTCTGCTAATACCTCAAATGGAACTATTACTTCCAGAAAAGTGATATATTTTTTTTTTCATTTAAAGGGACAGAATAGTTGTCAATAAAACTTTAGCTTAATGAAACAGGCTTGGTGTATAGAGCATGCCTCTGAAGTTTTACTGCTCAATTCTCTGCCATTGAAGGGATAAATTACTTTTGTTTCTGTTTATGCCGACCTAGCCACACCTCTACTGGCTGTGACTGACACAGCCTGCATGGAAACAGAATGGTTTCATTTTTTAATCAGATGTAACTTATTTAAAAAGTTTTTATCTCTTGCTCTGTAAATTGAACTTTAATTACATTCAGGAGACTCCTGAAGAGTCTGGCAAGCTATTAAATGAGCAGGTAATAAGAAATGCTAACTTAAACAGAATTTGCAATACAGCAAGTGTAAACATTAGATGACTCTTTACAGGAAGTGTTTAGGAAGGCTGTGCAAGTCACATGCAGGGAGGTTTGCCTAGGGCTGCATAAACAAAGTGATTTAACTTCTAGATGGCAGAATATTGAGCAGTGAAACTGCAGGGTCATGATCTATACACCAAAACTGCTTCAGTAAGCTAAAGTTGTTTTGGTGACTACAGTGTTCTCTTTAATCACCCCGGTTAACGCGATTGCAGTATTTACTTGGTGAATAAAGCAAAGTAAATAAATAAAAAAACCTCACCTGCACTTATATGTTGTCAGTGACATGCTCATGTGCACTGATCTCTATGAAGAAATTCCAAACAAGCGCATCAGCTTGATCTTTTCTGTGTGTTCTGGATATGGCATTGGGGTTGACCAATTTGCTTTCTTTGCATTTTGTGCCAGACACAGCATGTTAATTAAAAAATTAAAATAAATCTATCAATAAGTAGAAAAAAATGAGCACAAGCAATAACCAAATCTCCTCTTTAATGCGTAGCCTATTCCATGTTAGGGCCAAATTGTGACATTATTGTAAAATTGTGGTTCTAAAAGAGTTGAAGAACATGAATAAAAATGAAAAAATTCTGATATTGGGACCAAGTTATCTAAAGTAATGTCACAAAACAAATTATTGTTGCATTTTCTTTATGTAAGATACTTATATAATTAGAGTATCTTCTTACAGGTCCCTTTCATTACATTTCTGTTGCCTCTGTTACATAGTTAAGATATTGTACAAGTTCCTTGCTTAGGAATAATTTATATTTCAAGCATGCTGTACGAAGTATTTTGGTTACTTAAAAAAATAAAAATAATAATAATAATAATACATTTCTTGACCACCAGCTTAACTGCATTAATGTTTGTCTAGATATTTGTTTTGTCAGTCATCCATATTGGTTTAACTAGTACAGAATTATATATATATATATTTATATATATATATATATATATTTGGTTGATCAATGTTCCTGTTTACCTTTTACATATTTAGACAATATGATGGTAAGACAATCCAGCAGATTCGGTACAGGGAAATTATACCAAAATATTGGCCCAAGTCATTGAGCACATTTATAACAATTCAAAGTCTGCTATATAATCATATGCTCTCAGCAGAAATTGAAGAATAGTGTCAGTGAAAATAATATAGAACTATTCAGGCCTAGAGCCATACAGTATCCAAGTGCATTTCCTGTGTTTCTCAGAAACGAGTAGTCTAACAAAAGCTGTAGAGCCAAGGTTGATGATAGGTTGATCAATCAATCAATCAATCAGTAAAATATACTCTATTCTTATTGAAAGATTGTGCTCTGTGGAGTTTTGTGTTTTTAACAGGGTTATTCTTTAAGCTAGAAGATGCAAGTTTTCATCCAATATAACTTTCTTTACAATTCCCTTATATCCCCCTAGATATATTAGAGCACCAGTGGGCAACCTTTGGCACTCGAGATGTTGTGGATATGTCCCATGATGGCTGTAAGAGCATTATGGGAGATGTAGTCCACTGTATCGAGAGTGCCAAAGGTTGCCTACCATTGTTTAAGGGTGTCATGTTTGGAGGGCGGAAAAAAGAATGCAAACCAAAGTGTGTCATTCTTTAATTCCATTAGACATCTCCCTAGAATAATGATCTACAAGCTGCATGGGTGCTTCTAACCCAATAGCACGAAGATCTCGATTAGGTATAAGCTTGATGCATTACAATCAAGACCGAAAAGCTGACCTGCCAAACACACAGAAGGTATATGTAGATTGGCATCGGCTGGGAGATCTGTTCAGTAAACTAATACATAGCAACATTCCCACAAGCTATGGAAGGCCTAACAGCATAACACAGAGATTGAGATAGCTCCAGATAATAAAAATCTGTAAAATTCCTGCTATCCTTATGGTTTGTTTTACAATGGAATTTTTTGTGATGACAATATGGACATTTGTTTTTTCTGTTGCTTACTTTACTTTTCTTATTTACAAATCTTCACCAGATCTGTATAACAATTGCTATAATATTCTCCCGTTGCCTTGCCCAGCAAAACTGATTGCTAAACACAATCATTCATTAAAATGTGAATCGTTAGGGATTCCAAGTAAGTTTCATATTTTAAGCCAAAATAATCCAATTGGAAACATAGCCAACTTGGCTATGTTTTTTTTTTTATTTATTTTTTTGTTTTTTTATTTTGGCCTAAAATAAAAAAATAATATAAAAATAAAAAAATCCAATATCCAATTTGAATTCATAGCCTAATGAGTAGCACTGTTGTTAATTCTTTTTTTTGTAGTTTCCTGGAACAAAATCATTTTAGTTTAGTGAACTCCCAGTTTTATTATATTTTGTTGAAAGCATACCACCATATATCGTGTTAATAAACGTATTTATTTTCAGTTTTAGTGTTTTATATAAAATATATAATAGATATGGTTTTGAGCCCTTATTTACAAATGTGAATTATGTTTGATTTAGGAATTCTTCTATCACATTTTGCAATCTAAATTTGTATTTTACTACCTTTTTCCAGTTGGTGTGATTTATTTCCTATTTTGCTTTAAATTAAGGGGTATAGTAACAAAGAATTTGTCTTGGTGACTTGAGAACCAACTAGCAAAACGTAGAATCAAATAGCTGAGAGATTTGAAAAATCCCAGTGGAGTTGGATAATGTTTCCAATTTTGCAAGTTGGCTCGCAAGTCAAAATAACATGCTGTTTATAGAGTTTAATATTTTCTCCAAATTAACGACAGTATATTTGCATGATAATAGCAGACACAATAGATTTAAATGCAGTTCCCAGTAGTATAAATCTGATTAAAAAGTAATCAGGCAGGTATAACACTGTAAACCAGTGATGCATATCTTTTGGCAACAATTGTTATAAATTTGTTCATTACACAGTTATCATTGTTGAATCTATAATTGAATTGACAAATTTATGCTAGAATATTTAGGATGGAAAACCATATAATTGAAGTATTTTTCCATTTGAGCTGTGTAAATATTGCAATTCTGTGTTAAATTCACAATTAACTGTTTATTCAATATACCCTAGAGCAGGGGTTTTAAATAATCAGCGCAGGGACCATTTCCAGCCCCCTAAATACTTTAATGCAACCCATGGCTATTATCCCAGAATATAGAGAGGTATGTCCGTGCCCTGACACACCCCTCTATGTCCTGGATTGCTAGTGGCCTAGTCTGAATTAGGGGGCTTTTTTTTGTGCAGTGTGCTCCTGTTAGCTTCATTAGTAAAGTTTGGCCATTTAACAGTTGTGTACCATAACTTCTGTAATTCCATACAGCACATGGAAACAGCCTGTATTGAGAGCTTGTCCACATTACCAGTGCTGGGGAGGAGTGATTTGCGTATACGCACATACATCTTGCAAAACGGATCTGCAACCCCCATGGGGGTGACAACTTGGCCAGTGGCCTCCAGTTAAACTGATATTGAGACCCCTGCCCTAGAGTATAAAAAAACACATCACCATTACAGGAAATACAGCTTTCTTTCAGCTATGAAGAAACATTTTGTTTTAGTACATACAATGACTGAAATGACAATGCTGATGTTATTTTATACTGTTTTATTTTAAACAAAATATTTATGGTATGTCTGTAGTTTTAAAAAAAATATCTAGCTTGTACTTTTTGTTTGAAATAGAAAAGGCATTTTTCCATCACTTGTACAGAAGAGAACGTTATGTAGTGTTAATATAAATTAAAAATAAAGAATGGATGTTTTGTAACTTGCTTGTTTGAATAACGTCTTTTTCTTGTGTTAACAAATTGTAGGCCATTAAATTCTGAAATGGGCCATTTCCAAATTCAAGACACAAAATACAATAATATCTTAGAGTTATCGTAAACAATGCATAATTAAACTATAGTGCAGTAAGCCTGCAAACATTGCATCACACTTCTATTTCAGAATGTTTAAAACTAGTGATCATTAGTATTTGGAACTGATATCATATTGCTACAGTAAGAAATCTCAGACACGAGGGCTTCAGTATATTTGTTGTTTTTCCCCACAATGCAAAATCTGCAAGGTCGGTGCACAACCTGGGCAAGACTGGGTCATTGGGTCATTGCGTGCATTTAAAAGTTTAAATATTTAGTCACATCCTTTTAGTATAAACTATCTAGTGGCTACTTGTTCTTGGAAGTGGCAAGCTTTGATGTTTAATCTACTTTTTTTTAGGGGAACTAGTAAGTTTTTTTATATATATATATATATAAAAAAAAATAGAGAGGACTCCAAGGTCTTTGTAGAAACATACAATGTATATATAGTAGCCTTTTGACTTCACTACCTGGCCAAATAATGAATGCTCGAAGATCAAGATAATTCAGCTTAGAGAGCCAATTCATTTCCTTAGTCTGCCTTCTTCTCATGACCTCATGTGAAAAGAATTTTCCTGTGGAAGATGTCAGTGAAGCAGCATGTCAGTATGGTTTCCCTGTTCACATTAAACAGGTGGGGGAGAGGTGGGAGAGCGTGTGCATTAACTTTTCTGTTGGTATGACGCAAATAGTGGGTTAAAGTAAATGAAAGACAGGAGAATGTACTAAGGCATCAGTAAAAGGCAGATGTTGCAGCTACTGAAACACCTGTAGCCCCCACTCGTAATAATAAGAGTTTTCTTCCACATGGAAATAATTTTTAAATGATGTGAAGAAGCATAGAACAGTGAATAATTTTTTATTTTTTTTTACGTTTTGTTTTATAACTCTATGAGGGCCCATACACAGGAATAAAAAAAATTAAATGCTACATGCAGCACAAAAAGCTCTAAAAATATTAAAAAGTCCTGGACTTAACAGTCAAACAATGACACATGCATGCACAACCACTGAGCCTTTTGTTTTAGAACAGAGGAAGAACATAAAAAATACAAAACAGGACTCGAAGATAAAGAAAAACTATGATAAAAAAAAAAAGAAAAGGAGTGTAGCAAGGAAGATGCTGCTGTTAAATATAATAATTTAGAGGAAGGAAAGGGGAGAGAATCTTTAAGACCTCAAATAGAGTGTTCTATGGAAGCTGATAAATACATTCAGGGATCCCATGTTTTGTTGAACGCAGGTGCATTTTTATCTTAAACACACACTTGGCTATGCAGCATTTTGGTATATTATTTATATCCCATGGTCTTTTTTTTATTTTTGCATAGTTTTCCTGTAATGTTAAAAATGACAGCAAACCAGGCAGGGGAAGCAAACTTGAAATTGTCACTTACAGGTACATCCACCTAAAAAGTGCAGTGTAAATAAGCACATTCATAATAAAGTTTTTACCCTTTTCGTTTAATTGTAATTACAAAAGGATTCCTCAAAAGTCCTCACCAAAATAACAATATGCAATGTATCTGAAAAAAACAACACAAAAGGAACCAAACAGCTTAATAAATCTAAATACACGCAAGATGTGTTGAATTCAAAGTTGGACTCACAAAATTAAATTAAGATGAAGGCTCATCATATATAATAGTTATATCCTCCCATCTGGATATTCTTCTTGGTAAATATGTATGACATGGGTTCTCAACCCAGTCCTCAAGTACCTCCAACCAGTCCAGGATTTAGGGATTACCCTGCTGTGTTTAAAGTGTTTTTTCTAAAAACGCCCTAGACACAACTGAGTACTCCCTAAATCGTGGACTGTTGGGGGGGAGGAAAAGTACTTGAGGAGTGGGTTGGGAACCACTGATATATGATATAAGAAAGCCCATCAACATATCTCTCCAGGATCAGAGCAGGGGAAGGAAACTGTGCTCCTGGCAATCAATAGCACTGGGATGTCTTGTTTTATGAGAAAATGATTAGAAATCGGAATTTATATATGAAATCAGTACAGGGAATCTAACCTATGCCTCCTTTATTATTCCCATATGGTACTAAGCTTAAAAGGACACTATAGTCACCAGATCAGCTACGGCTTCTTGTATTTGTTCTGGTGAGTAGAATCATTCCCTTAAGGCCTTTTGCAGTAAACACGGTTTTATTCCGAGAAAAGGCAGTGTTTACTTTATAGCCTAGAGATACCTCCACTGGCCACTCCTCAGATCGCTACTAGAGGTGCTTCCTGGGGTAGTGCTGTGCAGGAATAAAAGTAAGATGTTACTATATCTAGGAGGTCAAGGAGGACGATGGTGTTTTTATACATGTTTGTGTTCCTGACCCTATAGTGTTCCTTTAAGACTTGTCCACTAAAGTCTTTGATGTTCATATGGAGAATGTTATCGTTGTGTGCTTTTTTAAATGCCAAATGTATATGTTAAATCTTAAAAAGTATATTTTACTCACTTTTGACATGTATTCTGGTTTTAACCTAAACATTAGAAACCAAGGTTGAAAATACACAACACCTGTTCTTTAATATACAGTTGCAAGAGAAAGTATGTGAACCCTTTGGAATGATATGGATTTCTGCACAAATTGGTCATAAAATGTGATCTGATCATCATCTAAATCACAACCAGTCTGCTTAAACTAATAACACACAAAGAATGAAATGTTGCCATGTTTTTATTGAACACACCATGTATGTGAAGTATGTGAACCCTTAGACTTATGACATCTCCAAAAGCTAATTGGAGTGAGATGTCAGCCAACTGGAGTCCAATCAATGAGATGAGATTGGGGGTGTTGGTTACAGCTGCCCTGCCCTATAAAAAAAACACACCAGTTCTGGGTTTGCTTTTCACAAGAAGCATTGCCTAATGTGAATGATGCCTCGCACAAAAGAGCTCTCAGAAGACCTACGATTAAGAATTGTTGACTTGCATAAAGCTGGAAAGGGTTATAAAAGTATCTCCAAAAGCCTTGCTGTTCATCAGTCCACGGTAAGACAAATTGTCTATAAATGGAGAAAGTTCAGCACTGCTGCTACTCTCCCTAGGAGTGGCTGTCCTGTAAAGATGACTGCAAGAGCACAACGCAGACTGCTCAATGAGGTGAAGAAGAATCCTAGAGTGTCAGCTAAAGACTTACAAAAGTCACTGGCAAATGCTAACATCCCTGTTAGCTAATCTACAATACGTAAAACACTAAACAAGAATGGATTTCATGGGAGGATCCCACAGAGGAAGCCACTGATGTCCAAACAAAACATTGCTGCACGTTTACAGTTTGCACAAGAGCACCTGGATGTTCCGCAGCAGTACTGGCAAAATATTCTGTGGACAGATGAAACCAAAGTTGAGTTGTTTGGCAGAAACACACAACACTATGTGTGGCGAAAAAAAGGCACAGCACACCAACATCAAAACCTTATCCCAACTGTGAAGTATTGTGGTGGGGGCATCATGGTTTGGGGCTGCTTTGCTGCGTCAGGGCCTGGACGGATTGCTATCATCGAAAGAAAAATGAATTCCCAAGTTTATCAAGACATTTTGCAGGAGAACTTAAGGCCATCTGTCTACCAGCTGAAGCTCAACAGAAGATGGGTATTGCAACAGGACAATGACCCAAAGCATAGAAGTAAATCAACAACAGAATGGCTTAAACAGAAGAAAATACACCTTCTGAAGTGGCCCAGTCAGAGTCCTGACCTCAGCCCGATTGAGATGCTGTGGCATGACCTCAAAAAAGCAATTCACACCAGACATCCCAAGAATATTGCTGAACTGAAACAGTTCTGTAAAGAGGAATGGTCAAGAATTACTCCTGACCGTTGTGCACGTCTGATCTGCAACTACAGGAAACGTTTGAAGTTATTGCGGCCAAAGGGGGTTCAACCAGTTATTAAATCCAAGGGTTCACATACTTTTTCCACCTGCACTGTGAATGTTTACATGGGGTGTTCAATAAAAACATGGCAACATTTCATTCTTTGTGTGATTAGTTTAAGCAGACTGTGATTGTCTATTGTTGTGACTTAGATTATGATCAGATCACATTTTATGACCAATTTGTGCAGAAATCCATTTCATTCCAAAGGGTTCACATACTTTTTCTTGCAACTGTATATATACAGAAACACCCTGTATGCAGTAGCACAACAACTTTGCTTTTTTCATCTTACTTTAGGATTCTTTTCTGCTACACAAATTAACCGAGCCTGAAGAAAATTATACAGGATTTCAGACTGCTCCATCCATGTAGATGTATCTAAGAATTAGGTATATTTTCCTTTCAAAACAAACTGAACAAGGACGATTTATACAATGCAGTCATAGTGGGTTTTTTTTGTTTGTGTCATCATACTAACCTTACCAAATCTACCCCAGTTAGTTATTGAATGGATGCAACGTTATATTCATTTTCAAGCATTTATTCACTAAACCGAAGTTTTTTAGTTAATTTTAAACTGAACTGCATACATTTACTACAAAAAAGTAAAAAATTGTGACTAAAGCTAATTCTATATATTTTTTCCAAAAATTAGCCAACATGTTACAATTCCTATTCCATTTCTCTACAATGTTGGTGTTTAGTAAAAAAAAAAAAAAACCAACTCACTAAATATATTAATATTGCTACAATTAGTACAGAAAGAAGACAGTCTACAAACCGCTAGAAGGCATCAATAAACACTATGGTGAATATTTATTGTGCAATTCATGCTTTGAAAGGCTTTATGTTTGTTACAAGTCACAATTTTGTTTTTTCAGATTACACAAAGCTATTTTACAAGGAATATTTTCTACTTTCAGTGTTGTCCTGAAAGTGGTTTTCCTTGTACTTCAAAATTTGTCCTTTAACGTAAAAATTAATTGATCAGGTCCTTAATTTTAGAAACAATTGGGTTATGTAGTCAGTTGTAGTCAAGGTTATTCTAATTCTGAATACTTACTGAGCCCTGCCCCTTGCAAAGATATATTTTCAAGCATCCAGCCCATGCTCAAAAACTTATTCAACTGAAAGGTCTTCTATAACTCAAAATTTTCTTTAGCAATATTTTTACAGTAGATAAAAAATTTTTTTTAAAAAAATTATTTTTTACTGGTTTGGAGCATGATTATGTGTAAAGAGAAAAAATACATTTAAAACAAAACAAAAAGTAAAGCATAGAAGGATAGATGAGAATGTCGTCAGAGAGATAAGGGACAGGACGTATCTGCCTGGAGGATGAAGAAAACGTGAGAATTTCAGTTCATTTATTTCTGTTTACGATATAGATTGACCTTCTTGTCCATAATCCATCTAGGTGTCAGAAGTTTGAAAGCTGCAGTATGCTAGGTTTTGTAAAATAAAATTAGCACTCTGGAAAGGTTGAGAGAGGTTGCTTTGTTTTCTTTCAATTTATTCCTACATACTGAAGTGTGGAGAGAATACTAATACTGCTAACACAAAATCAACTGTAATAAAATCGACAGAGCTGACATTTCTATGGTTACAAGAAGCCGCTTGGCAGTCAGGTAAAAATAATGACATGCTCAAAATATTTCACCTGTAGTGTTTCATGAGCAAAAAAAATTTGAAGGCCAATGGATTCGATTGCTACAGCTAAATAACAGCTTTATTGCTAAAGCTGGCTCTCCTCACAAAACTCTACTGAAGATTTTATTTTAAAAAGGAATACCATTTAGAGGCCTGATCAGTTAAATCAAACAGTGTCAAGCAATTAAAGCCAGTCAAGTAAATGAATCAAAAGTACACTTCAAAACAATGTAGGTGTCCATTTTAAAAGGGCCAAATATCTGATGGCACATTCTTTGAAGCAGCAAATCCATGGAACTCAAAGGACCCAGAGAAAAGTAAAATGTAACATTGATAATTCAAACAATAGCTTCTTCGTCATCTGTTATTATTTGGGTTTTGCACAAAGTTGATAGAGTAAGAGCCACTTGTATCATCCTGTTTGACTTGAAAGTTTTCTGTAGACAAGCCAAAAGGCCTTAGGACCAAGTTCCCCAAATCCTTTAGTTTACCTAGGAACAAAGGAATTAAAGTTATACCTTAACATTCTGGCTAACAATAGTTATTTTTCAAACACTTGTATATCTTGTAAAGTAAAAAGTAATAGTCTTGTCTTTCTAGTAGCAATGGCTAAAACACTGAACAAAAGCCTGTACAAAGCACCCTATTGACACTAGTGTCAGCAAAATGAAATGGGGGGGAAAAAAAACAAAACATAGGTATCAAATTTTTATTTTTCTGGATACATTTTAGGGTTCCTTAATCTGATTGGAAATGACAAGACAATCTAAAATATTAGGCTAAAATATACAAACTTTTTTTTTTTTTTTTTTTAACAAAAAGGTCTTCAATTCAGCTTTTTGCAGTCTCAACAACTTCCACTTTACAGAATAGCAGCTTTAGATCTAGCTGAAAGAGAAAAGAAAGGCCTCTTTCCTGATTTTTCCCTTCCAGTGTTTTAAACCACTGAGGGCTTAAATGGGTGTCTGAATACTAGAGTAAAAATATAAATACGTTAAAATCGTCCTCTTTATTTTGTAAAAGCTGCACAAAATAATATCCATTATACACTGAACAAAATTATAAACGCAACACTTGTTTTTGCCACCATTTTTCATGAGCTGAACTCTAAGATCTAAGACTTTTTCTATGCACACAAAAGGCCTATTTCTCTAAAATATTGTTCACAAATCTGTCTAAATCTGTGCTAGTGAGCACTTCTCCTTTGCCGAGATAATCCATCCATCTCAAAGGTGTGGCATATCAAGATGCCGATTACACAACATGCAGGAATGTCCTACCATAAGCCATCGCCAAAGGAGTTTGAGAATTTGGCAGTACACCCAACCGGCCTCACAACCGCACACCACGTGTAACCACACGAGCCCACGACCTCCACATCCAGCATCTTCACCTCCAAGATCGTCTGAGACCAGCCACCCGTACAGCTACTGCAACAATCGGTTTACATAACCAAATCATTTCTGCACAAACTGTCAGAAACCGTCTCAGGAAAGCTCACCTGCATGCTCATCGTCCTCATCGGGGTCTCGACATGACTGCAGGTCGTCGTCGTAACCAACTTGAGTGGGCAAATTCTCACATTGAATGGAGTCTGGAACTTAGGCGAAGTGTTCTCTTGACAGATGAATCCCGGTTTTCACTGTACAGGGCAGATAGCTTGTTTGACGTTGTGTGGGTGAGCGGTTTGCTGATGTCAACGTTGTGGATTGAGTGGCCCATGGTGACGGTGGGGTTATGGTATGGACAACAAACACAGGTGCATTTTATTGATGGCATTTTGAATGCACTGAGATAACGTGACGAAATCCTGAGGCCTATTGTTGTGCCATTCATCCACAACCATCACCTCATGTTGCAGCATGATAATGCACGACCCCACGTTGCAAGGATATGTACACAATTCCTGGAAGCTGAAAACATACCAGTTCCTGCATGGCCAGCATACTCACCGGACAAGTCAGCCATTTAGCATGTTTGGGATGCTCTGGATCATCTTATACAACAGATTGTTCCAGGTCCTGACAATATCCAGCAACTTCACACAGCCATTGAAGAGCAGTGGACCAACATTCCACAGGCCACAATCAACAACCTGATCAACCCTATGCGTAAAAGATGTGTTGCTCCGTATGAGGCAAATAGTGGTCACTCCCCCCCATACAGTACAGCTACACATTTTAGTGGCCTTTTATTATGGCCAGCCTAAGGCACACCTGTGCAATAATCATGCTGCCTAATCAGCATCTTGATATGCGACACCTGTGAGGTAGATGGATTATCTCGGCAAAGGAGAAGTGCTCACTGACACACATTTAGACAGATTTGTGAACAAATATTTGAGAAAAATAGGCCTTTTGTGTACATAGAAAAGGGCTTAGATCTTTTGTTTTTGCCCTTTTCAAGAGCTGAACTCAAAGTGTTGCGTTTATAATTTTGTTCAGTGTAATTCTGAGCACTGCACTGGATTTTACCAAGAAAATGGTTATCACCTAGTAATAAACGTCAAAGTTCATATTCACTATCAATTGTGTCTAACCCTTATTCCAGATGTAAATGCAATAATGGCCTGGATTAAATATTTTTGGATAAGCTTTTTTAAATCATTAAATATTTTTGGTTAGAGAGGGGGAGGGACCTTAAATGAAATAATGGCTGCTTACGAAATGTGAAAATAATTTTGCAGCTGGACCGGCAAGTAAGAGAATATATCCTGTCGTATGCAAGTATCTGTAGGTAAAACAAAATGTGTGTACACAAACCAGAAGTGCAATTAGTGCAAATAAGATGTTAGCAGACAAAAACCTCCCTGTGCAAGGTGAAGCTTCCAATGGAAGTATCATAATGAAAAACCAGAGTAAAAAAAAATAAATAATAATGCTATCCTGACCAATACCTAGTAGTGGAAAGAGGTTTCTCTACAGGAAGAAAAGAGATACTTACTAAGCATTTCGTCTTTTAATTTTTCATTTCTTTCTTCAATTTGCTTGGGTAAGCGCTGAAAAACAATAAAATTTCACACTTTACCAATAAAACAATTTAAAAAAAGTCTTTATATACAGCAGAGGTTTCTATGTATTTTAGAACTATGGCATACAAAAAGATATATCTTTGGTAAGTGCTTTATAGGTGAGGATTAGAACCTTGAATTGACTCCTATAGGATACAGGAAGTCAATGTCAGGACTGACAAAGGGAGAGGTGTGAGAGGAGCGACAGGAGAGGAAAATCAGTCTAGCTGCAGCATTCATTACAGACTGTAGCAGGGCAATCCGACTTTTGGGAAGACCAATTAGGAGAGGGTTACAATAATTAATGCGAGAGATCACTAGAGCATGGACAAGCTCCTTAGTAGCATCTTGTGTAAGAAAGGGGCGGATGCGGGCTATGTTTTTAAGGTGGAATCTACAGGATTTGGTAACAGACTGGATGTGAGGCCAGAATCAAGTATAATGCCAAGACAGCGCGTTTGCAAGGAAGTACCGATGTGGATACTACTCACTTGAAGGGAGAGCGAAAGAGGGGGATCAGTATTAGGAGGAGGAAAGACAAGGAGTTCAGTTTTAGAGAGACTGAGTTTCAAAAAGTGGAAGGACATCCAATCAAAGATAGAAGAAAGGCCAGCAGTGACACGTTGCAGGACAGCAGAGGAGAGGTATTTCTGAGTGTCACCAGTGTACAGGTGGTATTTGAATGAGGTTATAAGTTTGCCAAAAGAGGCAATATAAAGAGAAAATAGAAGGGGACCAAGTACAGAGCCTTGGGGGACTCCAACAGAGACAGGACGAAGGGAGGAGGTATCATTAGAAAAGGAGAAACTGAATGAGTGCTTGGAGAGATAGGAGGAAAACCAAGAGAGGTCAGTGTCACAGAGACAGAGTTATTAAAAAAGAACATGGTCAAAGGCAGCAGAGAGGTCAAGAAGAATTAGTATAGAGTAGTGCCCTTTGGATTTAGCGGTGATTAGGTCGTTAGTGACTTTAATAAGAGTAGTCTCAGTAGAGTGAGGGGGCGGAAGCCAGACTGAAGAGGGTCAAGGAGAGAGAGTTGGAACTGAGGAAGCAAGTCAGACGGGTAAAGACAAGTCTTTCCAGAAGCTTTGAGTAAAGAGAGCAGGGATATGGAAGACAGTTAGAGGGGGAGGATGGGTCAAGAGATATTTTTTTCAGCATAAGTACTACAGCGGCATGTTTAAGGTCAGCAGGGACAACACCAGAAGAGCGAAAGCAGTTAAAGATGTGTGTTAAGGAAGGAACATGACAAGAGGTGAGATCTGATGAGGTGAGAAGGGACAGGATCAAGCGGGCAAGTGGTGGGTCGAGAGGAAAGGAGAAGCACAGCCACCTCTTGTTCAGTAGCCTGGGAGAAAGTCTGAAGGGTAGGAAAGGCATGACCTAGGGGCAAGGTGGTGAGAATTCTTTCCTTAGATGTTCAATCTTGTCGGTAAAGTAGCATGCAAAGCTATCGGCTGTAAGGTTAGTTTGGCGGGTGGCCACAGCAGGGCAAAGAAGGGAGTAAAGGAATTAAAAAAAGACGCCTGGGATTGCGGGAGCATAAGCTAATGAGGGAGGAAAGTATGGCAAGGGCTGTGCTGTATGAACACAACATGAATTTGTAGAGGAGGAAGTCCGACTGGGTGCGTGACTTCCTCCAGCAGCGTTCAGCAGAGCAGGAGCATCTCTGCAGGTAGCTTGTTGATTTAGTGTGCCATGGTTTGGGGCATTTTCTCCTCAAGGTGCATGTTTGGAGTTGGGCTGCAGCATCCAGGGCAGAAGTGAGGGTAGTGTATATGAGGAGCTAGCCAGTGAGGAACAGGAGACATTAGGGATGGATAGAAGTTGGGAATCAATATTATCGGATAGCTGCTGGTGGTCAATAGAGTTCAGATTTCTTCTTAGTTGAAGGGAGTTAGGTTGAGGATGATGGGGAAGGGGGCTATTGAGAGCTAACGATAAGACATAGGGATCGACTGATATTGATTTTTTTTTTTTTTTTTAGAGCAGATACCGATAATCTTTGAACTTTCAGGTAGATAGCCGACAACTTACCAATACTCTGTACATTTATTGTTTTGAAAAAATAAACTATTTCTACACAAATCTACTGTTAACTGAACATGTTAATTATTTTATTTTTTTGCAAATCTTTGTTTTATTAAGGTAAATGCATACAATATACATGCCAGTCAGAATTTGTGTTTTCAAAAATATGTGTGTGTGTGTGTGTGTGTGTGTGTGTGTGTGTGTAGTGTGTTTGAGTAATATGTGTGTATAGAATGAATGCACAGTGGGTGTGTTTGTGTAGTGCGTGTATAGTAAATGCAGTGAGTGCTTGTGTAGGTATGTAATGTGTGTAAAATGGAATGGATATGGCATTAACTTTATTTATTTTTTATAGATTAAATTTTTTAACATTTTGTTTTGGTCCCCCTCCCTGCTTCTTACCTGGCCAGGGAGCGAGGATATGGCATGGACTCTGCAGAGGTGGCCCAGCAACACTTACTTCCCTTCCCAGCAGCTCCCGTCTAACTCTTACAGCCTGTGTGCCGCATTGCCATGGTAACCAGTGGGACTCGTGATATTAAGACAGGGGAGCTGAAGGGTGCTGTGAACCCCCCAGGACTATGACATCCTGTCTCGGTTGTCATGTCCTGATGGCGGCCCTGGTCTGCATTGTCGGTATTTTTATAGGCCGATAACGATCTTGCCGAAAATTCTGAATATCGGCCAGACCGATAATCGGTAAGAGGTGGTGATCTGAGTGAGGAAATGGAGTGTTGCATTAGAGATTAGAGATTGTACATTCATGAGAGAAAATAAGATCAAGGGTATTGCCAGCTCCATGGGTGGGAGACTTAGCCCACTGTGATACCCCAAGGGAGGAGGTCATTAAAAGCAGTTTTGAGGATACTGAGGACAAGGGTGGGTTAAGGAGAATGTTGAAGTCCCCAAGAATTAGGGGTGGAATATTAGATGAGAGGAAGTAGGGAAGCCAATCAGCAAAGAGGTCAAGGAAGAGTAGAGGGGAACGATAAATAATGGCAATGTTAGCAGAGATGGGTTTGAAGAGGCGAACTGAATGAAATTCAAATGAGGAGAAAGAGAGGGAAGTGGGAGTTGAGGGGTGGGTATAGGTTTAAAGGAGCAGTGAGGTGAGAGCAGGAACCCTACATCACCACATTTGCTTTCAGAGTGTCTTGTGTTGTGGGAAAATTGAAGACCACCAAAGGATACAGAGGCAGGGGTAGTGGTGTCAGAGGGAGGGAGCCATGTTTCTGTTAAGGCTAGTAAGTCTAGGGAACGAAAGATGAAAAGGTTGCGCACAGCAGTGGATTTAGTAACACTGAAAACAGAGCGTACATACCAGAGGGCAGTATGAAAAGAGGTTTTAAAGGAAGAGTGACATGAGATGGGTACAAGATTATTGTGATCCCTGGAGTTAGCACGGTTTTAAATCACTACCAATATAAGCGATTTCCATTAAATATAACAAACTTGGTTGCTAGAGGAATGAGTAACCAATTGACGGTTGGTTTAAATAAGTGATCAGTAACAAATATGTCCTATAGGGAATCCAAAATGGTCTCATGGCATATTGGTGTGATGAATTCCTTAGTTATTAAATCAAGCAGGATTATTGAGAATTCAAAGTGAATTTAAAGTGAAAAAAAGAGGCTAGTCAGGCAATCTTCAAATACTGGCCTAATTTCAAGCACTCCATTGACCAAGTAGCTAATATATTTAGTCAAACTTAGATATCCAGGATTAATGCAGGAATAATAACTATATGTACTTAGATCACAATATTCCATTGTAGCTGGGCATAAAGTGCACAGAGATGTTTCCCAACTGGTTATGAACTGGAGTAGAACAAAAGCAGAGTGAACTTGTCCAAAAGCAGTCAATGTTGTTATTGGAACATCAGTGAGTTCTAGCTCAACTGGAACCTATTGTAATGAGAGATCGCCCTTGCACCAACTAAACAAATGTAGCAAAAACCTACACCAGCATCACTCAGTGAGGTGTTAAAATTCTCCTTTATCTAAACCATTAATAATTATTTAATTCTGCCACAATCCTTTAGATTGTAAAATAATAGGCTGTTTTATACAGTATTTTATTTTATTTTTTTAGAAAAGTGCTACAATTGTTAAATTAAAGTCTGTATGAAGTATCATCTAGTCTTGTAATCCCCCTGTGTGTATACCTACTTAGATTTATTTGCAAATTTTATCAAGCAGTCAGGATAAGCACTTAAAGTATGTAATGATAGTACCAGGGCTCAAAATGACCACTCTCCACTAGCCATTGATGAGTGAATATGTATCTCTGTGACTAGAAATTCAGCTGTGGAGAATGTTCCACCATCCTCAAGGCTTGCAGTGGCAATTCATTTTTAAAGCTTGTCTAGTGGAGAAGGCAAGAGGAAATACCCGCCAGGCACTCAGAGTGTTGAAACCACAGGCAGGTTTATTGGATCAAAAGGGACAAAGCAGCAATGTTTCGACCTACCAGAGGTCTTTATTAAACTAGTCTAGCAGAGAAGGACACAACATTTTCATATTGGATAATACTAGAATATCAAAACAAATCTAGATGGCATGACCACAAGAAACAACACGACATATTACCATGCAGGCTTCTTTGGCCTGAATGCAAGATGGATCTCTTTCCATAACAGATTTATAATCAGCCAGGGCTTCATCCAGTTTGTCAGTCTTCTCATATAACTCTGCCCTCCGGAGCAAAGCACGAATATAATCGGGATTTAGCTCAATTGCTGTGATAGATACAAATTTCAACACAATCTTAGGGAGTAAAATGGAAAGCAGTTTTCATTAATATTATACAATCTGTCTTTAAAAATGCACTGGTCCTGTAGAAGTGGTTATTACTAGTGTCAATGTGGTGTGTATTCATTGTTTCAAATAGTAAAATTTAAGTCCTGCCTTTCAAAAGGTAGAAAATAATATGCTTAGATCAACAGCCTCATAGCACAAAACAAAATCTGTTTGCAAATCAACAGCTTTAGTCTAACAGCTTTAAATTGACAAAGAGGTACCCTACTAGCTTAAAATAAAAAAAACACAAGGGCAATGTAAATAAATATTTAGGTTTCTAACTCAAATAATTTGATAAATACAATGTATGGATACATTTTCATTTCATAAAAGGTAACTCTCTGTCAACCCGCAATCCTACTCTATACCAGGCCACACTCATGTTAGAGTAAAATAAATAAAGGGTTTTGCACTGTGTATATAAAATAAAGGTAATAATTGTTCCTATATAATAAGTTGTAATTTTTTCATTACAGTTTTCTTTTCATCAATGGCTTATTTTTAAGCAAGTAGTCTCATTCTTTTTTTTTTATGAATAAAGCAATCACATTGTTGTGTGCTGAGCATTAGTTGCACTTTTACTAGTGGAAAGCCAAACGCATCATACTTTACATCCCACAAATATCTGATTTGGAAGGTTTTACTAGATATGTACAGCATTAATGCAAACAATAGTCTTGGATTGGCAAAAAGATTTTTTTTTTTTAATGTATATTATATGAAGTATATGAACACCAAACTGATTTGTCTCGTTAAAAAGAACACCCCAAGCACTATAACTACTAAAGGCTGCTGTAGTTGTTATGGTGCCAGGAATGTCTGCGTGAAGTCCCACGGTAAGTAGTTAAACCATTTAGCTATGCTGTAACAACAACGCAACTGGCTCCCACATCCATTGAAACACATCCTCTCCTGAATAAAAACCTGGTTATCTCAACAGAGAAAACCATGGGCAATGCAGGAGTGGGCTGGTAACAACAAATTATAGTGGCGGTGCTTACTCAGTGGGACTAAAAAAAAGTTTGCCAAATTACTCTGGGAGAGAGCCAGGACATTAATGACACCATGATTTCTACAGCAGGCTGTTGCGGTTTGGATGCTCGGAATGTTCCTTTAAACATAGATGCTGTCATGCATTACTTTCAGCAAAATCAGCTGCCGAGCTACTAACCAATAATTGTTATTTGTTAAGTCAAATTGCTGTGTAATTCCAAAAATAAACATAGGGGGCAGGGGGGGGGATTACCTTTAGTGCAATCTTTCAGCGCATCTTCATTTTTGTCCTGTAAAAAAAGGGGAACACATTTATCATTGTACAGAAAAGGAGTAATAAAATATTAACCAGAAATAAAATATGACAACAAAAAAAAAGTTGCTAATTAAGCTGCTTTACCAAGAGATGTCATTATAAATCAAATTATACATTGCTTGAAACCACTGTAACGTGCCGTGGAGTATATAAATAATTCTATATTTATGTTTAAAATATATGCCCGTAAACAAATCTAACATGCCCGTATTAAACCAAAATTCCCCAAAATTATACCACAAAATACATACATGTGATATTATGACCCACTAAATACTTGTTGCAGTGATATGTTTACCCTATCAGCATATACCAGTGAATTAATTGTCAAACTTCATCTGTGATAGATTTTTTTGAGAACATTACACTGGCAGATTATGAAATCTTTAAAGGATTGTTTGTTTCAGTTTGTATCATTTTCAGTAATATGGAGACATGTATGTACACAGAAATGCTTAACACCATTGTATGTATGATTGAGATTGTTTTCAGATTACAAAAGGGAGTACAGAGCACCTAGAGCAAGCATGTCAAACTCAAAGGCTCACATGGGCCAAATAAACAAGGTTTAAGTTTATGTGGGCCGCAAAAAAACAAAAACGTCAGTTTTCAAAGAAACATATATGTTTATTGAGCAGAGTACAGTATAAAAAATAAAAAGAAGTTGCCTGACACTGGACGTTCTCACGCTCCTAGGGCTTCAAAGTAAACAAAACAGCAAATTTATTTTAACCCCTTAAGGACGGAGCCAAATGTACACGTTGTGAACAAAACAAAATGTAAACAAAACCTGGCATTTGCGCTACATGTCTGTCCAACCGTAATACACCTCTTTCATAGTAAATGCACCCACCCTTATTATATATCATTTTATTCAGGGGAAACAGGGCTTTCATTTAATATCAAATATTTAGCTATGAAACATAATTTAATATGAAAAAATGGGAGAAAATAGATTTTTTTTATTTTTTTAGTTCTACATGACATTTTAACGGTCAGTGTCATAATACTGTTTGCTTTTACTGCAATAAAATACACATATTTGTATTCAGCAAAGTCTCACGTGTAAAACAGTACCCCTATGTACAGGTTTTATGGCGTTTTGGGAAGTTACAGGGTTCAAATATACGTTGCCTTTGAGACTGTATAGTAGCCCGGGAATGAAATTTACACCCATAATGGCATACCATTTGCAATAGTAGACAACCCAAGGTATTGCAAATGGGGTATGTCCAGTCTTTTTTAGTAGCCATTTGGTCACAAACACTGGCCAAAGTTAGCGTTAGTATTTGTTTGTGTGTGAAAAATGCAAAAAACGCCAATTTTGGCCAGTGTTTGTGACTAAGTGGCTACTAAAAAAGACTGGACATACCCCGTTTGCAATACCTTGGGTTGTCTACTATTGCAAATGGTATGCCATCATAGGGGTAATTTTCATTCTTGGGCTACCATAGGTCTCAAAGGCAACGTAACCAATCTGGCGAATTTTAATGTGAAAAATGTTCGCAAAGCCTTATATTTGACGCTGTAACTTTTGAAAACACCATAAAACCTGTACATGAGGGGTACTGTTGTACTCGGGAGACTTCACTGAACACAAATATTTGTGTTTCAAAACAGTAAAAAGTATCATAGCAATAATATTGTCCGTTTAATGCTGTTTGTGCGTGAAAAATGCAAAAAACGTCACTTTTACTGGCGATATCATCGTTGTAATACATTTTACTGTTTTGAAACACTAATATTTGTGTTCAGCGAAGTCTCCCGAGTAGAACAGTACCCCCCATGTACAGGTTTTATGGTGTCTTGGAAAGTTATAGGGTTAAATATAGTGCTAGCAAATTAAATTCCCTTTACTTTCGGCATGGGTTGTCATGCAGGTCCTGCTAATTGTAATTAATTAAGATACCTAATTATGTAAAAATATTACATAAATATATATGTAGAATCAATATATGTATATATATACGTATGTGTATATATATGTATATATCTATATAATTTTTTTAAAATATTTTTATTTATATATAGGTATATATATAGTGATATATACGTATATATTTATGTGTATAAATATATATATTATTTCGTTCTATGTGTATTTTGATATATATATATATTAATTTCACAATACAGTTAGAACGAAATAACACACATCTATATATTTTTAAATTATTTATTTTTAATTATTTTTGTAATTTTATTTTTTAACGTATTTACATTTTATTTTTTTTATATTATATATAAATATATATATAACAATAATTATATATATATTTAATCAGTATCAGTGTACGTGTAATTTGATATTAATATATATATATAATTATATATATATTAATAGTAAAATACACCTAGACGGTGTACATGTGTGTATGTATATGTGTATATATATACTTTGATCATATATATATAATATATATATATGATCTAAGTATATATAATTTTATTTTTTTACACTTTTAACTTATTTTACTTTTATTTTCAGCCAGCAGGGGGACCCCCTGTAATTACAGGCAGCCCCCCTGCCGGCAATACAGAAGCCAGCTATCCCCGGCCATGTGATTGTGGGGTCCTCGCTAGGACCCCACTCTCACACGGCCGGGGGGCTTCCTGGAGGACGGTCGTGCCGCGGGGGGCTCCCTGGGAGTCCTCCCCACCGCGATCGCCGGCGTGGGACCGCCGGCGACCGGGTAAGTACAGAAAGACCGGAGGGCGTACTATTACGCCCGGCGGCGTTTAGAGCCGCCTATTAGAGGGCGTAATAGTACGCCCTCCGGTCTTAAGGGGTTAAGGAAACGTGCATTTTCATATAACCAATGTTTTAGTCCAACTACTTTGACATATTAAGAAAAGTTTGGTAATGGGGCTGAAATAGTGAATGGAAGCTGTTACACAGCTGTAAAAACCAAATGACATTATTGTGTTGATTTTGAAATCCTATGAGTGTGTTCTTTATTTTGGCTGAGATCATCAAACAATGATCTCTGCCAATCCAATGCTCCACCCCCTCCACTCTAATTGAATGCACTGCCCCCTACCTCTCCCTAGTTTAGGCTGTTGGAAATTGTGCCATTTTGTTATTAATGAAGTTAGACTGGTATAATTTCTTATCATATATATTATAATTATAGATTATCTATTTAAGGACAATTTGAACAGTTCAAAATTTTGCCAAAGTTATAGGGCAAATGTAATATTTGTTTTGTAATACAAAATTAACAGAAGGGAAGAAGACATGTTTTACCTGTTTTAGTCTGGCAGCGGCTCTGTTTGAAAAAAGGATAGATCTGTCCTTCTGGTAAAGAGCTGGGCAAGTTTGAAGTGCTTGAGTGTATAAAGCTTCTGCTTCAATATAATCTGAACAGTAAGACAATAATGTTTTTTTAGCAAAAAGTAACTGAGAAAATTATACTTAAATAAAATTTTAACTAAACATTACTCAAAAGATATTCCGTATATACTCGAGGATAAGCACTTTTTTTGCTGAAAAAGCCCCCCTCGGTTTATACTCGAGTGAGGGTCTGTATTTTGGCAACTTACATTGCCATAATACAGACCAGGACAGCCGGGCTCATGATAAGCCCGGCGGTCCTGGGGAGGGCCCGCAGAAGCTCTTACTTACCTTCCCAGCAGCTCCCTTCAGCACCCCTGTGTAAATCTTGTGAGTCCCGCAGCCATCACAGCGTTGTCAATTATTACCGTGGCAACGCTCCGTGCAGCACACTGGCTGCGAGATTTACACAGGGAGCTGCTGAGAAGGTAACCAAGAGCTTCTGCGGGCCCCCACTGCACAGACCATGTCACTGGACCACCAGGGATTGACATAGCCCCACTCCCTAACAAGCAGGGAGGGGGAACAAAAAAAAAAAAAAGTTAACAAATTAAATATTTAAATAATACATAAAAATATTAAAAATGCCCTACCCCCACCCAGTTTACAAACACTACATTATATACACACACTGCATTCACACAAATACACGCACTCTGCAAAAACACGAGGGCAAAGTAAATATTTAGGTTTCTAACTCAATTTATTTTATAAATACAATGTATGGATACATTTTCATTTCATAAAAGGTAACTCTCTGTCAACCCGCAATCCTACTCTATACCAGGCCACATTCATCTTAGAGTAAAATAAATAAAGGGTTTTGCACGGTGTACATAAAATAAGGTAATAAGTATTCCTATATAATAAGTTGCATTATATACACACACACTGCATTCACACAAACACACACTCTGCATTCTATACACACTCTACACAAACTGCATTCATTATATACACACACTCTGCATTCATTATATACACACACTGTAAATAAATATTCAAAAACATTTAACCTACTGATGCCTCAATTAATGTAATTGTATTGGTATCTATTTTTATTTTGCATTTCCCACCCTAGGCTTATACTCGAGTCAATAAGTTTTCCCAGTTTTTTTAGGTAAAATTTGGTGCCTCGGGTATATTCGGGTCAGCTTATACTCGAGTACATACAGTAAGTAAAAAAATAAATAAAATCACAATTTATATATATTGTGCAGGTAAAGCTTCCTTTAGTGGCTAGGGAGACACCATTGTAAGGAGTCAAAAAGTTATTGAACAGTTTGACTCTCTTCCTCGGGTTCACTGCGCACCAAACAAATCCTCAACAAGATCTTCCACTAGCATTCTTGAGCTAAGAACAATCAGATGACACTCTCAGCCAATGAGCTTAGCCTGCCAAGGAACCTTTGGCTCTCAGCAGCTGGTAATGGAGACAGGGAATGGTAATAAGTAAACTGTTCAAAAACAGTTTGCTTAAATTGGAGGCGCCCAGACACTCCTGCACCAAAACCAATATATGCTCAATATAGTGCCTTTAACCCCTTACGGACCAAACTTCTGGAATAAAAGGGAATCATGACATGTCACACGTCATGTGTCCTTAAGCAACCGTGCCTTTTTTGTACTTTATGTATAATGTATTTTTAGCAGTGGATGTCACATTACTGTTACATCTACAAAATCATCATGTTGACAGTGCAATCAGCTCTGTAGAGGAGATAAATTTAAGAGTAAAAGTTTCTAAATTAATTAAGTATATAATTTATCGTTATTATAATTATTTGGAGATGTTATCTTTCTAAGTCAACCTGCCATGACAGGATCACTAAGATTATTTTACCAGTTATTAAAGCATGTGTGTTTAAATGTACCAAAAAGATTAGTGATACCAAACACTAAAAACTCCCCTAACTGTACAAATAAAAAAATTGCATATGTTAAGTCGTGGGTTTCATCCGCATGATATGATGAGACCCACAAGGTTGCAGTCCGATGCTGATGTGTGTGTGTGTATATATATATATATATATATATATATATATATATATATATATATATATATATATATATATATATATATATATATATATATATATATTTTCCTGACATTATTCATGGCAGCATTTACTCATGGGTTAGCTCCTCCCCTCACAGCAGAAAGGACAGGAAATAGAACTCTGAAACTGGTATAAATAGATCCTCCCCCTTCCCATCAGGCAGTCTTTTTTCCTGTCCTTCACAGCAGTTTGGAAGGAGTCTGCTTAAGCAGGCCTAGATTTTCTTTTATGCTCACCAGGCAATATTTTTGTAGCCATGCCGGGGTTCAGCCTCTAAGCCCTGAAGACCCAGCAACGCACTATTGTTAATACTGCAAACCTGGGTACCCCCTTTAGTGACCGGGGGTCGGACCCAACCTCTCCCTTAAGGGATGAAAATGGTCCACTGCATGCCAGGGTTCAGCCTCTTATCCCTGAAGACCCAGCAACAGGCCAGCTTGGGTACTCCCTAAGGGGATGAATGTGATATGCTGCCTACAGGAAGCCAGGCCTGGGTTCAGCCTCTTATCCCTGAAGACCCAGCAACAGCTCAGCTTGGGTACCCACTCAGGGGATGAATGTGATATATTGCCTACATAATACCAGGCCAGGGTTCAGCCTCTTATCCCTGAAGACCCAGCAAACAGCACATCTGTAACAGTTGCCAGCCTGGGTACCTCCTTCAGCAATCAGGAGTCTGACCTATCTCTCTCCCTGAGGGGATGACAGCGGTCCACTGCATACATGAGGCCCAGCCAAGTCTAAGCCTTTATTTTTGAAGACCCAGTAAACAGCACTTCCATAAGGTGACTACCTGGGTATACCTATTCTTGGTGTTCCACCTTGTATGGGGTTGGTTAATCCTCCTCCCACTGGTGATGATGGACTGCATATGGGGTACAGATGGAAGCCTATAGTTTAAACAGTTTAGGCTGTCAGTTGTTCAAATCCCCATTTTGCTGTTGAAACACAGGCCTGCAGCTGTTCAAGTAAGTGCATTAGTAATTAGATTAAAACTAGTATAGGCACCTGGGTCTCTGTTCTTTCAGTCCCTCCCAGCGGCTTACATTAGGCTTCCTTCTAACAAATAGGTCACATTTAGGAGGTTTGTGTGGTGAGCATTTAGGTAAGTTATACATAAAAGGATGCTTGGTACAAAAGAGTGCTGATAATGCAAGGAGGCATTGTGCAAAAGAGTGCTTATGATGCAATAAGGCATTGTGAAAAAGAGTGCTAATAATGGATATCCTGGCTGTATAAAGTCTGCTGGAATTTCACAGTCCTGAAGAAATATCCAAGGTAAGAGAACTTTCCTGGGTGACTGAAGTACTCACATGTATATGATTTTAAAGTCCACACACACTTGTTCCTATCAAGATATGTGGCATTGATTGCTGTTATCTGTGCATTATCACAAATAAGCAGGCTTTTCCAGAGAGTGGAGAAATATACTGCATATGAGACCACGGGGCCTCAGTATCCATACATGATCTGTTGGTGGTACAGCATCGGTGTGTTTTCACTTTATGCTCTAACATATGAACAGAGTGTGTCCAGTAAATGCTCTAGGTATGAGTTACTATACGGACACGGCCTCAGTATATGTATCCACTATATACTCTATGTAGGAGTTACTAGGAGGATAGGGCCTCAGTATATGTATCTGCTATGTGGTCTATATAAGAGTTACTGTGAGTACACCACCTCAGTATAAGTATCCTATATATGAGATATATATATATATGAGTTTCTATTGAGACACAGCCTCAGTATATGTGTCCACTATATGCTCTATGTGTGAGTTTCTATTGAGACACAGCCTCAGTATATGTGTCCACTATATGCTCTATGTGTGAGTTTCTATGGGGACAGCCTCAGTATATGTATCCATTATAGGCTCTATGTATGAGTTACAATGAGGACGCTGCCTCAGTTTATGTATGCACTATATGCTCTATGTATGAGTTACTGTGAGGACACAGCCTCAGTATAGGTATCCACTATATGATAAATGTATGAGTTGCTATGGAGACACAGCCTCCGTTTATGTATGCACTATATGCTCTGTGTATGAATTACTATAAGGACATGGCCTCAGTATATGTGTCCACTATATGCTGTATGTATGAGTTACTATGGAGACACAGCCTCAGTTTATGTATGCGCTTTATGCTCTGTGTATGAGTTACTATGAAGACACAGTCTCAGTTTATGTATGCGCTTTATGCTCTGTGTACGAGTTACTATGAAGACACAGCCTCAGTATATATATCCACTATATTGTCTACGTATGAGATGATCGGAAGTCTCGGCTCAGTTTGTGTTCTTTATTTGCTCTAAAAACACAGCCTCAGTATATGTCTCAACATGCTCTATATGTAAGTTGGTGTGGACATTGCTTCAGTGGATCTGTTCACTATATGCTTGATGTATTAGTGGAAACACAATATATGTGAATGATATAAGACACATCCTCTATGAGTCCAATCTAATGCAGGTTTTTTTGTGTGGGTTATTAGTCACAACCTCAGTATATATGAGTGGTGTAATATGTGCATGAAGTTCTGTTGAAAACAGCCTCAATTTATCTCACTCATATAATCTTAATATGTGTACAGGCATAGTGTCACTGTATATAGCCTACCTCTGCTATTACTATTTGAACAGACTCAGTATATGTAACTGATATATCTGTGTATAAGGTGCTGTTAGAAACATCCACAATGTATGTGATTCACATAATCTGTATGCAGGTTGGTAGTATTAGATAACCCTAATTTATACACGGCATTGATATTTAATATATACAAATGATCTAAGGTCTGGGTTTTGTGCTGAAATGTAGCACTGCCTAATTTTAGCAAATACAAATGCACTGTTATACTGGGTAAGTAATTATTGCCTCCTGTGGATTTTCTATTTCAGTTTTTTAAATGAAGTGGATAAGGAAACATACTGCTTTTGGCTTTGTATTAGATTCCTTCTCCCACAGGTGTTTCGGGATAAGCAATTAACACATTTTACCACTTCAGATGGATTGCAGGTGTTACTGAACCTGTCTGTGTGCCTCTCCCAGGAGAGAAGGAGACCTGAATTTCCAAAATGGAGCATGGTACTGTTTAACAAAATTAAGGCCTTTTTTGTGTGCACTCCTATGTATTTATACATGAGACCATTTCTGAGAAGTTTTTCTATTGCCAAGTAGCCTCTCCTCTCTTATCAAGATAAGGAATGTTTTGGTGGCAGTGTTTTATCTTCAGATATATGCTGTTACTGATGCACAGCTTAGAAGATCATGCTGGTTGCAGGAGCACAAATTGGGCTATTAATCGTTCTCATAAGTAGGTAACTCTGAAGCTATTACCTGATTTAAAAAGCTGTTCATATTGGCTTGTTTCTCTCCTGGTCTTAACTCTAATATCATTTTATTTTTCCGCAAACTTCTACTCTGAAGAATTCACTACTTCTGGTCTGGTTTGTGCTTTTTATTAAGTTTTTAACTCTGTTCTCTGGAATTGGTTTAACATATTCTTTAGAACTGCGTACCTTTCCTTAAAGCATCTTTATAATTTGGAGAAGGTAGTAATTTTTTATATGCAGTATTCTCTTTTATCCCTTGGGGACCTGAGAGTTTGGCAATCCCTTTAGGATATGTCAGGGGTAGCATGCTTTTTGTTCTTAAGGAATTAATGTTCAGAAATTTCTGACAAGATTCCCTTGTGGTGAAAGGGTATATTATAATTTCCTTTCTGCAATTAAATGTATTCTTTTATGCTCATATGATCCAGGTAAGTTTTTGATACTTAGTATTGCAAGTATTTTAATTGACACTGGAAGGTCTTTCTAGTCCCCAGGCCATTCTACCAGGTTTACTATTTCAAGTAAAATTCACCTGCTATCAGAACAAGAGAGGAAATCCCTTAACGGGTAACTCCATTACGGTCCTCTCTTCTGATCTTCATGGGGATTCTTCTAGTGGTCCTTATATCTGGAATTTGCAACCGAGGTGTGGCTTTAAGTGGTTGATTCATCCTACATAATATAATGTAATGCAGCTTGTTGATGACAAACATTTGACTGATATGTTTTTCATGGTCTCTGTACCTAGATCGGTATAAGTTATGGTCACTCCTAACATTGCATTGATTTAATACTTATGGATTATATACTTGTATTGGTGTTGATATCTTGCAGATAATACAAACTGCTTATTATTGCCATAAGCTCTGCCATAGTACTTCTTCGCTACCTGAAGATAAGGTAAGAATAATACAAACTGCTTATTATCGCCATAAGCTCTGCCATAGTACTTCTTCGCTATCTGAAGATAAGGTAAGAGTAAGTATGCGGTTGTTTGTTCTCATAAGGATAACTGAATATATTCTACTATCCTGATTATGTGTCGGTTGCCACAATGGATCATGTGCCTCTGGTTACCACCTTCTCATCGGTATCCTGCCGATTACATATCTCCTACTTATGTTACACAACGGTCTCTAATAAATTTGATTATACTGTTTGGCATAATCTGTACTATTTACAGTGTTTCTTTGAATGTAGGTACTAACATGATTGTCCTACTTATAATTTAGGAAGTTTCCACAAATTCCACGGTTCATACCGATGTCTCTTTTTTCTTTCTTTAACTAATCTGTATATGACTCTTCTTGCCCTTGCCTAGTAATGTCATTGGTTTATACCTCTCCTGTGCCTGATCATTATTGTATCAATTAATCCTAGGTGTGAGGTATTGTTGTGAGTCGGATTTTTGCAATATATATATTCATTATTGCAGTGTTTTAATAACACTTATTTCTCTACTAGGCTCTGCCTCTTTCTGACAGGCAGGTATTGATTTATTTCCTGTATCCACAGGTAAGTAGTTCACAAGGCAAGAGGAAGCAGTGTGAATCGTCATTAATAATTACATCCAGAGAGTTGTAGGATTCTCAGTGTAATTCTCGCCATGTTTAATAGCATGGTGTGTCTGTTCTCATCCAACCTTCTGTTATGCCTTTTGTCAAGGTTCTGATCTGATAAGGTCATCAATTTGGTTTTAAATTTTATATCAAAATGGCATTATCCTTCTCTGACTTATGCTATCATGGCCTTAATTCCTATCTGACTATATTTAGGATATTTCAGATATTGAATGCCAGGAGGTTGCTGACCTTGCAGCCTCTAGGTTAATTAACTTGTCTGAGCAGAATGTATGACAACATCCTATTGATGTCTTGTTGGGTTTTTTTTTTTTTGAGTCTTCTAAGGTTTATGCAGCTCAATAATGGTTTTATAGCTATTGGCTGTTTTTGAACTCTGTCCCTCCCTCAAAATATACTGCTTGGGTATTCCCCATGAGTAAATGCTGCCATGAATAATGTCAGGAAAAAAGGAAAATTTTCTTCATACTTACCGTAATTTTCTTTTTCTGATCATTATTCATGGCAGCATTACGTTCCCACCCATATACTATAAGATGTGAAGCTAGTTACAAAGACTGCCTGATGGGAAGGGGGAGGATCTATTTATACCAGTTTCAGAGTTCTATTTCCTGTCCTTTCTGCTGTGAGGGGAGGAGCTAACCCATGAGTAAATGCTGCCATGAATAATGATCAGAAAAAGAAAATTACGGTAAGTATGAAGAAAATTTTCCTTTATATATACACACACACACACACACACACACATATATATATATATATACATACACACACACACACACTTTTACTCCCTAACACGGAATAATGTGCTCACCTCCTTTCTTAAACAAGTTGTTTCCTTCTTCTTTCAAAAGGGTGCTTTTCTTTTTCCTATCCTGCAAAAGACATAGCCCATAAAAAAAAAAGGTTCCAGCGTGGTGCACCAAGGCATTAGAACATATGATTTTCCTAAAAAGCAATGGGACATCAGGGAGTGCCCTCATATCTATTATATATATATATATCTTCCCAAACACTACCAAGCCTCAATAAGCAAACCAGTAACCAACCTCATGCTGATGATTTGCATTAACAATGAAACAGCTGTCCATGAGTGGTTCACTGGCTTTGCATCTTTTCCTAAGTTGTGTTCCAAGCTGTTGTATACAGCAAACACAGACTCAAAGAAATCCATGTTTAAAATGGAATGAGGTAAAAATTTTATTCTTTGTTGAACTACTTTGCATATGCCCACCCAGAATCCTTTGCGGTAGTAAAATCACTGCAGATTTGTGATTTCTGTGGGAAAAGCAAGTCTTATGGCTTGACTGGTGTACAGATTTTTGTTTAACATTATTTTAACTACACACACACACAAACATATCAATCATAACATATGTCTTTTGTGTTCTCCCACCATCCATGTTAGAGGAACAATATAGGCACCCAGAACACTTCAACTCATTGAAATGGTTTGGATGCAGTTTCTCTATCTACCTTAGTTCTGCAATGAACAACATTGCAATTTTTGAGAAAACTACAATTTAAAACAGTGCAGTCTTTGAGAAACTGCAAAGTTTACATTGCAGTTCTAAGACAGCCTCTGGTGACTGTCTACCAGGAGTTTACCGGACTCTGGACATCCTCACACTTTGAATGAGGACATCCAGCATCAGTAAAATCACAATAGGAAAGTATTGAGTCAGCTTTCCTATGGGGAGGGCCTAATGCGCTCGCCGCGCATGCACTTTACATCACCCCCATCGGATGACGTCAGAGGAGGTGGAGCACAGACGGTAAGTAAGCAAATAAAGGGTTTTTTAACCCTTGATGTACTGCAAGGGGGCACTATAGTGTTAGGAATACGTTTGTATTCCTAACACTATAGATTCCCTTTATTGCATCTTTTAATCCTAGCTCCAGCACTCACCTATCCATTTTAAAACCTTGCTGATCAGTTTCATCATCCCCCTCTACTTCTAGTTCCCCTACTCACTAAATAAGCAAAATATATGGGCATTTAAGGATAATAATAAGCAGACCATTTGGAACAAGGAGTAGGCAATGTTTTGGCTCTGTTACAGAGAAGGCTCTATTCAACTTAACCTCCCTCATCTCCACTGCATGACACCAAAAACCTCATTTAAAATTTGTTATTCTCTAATGCACCTAACATCACCATCTACTAAGCGCAATGCTATCAACTGTGCATGGTATTTCAAAGAAAAACTTGACATCCAAAAAGAAAACCACACGATACTACTCCCATTTATAACATTAATACATTTTAGGGCTGACCTTTCCATCATCTAGCTCTATGGCCTGTATTCTCTCTGAGACAGTTGATGTTTAAATGGAAAATTCAAAGAGAATCGTTATAAAACATCTAAATTCGAGTATCAGATTTCAAAGCATTATTTAAATAAATACTGCAAGCACCATACCCACTACAGCCCACTGTAAGGGTTATGGTGACAGGGGTCCTCTGGCACCCTCCCAGTATAAACAGACAAACCAGTTAAGAATGATTTGACAACTAACATGGTGTCTGCTGGGCCCTGTTCACCTCCTCCTCTGAAGTCAAAATACTTCTACAAGGAGCTTTTAATAGTTCCACTGAGCTAAGCCCTGCAAGTCAGATGTTTTCTCTCAGCCAGTAAGCTAATGTTTCACTGGAGCTTTTGAGGTGCAGAGGAGGTGATGAACACAATCTGGCAGACCCCAGGTCTGCAGTGGTTATGGTGCTTGCTGGGTTGCATGAATACAGCACTAATTACAGTGGAGTACCTAATGCTGTAACCTGTGCCTTGTACTATTTAGCTCTAGTAATGTGACATGATCATTGACTCACTCACCTCTTTCTCTTCCTCACTGACATCTTTCTCTAGTTCAATAAGCACACTGTCGTCAGGCTCCTCTCCCTCTTCTGACTTCTCAGATGTTGGACATTCCAAAGAGTCATCGTCCACACATGCAGTCTCATTGGATGCCGATGCCCCTGCCGCGGCCGGCTCAGTGTTATCGGAACACTCATGGAACAGCTCCTCTTCCTCCACAGCCTCGGAGCGTTCTATCACTGGAACCTCCATGTTTCTGATTGCCGACTACTTCCGTATAATGCATGACATGCGCAGCCGTATAGACGTCACGTCCAGTGTCGCGCTGCGTTTACTCCACGTGTTTCCATAGAAACCCAAGGCTTACGGCCTGCCGTTTCAATAAACTTTATTGTAAATATAGAAAAATGCTAATGCAGTATCTTCAGTCAGTATTAGTGTATTTAGCAACAAGATGTAGATTTATTTATCGATACACATCAATAATAAATGGAAGCTACACTAAACTGCTCAAAATATATTTAAAAGGGTTTACTATATTTAATGTGCTCATTCACCTAAAAATGTTTACACCAATAAATTAAAAAACAAAACAATGCAACAAATTAACCCCTTCAGGAAGGAGTCAATAGTGCACGTTCTGATCAAAACAAAATGTAAACAAAAACTGGAATTTGCACTATATGTCTGTTCAACCCTAATTCACCTCTTTCATATTATATGCACCCACACTTATTATATATCATTTTGTTCAGGAGAAATTGGGCTTTAATTTCTTATGAACTATTCATATACAAAACATAATTTATTATGAATAAAATGAAAAAAACTGAGAAATTAAGATTTAAAAAAAAAAAAAAAATTGTAGCTCTGCCTGACATTTTAGCTGTAAATGTCATAATACTGTTAGCTTTTACTGCAATAAAATGCACATATTTGTATTCAGCAAAGTCTCACGGGTACAACAGTACCCCCCATTAACAGGTTTTATGCAGTATTGGAAAGTTACAGGGTCAAATATAGCACATTCCAATTTTCATTTTTTTCACATTAAAATTTGCCAGATTAGTAATGTTACCTTTAAAAACCGTGTGGTAGCCCAGGAATGAGAATTACCCCCATGTTTGCTGCCTTTTCTACCTACGATTGGACTTTTGTCTTTCTATACTAGGCTATTTTTAGCCAGGGTTGGGTTTTACTTCCATTAGCTGGTTACAGCAATTAGGTAGGATCAGGTTGTCATTCATTATTGCTTATTTATCCTATTTTGCTAATACCATATACTTTTCTGACCTGATATAGTACGTATTATTGAGGCATCTAGTACCTCTCCTAATTGTTGCCTTTGGTCTTCCATATAGGTTCTATGGTTTACCTCAGTATTTTCAGTATTATTAATAAAGTTTTTGTTATTTTCTTTTAAGACCTTTTTCTAGATTTTTCCTCCAATTGACCAGTAAGGTCTATACCTTAGGCCACTGGATTTATTCTCTGAATCTCTTATTTCAGTATTTGCTCCATTATTATCATTTTCTTACCACCATTACTATTTTCTATCTTCGAAGGATATGTACCTTTAAGAGCCAGTATCTAGAAGAATAACTTAAATAATTAATTAACATCGATACTGCTCCAAATTGTCAATTTTCACCAATGGCTAGATATACATAGAGCAATCTGACACACTCAGTATTGAGTTCACAGGGGTACATAACTCAGTATCACTGTTTACATCGCTCAGGTACGTGCCCGATATAGGAGTATTTACTACTGTACTGCATGGTGGCTTCCCCCGCCCCATCCTGCCCCCTCCTCATGGTATTATGGTGATGAGTTATGCACAGCCTCAAATGGGAGGAGTTACAGCCTCATGATGCAGCGGTTTTTCTCTGCCCTCATCCCGCCCCCCTCCCACATTCGTGAATGGTTATTTATAGACGATTTGATGATGACCCGAAAAGGGAGGAGCTATCGCTCCACTGAGTGGACGCCTGTTTTCCGCCCCCATCATGCCTCTCCTTACACCTGCTAATGGATATTCGGTGATGACTTGAGGACGACGTGGATTGGTCACCTGAGCTTTAAATTCAACTTCAGATACCGGTGTATTCTTATCCCCTGACGAAGGTGCAGCTACATGCACCAAAACACACGTCGGGTTTCCTGTATTTATTTTATTTTAATTTCACTCATGGTGGGACTAGGTGTCTAACACTTTAAAGGAACACTATAGTCACCTAAATTATTTTAGCTAAATAAAGCAGTTTTAGTGTATAGATCATTCCCCTGCAATTTCACTGCTCAATTCACTGTCATTTAGGAGTTAAACCACTTTGTTTCTGTTTATGCAGCCCTAGCCACACCTCCCCTGGCTATGATTGACAGAGCCTGCATGAAAAAATAAACTGCTTTCACTTTCAAACAGATGTAATTTACCTTAAATAATTGTATCTCAATCTCTAAATTGAACTTTAATCACATACAGGAGGCTCTTGCAGGGTCTAGCAAGCTATTAACAAAGCAGGGGATAAGAAAATCTTAATTTAACAGAACTTGCAATAAAGAAAGCCTAAATAGGGCTCTCTTTACAGGAAGTGTTTATAGAAGGCTGTGCAAGTCACATTCAGGGAGGTGTGACTAGGGTTCATAAACAAAGGGATTTCATTCCTAAATGGCAGAGGATTGAGCAGTGAGGCTGCAGGGGCATGTTCTATACACCAAAACCGCTTCATGAAGCTAAAGTTGTTCAGGTGACTATAGTGTCCCTTTAATTTTCAGTAGTTTTTTAGTTGGTGGGGAATCTTGGGAGGTTCTAGCCTATACTTAAACTAGGGACAGCACAGAACACCCTTGAAGGTGTTGGCTTAGGAGCAGCAGGGTGTACTAGTGTACAAGTTTGGTGCTATCTGCCAGATTCAGTACTACCTGTTAACCTCTGAGGTTTTTTGAGCACCTTTATATTGACTGCTCTTTAAATACCTCTTTGTCTTCATTTCTATACATGCCTTCCTCATATGGAAGATTCTGATGCCTTCTAGCTGCTATACTTGTCCCTGTATTGTTAATAGCTAATTCCTGCTGATATTACTGACCCCCTGAGTCTATTTCTGTACTAGTCTAACCACTATTTAGTGGACTTCCCATAGCAATTAATATTTATTTCCTGCTTGGGTTTAGTATATTGTTTAGAGGTTTGTGCCTTATTTCTAAAGACACAGAGGACCCTCTGATTACTTTTGTACATTTTGCCTCACAGCAGTTGTTCCATATATAGTGCTTTCTATTTTTGACGCATCAATAAAGTATTTATTATTTTTTCGCACTTTTTTGGAACTATATGTGATTGAGAATTTTTGGCAATCCCCACCTACCTTAAACTCTGGTCTTATTTTCTGACCAGTCGCAGCCCACAACACTATTTACTTCCCCTACTCTGTATAAAAACCAGCTTTGAGTCTCACTTTAATTTGAGACTCTATTTATTTATTATTTTTTTCTAAGTAATGTATTGGGTTCAAGCCCATTTGGTGGATCTGGTACCACCACACTGACCTCTGTGTTTCCATTTTTCCATTCGTGGAATTTGTTATACACAGTTATCCTTTTTTCATTTATACTTTTTCTAGATTGGACTGGGATTTTAATCTAGTGGTCACTCTCCATGAGAGTAGTCTCTTAGGTTTTTCCTCTATATTTATATATATATAGAGAGAGAATGTCATTCTAAGTGTATTTTGTTACATACATACATATATATGAAAGTATTTAGAAAATTGGGCAGACTAGATGGGCCGAATGGTTATATATATATATATATATATATATATATATATTAACAAAATACAGTTAGAATGAAATTACATATGTATATCTAATTTATTTTAATTTACATTTTTTTTAAATTATTTTATTTATTTATTATTGTAATTATACGTCTATATATAAATATAATAACAGTTAAACGCAGCAAGCGCCCCCAACTACAACCCTGGCACACCAAGCTGACCCGTTACCTCCAAAAATGTTCCAGAACTGCTGAACGCTGCTGGAGAAAGTCTCACTTTGCATCTGACTTTGTCCACTATAAATTTATGCTGCACTCCTACAGCATGGCTCTTTCCTCTGCAAAAGTAAACTACCCTCATAAGCACACTGTCCCATCAACCCAAACACCTGTTTCACACTTTTGATGCTCTTCTTCGCCCTGAGACTCCCCCTCCTTCCACCACCTTGTCCGCCACAAACTTTGCATCTCATTTCACTGAGAAGATCTCTACAATCAGGAAAGAGATCTCTAATCTCTCTCCTACCCCTATCAATACATCACCCAACCCCACTCCCCCTGCCATCCTATGCTCATTTGCACCTGCTACAGCAAAAGAGGTTTCTGCTCTGCTCCTGTCCTCCCGCCCCACCACCTGCTCCCTCGATCCTATTCCATCGCATCTCATCCGCACTTTGTCTCCCTCTCTTGCTCTTCCTCTTACTAACATTTTCAATCTCTCCCTTTCCTCTGGCACATTTCACTCACCCTTCAAACATGCAACTGTAACCCCGATTCTGCAAAAGCCCAACCTTGATCCCAATTCCCCATCCAACTACCGCCCTATCTCGCTACTGCCATTTGCCGCCAAGAACCTTAGAGAGAGTTGTGTAAGCCAGATTGACAGACTTTCTCGAATCCAACTCTCTGCTTGACCCCCTTCAGTCTGGATTCCGCGCTGGTCACTCTGTTGAAACTGCTGTGACCAAAGTATCCAATGATTTAATTGCTGCTAAATCTCGCGGCCAATACTCTATCCTAATCCTCCATGATCTTTCTGCCGCCTTTGACACTGTTGATCATCAACAGCTTCTTCACATTCTCCGTAACTTTGGTCTACGGGATACTGCTCTCTCCTGGTGCTCCTCCTACCTCTCCCAGCGCTCTTTCAGTGTTTCTTTCTCTGGCTCTGCCTCTTCTCCCCAACCCCTCTCTGTCGGCGTCCCACAAGGTTCTGTCCTCGGCCCCCTACTGTTCTCTATCTATACTGCCTCCCTTGGCAAACTCATCAGCTCCTTTGGCTTCCAATATCATTTATATGCAGATGACACGCAAATCTACCTGTCCTCCCCTGATCTCTCTCCGCCCACCTTGACTCGTGTTTCTGACTGCCTCTCTACAATTTCCGACTGGATGGCTACTCACTTCCTTAAACTCAACCTGTCCAAAACAGAACTTCTAGTTTTTCCTCCCTCAAGGGCTGCTACTCCTGTGTCTGTCTCCATCCAAGTCAACGGCGCTACTATCACCTCTACCCCGCAGGCTCGCTGCCTAGGGGTTATTTTTGATTCTGA
Organism: Pelobates cultripes; assembly: GCA_933207985.1. NCBI lineage: Eukaryota > Metazoa > Chordata > Amphibia > Anura > Pelobatidae > Pelobates > Pelobates cultripes. Next base: position 212,541,516 of record OW240914.1, on the reverse strand, counting down.
ACTCTCTTTTACTCCCCATGTCCAATCGATAGCCAAATCCTGTCGCTTCCAACTCAAGAACATAGCGCGCATCCACCCATATCTAACGCCGGACGCGGCTAAGGTACTGGTTCATGCTGTTGTTCTCTCTCGCCTTGACTATTGCAATCCCCTTCTCACCGGTCTTACATGTTCCTAGCTTGCACCACTGCAATCTATAATGAATGCGGCTGCGAGGCTTATTTTCCTGTCCGGTCGCACCTCCCACGCCTCCACGCTCTGTCAGTCCCTGCATTGGCTTCCAGTTAGATATAGGGCCCAATTCAAAATTCTGGCACTTGCTTACAAATCCCTACATAATGCTGCTCCAACATACCTATCCTCCCTCATACACAAGTATGTCCCATCGAGACCCCGGCGCTCAGCCCAAGACCTACGCCTATCCTCTGCTCGGATCCCCACCTCTGATGCTCGCCTTCAAGACTTCTCCAGGGCTGCCCCTATTATGTGGAACTCCCTTCCCTCCTCAATCAGACTTTCACCCAGCCTCCACTCCTTTAAAAAATCTTTGAAAACTCACTTCTTCATTAAAGTGTATCAATTAAACTGTCAGCAGGTTTCTCATCCCCCACCCCATGACTCCTTTCCTGCATTTGTCAAAAATGACCTACCAAGCACTCAATAAATCCTTCTCTAACAAACTATGTAATTCCCCTACGTTAACCCTTTGTGTCACTATACCCCACTCCCTCTAGCATGTAAGCTCATCGAGCAGGGCCTTCAACCCCCTCTGTTCCTGTACGTCCAGTGGTATGATCTCAATTATGTGTCTGTTAGTCCACCCATTGTCCAGCGCTACGGAATTTGTTGGTGCTTTATAAATAATAAAATAATAATAATAATAATATATATAATACATATATCTTATATATATGTAACTTCATTCTAAGTGTATTTTAATACTAATATATGTAATTATATTAACATTTAAATACAATATGTATGAGGTTACATATATATATATAAGATGTGTATATATATTATTTATATAATATATATAAATATATATTTTATAAATATATGGAAACATAGAAACATAGAATGTGACGGCAGATAAGAACCATTCGGCCCATCTAGTCTGCCCAATTTTCTAAATACTTTCATTAGTCCCTAGCATTTTCTTATAGTTAGTTTCTTATGCCTATCCCACCCATGCTTAAACTCCTTTACTGTGTTAACCTCTACCACTTCAGCTGGAAGGCTATTCCATGCATCCACTACCCTCTCAGTAAAGTAATACTTCCTGATATTATTTTTAAACCTTTGTCCCTTTAACCCCTTAAAGACCAAACTTCTGGAATAAAAGGGAATCATGACGTGTCACACATGTCATGTGTCCTTAAGGGGTTAATTTAAGACTATGTCCTCTTGTTGTAGTAGTTTTTCTTCTTTTAAATATAGTCTCCTCCTTTACTGTGTTGATTCCCTTTATATATTTAAATGTTTCTATCATATCCCCACTGTCTCGTCTTTCCTCCAAGCTATACATGTTAAGATCCTTTAACCTTTCCTGGTAAGTTTTATCCCGCAATCCGTGAACCAGTTTAGTAGCCCGTCTCTGAACCCTCTGTAAGGTATCAATATCCTTCTGAAGATACGGTCTCCAGTACTGTATACAATACTCCAAGTGAGGTCTCACCAGTGTTCTGTACAATGGCATGAGCACTTCCCTCTTTCTACTGCTAATACCTCTCCCTATACAACCAAGCATTCTGCTAGCATTTCCTGCTGCTCTATTACATTGTCTGCCTACCTTTAAGTCATCAGAAATAATCACCCCTAAATCCCTTTCCTCAGATGTTGAGGGTAGGACTATATCAAATATTCGGTACTCTGCCCTTGGGTTTTTACGTCCAAGATGCATTATCTTGCACTTATCCACGTTAAATGTCAGTTGCCAAAATTCTGACCATTTTTCTAGTTTACCTAAATCATTTGTCATTTGGCTTATCCCTCCTGGAACATCAACCCTGTTACATATCTTAGTATCATCCAGGGCCGTCTTTAACGCAGGGCAAACGGGGCAGCTGCCCTGGGCCCTGTCCCTGCTCGGGGGGCCCAAGACAGCTGCTCCGTTTGCCCTCTGCCCGCAAACTATGGGGGCCCATTGGGTGGCCCATGCACTTAGGGCCACCCAATGGGCCTGTGTCAGCAGGGGCCCGGTCGGGCGCTGTGGAGCTTTAACATCGCGACCGGGCCCTTGCTTTTCTCGGCAGCACTGGGAGGAAGTGACAGCCGTGCATCACTTCTTCCCACAGAAACAGGAGCCGCGCGGGAGGAAGGAGGACCAGCTGTTCCGGAGTGGGCCAGGCCGGGAGAGCTTAACTCCCAGTCACCCCAGCCAGCCCACTGGACCCCAGGGAAGCCACACTCCAGGAAAAGGTAAGAAACTGGAGGGTGGTTATCAAATTTTGCATGAGTGTCTGTGTGTGTGTGTGTATGTGTGTTTCAGTATGTCCGTCTGTGTGTATATGTGCCAGTATGTCTGTCAGTGTGTCAGTATGTCTGTGTGTGTGTGAGTCGGTCAGTGTCTGTGTGGTTCAGTATGTATGTATGTGTGTATGTGTGTTTCAGTATGGTTGTCTGTGAGTGTCAAAATGTCTGTATGTGTGTACGTCTGTCAGTGTCTGTGTGTATGTGTGTTTCAGTATGTCTGTCTGTGTGTATGTGTGCCATAATGTCTGTATGTCTGTCAGTGTGTCAGTATGTCTATGTGTGAGTCTGTTAGTGTCCATGTGGTTCTGTATGTCTGTGTGTATGTGTGTTTCAGTATGGCTGTCTGTGTGTGTCTCTGTGTCAGTACGTCTGTCAGAATGTGCCTTTGTATCTGTATGTTGTCCGTTTGTGTTTGTGTGTGTGTATCTTTATATTGTCAGTGTGTATCTGTATGTGTCCGTGTTTGTATATGTATATCTGCATGTGTGTCAGGTTGTGTATCTGTGTATCTGTGTGTCTGTATGTGTGTCAGTGTGTGTGTCGGTGTAGCTATATGTAGTCAGTGTGTGTACCTTTGTATCTGCATGTATCAGTATTTGTATCTGTGTATCTGCATGTTTGTCAGGTTGTGTATCTGTGTTTGTGTCTATCTGTGTGTCAGTGTTCTATATGTAGTCTGTGTGTATCTATATGCGGTCAGTGTGTATCTGCATGTGTGTCAGGTTTTGTATTTGTGTGTATCTATATGTAGTCAGGGGGCCCAAGTTAATGCTTGCCCAGGGTCCAATCAGAATTAAAGACGGCCCTGGTATCATCAGCAAAAAGACACCTTACCATCAAGACCTTCTGCAATATTACTAATAAAAATATTAAAGAGAATGGGTCCAAGTACAGATCCCTGAGGTACCCCACTGGTGACAAGTCCAAGCTTCGAATATATTCCATTAACTACAACCCTCTGTTGCCTGTCACTCAGCCACCGCCTTACCCATTCAACAATATTGGAATCCAAACTTAAAGATTGCAGTTTATTGATAAGCCTTCTATGTGCAACAGTGTCAAAAGCCCTACTGAAATCTAGGTAAGCAATGTCTACTGCACCACCCTGATCTATAATTTTAGTTACCCAATCAAAAAAATCAATAAGATTAGTTTGGCATGATCTCCCTGAAGTAAACCCATGTTGTCTCTGATCTTGAAATCCATGTGTTTTTAGATGTTCATCAATCCCATCCTTTAACATGGTTTCCATCACTTTCCCCACTACTGAAGTAAGGCTTACTGGCCTATAGTTGCCCGACTCCTCCCTATTACCTTTCTTGTAAATGGGCACAACATTCGCTAACTTCCAATCTTCTGGGACTACTCCTGTTAACAATGATTGGTTAAATAAATCTGTTAATGGTTTTGCTAGTACACTAATAAGCTCTTTTAATAGCTTTGGGAGTATTCCATCAGGTCTCATTGACTTATTTGTCTTTACTTTTGACAGTTGAAATAGAACCTCTTCCTCACGTGTAATAAATGACTCATTTTCTTTTCTCATTTATGTATCTAAAAAATGTTTTATCCCCTTTTTTAATGACACTATTTTGTCTTCTGTGTGTGATTTGGAAGCTCTTATAACTTGCTTAGCCTCTTTCTGCCTAATCTTATAGATCATTTTGTCTTCCTCACTCTGGTTTTTTTTATAATTCCTAAATGCTAACTTTTTGTTTTTAACTATTTTGGCCACATTTGTGGAGTACCACAGTGGTTTCTTGAATTCTTTGCTTTTACTGACAAGCCTAATGCAATTTTCTGTTGCCTTCAGTAGTGCAACTTTTAAATAATCCCATTTCTCTTGGACTCCATTTAAATTGCTCCAGTCTGATAATGACTCCTCTACCCATATTCTTTTTTTTTTTCAATGTCTTAATTTTTATTAGTTTTGCGTGGTGTCGCGCCAAGCGACAAAGTAGGGGGATACAGAAAGGAAGAAGGGGAGGGGGTAACATTGTATAGACACAATCAAATATTACATTACATATATAGTGCATGGCTAACATTGTAAGGTGGCTGATATTTAGCGAGGTAGTGACACTCTGATTTGGGTTTGATCCAAGTTAGGCTAGGCTCGACAAAGTGTATCAGAGATTGTCGGACCTGTCTTGGGGGCCCTGATGATACTCGTTTGTTTAACCTGCATTACTAATGGGGTGCGGTGGGGCGACCCTACGACCCTAGTCATCTGAGGACCCTTAGACTGCAACGTTGGGTAGTAATCTGGTGGAGGAGTTTAGATGTCTGCGAGTGATCACCTCGGGGGAGTTTGGGTATCGTTCGTTGGATATTCATCTAGAGCCTGCCAAAAGCGATGGCCCACCCTCCACCATTCATCTCGCTACCTGCCTGAGTGTGCTGCACTCCAGCTGAGCCATAGTTTTGCGTGTTTATCCTCACTGGATTGCAATCGGAATGCTAGTCTTTCGTGGTCATAAGTCGAGTGGACTCTGTTTTTCACCTCCTGAATACTAGGGGGATCTGAACTTTTCCATCTGCTAGCTATGCTAGTTTTTGCAGCTAACAATATGTGATATATAACTGTCTTGTGGGGGGAGGCCAGTGTGCCGGTGTGAATATGTAGAAGATAGCATTCCGGGCGTAGTGGAATGGTAAGCCCTGTCACCTCCTTTATCAGTGTCCTGACCTGTTGCCAAAATTGTATCAATTTAGTACATTCCCAGAAGACATGAAGCAATGTGCCCACTTCGTCACCGCAACGCCAGCATACCCGCGGGACAGCTGGGTATAGCTGAGCTAGGCGAGATGGTACAAGGTACCATCTCATCAATAATTTTCAAAAGCTCTCCCAGTGGGACATGTTATGTGAAGAGGCACGCGTGTTTTGGATCACCTGTAGCCACAGCGGTAGGGGGAATGTGTCGTTCAGATCTCGTTCCCACTTTAGCATATAAACGTGTTTAGTGGTTCTGTCCACGTCATTAATTGCTGAATAGCTCAAGGAGAGGGTTTTGCCCATGGTTTGGGTGGAGATGCAGCGTCGCCCAAATGTAGTGAGGTGTTCTATCTCACTATAGTGTATGTTTAATGATGATAGGGCTTGCTTGATGCGCAGATATGTGAATATCTCCCTGGGAGCTAACGCATACTCGGCTTGTAGTTCAGGGAACTTGTGGTGTTAACAGGGACTCTACCGAAGTGATCCCCTGTGTAATCCACGTTTTCAGCGAGAGATTGCTAATTAGGTCTTGTAAGCAGGATATAGGGGCAAAGAAGATGGGGTGGGCTTGACCCATGAGATCTCTCGCCCATCTCCTCCAGCTAGCTAACATAAAGTTGGTGGTATTCAGTCCCTGTGAGGGTGATTTCGTGGAGACACATGGAGACCATAATTTTTGTGTTATCGTGGCCGGGTGCAGACATGCATTCTCCAAAGGTAGCCACACCGGTGTGTTGACCCTAGTAAGGGCCTCTAATCCCTGGGCTAGTACTGATGCCTTATAGTAACCTTTTATGTCGGGGGTCCCTATTCCACCTTTGTTTGGAGATAGCCAGGTAAGTCTACGGGTGATTCTGGGAGGTTTCTTTTTCCAGATGTATGAGTTAAAAATGGATTGGAATTTTTTGAGGAGTGTATCTGGTAGTGCTATGGGGAAGGTGCGGAACAAATAGAGTACATGTGGTAGCGCCATCATTTTGATCGTCTGGATTCTCCCTAGCCAGGAAATTTCAAGGTGTTGCCATTTATCTAGCATTGTTTGCAGTTTATGTGTGAGGGGTATGTGATTTTCGCGTGTGAGTCTAGTGTGCGATACTGTTAAGTTGACCCCCAAGTATTTTAAGGATGTAGCCCTCCAATCAAAGGGGAATGTTGTCCGTAGACTACTTATCGTTGTGGGGGAAAGGCCGAATGGTAGCACCTGGGTTTTGGTGGCATTGTTCTTATAATATGAGACCGCTCCATAAAGAGATAGTAGGGATGTCAGAGCCGGGATGGATTTATCGGGGCGTGTGAGGAAGAGTAGGATATCATCCGCGAATAGTGTTAGTGTTTGGGTACCCGCTGGTGTGGTAAGTCCCGAGATCTCTGTGTGTTGTTTAATGCGGTATATAAGTGGTTCTAGACAGAGGATAAAAAGCAGGGGTGACAGAGGACAACCTTGTCTCGTTCCGTTACTGATTGTGAAAGATTGTGACAAAAAACCAGAGTTAAAACCCTTAGCTGACGGTGCACCATATAATGCCATAATGCTCCCTAGGAAGGTATCTGGAAAACCCATTTTCAGTAGCGTAGCTTTCAGATACTTCCAATTAAGTCGGTCAAACGCTTTTTCAGCGTCGAGTCCCAGGATCACCCCGTGTTGGTTGCTTGTCCCCGCCCAATTGACCAGGTTCAAACAGTGACGTGTGTTGTCTCCCACTTGTCGTCCGGGGACGAACCCAGCTTGTTCTGCTGATACTAAGTCCGTGAGAAGGGGTTTCATGCGGGATGCGAGTAGTTTAGCGTAAAGCTTAGCATCCGCGTTAAGGAGCGAGATTGGTCTTAAGTTCTCACACTTGGTGGGCGGTTTGCCCGGTTTGGGAAGTGTGATAATATGCGCTTCAAGCATTTCTTTTGGCATGATCCCTGTCGATTTAATGTTATTAAAAAGTATGGTTAGGAAGGGTGTTAGGGTCTTTGCTAGTTTAATGTAATAGTAGTTTGAGAATCCGTCTGGACCTGGGGCCTTATGTTTCGGGAGGGATGCAATAGTTTTTGAGACCTCGTCGTCTGTGAATGGTCGGTCGAGTGCTTCTTTTTGTGCTTGTGTCAAGTGAGGGAGTTCGACGTGGCTGAGGAATTCATCTATGGAAGCATGTGTCGGTTGGGGTGCCAGGGGATCGTCTTTTAAGTTATATAGATTGGAGTAGAAGGACGCCAGCGTGTTTACAATGTCATTAGGGTTATATAATTTGGAGGCGTGAGAAGTTTCAATAAAGGGGATTTTTGACTGGAGACGCTGGGCTTTTAACTTATTAGCTAATAGTTTACCCGCTTTGTTGCCTTGTATATAATGTTTCAATCTAAGGGCTCTCATGCTCCTTTCGATTGTCTGTAAAGAAATAGCATTTAAGTTCCTCTGCAAGCGCGCTACAGTTTTAGCTAATTTAGTGGACGGGTTTTGTTTATTGAGTTTATCGGCCTCTGCCAGTTCGAGGGTTACCCGCCGTAACTCCTCTTCGTGCTTCCTTTTTTTACGGGACCCGATTTGAATTAGTACCCCCCTGACCACGGTTTTGTGAGCTGCCCATTGAGTTTGTATAGGGATTTCCTCGGACATGTTTTCCTTGAAATAATTGGTTGCGGATTCAAGGATAGTTTGCAGCGACGTGGGATCATCCAGAAGACTTTCGTTAAGTCTCCATTTTCCTCTCCCACGGATTGGGTATAGGCTACTAAGGGTAATTATTACCGGGGCATGGTCTGACCACGTCCGAAGCCCTATATCTACTTCAGTTATGTTTGTTAAGGTTAGTTTGTCTACCAGTGTTAGATCAATGCGTGAGTAGGTTGAGTGGATTGGTGAGAAATATGTGTAGTCTCTGCCTGTTGGATAAATGTTACGCCAAACGTCATATAAGTCTAGTTCGAACATAATGTCGGACAAGGTTTTGCCATTATGATATGCGTAGGGGGACGATTTCTTATTATTCACCTGTTGTATGTCCAAATTGGGGTCAGGGCTGCAATTGAAGTCCCCACAGATTATGACCTGTCCTCGTTTCATTGAATCTATCTTTTTAAGTGCATTGCGTAAGAATGGGATTTGGCCGTCGTTAGGGGCATAAAGGGACGCTAGGGTTATATCTACGCCATTGAGTGAGCCCACCAATACCTGGAGGCGTCCTGCTGTATCTGCATAAGTGTCGCATGGTTGGAATGCCCAGTCCACATGGAATAGAATGGAAACCCCCTTGGACTTGTTTGGGGAATATGCGTGGAAGGCTTGGGGGTAGCGCTTGGTTTGGAACTTGGGGGGGTTGTTAACGCACAGGTGAGTTTCTTGGAGACATATCACTGCAGCGTGTGATTTGTGCATATCCCTAATTGCTAGACTGCGTTTGTGTGGGCTGTTCAGTCCTTTGACGTTCAAGGAGAGGATTTTAAATGTGGTTTGAGTCATTTGATGGTAAAAACTATATGACTTTTGAATATACTCGAAGCAGTGGTATTTATAGAAGTGGGAGACCTGGTCGTTTTAAGGCACTGGGCTAGTCTCATAAGCAGAGTACTATATGCAATCCATTTTGGTTTGTGTCTAAGAGGGGGGTGGGAAAGAAGTAAACTAGGGAAGAATTGGGGAACCAAGGGAAAAAACATACCATCCCTGCTACCTGCAGGGTTTATCTCCGAATCCGCGTGAGGGAAAGCCTCACTCTTCATCGGCAAGGGGGACGTGGAGCAGCCTCCACCGTTGATGGCCCTATGGAATATTAGTAAAAATGAACAACTTGTGGGTAACCAGTATTTGCTCTTCTGGGGTGGACCGAGGCATATTATCAAAATGGGGTGATATATATATATATATATATATATATTTTTTTTTTTTAAATACTGAGTTGATAATATTGGAACATTACTCAGATCTTAGTATTTGCTGTTTTGCGACTTAAGTGTGGTTTGTAGTCCCTGCCTATAGACCTCGTGGGGGGAGGAGATTGCAACCCGGGTGTGAGTCTAACATTACTTGCTTGGAGCTGTTGTGCTAGCTCACCTAGTGGAGTTTCCTGAGGGTGCACGAGGCTCCAACAGGGTCTCTCATCACTTGAGGGATCTGGCTCCTTTCACTGGTCCCCGGGTGCTACAGCCTATATGGCTAGCAGATGTTCCCCCCCTACCCACCGTCTAGTATGTGCCTGGTCTTGAATGGGTCTGATATACTTTTACAGACTGGAGTATGAAATAGTAACATTGGCAGTTCAACAGATAGGGGTAATAAGTCTAAACATTTGTTGTATGGTAAGTGGGTTATTGTGCTCAGCGGAAACGTGGGAATGCTGGGGAGTTGTGAATCCCCTATCACAAAAGTAAGGTGATTAATGCCCAGCCAAGTGAGGGATTTAGTATAAGCTGACTGTGATCTAACCAGTTGATCACACTAGCGTTAACCCACCCATGAAACTTAATAAAACATTGCGACTTAAACATAACATTTGATAAAACTTATGTGCCAGGAGTGCAGGCAATCTCCAATGAAGCGTTCATATTAGTCCCGGCTTTGCGAGGCAGCAGCAGCCCCGACCATCCTCCACTCTGGCAGGAACTTCTGCGGAGAGTTGTGGGTTGAAGCGGACCTCCCTTGCGCATGGTGTAGACCCCACTCTTTTAGCTTCTCCATACCTGCCTCCGGTTCTAGAATTGTGACGGATCTGTCCCGATACCAGACCAGCAGTTTCGTGGGGTATCCCCACCGATAAGGTATGTTGTGGTTCCGGAGAGTCTTGGTCACATTCACGAATTCCCGCCTCCTCGTCATCGTTGTCGCGGAAAGGTCAGCGTATATTTGGACATTCTGATACGGTTCGGGAAATTTGGCAAGTTTTCTTGCTGCGTTTAACAGTTTCTCTTTGGCGGTGTAATAATGGAATCTGGCAATGGTATCTTTAGGGGTGTCATCTGTAAAGCGAGCTGGTCTCGGGAGTCTATGGACACGGTCCATCTCCCAGGCGGCATCGTCCACCTGCGGGGCCAAGAGTTTGCAGAGGGTTTTGAGGTGGAGAGGGAGAGCCTCATTGGTGACAGCGTCGCTAATGCCCCTAAAACGCAGATTATTACGACGTGATCGATCTTCAATGTCTGCCAGTTTGATCTTAAGGGACTTTTGTTCCTCTTCTAAGTTTTGCAATTTGTCAACCAGATCATTGTGGGCTGCACAGATCTCCTCCGTTTTCGTTTCTAGGTGGCTAGTGCGGCCTCCCAATTCAGTGATCTCCTTCCTCAGCTCGTTGGTGTATTGGCGGAGGTCAGCTCGGAGCGAGCCCTTTAATGCCTGCAGCATTGCGTGGAGGCTCTTGTTAGTGACCAGTTCTTCATCAGGTGTTGGTGGGTCAAATTCTGGGGCCTCTTGGCTTTCTGGTGATGTCGGGCGGGCAGCATGGCCGTCGCCATCTTGCGCCGGCCTCGTTTTGTCTTTTTTGTTTTGCCTCACCGGGTCTGTAATTTTTGTCTGCTTGGAGGGTGCCATAACGTTCTTGGGCACTGTACCCACTGTTGTTGCTCAGTTGTGTCCGGGTTACCGTGGCTGAAATGTCACTTTGGGCCTAGTGGAGCACGGAGTGGTCTCTACATGCGACTTCTCCTTTCGGCAGTTGGCCACGCCCCCCTCTACCCATATTCTAATTTTAGAAAAGTCTGCTTTTCTAAAGTCTAAAACTTTTGTTTTTGTGTGGTGTGACTCAGTCACTGTTCTTATATTAAACCACACTGACTGATGATCACTGGATCCTAAACTTTCACATACAGTAATATCTGATACCAAATCTCCATTTGTTAACACTAAATCTAGTATGGCCTCTTTACGAGTTGGCTCCTCAACAACTTGTTTTAGAGACAATCCCAGTAGGGAATTTAGAATATGTGTGCTCCTGGCACAAGTAGCTAATTTTGTTTTCCAATTTACATCAGGAAGATTAAAGTCACCCATGATGATAACTTCCCCTTCATTGTCATTTTAGCTATTTCCTCAACTAGTAGATTATCTAACTCTTCAATTTGTCCTGGGGGCCTATAAATCACACCTACACGAGTTACTGTGTGATTACCAAATTCTAACGTAGCCCAAACGGACTCTGTTTGCCTCACTAACTTTTATTAGGCTAGATTTTATGCTATCCTTCACATACAAGGCCACCCCTCCCCCTTTCTTGCCTTCCCTATCTTTCCTATATAAAGAGTACCCTGGTATTGCTATGTCCCAGTCATTTTTCTCATTATACCATGTCTCAGTAACAGCGACTAAATCTACACTGTTCAGTTGCCATTATTGCCACAAGTTCATGGATCTTATTCTCTAAACTGCGAACATTTGTAGACATGACTCTAAGCTTATCATTTTTTAACACACTTGTTACAGGCACCTTCTGTCCTTGTTTTGGGGGACAATTGGATTGATGTTTTATCACCCTTTTGCCCCCCCCTCCTAGTTTAAATACATCCTAGCAAAATCTCTGAACTGCTCACTGAGAACATTTGTTCCCTTTCGAGAAAGATGCAAACCATCTTTTTTGTACAGCCTATCTCCATTCCAAACAGAGCTACCATGAGAAATAAAGCCAAATCCTTTTAAATGTTTAAATCCACAGCCAGCTATAGGGGGCCATGTGATCAAGAGCGATCACATGGCCTCCGGCGGCCTGATTTGCCGGTGGAGGGTTGCCTGGGCTGTCAGGCAGTCCTCCCAAAGAGGATCGCGGTGGAGGTAAGTCCACCGGAGCTCCTGAGGTAGAAAGCCGTTATGGCATTCAATGCCGCTGCAACTGCTTTAAAGCCCATTATAATGGGGACGGCATAGAACGCTGTAACGTCGTAAACGGGTTAAAAGGAACACTCCATGCACCATAACAACTAACAACTGAAATTGCATATTATGGTACGAGGAGATACCCAGTAACCCAGGCGCCAGTTTACCTCAGAGGGTTAAACCATAAACACAATTTAATCCCAAAGTCTTGAATTCGGCACCCCTCAGCTATGCCCGGATACTTCCATTGCAGCTCGACACTTGAATTAAGGAAGCCTCAGATTAGGAGCCGCTGATACAAAAATTAGAGTAGTTAGAGCTACGCTACATGATTAGTAAATGATAAAGGTTGACCTCACACATCTAAATTGGTATACTTCGAGGCACTCCAGCCTAACATGAATCTGTTTGAGCTTTCAGTATGCAATCAACCAATCTGTAGCCCAGGGACCAGCAAAGCTAAGGGAATGGGCCTTGACAGGGGGCCTTGAAATCAGTTATTAATAACGACATTTTAGATTAGGGGCCGTTTTAATTAGCCATGCTTACTGTCAGGATAATATTGATCCAGCACGCAGAATAGTATCACACCCTAGAACTAAGGGTAATGTCTTACTGGGCCTTAGAGTGGCCGCACTTAACGTACCCAAGAATAGTCAGAAAACTAGCCGAGGTCAGGAACACAAAACGAGACACAGCGATAATTAAAAGCCAAAAGTCAAGGGTACCAGAAATCAGGGAAGACAAAACGAAGCCAAAGTCAAAAACCAGAAAAACACGATTAGAAACACACTCTTGGATAACCATCTAAGGGAAACCACGACAGGGCAATGAGCTAAGGAATAAGTGAGTTTAAATACCCTCTTGCAGATCCGATTGGCTGTACCTAGCCCTTGACCCTAAATCGGGCGTGTGAGTCTTTTGTGTGACGTCACCCGCATGTCAACGTCGTCTTTACCATGGATGGACGTGAGGCTATATAATTGCGTGGGTCCGCAGCGGCCGGCGTACACCGACATGCTGCACAAGCCAGGCATCTTGGCAGAAGACCACCGAGCGGCACTCCCCTCGATCTTCGAAAGGTAATTATCTCTATTTTTGGATACGAAGGATTTGTGACATTACCCCCCCCTCCCCCTTGAAGACACCCCACCGGGTGGGCAGGAGCAGGTATGAGAGGAAATTTGGCGTGGAAAGAACGTGTTTTGCGGCTTGCATGTATATCAGAAGCAGGAACCCAAGGACGATCGGCATTTAGATTCAGGGCAGTCACCGGATTTTCTGTTGCTACATGCAGGGGGTAACGACTTCAGTCAGATGCCCCAAAGGGAACTAGTGCACAGGATGAAGTGGGACATAAATAAGTTGAGGGCTATGGTGCCAGGTGTAGTTTTAATTTGGTCGGAGATGGTGCCTCGGTTCTATTGGCGTCATGCAAAAGATCCTGTGGCAGTGGCTAGGAGCAGGGGGAAAGTTAATAAGATGTTGTCCATTTTCGTTAGACGCACTGGGGGTATAGTTGTGAGGCATGTGGAATTAGAAGCCAGGCTTCCCGGTTATTTTCGGCATGATGGGGTGCACCTCTCCGACATAGGTAATGACTTTCTTAATATGGGTTTTCCGGAAGTCTTGCAGCGGGCATTGTTTATGCAGGGGTGGGGTGCTCAGATAGCATGAGGAATCAAGCTCTGAGTTGTGGCAGGGGCTCGATAGGATATTGGGGGGTAGGTAGGTTTGGTAGCTGTGGTGTTTGGAAGTTTGGTAACAATATTCACATGGTTGAATTTGTTAATTGGTAGGTTGGAGCCTGCAGGTGGTTTTCAACCTGGGTGTGTAGGCGTATCTTGGTATACCCCTACAATGTTAAATCACTTGGAGTATAAGGCCTGTTGTGGCTGTGTCTTGTGTTATGTTATTCATATCTTGTTATATGGATTATTGTTAGCTTATGTTATGGGTCATTGTCAGTGGGTATAGTGCTGTTAAAAGTTGGGGTGAATTATGTGTCTATGCTAAAATTTGGTATGTTTGGCAATGGCCCATTTTGTTATTTATATATAGAGAGAAGTATACTGGGGCTGTAACCTCACAAGAACTTAAGATATTGTGGCTACTAGCTATTAGTGCAGGGTATATATACTAAATTACTAAAATGCAATGAACATAGAAACATAGAAACATAGAATGTGACGGCAGATAAGAACCATTCGGCCCATCTAGTCTGCCCAATTTTCTAAATACTTTCATTAGTCCCTAGTCTTATCTTATAGTTAGGATAGCCTTATGCCTATCCCACGCATGCTTAAACTCCTTTACTGTGTTAACCTCTACCACTTCAGCTGGACATTGTAACATGGTCCCCCATGTAACTAAAATCTGAGGCTGTATATGCTGGTAAATAGCCCTGAGAATCCCTTACATGCCTTAGAGGGTACCCAACTGCAAAATAAAACATTAACAAAGTAGATAGTAGTCTCCCTGTGTACAGAACTCAATCCAGTTCTAGCAACTGAAATAGAAAAAGCCGTAGATGATGCATCCTTATAAATATAATAGCATTCACTAAATCAAACGATAACCAATGCCCCGTATCAAAAGAAGTGAATGCATCTGAGCCCCTGACATGTGCGTTTCACCAGAGAAGGCTCATCAGAGGGTACACAGAGCCCACATAAGAATAAAGACACCACAACCCCATGGGGAACAAGTAAATAGAAATAAGCATCCCTCAGACCTATGTACGAATACTGTTAGATCCCACCAAATGAGTCACAACCATGCCAAATCTATCAATTACTGTGATGAATCATGCAAGTTAGCTCAGAATACATTGAAATCATCCACACACATACTGAACACCAGGACTAACATTTCACTGGACTATTAGAAGATAGAGGTTTATCTTAATCACAAGGATAAGTCCATGTCAGGGAACATTCGTGACCAATAGAGAACATAGAATGAGAATCGAGTCCATCAAATACTTGAACCGTTATCTCCAACATTCATGAACCACCCAGAGAGGAACATTTTTGAGGGAGATCTTTGGAGCTAATCACGCCATGGTTTCATCCAGTTACCCCAAGAAAACATCCAAAATAACAGAGAATAAAGAACAAGAGATAGAACCAAAAGGAATATTTAGGCTGGCACAGAACTTTCAAGATTCCAGATCTCATTCCTAAACAAGGGTTTGAAATTCGTTCCAACCGGTCACGGCTCTCGGCTCTTCTGTCGGCGTGGCTGCACACAAAATAGGCAGCCACACTGACAGAAAGGTTTCAAAGTTACCTTGGTCGCGGTGGGCAGCTGCCCGGTCTCCCTCCGTTCTGGTACCCAGCGGGTGCGACGTTCTTAGGAACGCCGGCCACTATGAATCAGGATTTTATGATAAACTTACCTTTGCCCACATTAAAGATGGCGCCAACGTGCGTGCGATGTCACGTTATAGATGTGCATGCACGTTTTGGGGTCAAAGGGCAGAGACAGCCAATTACAGCTTATAGAGGGTTATTTAAACCCAAATTACCCTTTTGCCAGTGCCCTGTCGTGGTTTCCACTAGCTGGTTATCCGAGAGTGTATTCCTGATCATGTTTTTTCTGGTATTTGACTTTGGCTTTGTTTTGACTTCCCTGATTTGTTTTGACTTTTGGCTTTCCTCATCGTTGCGTCTCATTCTGTGTCCCTGACCTTGGCAAGTATTTTGACTATTCTCTGGTACGTTAAGTCCAGCCATTCTAAGGTCCGGTTAGACATTATCCTTAGTCTTTAGGTGGGATACAATTCTGCGTACTGGATCAACTATAATCCCAACACAACCAGAGAACTTGATATATTTAGCTGATGACATTAAGAGAGTCACAAGAAAGTGGAAGTGGAAGGGAGAGGGGTATTTTGATCATGTCTACACAGTATTATTCAAAAGAGTTGACAAGGCTTCTAGAAGACAGGACCACTTATGAAATTCTACAAGAAGACCCTCTCAATGCTATGCAAACCTCCTTGGAATCTCTCCTCATCACAGCTAAAGAAAAGTGAGCAATTACAGAGGCAGAATTAAAATTCCTGTATATTACACACCGTAAGAATCTCCAAAACTCATCAAACCAATCATCTCAGGTATTAACTCCTTAACTTTCAATTTATAGAATACATCAACTTAGTTTTTAAGCTCTATGTTACCAAAGTGAGATCATATCTAAAGGACACTACTAGTACCATTAAAAATTTGATTGCCATTACTTGCCAAGAGCACTACCTTTTGGTGATGGCAAATGGTTATTGAGCACAGCTAGGATGGGCAGTATAATATGCCCTGAATAAAGAAGCATTAATGGAAAAGGAGCAGATTGATTTTATTGTCAACACTATACTGTTAATTTTAACCTATAATACTGGGATCCCACCAGTATTCTCTCAAATAGAACATTGGAAGGCTTTTAAAATGTAATAAGTGTGCAGCCAGCAAAGAAACTATTATTAACAAAGAAAAAAGGATTATAGCATTCAGGAGTTCCAAAGACAATAAAACATACAAGAATAAAGATAAGTTAACATGTAGAAGCACAAAACAAGTATCTACAATAAATAAAAAACAGGACCAAACATACAGCAGTAGAGTAAAACACTGGGAAAGGGTACAATTCAATGTTAAACTCACAAGAGTATGTGAAAATAAGGCTTATATGGTGTATAGATGTATTTTATGGTAAATCCGGTTATTCTGGTATGGTGAATCTGGTTACCTTGAATTCTCAAATTTGCACGAGAAAGAATTTCACCTTAACACAGTTTCTGGTTTGGATCTGAGCAGCTGCCTTACTCTCATGCAAATTTTAGAATTCAAGGTGACCAGATTCACCATACCAAAATAACTGTTTTAAGGAAATACATTTATACACCAAATAAGCCTTGTGAGTTTAACATTGGATTTTACCCTTTCCCAGTGTTTTTTATTCTCTACTGCTCTATGTTTGGCCCTGTTTTTAATTCATTGTAGATACTTGTTTTGTGTCATATTTTCGAGGAACATGGGGAACCTTTTAGTGTTCTACAATATTTTTATTCCAAAGGGTAAATACTTTATTATATCATAGCACTGCACTTTTAGGGTGAGTGTGTTGTTTGAACTCTGTGTTTTGTAACATGTAGATGCACTCATGTCATTTATATGTTGGTGTGTCTTTGTGGATGGAAATACATAGGTAGGACCATGAGAAGACTATCCATAACAGTAAGAGAACATACAGTATGAGAAATATAAAGAAAAGGTTCCTACAACATAGTGTGTCAGCTCATTTCTCTACGCACCATATGCTGATGCCAGACTGCTTAAATTCATAGCAATCTGCAAAGTGAAGAAACATTGGAGAGGAGGGTATCATATGAAGGAACTTGGCAACACTGAGATGTAATTGATTTACCAAATAGGTATGTTAGTAGCTCAGGGTCTTAACTCCCATATGGAAGTATGTATTGTATGTAATTTGTTTTTGATTCTTCTTTGATTCTTTGATTCCACATATATATTTTTTAATGAATTAAACATATATTCCTTACTGATTTTATATCAATTGGCACTGTCTATTCTATTTTTGTATTTAGAATTGTGTAATTTTCCCTCTATTTGTCTTGGTGCATTTGGTTATTGTAATCCCATTGTATTTATTGCCGAGCACAAAGCCTTATCATAATAAAAAAATGGACATAAATGACCTAATTCTATATGAGGCTGTCTGGACTTTAATTCGGAAATCTAACCGCACGTTGCGCTTTGAAACGGAGAACCGGTCTAACATTTGGCATTTGAATGGAGCCGAATAAATGAGATAGAAAAAGCACTATGCATGTCAATCTGAAACTCCAAAGAGCCAGTGGAAAATACCTGCTCACATCACTAAAAGCCCTATTTATGTCAGCATTGAGGAAACTCTGGAAAGAAAGCGGAAAGTCGAGCTCGATTGGAGATTAAGACTTCCCCTCTCCTCACACAGCCCTTGGGAAAATGGGCTATTTAAACAAGGAAGGGAGAGATTGGAATGTATTCTGCTATTGCTAAAGCCCAAAGGGTGAAGCGTGTTTGCATGGGTAAACTGACTTTCATCTTCAGGGCAGTTGCAGAATGGACCTGTGCACCAGCTCTCCAATTTCACAGGAGGAGTGATCCTGACATGTAGTGGACTACCTAAAGGTTCTCTGACTAGAGGTACTATCCCAGTATTACTGTACACTGCAACCCCTACTAATGTGGGTATGAGACTTTTTTAATATTCACTATTTAAACTTTGAATGTTGTGCTGCTGCATGCAGTTTCAGCCATATTAACTTTTTCTGCAGCTACTTTTTTGCAGCTATTTACTAGTGCTGCTATTGTGCTTCTACTCAATTGTGTTGCTATATTGTTGTTTTATGTGTATGTTTTTTTTATTACTAACTCTTGATGATTACCTTCTATATTTTATGTGAATAAACAGTCTCTTTTTTATGATTTCAGGTCTTTTTGTCACGTGAGATTTTTAGATGTGTTTTTTCTTATAGGTATATCGATTTAGTAAGTCTCCTCTGTAAATGATAAATCCTTATGTGTGCATTAAATGCGATTGGTACTATTATCAGCCTCTTTTAGCTATTACCAGACAAAGTTCTAGAACAGGAAATTAAATTATCTATGGATTTTACACGACTAAAAAAAATTCACTCTATGATCTCTATCCTCCTAATACTTCACATACTTTTTAACTCACATATAGTATTGTAAGCTCACGGGTAGGGCTCTCTACCTTTTGTATTGGTCTGTTTATATTGTATTGTCTTTTTCACAATTGTACAGCGCTACGGAATGTTGGTGCTTCATAAATGCCAGTAATAATGATACTAATAATAATAATAATATAACTATTAAGTTGCTTAGCCGGTTTGTTCGAGCAGACTCTTTCATGCTAGTAATGCAGTGCTTACTACCATCTAGTGGTGGAACTGAGGAAAAGGATTGAACACAGTTGTGACTAACTAATATAGAAGTATAAAGTAAAAAATAACTATTTTGTCTGCTGGCAGCACAAGGGTTTATTATGTTGCGGCTGGACAGTGCTTGCTAGCCAGCCGCCACATTACAAAAGTAAAGAATAAATACATTTTAAAAAATCCTATTGGTATCTTATTGATGGAACTCTTAATATAATGTAGGTATTATATTTCCATATAAACCCACCGGCCATGCAGGATGTAAAACTAGCCACTGGGCTGTCATTGCTGCCCTGCCACTAGAAAAGTTGTTTCCCTCCGAGCCCCTGTACATGGGCATCGGGTTGTGGTTGCTTTAAATATTTATGGGGAAGGACTTAGTGACCCCTGAACTCCCACCTATAGGCAAATGGTGGGGTCAGTTATATTAATAACACAGCAACAAGGATCTAGTTCCCCCCTTGGCACCCACCCATGGCCAACAGCTGGTGGCCCTAATATTAATAATAATAGGAGGGGATTTAGTGCCTTCCCCTAGCTCCCACCCAATGGGGGACAAGTGGGGGCCCTAATTTAAATAATAAGGGGTAAGAACCTTATTGCAAGCAGTGGGAAAATTTCACAGCCAACCAATCAGAGCTTTTGGTCATATTGTAAAGTGTAGGAAATTTTCCTACCGTTTAGGATAGCTGAGATAGCATGGAAAATCATATATAGCGAATTTTCTCACCATCAGATCTCAGCGGCATACCCTCCATGGGTAAAGATAGATTATTTTGTATTGTGTCACCGTGTTGGTTATTATGGATTTAAAATTGTCATTTTGGGGGGCTGAAAACAAGAGATCTTCTGATGGTAAGTATACATTTTTTTAAACAGGTTTTAGCTTTATTGCCCCTTCACTATTACTAGGGTCAGAGATGGTAAAACATTACTGTATTTTAGGAAGGCGGCTAAGGGTTTAGGGACCCCAAGCCCTACCCAGGGAGAACAAGCTATTATTTTGTGGTGGACAATGGCATGTCCATTTCACATTTTATAATTATTTAGGGGCCCCACCTTCCATTAACGGGCTGGGAAAACACTAGACCCCCCCTTTATTATTAATATTAGGGCACCCATCGCCCATGGAGAGGCCTGAGGGCATACTAGGTACTCCTTACTATATTATTAATATTAGGACCCCCGCTTGTTGTTCATGTGTTGGGGCTGGGTGAAACATTAGGTACTTCCCCTCTTTTTTTTATTTTTATTAATATTGGGGCCCTGACCCATCACTCATAGGTGGGGGCAGGTGGAGGACATGAGGATCACTTCCATTAATATTTGAGTAGCCCCACCCAATGCCCACCAGATGGCAGATGGGGGCATATGGAAGGAAAATATCGACATTATAGTAATTTGGGGGTGTTATTGACACCAATAAAAATCTTATTCATTTATTTCATTTTCTTTTTTAATGTGGCAGCTGGCTAGCAAGTGTGTTTCTAGAGATTTATTCTCAAAAATAAAATGGTTCTGATCCAACAGGTATTGCATCATGATCAAAATTCAATTCTTAAGTGTGAAATTATAACCACTGTATAAATCAAGATGATACTGTAGGACAATCAGCTCTATGTGGCATGGATGAATAAAGGGAGACCACGTCCAAGGTAATCAATCAATAAACTGACTGATATCTGACATCCCTGATAAGGAACCTTAAATGTTGCCATATGTATTGAATACACTATATATCACACATTTTCAAGATATATTCAATGTAAAATATAGAGATTTAGTCAATTTTCCTCCATTCCAACTCCTCTTTGTGGGTGCTATTCTTCATGTAACACCCAACTCCGTGCCGTTCTCTGCTCCACCTATTCTTTTCTTTGATTTGTTCTGCTTGGGCATGCTGGCTTTATTGCAAGAGAGAAAAAGTTTGTTCCAATCTATACAATAGCTCCTAACACTATAGTGTCCCTCTGCCCCCAATCTCCGCACCCCTCCCACCTTTTAAAGGTTTTAAAAAAACCTTTAAACACTCACATTATTCCAGCCCCAAGGTCCCATAGTGTTGGCTTCATCTCTGCCTCCTCCGACATGCTAATGTGCATTCATTAGGTACTCCCCATAGAAAAGCAGTGACTAAATGCTTTCCTATGGTGATTTAGAAGATGCTGGACGTCTTCATACAAAGCATGAGGATGTCCAGCGTTGTTTTGTGAGGTTAAACTAGTGGTAGACAGTAGTAGACAGCCATACAATGTTTTAGCTGCAGGGTTAAGGGGACAGGAACACTGCACCCAGACCACTTCAATGAAATGAAGTGGTCTGGGTGCCTAGAGTGTCCCTTTCAAAAGGTTACTCCAACCACCATTACAACTCCTGCTTTTAGAAGTGGTCATGGTTGTAGGAGTATGTGTAGTGTTTTAGTTTGAAACACTGCATTGACTGAGATATTGGCAATTGTGTGCTTGAGGCCAGACCCACCACCAGCATAGATGACATTGGCAGTGCATAATTCTGTGCATAAAATACGTGTGTAGTTAGTGCACACAGCATGCTGGCAAAAGGCGTATTGAGCTTCCACTTGCAGGCAGAGTCGACAAAGGAAAGCTTGGATATAACCTCTCTCTTCGTTTATGCAACCATCCCCGCCTCACAATCAGTGCATTTAAAAAAAAAAAAAAAATTTATAATCCCCTCCCGCTCTCCCTCCTTTTGCCGGCTCAGAGCACACACATGTCTGCGCCAGATTTCCCTACCCATCAGAAATGTAGTACAGCCAACAACTGATCCGCGTCGCTGGACATGACATGGAGTAAGGACACCGGCTGCATGTAGTCTGCTGATGTGTTCCTGATTTCTGGAGAGGGGTTGCTATCCCTATATTCCACATTGCATTTCAAACTTGAGCCATGTGAGTTTTGACAACTTATTTTATACATATATTTCTGATACTCAGTTTCATCTGCACTAGTGGATCTCTGTATTACTTTTAAGGTCACTATCCAGCAACATCATTTACCCAGAGAGTATGGTGGAACCTTTAAGACACCAACAGCTATACTACCTAGAGCCAGGTGCTGTTTGGTTCTACACAATGTAATTTCTATCCACATCTACCTCTACTTAACACATTAAAATTCTACATTCTGTGCCGTTTTTCAACATGATGGGACAAATAAACATTGACTCATAACACTTTGCAGTATTTTTCATGCTAATTACAGCCATACTGTCGTCATGTAATTCTTATTGGGAAATTACATAATGCCTATAATGCCTATAAATAGTGTGATTTCCAATTTTAGGATATGTTCAGTATCTTCAAACGGAAATTCCGCTATTAATAGGCATGATATAAATGCCTATTATATCTATCATACCTGTACCGGTTTCAGTATAGTTTATACCCATTACTTTCAATGTCACACTAATCACAGAGACAAAGCAGGTAGTATAGGCAAAGGAGGCTATCTAGGCCACCATGAGGGGCCTCGGGGAGTGCTAACACTCCACAGTTGGTAGGCGCGATACTTGCCATGTGCCAGACGCGGGCAACCCACGCTATGCCACTGCTTGCACATACTGTTTATCGACAATGTGCATCACATATATATTTTACAGTCTGATGGAATATTTGGGAAGTAACATTCCCAACAATGCTGTATATGTACCCTGTGTTTCAAATAAATGTTACTCCATTTTTTGTAAACAAAACAAATTTGGTTGCAAAAGCGATTATTTTATATATATATTTATTCTTTCATGGCTCTGTAGATACAAGTATATATATTTATATCTATATATTAAACCAATAGAGTTGCAATTTGTATTGGCATATAACTCTGGTTTAACCCTCGTTGGTGGTAGATGAGTGAGCATCATATTATATCCTCTGGCACCAAAAAGGATATGCTATACCGCATTCTTATGGGTGCAAAAATAAAACATTGTATAATATCAAAAGGAACTGTTAATGAACACGCCTATATACAATATATGTAAATATAATATGTACATTAATTTTCCTTGAGGTTCTGTATAGATTACCATGACTTTCCTAAGCAGGGCTAAACCGCCTATCACCCATTTACTTACTGAGGTTCATAATAATTGTAGTTAAACAATTGTTAGGAGGTTATTAGCTTTTCATGCATTTAAAAGGCAATATTTAACAAGGAAACATTGGAGTTTTTTTGGAGCTATCAGCACAAACATGCCACTGGCACGGTATCATTATAAGAGCATTTTCTCTTACAATTGTTCCACTTATGGGTTTAAAGTTCAGGGCCATCATGAACGTGTGAAAACTGGCCTGGTTGTCCTGGGAGACAACTGGCCTGTGGTCCTGGGAGGTTCTACGTCCAGTACATCCTCTTGTAAGCCACAGGCTGCCATAGAAAAGCACTGCACTCAAGGCACAAAGAAGGAGAGGATCTACTGCCTGGATGCCGAAGATGGTAGATGGAAACTCCTGGGCCCCTTCTTTAGTTTACAACTAAGCTGTGCCACCGGACCACTAGGGACAAAGTCTCCCTCTGATCTTGTAATCCGCCCAGGGCTGTCATCAGGGGGATACAACTGTGTGGGGCCTGTTATTTAAACAAAAACTAAAGAATATTGCACTCCATATAATCCAAAGTACTTGTCCTGGTGGTTATCAGGCCAAAAATACAAAAACTGGGTAAAGATAGCACTCTCAGGTCTTTGGAATAAAACTTAGCTTTTAATCTACATTTTGAGCTTGATATCCTCAAGCTTTCATCAGGACAGCCTAAAAGCTTGAGGAAATCAGGCTGAAACTTCATATTTTTCATGTAAGACAGTAAAAGCTAAGTTTTATTGCAAAGACCCGAGAGTGCTAACTTTACCCAGTTTTTGTATATGTAGGGTTATATACATATATACACCAAGAGGGCTGCACTCACCTGAACATGCATATATTATAAGGTGCCGCTGGGGACAATTCATACCACATACAAAATCCAGCGCACTCACTCATTCATTAAAGATCAATTTCAAGTCTCACACAATGTAATAGTTTTATTTAAAATCAAAAGAAAAGAATAATGTGGGTTTAGTTCCAGTATATAATCATCCTCATCCAGACATTGCATTCACTACACACTGCATCCACTATACACTGCATCCACTATACACACACACTAAATCCACTATACACACACACTGCATCCACTACACACTGCATCCACTATACAGACACACACTACATTGTTTATACACACACACTGCATCCACTATACAGACACACACTACATCCTCTATACACACACTGCATCCACTATACAGACACACACTACATCCTCTATAAACACACACTGCATCCACTATACACTGCATCCACTATACACACACTGCATCCACTATACACTGCATCCACTACACACTGCATCCACTATACACACACACTGCATCCACTATACACACACTACATCCTTTATACAGACACACACTACATCCACTATACACACACACTGCATCCACTATACAGACTATACAGAGACACACTGCATCCTCTATATATGCACGCACAAACATTGCATCCACTATACACACACACTGCATCCTCTATACACACACTCACTGCATCCACTATACACACCCACTGCATCCAATATACACATAGACTACATCCACTATTCACACACACTGCATCCACTATACAGACACACTACGTCCACTATACACACACTACACACACTACATCCACTATACACACACACTACATCCACTATACAAACTATACAGAGACACACTGCATCCTCTAAATATGCACGCATCAAACATTGCATCCACTATGCACACAAACTGCATCCACTATGCACACAAACTGCATCCACTATACACACACACTACATCCACTATACACACACACTGCATCCACTATACAGACACACACTGCATCCTCTATACACACACACTGCATCCACTATACACACACACTGCATCCACTATACAGACACACTGCATCCACTATACAGACAAACACTACATCCACTATAGACACACACTGCATTCACTATACAGACTATACAGAGACACACTGCATCCTCTATATATGCACGCACAAACATTGCATCCACTATACACACACACTGCATCCTCAATACACACACACACTGCATCCAATATACACATAGACTACATCCACTATTCACACACACTGCATCCACTATACAGACACACTACGTCCACTATACACACACTACACACACTACATCCACTATACACACACACACTGCATCCACTATACAAACTATACAGAGACACACTGCATCCTCTAAATATGCACGCACAAACATTGCATCCACTATGCACACAAACTGCATCCACTATGCACACAAACTGCATCCACTATACACACACACTACATCCACTATACACACACACTGCATCCACTATACAGACACACACTGCATCCTCTCTACACACACACTGCATCCACTATACACACACACTACATCCACTATACACACACTGCATCCACTATACAGACACACTGCATCCACTATACAGACACACACTACATCCACTATACACACACACTGCATTCACTATACAGACTATACAGAGACACACTGCATCCTCTATATATGCACGCACAAACATTGCATCCATTATAGACACACACTGCATCCACTATACACACACACTACATCCACTATACACACACAATGCATTAACTATACAGACACACTACATCCACTATACAGACACACAAGCATCCACTATACACACACATTGCATCCACCATACAGACTATACAGAGACACACTGCATCCTCTATATATGCACACACAAACATTGCATCCACTATAGACACACACTGCACCCACTTTACTTATCCTAATGGGTGGCTTCGAGGGCAAGCCCAGTGGGCCCAGGCCTTGAACTGTGTAAGTGGTTTATTCACTGAGTATTAAACTGGAGTGAACTGGCAAATGAATCACAAGATAATTTAATAATTTGAACTAAATTAGTTGAGTCAGTGCACTGTATGGGGTTATGGTGCTAATAGAAGTTCCTAAACAGGAGCTTCTGGACCTCTGACTGTAGAGGAGACAAGGAGAAGTGCTCAGCAGACCCAGGTAAGAAATCAATCCATAATAAAATGTTTTGACTACTTACAATAGGGTGGTGCCACGCACTCCTGGTATCATAACCACTACTACACACTGTGACTTTAATGGCTGGCTGAGCATCATGGGACAGAAAATAAATCTGCAGAAATTGGCAATCACTGATTCAGAACATTAACAGGGAATGTTTAAAACAATGTACGCATGAAAAATCTCTTTAGTGATTTCCTTAAGTAATTAGGTATTAATTAGATATTCTGAAACAATGACAGAAAGTCTTCAAAGCATTGGATATATCTGTAATGATGACGTGTTTGCAAATTAAGCTTATTATCTACATTGTTAAAATCCCCTATTGATTTATACTGACATTTAAAATGCTTTCAAAACATTTCATGCTGGTAGATACTGCAGCTTTCTGCCTTGTCCAAGACACCTGTGTTCCTGATAATTGACCTGGGTTGACCATTCTTATTAGTACATTTTTTTCTTATTTAGAAATTTTGAAAGGTTTAATACCACCTTTTAAATTCTATATGAAAAATATTTCCCAGATTTTATAATTTAGACCATCAACAATAACAAACAAACAAACAAAAAAAAAATCAATCTACATAGTTATAAATCCCAACCATGAATAAAAATACAGGTTTGGCTGCCTTTTGTTTAAACCATTATTTCTCCTGGTATTTATCTGTGGCCTATATCTGTTGGTATATGTGCCATGACATCTGAACTGTTAGTGTCATGCACATATGTTGTGTCTGAACTATGTTGATTTAATTCAGGAGAAACTGCGAAAGTTAAGGCATTGCAGGAATTGGAACTCTCTTTTTCTGGTTTGGATCCAGGAACCTCCTTGTGAGTTGGGTCTTCTTTAACATCGCCCATTTTCCAGTCATGAGGAGTTCTGTTGTCTTTAGTTTGATTTACTTTTCTTTTGAAACTAGGACTTGGTGCATTAGATAAGATGGTCCTCTGGCTCCCATTTATAAAGTGTCTGTTTTCATCCATAGAATCTTTCCTGGAATGGGTGAAGGTACTACTACTCCTTGGTCGGCACTGTGATCTCCTCATCCCAGTATGTCTTCTGCTTCCCCACTGGCATTTCAAAATGCGAATGAAGGCTCTCTTGAATTCCTTGCTGGAGCAGGGATAAATGATGGGGTTGATGCAGCTGTTGAAGTATCCAAGCCAAAATATAACTTTCCTCAGAGTTTCAGGTGGCTCCAGCTGTTTGAAGATTGAAGCTGGAATGAAAGAAAGGAAATGCATCAGATAATGGACTTCACATGATTTAAAGCACCACTCTATATCCATAAAGCTAATTAGCTTACTTGTAAAGAGTATCCAATCTTTATTGCATGTTATGCCAGTCACAGTAAGCCCACAGGGCTCATTATACTATGGGGCTCCTCTGCCTCCTACCCTGGTTCTCCGTGATCACCATGCACGTTCACAAGTGTGCAAGCTCTAATGACTGAGAATCAGAGGCTCAGAGAAGCCTTGTGTAATCATTTGTAGCTGGACATCTCTCAAGACCGGAAGTGATGACACTTCTGACCTTGATTGAGATGAGTTCCTGATGGCCAACAGATGTAGACAGAGATATATAAACCAGTAAATGTTTGTATACATATAACCTCGAGAAGGGCATCAAAACTACTTTAGCTCAACATAGCAGTATGGGTGCATAGATCATGCCTCAGCAGTCTCACTGCTTAATTCTCTGCCGTTTAGGAGTTAAATCACTTTTGTTTCTGTTTATGCAGCCCCAGTCATGCCTCCACTGGCTATGACACACAGCTTACATTAAAAAAAAAAGGTTTCATTTTCATTTAGATGTTAACGTCCTTTAGAAGTTTTAATTTCATGCTCTGTAAATTAAACTTTAAGCAATTCTAAATTAAACACACTGTGCAATTAGGGAGTTTAAACATTAGATGCCTCTTTAGATTAAGTATTCAGGACTTTGCAAGTCATTCAGGAAGGAGTGGCTAAGGCTATGTAAAATAAGTGATTTAAAGCCTAAATAACAGAGAACTGAGCAGTAAGAATACACTATACACCAAAACTGCTTCAATAAGCTAAAGTTACTTTGGTGCTTATGGTGTCCCATTAAAAACCCCTCAATGCTGCAAGGATTATTTATGTGGCATCTAGCCAGGCTCCTGCTAGCCAGCTCCTGCCACGTTCAAAAAATTAAAAAAGTTAAAAAAAAAACCCTAGAAGGGCCAATAATACTCCATATTACTATAAGGGAGCTTTTAAACCTCCTTATTTCCCATTAGAAAATCAGGGGGAGACTGTGAGCTTAAATAAACTAGTGGGGAGAGACAGTACCAGGCCAGCATCTGCTGTAGTCCAGTCAAGCTCCTATGCCGAGCTGCAGGAACAGCTATAGAGAGTGTAAAACTCAGTGCTGCCCCAGCACCTGTAGTGTCTGTATGTGAGGCTGCAGGAAGTAGAATAAATAATTTGCCCTCTGGCCACTAACAGCCTCTCATACAGAAAGTTGCCTTGCATACTGGGGATGAACCCTGTATAACCACTCCTGCAGCTCTTAAGCCCTATAAGCCCTTTACCATAATCCTATATTTAATTCCTCTTAAAAAGTAAACACATCATGTACCATAATATTACATTTAACCCAACATTAGACCTATAAAAAGTAATAACAAACAGCCCTTATACTAAAAGCTGTTAATCTTCATAACACGTAATACCTTTTATAATATAATAACGCTGACATTATCCCCTCTCTAACCTTAAACCCTCCCCCCCCCCTCTTTACTACAACTACATCTAACATTGTATGTAACTCTGCATGCATTCATGCATTTATACAGCAACATACACACAATGCACTCACAGATTCAAACAAAATACATTGCAAGCAGAGGAGAAATATGTAAGTACATACATTTATACATATGCAGTTGTCAAATATATATATATTTTAGATTTTTTTAGGCCTGCTATGTCCAGTTAATAAATTCATTATGCTTACTTTATCTTCCTTTTTTGGGTGTTAGGGAATAGTGGGCACCTTAGAATTTTGTGCCTACAGGGGTCTGATTTACACCAAAACCACTTTATTAAAGGACCACTCTAGGCACCCAAACTACTTCAGCTTAATGAAGTGGTCTGGGTGCCAGGTCCAGCTAGGGTTAACCCATTTTTTCATAAACATAGCAGTTTCAGAGAAACTGCTATGTTTATGAATGGGTTAAGCCTTCCCCCAAAGCCTCTAGCGTCATTGACAGCCGCTAGAGGCGCTTGCGTGCCTCTCACTGTGATTTTCACAGTGAGAGCACGCCAGCGTCCATAGGAAAGCATTATGAATGCTTTCCTATGTGACCGGCTGAATGCGCCCAGCGCTGGAAAAAGGTAAGTTTTAACCCCTTTCCCCTTTCCAGAGCCGGGCGGGAGGGGGACCCTGAGGGTGGGGGCACCCTCAGGGCACTATAGTGCCAGGAAAACGAGTATGTTTTCCTGGCACTATATTGGTCCTTTGAACTAAAGTAGTTTTGTAGGTTAAAGTGTCCCTTTAATGTTGTGGAGCTCTGTTATACACTCACACAAACAATACAGAGCTCCAAGAACAGAGGGACATTAGGATAGCAAATAGGGACAAAATATGGTCTTTACCTCCTAAATATGGACACTTGTGATGTATGCAATATGGTAGAGGCAGTGAATAAAAAACACATATATTAAAGATGCAATTTTAATTTATGTAACAAACAAGAATTTGGCACGTTATTCCCAATATTTTCCACTTACAATTGTTGCCGCTTTACCCTTTGATGATGTTATAGCCTGGGGATACTCAGTGTAAATATAATTAGGAATAAGGTTTCATAGAATTTCTAAACATCTTACACACTGTAATCTGACACAAAAACAAACACATGGATGCTAAAAGGCAAGTACATTCTGTACTTTGATGTTTACATTTAAATCCTTTACAGGATTATAGAAATCTGAAAATGTAAATTGTGATCCCTCTTGCACATAAAAGTGGCTAGCATAGATTTTTTTTTCTCATATGTTACTTACAATGCTCCATCATATTCAGCAGAGCACAACCGCCTTGATTTTAGATCCATGTCCTGCAGTTCCAGGGTTATAATCTATCCCAAGAAACCAGTAGCCAATAAATGCCCAATCTGTATATTCACAATATGGTCCGTACAAGTAGCATTTTTCCTATTTTTGCGTGCACCATTTGTGTTAGCTTTGTAAGCAAATCTGTGATGTTTATAGTAATCCATACGTTAACTTTTTCAGTTGTGGAATTGAAAGCCACAAACAACACTCTAGGTTTTTAAAATAAAGCACACACATTTGTTAAAGCACATCTGTCATTTTGCAGGTAATGCCTTTAAATTAATTATCTTTTGCTCCTCCATATATCCTTGTTTTTATTGTATTGCAATTCAGCTTGGAATTTTATTTATCATAAGAAAAAAATGTTGTTTTTTCCGATGCGGCTCATGATCTTTGGCAATTTTTGGAAATGGGAAGGCCTGATAAGCAGGAACTACATATCCATTTTATCTAGAGCAATTCCATCCAAACGGGAGGAAATTGATAGGCCAAGAGAACATTATGCACTAACATTATTTAAAATTGTCTCTGTATACCCTTTCTTGAAACAGTACATTTGCTACATTTTAATTTCAACTTTTTAAACTTGTTTTCCAGATAATCCTTTTTAAATGTCTTAGTTTATAATTATTACAATTGTTGTTAAAGAAGCACTGAAAACATCATAACCACTTCAGGGTGCTCTGGTGCCAGGATTGCCCTGGCACTGCCCACCTCCATGTAAGTAGACAAACTAATTGACTTTGTACCTGGGTTCCATTTGCCTTTGCCACTTGAGGGTCCCCGGGGCACACCAGGAGCGTGCACTGTAGCAGTTATGGACCTTGGAGTATTCCTTTAATTATACCAATTTCTTAATAAACAAGACTAAACTACGAGGGATCACGGGATAACCAAACAAAATAAATACACAAGAAGGCATGCACTCATGCCAGCTCGTTAATCCACAGGTCTGGCACTGTTGAGCAAGATTTATTAATATGATCTAGTGTTCCATATGTCTAGACAAGGTTAGTCAGTCAGTTCTGCAAGTGTTCTAAGTCCTAAAAAGTTTTGTATTTCTTTTACTGGAATATAATAAATAAAATCAAGTTCAAAACCGTAAAACAATTATCATTGTGATCTAGTGGGAGGCATACATTATTCAGTGAATAGTGAGGTCTTGGATGGAACACCCTTGGCTGTGCAGATAAATACAACTTTGCCTGTTTGGAGTACAGAGTTATAGATTAAATGTCCAAGAACTTCATATCTAAAAACATTCATGTTGCTGCTCTTAAGGGGGAAATTGTGATGTAGATTGTCATTCCCTGACCAGCCGTTGACCCCCTGGAGACTAGTGATAGAAACAATCGCTGTCATAATTTCTAGAGAAAGAAGAGTTCAGAATGATCTCCAAGTCCACACTATATTATTTTTCTTCAAATCAGTCTTTTATTCTCATTTTGCAATCTTACGTAAGACTGTCTAATCAGAGTTCCTGGTGCTCCATGCCATTCATTATCTTCATCAAAAATAAAAAGTATCAGTTTCCTAACGTTTCCTACCAGTTCCAATTCCAAAATACTGTGTTGACTACTGAGCTAAGAGAACTATTTTTACATCTCCATAAATAAAATAACAGGAATCCAAAATGGGGCTAAACTTCAAAGTCCTTATCAGTTGGAACCCATTTTTTGGCGCCTATTCCCTTTTACTCTATGCTATTTATAACGTATCTTTACCACCCCTTACTCTTTATGTATCTCTCAATCCCGTTACCTTTTGTATGCCTTTTAATGCCCCCTTTTACTCCTTGTGTGTGTCTTACTACTAGACTTGGGCAGTCTTATTCAGAAGATTTACCAACTAATGAAATATTTAGTTTCTTTCGGTCATTTAGTCAGCATCTGAATGTGAATGGCATAAATTACAGAATTTCTAAATGACTGAATGGTTCACTGACCAAATTTTATTTGGTAGCTTTCAGGCATACTGGCCACTTTTATACCTCTTGCCATGTTGCATGTGGGGGCATGTCTGCTAAACAACAAGCAGCTGGTGGCTACCTGCTGTAATAAAAATAAGCTAGCAACTGGGCAGCTATTGCTACTTGTTGCTAGTATGTTGTCATATACCCATCTGGCCCCACAGTGAGGCTAACATAATTAATATAAATCAAATAAAGTACCCCACTGTGCCTCCAAACTAGAGCTCATGCAGTTGGCACGTGGTGTCCCATGCCAAGCCCCACTTGTGATCACTGGACATGGGAGCCTAAATTAAAAAAGGAGGTGAACAGATCACATTTAATAAAAACAAAATACGGTCATGGACAGAGAGTGGGAGCTACTCACTAAAGGTGGAGCCCTAATGTACCCACCTCAGTCCCAATTGCAGGAGGTGGGGATTTAATAATTATATAGGGGTTGGGGAACCTAATATTGATAAGTGGAGACTTGGGGGATTCATAGGTCAGGGCTCTAATACTGATAAGGGGGGGATCTAGCTGTGACGGAGCTTCTGTACTTCGACTGAGTACCTCCGCTAGGTCAGCTTCCTCACTATTACCAGGGAACTCTGAAACAGTTCATACCCAGTTGATGTAGCTTGACTGAGATCTCTGATGACCTCTTCACTGGACTAGGCAGCAGTTATTAGAGTTTAGAAGACCTTCTCTCCTGTAAGGCAGAGACTATACCTTTCCCCCCCACAAGTTAGATGAGTCTGAGTGCAGGGAGAAGAAATATTTGACTGTACAGAACACAACTATTTATACAGAACAGTGTTGACTATCCATGCATGGGGACCTCCATGAAAAGCAATGTACAGTACAATTGTCACTCCCAGGCGCCACTCTGTCTTAGGACTCAATTACATTATCCTCAGCTAAGACAAACAGTTCCCCGCTGTGCCCTACAGGCACTGGGCACAACATGTCTGCCAGAACCCACTTTCCATGGACCTAGCTGTCCAAATTCTCCTGATTGGAGAATCTGCACCTGAATTACAGTGTTTGAAAGTGATGAGACACTCAATCAAATTCTTCTGGAGAGACCTAAAATTAAATATAGGGATGTCCCAAATTTAAAGTGCAATCTCACTCAGAACCATTTTTCTTTGAATAAAACTATTAAAAACCCATGTAATGAATCTGGGGGATTTTATGGATGTTGGATGTGTGGAGCTTGCAAGAATACAAGAAGCTCCAAACGCAATATAAAAGAATTCCAACATCCTCAAGATAAGAACCAAAATTTTAAAATCAGAGAGATTATTACATGTCACTCTAAACATGTAATTTACATGATAAAATGTACATGTAATCTAGCCTACGTTGGGCGCAGTACTCGCCCCCTGCAGGTTAGAATAGAAGAACATGTACGGAATGTCGGAAATGGCTATATAAAAGATAGTCTAGTGTTACATTTTAAAATCAAACATCACAGTGACCCGAGCCAAATTCATTTCTTGGGTATTCAGAAAGTTAATTTTAATTGGAGGGGAGATTATATAATTAAACAAATGGGACAAACAGAAATTAAGTGGATTTTTTATTTAAATACAATGCAACCAAATGGCTTGAACAATGATTTTGAGCTGTGCCACTTCTTGCAATAACACATTTTTTGTTCATTCTTCCCACCATATTTTTTATATTTTTTTATATTTTATCTAAAAATACTTTTTTATAAACTTCTACAATATTTTTATTTATTTTTATATACTTCTTTTATATTCTGCTCAATTTCCATATACATCCCTCTATTTTGCACAGGGTTATAGGTGTCAAGTTTCAATTCAATATTATATGTGTCAAATCTCAAAATTCAAACCTTTAATTTATCAAATAGGTATCTGCTATAACACTCTCTATGTAAACGAGACATTTATGGACTAATATCTGTTGAGAACGGACATATTCACGTAACAAGAGCTGCCCATACGTAAGATGGCTACCTTAACTTCAAAGGAAAATGCGCAAATATGGTGCTTTAAAATCTAATGAAGACATGCGCACATGTAACACCAGAACGTCAAGAGGGGCAAACCCTCAATAGACGTCACATCCAGTTTGATACATCACTTCCGGGTCCCGGGTTCCCGAGATATTAGCAACAGCTGTGATATACACACCTCCAAACATCTATATTGCGATTGGCCGCCAAGGGAATAGGACGACCAATCAGATTAAGAATACAGGCATTTAAGCACAACAAAAGCCATGCATTTGTTCTGTACAGTGCAAGCAAATTTAATAACATGCTTGCACTGTGTTTCCTTGCAACTTGTCTCTGGTGTCTGTATAAATGGATACATGGAGACAAAAGGGCCAGGAAAGAGTATTGTGCATGTGTTTTGAGCCTGCTTGTGGGATTGCGTGTGTGTAGAGTGAGCCGGTTGTGGTGTGGTATTGTGTAATAAGGTCGGTTTTAGTTGTGTTTTGTTTTTGGTGTAATGTAATGCATATGTGGCTAGGGGCTGTAGAGAATGTGTGTATAGGGGATGTAGTAAGTGTGTGCAAACAGGCTATAGTGTGTGTGTGTATAGGTGATGTAGTGTTTGTAGGGGTTGTAGAGAGTGTGTGTTTAGGGGTGTAGTATGTGTTTGTTTACAAGGAATCTAGTGTGTGTATAAGGGATCCAGAGAGTGTATGTTAGGAATGTAGTGTGTGTGTGTAGGTGGTGCAGTGTGTGTATACAGGAGTCTAGTGTGTGTTTAAAGGACCCAGAATGTGTAGGAGATCTAGTGAGTGTGTGTATATAACAGATTCAGAGTGTATAAAGGGATTTAATGTGTGTATATGATCCAGAGTTGGGTAAGGGATCTAGTGTGTTTCTGGAATGTAATGTGTTTAGGAGTGCAGTATGTGTGTGAGGGGTGCTGTAGTATATATATATATATATGAAATATAAATATGTTTGGAAGTATTGTGTGTGTGCGTGTGTGTTTGGTGCAGTTTGTTGGGGTTCTGTGTGTATGTGTGAGGGGTGAAGTGGGTGTCTGTGAGGGATGTAGTGTGTATGTGAAGGGTGCAGTATGTGTGTGATGGATGCTTTGTTTGAGGGGTGATGTGTGTGAGGGTGCTGTGTGTGATGTGTGGGTTATGTGTGTGAGGGTGCTGTTTACGATGTGTGTGAGGGTTCTATGTGTGAGGGTGCTGTGGGTGAGGGTGCTGTGTGTGATGTGTTTAAGGGTGCTGTGTGTGAGGGTGCTATGTGTGAGGGTGCTGTGTGTGATTCGTGTGTGCGGATGATGTGTGTGATGTGTTTAAGTGTGCTGTGTGTGAGGGTGCTGTGTGTGATTCGTGTGTGCGGATGATGTGTGTGAGGGTGCTGTGTGTGATTTGTGTGTCGGGTGATGTGTGTGAGGGTGCTATGTGTGATGGTGCTGTATGTGAGAGTGCTGTGTGTGATTTGTGTGTGTGGGTGCTGTGTGGGGTGCTATGTGTGGGGTGCTGTGGGTGAGGGTGCTGTGTGTGATGTGTTTAAGGGTGCTGTGTGTGAGGGTGCTGTGTGGGGGCTATGTGTGATGTGTTTAAGGGTGCTGTGTGTGATGTGTTTAAGGGGTGCTGTGTGGGGTGCTATGTGTGGGGTGCTGTGTGTGATGTGTGTGGGGTGCTATGTGTGATGTGTTTAAGGGTGCTGTGTGTGTGAGGGTGCTATGTGTGAAGGTGCTGTGGGTGAGGGTGCTGTGTGTGATGTGTTTAAGGGTGCTGTGTGTGTGTGAGGGTGCTGTGGGTGAGGGTGCTGTGTGTGTGTAAGGGTGCTGTGTGTGTGATGTGTGTGAGGGTGCTGTGTGTGATGTGTGAGGGTGCTGTGTGATTTGTGTGTGTGGGTTATGTGTGTGAGGGTGCTGTGTGTGATTTGTGTGTGTGGGTGCTGTGTGTGCATTTGCCCGGTATGCCCGATGGCCAGTCCGGGCCTGCCTGCAAACCACTGGGCCAAGAATCTGGAGAGGGTTTGGTATGACCTTACATACCCCCGCTGTTGAGACCTAAGCCTATCCTAGTAAGGCTCTAGACCATGTGAGTTTGATATATCTCCTCTATACCATATCCAGACTTTATTGACATACTGCACCATTATATGTTAAATTTTTCTGTTTTAGACAATATTGTCTTTATATATCCCCACGAGTGGGAAAATAGTGTCATCTGACCTCCCTAATATACAGTGGGGTAAGCAAACTTTATTAGCGCTCCACTGAGTGACCCTCTCTTTGGTGGTGTGGTCCACCGGGTTCACCTTTTTGACATATTTCTTTGTGTAAAGTTAGAAAATTTAACACATGTGTTGAGCTGCTGTACATTCTTTGTGTATCTATCATTAAGCGCCTTTTTACACTGCACAGAGCACTTTTACTTTGAAAGTTTTACCTGGTCATAGCTATTCTCCGATCAGGTGAATAATTCAAGGCGAGCGTTGGCTTAGTCTCGGTCTTACAAAATAGGTTCCTAGACCTCTGGGGTGGGGAGAGCTCTCAACCCCCAGGTATCTTCCGATGCCTCCTTGACTCCACAACCTCTTCTCCAAATAGCGCTCTATTTGGAGATCAGGGGATCGAGCAAAACCCACTTAAACATTAACCGGAACTCAGCGCAGTCCCGATCCAAGGAACAGTTCCAGAGTTTTCAGGGTATCTCCCCGTCTGGTGTTTGATGTGTAAACATGATCTGGATGGGAAGCACAGTAAACATCCTGGGCCCCCACACCGTTTTCCACAGTGAGAATAGCCCATTTTACAGGCTGTTGGGACCATGCCCATACTCTTTGGGCAGTAGGCTGGTCTTCAAACGTCTCCAATAGTCCGTGGCACAGGATCTTCTGTCACACTAGTCTACCCCATAAAAGTGGTGGGTGGGAGCTCTAAAATTTTTTATTTAACTGGGGTGGACATGCTATTCTATAATATGAATAGGACCCTGGGCAAAGAATTTTGTTGGGCCCCCTGGGCCCTGCGACCCTCCCAATACCCCCTGCCCCCCAATTAAGACCAACCCCCAATCACACTGACATACTGACACATACACACACAGACAGACATATTAAAACATTCACAGATACATATTTACACACACATACACTGACACACAAATATATACTGGCAGACATATTGGCACACATTCAGACATACTGACACACACAGACACATACACTGACATATACTGACACTCACACAGACACTGACAGAAATACTGACACACATACCGACACATACACTGATAGACGTATTGACACACACACAGACACACTGACACACACACAGGCATACTGACACACACAGACAGACATACTGACACACACACAGACATACTGACATACACACAGACATACTGACACACACCCACACAGACATACTGACACACACAGACATGCTGACACACACACACAGACATACTGACACACACAGACATGCTGACACAGACAGACATACTGACATACACACAGATATACTGACACACACAGAAATGCTAACACACACACAGACATGCTGACACACACACAGACATACTGACACACACACTGACATACTGACACACACACACAACTACCCTTACCTTTTCTGGAGAGTGGTTTCCCTGGGGTCCAGTGGCAGGCTGAGGCAGTTGGGAGTTCTCCTCTGAAACTCCCCTCCTCCCTGCCTTCCTCCTCCTGTGCGGCTCTGATCTCGGGTGGGAGGAAGTGATGCGCGGCACTCACTTCCTCCCAGCCGGCTGCCAAACAGGAAGGGGCCCGGTCAAGCTGTTTAAGCGTCACAGCGCCCGACCGGGCCCCTGCTGACAAATGCCCACTGGGTGGCCCTCTTTAGCGTGCGGGACGGTGCGGCTCTGTGCAGCCGCACCGCCGGGTCCAAGGGGGGCTGCGCTAATCGCCGGGCCCACGGGGCAGTTGCTCTGGGGCCCCCCAGGCGCAATTGGGCCCAGGTTAGCTGCCCCGTTTGCCCCGCACTAAAGACGTCCCTGATTGCCACCCTCCCCCATATAAATGGCATGATACAAAACCTCCTTCAGGTGGCTGTAGGTCCCCAAACTCCTAGCCATCCCCGTTAAATGAAACACACTTAACCCACTCACCCTAATAATATGGGGGGACGGGACATAAAACTAATACTTGTAAAAAATTACTTCAAATCTTCTATTCATCAGCCCTAAAAAAGTAATATGGAGCAACTATTAAACGAAAAAAAATACAAATTACAAAAAGAGCTGCTAAAAAAATCTAATGCAATAAAATGAATCAAACTTCATCCTGTAGTGTCACGGCACATGCTGAGCTTGTATAGCAGGAAAAGCCCTTAAATTGGCTTTCCCATGCTTTGAAAACTTAGTCTGAGTGCTCTGACTGATATTGTATAGCGTGGGAAAAATTCCTATGCTATGCAATATCAATCCAAGCTTTCTAATATGGGGGTCACAGTGACACTCGTAGGATTTTTTTTTTTCTGTTGGCTAGCAAGCACTGGCCAGGTGCCACATTGTTAACTCTTGTGCTACTGAGGTTTCATATGACTATTTATGTCATATGACATCACCGCTGGGGGTCTGATGGCTGGGGGACGTGGCCATCTTAATCCGACAGGGTCCTCTTCGGCGCTATCACTACACTATTCTCGCTCATGCGCAAGAGTACTGCATTAAGGTCTATGGAGGATCCTGCGAGACCTTGGATCCTCCATAGACACAGAAAATTATCTGCAGCTGTCACTGGTGATAGCTGTCAGGATTGACTCTTAGACTCTGCCCTGAGGCCCTACTTTGTCTCCTTTTATCAGTGAAATTTCAACACAGTCAAAATTAGTTTTTCATAAAGATTCCATGTTTATGAATTAACAATTTTTTGGGGAGATGAAAGTATCGTTTTAACCCCCTTCTGTAGGGGGATGCAAAAAAGAGGAAGTAAGGAGCAGAAGGCAGAAGAAGCTGCCATGCTCATTTGTATGAGTATGGAGTGTATGTGTGATGTAGTGCGTGTGAATATAGGGGCTGTGATGTGTATGTGTGTGTTTGGGCACACAGGGGCTATAGTATATATGTAGGGGCTGTAGTTTGTATGTACAGGGGCTCCTGGGTGTTTGTTTGTACAAGGACTGTTGTGTATGCATGTAGGGGATGTAGTGTGTGTATGTAGGGGACACAGTGCATGTGGTGCATCTGTGGGGTGTGCTAAGAGGACTATGAATACAGAAAAAGGAGTCTAAGATAGGGCTTAACTTCAAAGTCTATATGTAATGGAAACCCTTTGTATCTACAGTAGGTCTAGACTGTGTGTCCCTGCAGGCTTTTCAGTCTTTCCAGAGAAAACCTCTAGGTGCACTCACTCAGAAGGCAACTAGATGTGTTTCCTGAGTCATTGCTGCACAATGTGCAGTACTGATGCACAATGTCTCCACATTCTGCATGGAGACTCTGAATGTTCCTCATGAGATGCATTGATTCAATGCATCTCTATGAGGAGATGCTGACTGGTGCCATATTTTACAGCGGAGTGGGGCTGCAACCAGCCTCAAAGAGACTAGCACGGAGCTGAAATAAAGGTCATTTTAGAGTGGCCTTTTATTGTGGCAAGCCTAAGGCAGACCTTTGCAATAATCATGTTGCGTAATCAGCATCTTGATATGGCACACCTGTGAGGTGGATGGATTATCTCGGCAAAGGAGAAGTGCTCACTAACACAGATTTAGACAGATTTGTGAACAATATTTAAGAGAAATAGGCCTTTTGTGTACATAGAAAAAGTCTTAGATCTTCGAGTTCAGCTCATCAAAAATGGGGGCAAAAACAAAAGTGTTGCGTTTATAATTTTGTTCAGTGTATTAACATTACACTAGAATAATCAACCCATTCAACAGTCTTACCAGCATATGTGTATAGTTGGATACAAAGTTAGATGCAGAACGAAGAAACCTTATTATATTATTATAGTACATTCTTTATTCGTCACCAAAATACAATTGCAGGGTTGTAACTTACTGTAACATTGTAAGAAGCAAATACTGCTTCTGCAACATCAGAAGAGATAATGACCCAAAGATTCAGCATTTATCGTTGGAGTTTTAAATATTCTTAACTTGCAGTATTACATCCTAAATTAAATATATATATATATATATATATATATATATATCATGGACCCCATAAGCACTTACATAACATGAATGCAGGATATGTGATGATTAGCAAAACATTACTAGAATGGGACCTGATGGAATACACCCAAAGTTATTAAAAGAGCATAGTGGTGTACTAGCAAAACCATTAACAGATTTATTTAACCAATCATTGTTAACATGAGTAGTCCCAGAAGATTGGAAGTTAGTGATTGTTGTGCCCATTCACGAGAAAGGTAGTAGGGAGGAGTTGGGCAACTACAGGCCAGTAGTGGGGAAAGTAATGGAAACCATATTAAAGGATAGGATTGTGGAACATCTAAAAACACATGGATTTCAAGATGAGAGACAACATGGGTTTACTTCAGGGAGATCATGCCAAACTAATCTTATTGATTCTTTTCATTGGGTAACTAAAATAATAGATCAGGGTGGTGCAGTAGACATCGCTTACCTAGATTTCAGTAAGGCTCTTGACACTGTTGCACATAGAAGGCTTATCAATAAATTGCAATCTTTAAGTTTGGATTCCAATAATGTTGAATGGGTAAGGCAGTGGCTGAGTGACAGGCAACAGAGGGTTGTAGTCAATGCAGTATATTCAAAGCTTGGGCTTGTCACCAGTGGGGTACCTCAGGGATCTGTACTTGGACCCATTCTCTTTAATATTTTTATTAGTGATATTGCAGGAGGTCTTGATGGTAAGGTATGTCTTTTTGCTGATAATACTAATATGTAACAGGGTTGATGTTCCAAGAGGGATAAGCCAAATGGCAAATGATTTAGGTAAACTAGAAAAATGGTCAGAGTTGTGGCAACTGACATTTAATGTGGATAAGTGCAAGATAATGCATCTTGGACGTAAAAACCCAAGGGCAGAGTACAGAATATTTGATAGAGTCCTAAACTCAACATCTGAGGAAAGGGATTTAGGGGTGATTATTTCGTATGACTTAAAGGTAGGCAGACAATGTAATAGAGCAGCAGGAAATGCTAGCAGAATGCTTGGTTGTATAGGGAGAGGTATTAGCAGTAGAAAGAGGGAAGTGCTCATGCCATTGTACACAACACTGGTGAGACCTCACTTGGAGTATTGTACACAGTACTGGAGACCGTATCTTCAGAAGGATATTGATACTTTAGAGAGAGTTCAGAGAAGGGCTACTAAACTGGTTCATGGATTGCAGGATAAAACCTACAAGGAAAGGTTAAAGGAACTTAACAATTAGATTGGAGGAAAGACAAGGCAGGGGGAATATGATAGAAACATTTAAATACACAAAGGGAATCAACACAGTAAAGGAGGAGACCATATTTAAAAGAAGAAAAACTACCACAACAAGAGGACGCAGTCTTAAATTAGAGGGGCAAAGGTTTAAAAATAATATCATGAAGTATTACTTTACTGAGAGGGTAGTGGATGCATGGAATAGCCTTCCAGCTGAAGTGGTAGAGATTAACACAGTAAAGGAGTTTAAACATGCGTGGGATAGGCATAAGGCTATCCTAACTATAAGATAAGACTAGGGACTAATGAAAGTATTTAGAAAATTGGGCAGACTAGATGGGCCGAATGGTTCTTATCTGCCATCACATTCTATGTTTCTATGTTTCTATTAGAAAAGAAAAAAGAGGAACCCTTTCAGTTTTGAATTCAACTTAAAATACTGGAAGCATTGCAATAAAATATAAGCAGTAATTAGCATGTTTTCCATAGAACTTCTGCAGGAGAAGAAGTTGGAAGTCTGTAGAATAAAGCACAGCCTATGAGTGACCATGTTCATAGACTGATGGTCTAAGACTCTAACCTCATGATTTTCCTTGAGGAAGAAACTGGAAGGAGGAGATGAGGTTGTGAGTCAGGTACTACATAAAACTAGTGGCCAAGTATACCATGCAGTGGCGTACTAAGGGGGTGCGGGGGGTGGCGGTCCGCCCCGGGTGCCAGCAGATTGGGGGGTGCCATGACCAGCCCCGCCGCCCCCCCCCCCCATGCTGCAGCCGCCCGAGCGCTCTGTATTGAGCCTCAGGCGGCTGCAGCTTTGCCCGGGCGGTGCGTAAATGAGGGCGGACCGCACCGCCCGGGCGCAGCCTGAGGAGAGGGGCTGACAGGAGGGCAGCGCTCAGAGCTCCCTCCTG
This sequence comes from Pelobates cultripes, assembly GCA_933207985.1. NCBI lineage: Eukaryota > Metazoa > Chordata > Amphibia > Anura > Pelobatidae > Pelobates > Pelobates cultripes. The sequence goes on along the minus strand of OW240914.1, from coordinate 212,499,139 downwards.
TCAG
>OW240914.1:212480550-212499035 GCA_933207985.1 Pelobates cultripes | reverse complement strand
TGTGTGTGTGTGACTGTCTGACTGCCTGCTTGTGTGTGTCTGCCTGCCTGTGTATGTGACTATCTGCCTGCCTGCCTTTGTGTGAATGTCTGACTGCCTGTGTGTGACTGTTTGCCTGTGTGTGTGTGTGTGTGTGACTGTCTGCCTGTGTGTGACTGTCTGTCTGTGTGTGTGACTGTCTTCTTGTGTGTGACTGTCTGCCTGTGTGTGTGACTGTCTGCCTGTGTGTGACTCCAATTGTGTGTTTTGCTGTTGCTGTGCCGTTGTGTGCGCCTGTATGTGACTATCTGCCTTTAACTGAGTGTGTGTGTGCCTATCAGCGTGGGTGAGTGTCTGCATGCCTGTAACCGAGTGTGTATGACTGTCTGCTTGTGACTGTGTGTGTGACTTTCTGCCTGTGACTGTGTGCCTGTAACTGTTTGTGATTGTGTGGCTGTAACTGTGTGTGACTGTCTGCGTTTAACTGTGTGTTTGACTCTGTGACTGTCTGCCTGTAATTGAGTATGTGTGGCTGTCTTCCTGTAACTGTGTGTGTGTGACTGTCTGCCTATAATTGAGCGTGTCTGACTGTCTGCTTGTAACTGTTAGTGTGACTGACTGCCGGTGCCTGTGTGTGTGACTGTATACATGCAACTTGGTGGAGGGGTGCTGTGAAGACTTTTCGCACAGGGCGCCTAATAGCCTAAGGCCCGGCCCTGGAGCTAGTTTTCGAATGAAGGGGTGCTGAACCAGGAGCACCCGGGGAAAGCTGCTAATGGCGGATGGGGAGGTTAACTCCTGAACGGCGTCCCCGACCTAGGCCATAGTGGGTGGGCAGGAGGCCAGCTTCCACACTCCTCCAGGACACTCTTCCATGGTAAAGAGCGTTTGTCACAGTGTGAAACATGCCCAGTCTGTAACCTTCCCGTCCTCTGTCACACTAAATGTTATTTTTCAATTTTTGGATATTTAATAAATGCGATTTTACTGCTTGTGTGGACACAGATATTATGGATGTAATATTACATGCAGGAGGTTGAGGTGCTGTGGGGTCCAACTTTTGCTGTGGGGCTTACCTACTAAATGTTTTGCTTTACCAGCAATTCACCCAGCATAGGGAGTACATACAGGCATAGTCCAGGCCAATAACAATTGAAGAGTCTATATCAAACATGGAATTTGTTTCCCCTTAAGCCTTTTCTGTGACAGTTGCATAAACACACTAATTTCATCAGTTTCAGCTTCTTGGACTTGGGGGGGAAATGGTTTTCTGTATGCTGCAGAACTTATAGTAAAGATGTCGGCTTTGTTCAAGTACTATTTCTTCATTCCTATTTTTACATATTAAACGCTATTTTATATCCCTTCTCTTTTCTGTTCTGTGGTCTCCTTTCTACTTATGTGCTTCCCCCGACACATGCACATTACACTCCTAGACACAGAGATACACACTAACAGATACGCACTTTTAGATACACACACCAAGATACATACTGCCAGATACACACATGCACGCATTCAAGAATACTCACTACCTTTTGCACACACAGACACAAATTTTCAAGCACACACAGATACAGACTGCCAGACACACAAATATACACATTGTCAGACACACACATAACAATAAACAATGCAAGACATACAAACACAATACACAGAATCACTCAAGAATGCACACTGCCCGATACGTGCACACTCACACACAACTTGTTTTTTCACACATCTGTTAATAATATTTGTTGGTTGAAATGAACTGCAGAGAATGCACACTACAATTATGGGAAGATTAGCAAAATGGTCTTTCAAGGATGAATATATTATGAATTATAAATGCATGTGCATTGCTCATAGCTAGAATGCATTCAAATGTGTTAGTATTGAAAATAAAGATGTCAACAAATAAATAAGTAAAAAGTGGAACCAAATCCATAACAGTTTTCTGATCAACATGTTTGTAAACAACAAGGATGCAAATGTTTGAAGTACAGGAATAGATTTTGTACAATATCTAAAGCCAAACATGGCAACCATCGTTATCTCAACGTACCCAGATGAACCACGCCCGCACTGCGGTTCTGTGGGGACTGTACTCCATTAAGTCTGCAATTCTTTTCCTCCCCTTCCCTTCTCTAGGTACCAAGTGGAGCAAAATACCTGTTGTTTGTGGCCATTCCTTTTTATTTAAAAATGTATATAGTTAAAGCTATATTATTTAACACCAGGGATGTGCAAGAAAATAATTTACTACATGTGCTTATCATCTAAAGTTAGGTACAAATGACATAGAGGCAAAGTGACTCATGAACCTAAGTGGGCATTTGGATAGAGAGTTGGAAACAGGTAGCACTGCTGAGGCGATGTGAGTCACAAAGGAAAATGCCATCAAATAAATTACACAAATTAATGTTAACAACCACTGAGTCTTCTTTGTAGAAAATGAAACAAAAAAAATCTGTCCGGAGACGCTTTGTCACATCAGCCCACATTATTTGGCATATGGGCAACATCACATATTGGTCTGTTTGATTCATGGTTGACACACTCCATGCATGCCACCACTGGACTACTGTAATTTTTATTAAGATTGATTGAACAGCACACACACAAATGTATACAGGTTTATATCTTACAAGTCTACTTAAAATCACCTTTCTTAGCAAATACATGTGGGGCTTTGGTAACACCATATGTAATTACCATGATAAGCCTACCACTGCATTAAAATACCCCAATATCGATGGATCCTACACTAGTTTTAACATGGAAAGTAAGCATGCTAACTACAATACTTCCTGCTTAAACTGCTTCCAGAGACTCTCTGTAAATGCATACCTTTCTATGGGCACCTCCAAAGGGGTACCTGGAGTAGAGGGGCTGGGTGCTCAACCCAAACGGAATCTGATCTGGATTTCAAATATACACAATACACAAATATTATACATATGCACACTTTTATTTGTCTGACAGGAGACTGTTCTGGTCAGGGGTATTGCAAGGTTCAAGAAGCACCTGTGGTTTGTGCCCAAAAGAAAAGGGAATGATCCATACACTAACAGATAGAAGGGGATATGTAATGACATATCCTTACTTTTCTATATAATGTCCCCTCCTCTCTGCCCATAAACAGTGGCTGCTTCTGTTCTCTGGGATGAAAGTCTAGCTGGAAACAAGCACAAACAGCACGGACAGGTATTCAATGTGATCACACTATGATGTCTAACAAAGCAGTGTGTTGCAAAGTTCTGTTACCCAGCCTTTATCTGTCCGGGGGGCACCAACCCCACCATCAAATAGCATATCTGAGCCCTATACTACTGATATTTCTTTTTATAATAGATGGCTGTGTAGAGAAGCACTTGCCTTATGATAAAGAATAATAAAAAAAAATACACAAATCATCCTGCCGTCTCCACCATCTGTAGAGATTCAGGGCTAAAGAGCACCACATTCATGTCTTCAGCCCCCAAAGCGTTACACCTAGCAACACATATGGTTCTACTGATCTGTGGAAAATTGTGAGTACGGGCCAAGTTAGTCTCCTCTATTTTACATATTAATTTGATTTACATTTGAAATGAATGAAAAATAATTAGAGTTTCTGTGATCAAATTGCATACTAATTGCTTAATATGTCAGAACATACTCCAGCATTCAAACCACTCTCTCACCTTTAGTTTAAACATGTTCAGGATTGCCTAAGATTGTTAGGAGCTTTATTTCTGAGTGACAGGTGCTACCATTTGAATGGCAGTAGCTGAAATATCTGTCTCTGGATCTGTATCTTCCATTAATTTCAGACAGGTTTGGTACACTACACTATCCTTAACATAATCCCCTACCCTAACTTTAACAATTAAAGGGACACTATAGTCACCCAGACCACTTCAGCTCAATGAAGTGGTCTGGGTGCTAGGCAGGGGCGTACCTAGGGCACCCGGGGCGGTTCCTGGGTTTGGCACCCCCCTCCCCCCCAAAAAAAACTACTAAATTATTTTTTTACATTTAAAAAAAATTTATTGAACAAATTTGTAAACTTTTTAAAACCCCTGCCCCCTCTACAAAATCCCTGCACCCCCTCACACACAGTTACAGGCAGACAGTAACACACAGTTACAGGCAGTCACACGCACACAGTCACATGCAGACAGTCACACATATAGTCACAAGCAGTCATACACACAGTTACAGGTAGAGAGTTACACACAAACACAGTCAGTTACAAGCAGTTACACACAGTCACGCACACTGTTACAGGCAGACAGTCACATATACAGTCACACACACGGTCACAGGCAGACAGTCATAGTTATACACATAGTTATAGCCACAAACACACACAGTTACAGACAGTTACACACACAGTCAGTTACAGGCAGCCACGCACAAAGTTACATGCAAACAGTCACAGGCAGACAGTAACACACAGTTACAGGCAGCATCACACAGTCACAGGCAGACTGTCACACACAGTCACAGACAGTCACACACACACAGCTACAGGCATGCAGTCACACACACACACACACACACAGTTACAGGTAGACAGTTACGCACATACACACAGTTACAGGCAGACTGTTACACACACACACACACACGCACACACACACAGTTACATGCAGACAGTTACACACACACATATTTACAGGCAGACAGTTATACACACACACAAGGCAGACAGTCACACACACACACACACACACACAGTTACAGACAGTCACACACACACAGTTACAGACAGTCTTACACACACACACACACACACACACACAGTTACAGTCTCACACACACAGCCACACACACACACACACACAGTTACAGACAGACAGTCACACACACACACATGTGGTGACAGACAGTCTCTGCCACTACACACACACAGTTTCAGGCAGACAGTTACACACACACACAGTTACAGACAGACAGTCACACACACACACACACAGTTACAGACAGACAGTCTCACACACACACACAGTTTCAGGCAGACAGTTTTACACACACTCAAACACACAGTTTCAGGCAGACAGTTACACACACACACACACAGTTACAGACAGACAGTCACACACACACACAGTTACAGACAGACAGTCTCACACACACACACACACAGTTTCAGGCAGACAGTTACACACACACATACACACACATAGTTTCAGGCAGACAGTTACGCACACACACAAACACACAGTTTCAGGCAGACAGTCTGACACACACACACAGTTTCAGGCAGACAGTTACACACACACACACACACACACAGTTTCAGGCAGACAGTTACACACACACACACTCTTATACTTACAGACAGTGTGGGCTGGAGGAGTGGATTCATGGAAGTCCTTCCCTGGCTGGAGTTGGAGGTGCACGGATTTCTGCTTGCTGCATCTCAATGTGCAACAGTTACAGCAGCTTGTAAGGGCCATGTTAAGCCACGCCCCCGCTCACGGTTAGGCTCCGCCCCGAAACGGCCATAGCTCCGCCCCTTCCTCCTCCTGTGCGGCCAGTTTAGCGTGTTGGTCTCCGTGTGAGCTGTGTGACACCCCAGCTGCCATGGGGCACAGCTCACACAGCCAGGGGCGTATTAGCCGCGAGGCAAACAAGTCATTTGCCTTGGGCGGCATTTTTCAGGGGGCGGCAAAAAACGCCGCCCCGAAATGCCCAGGGCAAATGCCTTGTTAGCCTTGCGGCTAACAGACATACCGGGCGGGCGGCTGGCGAGGGAGCTCTTCCTCTGAGCGGTCTGCTCAGCTCCCTCGCGCGCCGCAGAGTGAGGCTGGGAGCCGGAATATGACGTCATCTTCCGGCTCCCAGCCTCACTCTGGCGCGTGAGGGAGCTGAGTAGAGTGCTCAGAGGAAGAGCTCCCTCGCCAGCCGCCCGCCCAGCCCAGCGCCGCCCAGTCCGACCGGCAGCCACTGGACCACCAGGGTCAGACACACACACACAGAGAGAGACCCCACCCCCGCACTCCCAAAGGTAAGGAGGTTGGGGGGGGGGTTTAAATTAAAAAAAAAGTTAGTGAGTGATTGTGTGTGTGTCTGACTGTGTGTGTGTGTTTTTGTGTCTGACTGTGTGTGTGTTTGTGTCTGACTGTGTGTGTGTGTGTGTGTGTTTGTGTCTGACTGTGTGTGTGTTTGTGTCTGACTGTGTGTGTGTTTGTGTCTGTATATGTGTCTGACTGTGTCTGTGTATGTGTCTGACTGTGTCTGTGTATGTGTCTGACTGTGTGTGTGTGTCTGACTGTGTGTGTGTTTGTGTCTGTATATGTGTCTGACTGTGTCTGTGTATGTGTCTGACTGTGTGTGTGTGTCTGACTGTGTGTGTGTGTGTCTGACTGTGTGTGTGTCTGACTGTGTGTGTGTGTGTGTGTGTATTTAGAAGGTGGGTGGGGTGGCGTGGGGGGAGGGGGGCGCCTGTGTTTTGTCCTGCCTAGGGCAGCACAAAACCAGGATACACCACTGCACACAGCCCCAAGACCAGGGTCAAGGCACCCCCCCTACCAGGTGGCACCCGGGGCGGACCGCCCCCTCCACCCCCCCCTTAGTCCGCCACTGGTGCTAGGTCCCTCTAGGGTTAACCCTGCCTGCTGTAAACATAGCAGTTTTGGAGAAACTGCTATGTTTACATTTGGGGTTAAGCCAGCCTCTAGTGGCTGTCTTCCATTGGCTGAGATGTACAAGATACTTTTTCGATGGCACACCACCCCCGTACAGCTGCTAAAAATGGGGTCCATCCCTCTGATGACTGCTGGAGGATGTGTGGTATGAAGGGAACATACCCCCATATGTGGTGGTTTTGCCCTGCCCTTACTTTGGTAGGTCTTTGGTAGGCTGTTCGAGCTGGACCCCTGGTTGTTTTTGCTCTTTAAGCCATTGGAGGGCCTGACCTATCGTGAACAGAAATTATGCAATAAAATTACTTTGGCAGCGAGACGTGTCCTGGCAGCTCACTGGTTGCAACCACTCCCCCATTATTGGGTGAGGTAAGGGCTAAAATAGAGGACAATCATTTAATGGATCAGCTATCCTGCACAAATCCCTTGCTTCGTTTAATAAGGTCTGGGAGCCTTGGCACGCTTATAAAGACAGGATGTAGATTTCACATTACACAGTTCCCCGATATTCATGAGAACATGAGAGGGGAATGTTCTGGTCACCTGTGCTATTCATAACCCTAGGAGGGACATGCTTGAGGATAATGATGGCTTGGGGAGCTCACGTGGGTGGAGGGTTGGTAGAACGAGGAGGCGGGAGCTAGGAGGGGAGAGGTATATAGCACATTAGCCCAGTAATCAGAATCCCAAAGCCCATACTCCCCGATTGACATGTAGCGTAAGTGGGCCCCATGCGGGAGGACACTGGACGTTCCTGCCCGGTCTCACTTGGTGACCTTTCACCCACCCTCTCTTTCCTTTTCTTCCCTTCCCTACCACCCCCCATTCCCCCTTTCGACTTCCCCTTTCTTATGGGAGAGTATGCTCTATAACAATTTAGCAGACATCTGCAAATATTGCTAGGGACGACTCATAGCAAGTGCCATTGCCTTTGACTATTATCTTAGCTCAGTCAGGTAATGCTCATTCGGAGAGAGGGGGTATCCTATGTGGGGATTTTCTTTTGCGGCCCCGGCCTGTGCGGCAAACCGCCGGGGCCGCCCTCAAAGGGATCCATCGGATGGCCCATGCTGTCAGGGCCAACTGATGGATATGGATTGTCAGGGGGCCCGGTCAGCGCTGGGCGCTTTAACAGCCAGACCCCCTGTGATGATGTCTGACGGAGCTGGGAGGAAGTGACTGCATGTCACGTCACTCTCCCAGCTATCTGACAGAGCCACGCGGGAGGAAGTGACTGCACTTCCAATGTGTGTGTGTATGTATGTATGTGTCTGTCTGTCGGGGGGGGTGTGTGTTTGTCTGTATGCAACTGTCTGTGTATGTATGTGTGTGTATGTGTCTGTATGTATGTTTGTGTTGTGTGTATGTGTGTGTGCCTCTATGTATGTCTGTGTCTGTATGTATGTGTCAGTGGGGCCCACGTATCAGTTTCGCACTGGGGCCCCATGTATTGTGTGTACGCCACTGATTGCGATAACTGTCTGCTGGCATGCAAAAATAAAGAATTAATAATAATAATAATAATAATAATAAAAAATAATAATAATGGGGAGCCAAGGCCAAATGTGGCCCAACCCTTGCTACACCATTATTTAAGATATGCTAAACAGCAGGGAGAAGTTTAAGTGCCCCCCTCGCAGGCAGTTCTGTCGGTGTTCAGTGAATAAGTCAGAGCACTGCCATTGAGTTACTGGATCATATCTCTGACTCAAACCTGAATGCGTTAACCCCAGGGAAGGAAGCGCTCACCCACTGGACCACCAGGGATGCACCACAGAGACCCCATGAATCATACTCCCACAGGACCACCAGGGTCAATAAGAAAAGCAGGAGGGGGGAAACATTTTTTTTATTTGCCAAGCAGTTTTATTAATTAATATCATTATTTATTTGTTTTTTTGCAATAATATCTGCTGCACTAAAATAAAGGAGTAGGGATCATACTTCGCAACAGCATACAGTGTTTTATTTTTTGTGCATGCTCCAGCTGTAATTTTGTGAATCTTTTGCCTCATATACTAGTCCTTTGTCACATTTACTATGATAATGCTGAGCTGGACCTCAAGACTTACTGAGTATATTGGGAATTGTAGTTTACAGTCACAGCAGTGGAGATGGTCGCCTGTATACGAATTATGCTTTTAAAAAAAAAAATGTTTTGTGGGTTGTAGAGATATTATTGAGTTTGCTTTGGAGAATTTCATCAATACAACATTTTTTAATGATATTTCACACAAACTCCACACTCAGCCAAACCCCACACACAAACACACTTACACAACTCAATACACAATCATACTCTGCTAGCTGTCACACAAAATAACATTTATTCATTCCCACGCACAATCATACTAAGCCAGCCCTCACACACAATCACAGTTTGTCAGCCCCCGCACACAGTAACTATCAGCTATATCTTACAAACAAATCCTACTCAGTTTCATTGCTTATGGGGGAGCTACAAGTGGGGACCCTTCTTTATTTTTTGCACTCCCCTATGGAGGTCTGGCATGGATGACAGGAGTGCCACTAGCAAACAGGCTTTGTGGTTTGCAGACTCCCCAGCATCATTCTTGATGAGATGTCTATTGGGAGTGTAGTAGAAGAGTAGGGATATGACATGAATTGTTTACTGCAGGCTGTTTTACATGCTCAAAATGGCCCAATAGACTATTTTCGGGTGGACTACAGTACCTTGGAACACCTCCTAACATTGGGATGTAAGAAATTGGGACCAGGATGACTGAGACGATAGAAGCATGTCTGTGACGCCACTTGTGTCTTTAATGACACCTAGAAAAGGGAGTCCAGTCTGAAAATGGGCCAAGTGCATCCAAATAAAAGGAATGTCCAACCTTCCAAAATTGAGAGGCATGGAATGCCACCAGTGGAACAGAAACATCAAATCAGGACTGTCCAGATCAATGTGGGATGGTTGGGAGGCATGTATGTCAACTTGGAGGCATGTATGTTCCTGTGAGTTTACAACACAATGAGACCTTCGCAGCAGCTTCCCACATATCCTGCCACTCGTCTCCATCGATGTATCGTAGTGGACCCCACATATCCGCGTGCAAACAGATCTCTGTATAGAGTTCGGTAATTAGGCCCCTGTGATGCTTTCCTTGATGGCAGAGTGTCTCAAAGAAAGTTGGCTTTGTCCCTCGCGTTGAGTGAAATCTCTAATTTGTAAATATCTAAAATAATCATGGTTATTAAGTTGGACTCTTTGCTTCAGGACATCAAAGGCCACTATTTTGTCACCCTCCCAGAGGTGAAATAGCCTCTGCAGTCCCGTGTCCTCCAAATTCCCAAATCCTTGGGGAGTCATGCCCGGAGGAAAATCCCTATTTCAGAACAGTAGGGCCAACAGGGAAGGGTCAGAGCTAATCCCAAATTTATACCTAACCCTATTCCAGATAGTCAGTGATGTAAGGATCCCTGGGCATTCTGTGCGGAGCAGAGCACATTGGGGCTTTGCTAACCACATGTAAAACATCGGGAGGTCCAAACCCATGATCTGTGATTCCAGATCTACCCAACGCCTTTCTCCCGGGGCTACATGCCACATCATCATCTAAGCCAGCTGAGCTGCTTAATAATATATAAGGAGATTCGGAAGGCCCAGTCCCCCCCACATGTTTGGGTGATATAACATGTTCCTCGCTAGCCTGTGCCATTAACGTCCCAAATGAAAGTGTCTATATGTTTCTGAATTACATCCATGTCAGATTTGGACACTAACACGGGAAGTGCCTGGAAGAGGAAGAGAAGCCGAGGGAGAAGATTCTTTTTTATACTATAAATGCGCCCTATACAAAAATTGGTCTGGACCCCTACGTCTCCAGGTCCCTTTTAATGGCCTGAAACAGTGCGTGGTAATTAGCTTTATGTAAGGCATGCTTATCTTTGGTGACCACTATGCCTAAGTACTTTATAGCATTAGTAAGGTGGACTCATGATGTGGAGCTAACAGTGTTCTCATCAGCAGCCGACAGGTGCATCGGCATAGCACTGGACTTGGTCAAATTGACCTTGTAACCCGATATCAGACTGTATTCCCCTATGATATCGATCAGGGGGGAGGGAACTCAGTGGGTCCGCAATCGTGAGCATGACATCATCGGCATAAGCCGCCATTTTGTACTTCCCCGTCCCGGCCCTCACCCCACTTACCTCCGGGGCCTCTCTGATCTGCTGTAGAAAGGGCTCCAGTGCGATGGCAAATAGAAGGAGCGACAAAGGGCACCCCTGTCTGGTGCCATTGCAGATTGGAAAGGTGGCACCACCACTTCCCGGAAGCAACACCTGCGCCCGGAGATCCCTGTATAAGACCCCAGCCGCCCTCACAAACGGTGCCAGAAATGGTGCCCCAGTGCTTCAGGAGAGCGAACAAGTAACCCAGTCAAACGCCTTCTCGGCATCCAGGGAAAGGAGCAGAGAAGGCGTCCGAGACTCCTTCATGTACCACAATAAATCTACCACTCGTCTCGTATTTTCCTACAATTGACGTCAAAATCTTAGCGTCCACATTGATAAGCGAAATCGGCCTACAGCTCCCCACCTCCAAAGGGTCCTTCCCTCCTTTGTAGCATCCATTGTGGCCCTGGCTGTATGGGCAGTATGGGCAATATCCTGTTGAAACCACATTGTCACTACAGGACATGAAAGATTTTTCAATTATGTCCCAATATCTCATACTAATACCTATCAAAGAATCATCACCATTAGTTGCTGTTCCATCATGAAATTACCCAGGATCACTCTCCCAAGACTCAGTTATGATATGTACCTGCAAAAAACATTTTTTTAACTACTAACAAATTATTTATCTGCTAAATCCTACTCTGACCTTTGGCCCACTATATATATCATACCTTTCTTGGTCTGTGCCCAAGTCTCAGTGGCAAGCCAGTAACCAACCTCATGCTGATGAGTTGCATTAACCCCTTAAGGACACAACTTCTGAAATAAAAAGGAATCATGACGGAATATTTCCGTCATGAAACAGCTGTCCGTGAGTGGTTCACTGGCTTTGCATCTCTTCCCGAGTTGTGTTTCAAAGCTGTTGTGTAAACATAAACTCCAAGAAATCCAAGTTTAATGTGGAACAATGAAGCAAAAAGGTGATTCTTTCTTGAACTAATTTGCCTATGCCCACCCAGAATCCCTTGCAGCAGTAACATCACTGCAAATTTGAGATTTCTTTGGGAAAAGAAAGTCTTATTGCTTGACTTCTATGTAGATCTGTGTTTAACAATGTATTGACTATCCACTGACTTCAGGTGGAAGGGGTTTTCAGTCACTTTTTTCCCCACCATAACTTTCTTGGTCTACACATAATTAAGACCTGGTCTTGATAATGACCCTATAGGGTGGAAACATTTTGTTTGACATGTATTAGTAAAAACTCTTTTAGAAGTCCTCTGAGTACTTCCAATTATTATGTTTATTCATATTTGCATGGGTTAGCACCTAGGTATGTTGCAGATTATTGATATTGTTTGTTCGATGCTGGAGATTTGTATATTCTTTTATATGTAAAATTGAACATTGCTCATATATATATATATATATATATATATATATATATATATATAAAATACACAAGATCCAGCACACTCACCTACTCACTAAACAGCAACTTAAATTGATTCTATTAGGTTTTTTAAAAAACACCTTATCTACGCAAACATAATGGAGGTTTAGTTACATTATATGATCATACATTGCATAAGCCTGCCACAACGTCAATGTACCACATCTTTGGCAGGTCCTACTCTAAAACTATATCAGTTTCATAGTTTGGCTGCACTCACGGTTTTAGATAAATGTAGTCTATTTATTTAAAATACATACACTCCAACAATCAATGTTTCAGTCCTCTCAGTTTTCTTCAGGAGTATTCTGGTCCTGACGAAAGTCTCAGAGAGGACTGAAACGTATTTTGAATAAAAAGAGATTACATTTATCTAAAACCGTGAGTGCAGCCAAACTACTGTTTTGCGTGGTTAAGAAGCCCAACGGACTGGCACACGGCAATTTAAAGAGAAATTCAGCCCTGAGTGCAAGGATCCCTGTTTTTGTATATTTATATATATATATATATATATATATGTATATAAAAGCAATAAATCAATGTACTTTGTCTAATCTGGTGCCAAAGCAGGTCAGTTTCATATATATTAATTGAATGGGTAATTCTACTGAATTGACGTGGTAACTTCAAATTTTAAGTCAAACAACAGAGCAGGAATTGCCGAGATGGAGATTGTTTCTATTTTGGCCATCTTGGACTAAATTTGCTATTCCCTTGACATTTCTCCACAATTTCCTTTTTATTAAGTAACCTTAAACTGCACTTTTGGAGTTTGCATTATGTAAAACGAAGCAAAAGAATATGATTATTTGTGTGCGTGTATCTTTTTCCCAGTAGATGGCACTCTTGTATTGATGCTCTTGTATGGTGTGACATTCATGGGTCACATTCATAGATTGTACCTTCATTCAGTAAGAAGCAATGATTCTCAAGACTTTAATAAAAGAACACTCTTAACGGTAAAAATATCTGAAGAGAGAAAATTGTGGACCAACGACACCGGTGGATCGCCTCACTCTGCCAATCCGTTGTTGAGATGAGAAGCACTAGATCCAGTGAATCAAAAAGAACTCATCTATGCACCAATGCCACTGTACCAAGATTTAATTAAACCTCAGTAGATCATGATTTCACAATTCTGTTCCAATGTGGTCTTGATGAATAGTAGTGAAAGTACCTAGCTGTAGTAAGATTACTCAGGGCCTTGGGCAGGGTGCCAGATTGGGACCCCCACCTAGAGCCCTGGGCTATGTTTTTGTATGTGTGTGGGAGTGTGTGTAGTGGAGTGTTGTGTGTGTGGAAGGGGCTGAGAGCTGTATGTGGGAGAGATTCTGAGCGTTCATATGTGTCCTGGATGAGGGAGCTCTGAAATTGATCTACAGTCAACCTATAGAGGTGCAGACCACAACTCTCCCCCAAAGAAGTCAGGTGTCTCAGGGTCCAGCAAGGAGGGCCTCCTCACTAGAACTGGAGCTTCAGGCGCTGTCTGATCCTGGGCCACTAATGAGCAAACTGGCTCTCGAAAGTTATATTAAGTGTGGTAGGTATTCAGATGTTAACAGAAAAATATGGTCACCATTTAAAAAAAATCTTAGTATTTTAAAATAATAAGTCTAGCTGTTCTAGTCTAGTCATGGGCCTGGCCTGTTTTACCTTTTTCACCATAACCACTTTCTTGTGTGAAATGATCTAGCATTATTGACAACCCAAAAGTAGCATCTTTGTATTTGAATGGTGTTGGCAAAATCAGTGGTTTGAGGAAATTTGCTTTAATGCACTGATGGCAGTCCTGGTTGTGAATACCCCTGAGCAGGATAATTTGTCTAAATCAGCTCTATAAGATTAAGGCTTTGCAATTCAGTTTTCAATTTAGTATTATTTGATGTTTAGTAAACTAACCCAATTAAAACTTTAAGTGATATATTGCTGCAACAAAGCAATGTTTGTACCTATCCGTGACCTTCTCCTGTCCGCTGCTCACACCCTTACTGCTAACTCGCGCTTGCAGGACTTCTCATGGGCGGCTCCCTTCTTTTGGAACAGCCTGCCTACCCCCATCAGACTCTCCCCTAGTCTTCAATTGCTTAAGAAGTTCCTCAAAACACATCTGTTCAGAAATGCTTATGGACTCCCAGATCCAAATCTGTCTCTCGCTCTCCTAAAAGAGCCATACTCCACTCTCACCTCCAGCTCTGCTATTTTTCCACCTTGTTTGGTGGCTGTCACCCTGGCTGCCCTGTTGTATATTTGTACCCCACCTCCTCTAGACTGTAAGCTCGTTTGAGCAGGGCCCTCATCTACCTATTGTTCCTGTGTCATTGTGTAATTGTCTCATTTATTGGAAATTCCCCTCCCCTTACATAATATTGTAAAGCGCAGTGGAATTAGTTGGTGCTATATAAATACCAATAATAATAATAATAATAATATTTGTAATAAAATTGAGATGATATAGTTGGACACAATAACACTTTACTTATGCAGAGTAAAACCACATTCTAGGGAGGCAATAGGATTAAGTACGACAGAAAAACACTAAACTAAAAATTCACTAAACCAATAAGTGTGGGAAAATGTCATGGGACATTTAATTTCTAACTCAGTGAAATAATTGAGCTGAAAAAAGATCAGTTTAAGGTTTTTTTTTACCAATCTGGCTACCTTGGCTTAAATGAACACTTCACACACCTAAAGTACATCAGCTTTCTGAAACGCTTTATGTATGAATAGTGTGTCCTCTTTATTTATTTTTACAAAAAGTGCACATTTCAATAGAAATTGGCACTTTTATAAATTATCTTAGTTACATCCCCTTGACTGTCAATCAGACAACTTCTCCTGTTACTTCCTGCTCAGTGGACAGGGCTGGCACTAACCAGGGCCGGCAAGTCTCTACGGCGGCACAGGTGGCCGCCTTATGGCACTCCAGCTCTGGGGGCGCAAGATTCCAGTGACCGGCAGGAGGAAAGCGCTCCCTCCTACCATGCCACGTTATGGTCCCCCCAGCGTGCGGCTGTGGTAGACTCAGAGGGGGAGAGGGAGCTCTGATCTCTGCTCCCTCGCGCGCCGTTTGCTGATAACGCGGTAGCCGCAATATGACGTCATATCCCGGCTCCCAGCATCAGTAGACAGCCCGCAAGGCGCAAGAGAGCAGAGCAGGGAGCTCAGAGCTCCCTCGCCGCCTCTGATTCTACCACAGTTGCACGCCTCCCAACAGCCCCACTGGACCCCAGGGACAGATCCACACCAGCTCTGCAGGTAGGGAGGCTGGGTGGAAAAATATTAATAATTATTGAGTGTATGTGTGTGTTTGTGTGTGTGTTAGTGAGTGTATGTCTGTGAGTGTATGTGTGTGTCTGTGAGTGAGTGTATGAGTGTGTGTGCATGTGAGTGTATGTGTGTGCATGTGAGTGTATGAGTATGTCTGTTAGTGTGTGTGTATCTGTCAGTGTGTGTTTGTGAGTGTCTGTCAAATCAGTGAGAGTATGTTTGTCATTAAGTCTGTGTGTGACTATCAGTGTGTGTCTGTCAATGAGTGTCTGTCCGTGTTTGTGTGTCTGTCAGTGTGCGTGTTTGTGTCTGTCAATGAATGAGTGTGTGTCAGATCAGTGAGTCTGTCAGTGACATCTGTGTGTTTTGTCAGTGAGTGTGTCTGACTGTCAGTGGATATACACCACTGAATGTAGCATGGCGGAGCAGAATGCGGTACAGGAGCTTCTGTTTTCTGTACCCGGCGAGACTGACATGATGTGCTCACTGAGAGAGCACTTCCTGTCAGTTCGGCCAGGTACAGAAAACTGAAGCTCCTGTGTGGGGATCTTCTCCGCTTGGCCACGCTACAAGAGAGGTAGAAGGCACACCAGGAAGGGGGGGAGGCCACCAGGGAGGGAGGTTAAGAGGAACACAGGTAAAGATGTTATTTTTTTTGACTGGGGTTGGGGGGGGGAATGAACCTTCGCCTATGTACCCAAAAATCCTTGCACCGGCCATGGCGCTATCACTAGGCAAACTAGGCAGCAGCTTAGGGCGCAGAGACCCAGCAGGAGAGGAGCGCACTACACAATGCACTGCATCTAGCATGATCAAGCAGACCACAGTCAGGTCCATCTTTAATTTTGATTGGACTCTGGGCAAGAATTTTTCTTGGGACCCCTGGACCCTACCCCCATCCACTCCCTATCATGCAATCATGCTAGATACACTAAGATACATTCAGATACACTGAATGACACTCATACATATACAAATACTGACACACACAGATACACAGGGCCACAGAATGACACACATGTAGATACAAAGACACATAAATATACACATGCAGACATGCACATACAAATAGATATACACAATAAATACACAAATATACATACAAATAGATACACACACAGGCTAACAGATAGATACACAGACACATGCAGATATACAGATACACAAATATAAACACACAAACAGTTAGATACACAGAAAAACATACAGACACAAATAGATACACAGACATATAGACAGACAGATACACACTGATAAACACTGAAACACAGATACACATACAGACACACATATTCACATAGACATACATGCAGACACACAGATACGCATACAGGCACACAAACACATACACACACATATTCACTTACAGGCATGTATGCAGACACACAGATAGACATTAAGACACACAGATACACATACACACCTATAGACACATGCAAATACACAGACACACAATCAGACACAAATATTCACATACAGACACACATTCACATACAGACACAAAGATACACATAAAACAACAATAAAAAAAGGCTGCGCCACAATGAAAATAAAATAAATACAATGTAAAGTCCAATATAAAAAAGAAAATCCAACTTAAGTGTCCTTACGGGTGGTCTTTATAACAGAAAGTGCAATAGTGAAGTCTTCATAGAATGTATTAGTTCCGCTTATGTAGAAGACAAAAAAGAGAGAGAGAGAGGGACGACCAATAGTGCAGTATTGTATAATTCCGATAGTGACGTACTTAGAATTAATAGTAGAGAACTCACATTTGGTAGAGCTTATGTCCAGCTCTAGGATAAAAGCGCATACAGCGGTATAATCCCCGCTTGTAGGATATGTCGTGGGTATCTCTCCGTCAGTGGTGTCCAACTCTCAAATACGAAAAAGAAGAGACAGCCGATAGTGCTCACTGTATAGTAGTCTTAATATAAATAGATAAATGAGGAGCAGACCAACTGCTCTTGTATATCAGCATAGGTGGATTGATCCCCACCTCTGGATTTCTTTGAAATATAGGATACTTCCAAATGGTTAAAAATCCAAAAGAGGAATATAAATGAATAAAATAGTAATAAATAAAATACTAAAAAATAATAATAGAATAATAGTAAAAAGCCAGGTAAGAGAATGTGTATATAAAACTATAAAAAAGAAAATTTGGAGCAAATGAATGACCAAAAATTACTTTTAATATTAAAATACACAATATAACATATAAATAACGCGTTTCGTCAACAGACTTTATCAAAATGGAATAGCATAAAATACCTGGCTAAATTTGTATTATATAGGAGTGGGGTGATTCAGATTTGGCGCCAAAATTGATCCGTCCAATCAGAATTCAGATTTTTATGGCTATATTAAAACACATCAAAACCTCATGTAAAACATAGTATATGCTGTATAGACATGGTTAAAATACATGAATAATAAAAATGGGGGTTAAAAATACTTAAATTTAGCGATTTAAAATTGACACGTGACGCGCGTCAACTTCCGGTTTTCGGACGCATTGCCGCAAAACCTCATGGGAGGTGTAGTTTAGTGGCCGCAAATGCCGGCCATAAGTTTAAGCAACAGCCATCTTGGAAGGGGCAAAGAATAGTAACAGTAGTGGCCATATTAAGAGGGGCACTATAGGCAAAAATAACATATTAATAACAGAATAGTGATTATACACATATGTAAATATTAGGATACTGTGGGACAATAAGACTATAAGAAGGATATACTCTATGTATATAAATTGATATGCCATTAAAATAGGGATAAGAAAAAGAGAAAATAAAATGTAAAATATAAAATATATAAAATGTAATACATAACATATAACATATATAATATATAATACATATATATAATACATAATATATAATATACATTAAAACAATAATTAATATATAATAAAACAATGTGGAAAAACAACAAGATAAAAGGCATGTGTATAATACAGACATATTGGTTATCTTTTGGTTATAGAAAATTATGAAGATCAAAATCTGCATTGAGGC
>OW240914.1:212151118-212480450 GCA_933207985.1 Pelobates cultripes | reverse complement strand
TAACCAAAACGGGTGTATAGTTTTAGGTAGTCCATTCAAGGTACTGGCCAATAGTTTAGTTGGGATTGTAAATGTGTTAAAGATTGTTAGTAAAGTGTATATCTTGTTAGATAGCGCGAGCTCAGCCGTCTAGCGAGAGTGTTAATAGTGTGTTGCTGTATCATAGTGCACGGTACCATAACCCTGTATATTTACTGACACTGTATATAAGTACTAATCATTGTCGCCTATTGCATGTTTAACACCGTAACCACTAATAATTGTATTGTGACCTTAAATTGTGCTTTGACCTATGCTAACCGTACTGTAACCGATACTAGTAAAAGACGATGTTACTGGGGTGTGTTATAGACGGGTAATTCATATATAGAGAATTATAGCGTGGGTGACTGTATAGTTTCGCCAAAGGGCATAATATTGATTATTTAGTGACTGGTGTAACAGTTGTGTGTGTACGGGAATTCCCTGAGTGATTATTGTGTTATTGTGTACGTTTCACTCGGTAACTGTACCACGTGGTGCTGTTGCCAGAGGAAACGGGTGTGACTGTTGAATAAGAACGCGTGCATAGTATTCGTTGTCAACGACGTCCCATTGATAAGTATGGGCGCGTCAGAGTCAACGATTTCGGATCCCTTAGGTTGTATGGTAAAGAATTTTAAAAAGGGATTCAAAACATGTGATTTTGGGGGTTAAAATGTCTCCTGTACGTTTGGTCACTTTGTGCACTAGGGAGTGGCCTATTTTGGTTGCGGCATGGCCGCCGCGTGGCAGTTTGGATCCAACCCTGGTACAGCGTGTACACGTGGCTGTGTCAGGTAGGCCTGAACTTTACGGACAGTTTCCATACATTGATTGTTGGGGGCAGGCCGTAAACGACTCGCCAAAATGGATCCGGATATGCCACGAGGAGCAATGTCGCCTCATGGTGGCCAGGACTTGTTTGTCCACTAGGACTGGTGTTAGGCCCATTTTGGACACGCCCCCTGAGTCCGAGATCCCTTTGCCGCCTCCTTACTTCCTTTAAGAGGAAGTGACGCGAATGCAGGAAGCTCTGCACCCCTTCCCCTATTGCCCCCATCCACTTCCGCTTCCTCCTCCAGTACAGAATCCACCCCCCCTCGTATTAAAACTCCCCTTCCGGAACCAGGACCAACCCCCATTAGATCTGAATATCCTGATTTGGCGCCACTTCAAACTTCCGGTCAAGCTTCTTCTAGCTCGGCTCGGAGTATACTATTCACTAACTTTTCCCAAAATCAAGTTCCCTACATCCTCATGCCCTATTACCTCTCGACCGGAACCTTTAACTGACGCCCCTCCACGTAGCCCCATACTAACCCGACAACTGACCGGTACCCAACAATTAAAACATTATCAGATGCCTCTTCGTCTGAATCCTGGGTCAGCCTATATCGATGCCGCAGGTCAAATGGCACATGCTGA
The DNA here is from genome assembly GCA_933207985.1 of Pelobates cultripes. Classification (NCBI taxonomy): domain Eukaryota; kingdom Metazoa; phylum Chordata; class Amphibia; order Anura; family Pelobatidae; genus Pelobates; species Pelobates cultripes. The sequence goes on along the minus strand of OW240914.1, from coordinate 212,479,004 downwards.
CCCAGTCTTTGTATATGTCCCGTTCACGACTACCGATCTCTTGAATTGGAAGACCCACAATTCCTCGTACACTGAGAAACCACAAGCTATGACCGATCTGTTCACCTCGATAGTTCAGACACATAACCCGACATGGGCTGATTGCCAGCAGTTATTAATGACATTGTTCAATAATGAGGAAAGGACAAGGATTAACCAAGCGGCCATTAAGGCGCTAGAGGAGAGAGCCCGTGCTTTAAATCAAGCCAATCCGGCAGCATGGGCCGCAACACATTACCCTAACACCGATCCTGACTGGAATGTAAATGGCGCAGATATGGCTCAACTTAAAGCCTATAGAGATGCTATAATTGCTGGCATGAAAGCCGGAGGGAAGAAAGCTATTAACATGTCGAAGACAGTTGAGGTGATTCAGAAAAGTGATGAAGCGCCCAGTGTCTTTTATGACCGATTATTGGAGGCATACCGCTTGTATACCCCCTTTAATCCGGAAGACGCTGATAATTCCCGAATGGTAAACTCCGCCTTTGTCAGCCAAGCTTACGGAGATATTAAGCGCAAGCTACAGAAATTAGAAGGGTTTGCAGGTATGTCTATCACCCAACTAATGGAGGTAGCGAACAAAGTATATATGAATAGGGAAACAGAAAGTAAGAAAGAGGAAGAGCGCAAGATGCGTAGAAAGGCAGATATGCTAGCGGTAGCGATCGCAGGCGTAGATAGACGGGGCCCAGATAGAGGCGATGGTAGATGGAATAGGGAGCCTTTGAGTAGGAATCAGTGCGCGTACTGTAAGGAAGAAGGGCATTGGAGGAACGAGTGTCCGCAAAGAGAGCAGTATGAGAGAGACTTACCCAGGGCAGGTTACGGAAACTTTAGAGGCAGAGCGAGAGGTAGAGGAGGCCCCGGAGGGAGTAATGGTAATAGAGGGAGTAATGGTAATAGAGGGAGTAATGGGAACAGAGGAAGTGTAAGGGAAGATAGGTACTATCCAGCAGCGCAAAGGTCCCGCGATAGAGAAGGTAGGGACTTTGTGGGATTGGCTGACACGGTCATGGAGGACTATTGATACCGACCGGGCTCCATCCCCCTTGGTCGAGCGGAGCCTATGGTCGATGTATCAATAGGGGGAAAAAGGAGTGCGTTCATGATCGACACTGGTGCTGAACATTCGGTGGTGACTAATCAAGTTGCTCCTCCATCTGGAAGAACTATTACTGTAATAGGAGCAACTGGAAGAAGTGCTGAAAAACCGGTTCTTAAAAGTCGACTCTGTACATTGGGAGGCCACGTAGTAAAACATCAATTCCTTTATATGCCTGAGTGTCCAGTCCAATTGCTGGGACGTGATATGCTATCCAAATTACAAGCGCAGATTACGTTCCTACCAAATGGAACAACATCCTTAAAGTTTAATGGACCCTCAGGTATTATGACATTGTCCGTACCAAAGGAAGAAGAGTGGCGACTTTATACAGTGTTGACTAGCCAAAACCCGAGGAGTGATGAATCCTTATTTAACATACCAGGAGTTTGGGCAGAGAACAACCCACCAGGACTGGCCCGCAATATTCCACCTATTAAAATCGAACTAAAACTTGGGGTTTATCCAGTAAGCCTGAGACAATATCATATTCCGCAGAAGGCTAAGAAGAACATCCAATCTTATCTGGATAAGTTCATACGGTATGGTATCCTAAAATTCTGTACTTCCCCCTGGAACACCCCATTGCTGCCTGTTCAAAAGCCCGGTACAGATGAGTATCGACCTGTGCAGGACTTGAGAGCAGTCAATGATGCGGTTGTTAGTATACATCCAGTCGTGCCCAATCCATATAACCTGCTTGCTTTAATTCCGGGCGGGGCTACTTACTTTACAGTCTTAGATCTCAAAGATGCCTTCTTTTGCCTCCGAATTGCCGCAGAAAGCCAATGTATCTTCGCTTTCCAATGGGAAAATGCTGTAACGGGCTCGAAACGCCAAATGACCTGGACAAGATTGCCCCAGGGGTTTAAAAATTCACCTACCCTATTTGGTTCAGCTCTAAGTCAAGATCTACTAGATTTCGAGTCTATCCCAGGAGAGTGTGTATTATTACAATATGTAGATGACTTGTTGATAGCAGCAGTTACAAAGGAAGTATGTCAGCAAGCAACGCACGATCTACTACACATTCTCTGGAAGGCAGGATACAAGGTGTCAAGAAGGAAGGCTCAGTTGTGTTTGCCAACTGTCAAATATCTGGGATTCCATATCTCTGAAGGTCAAAGAATTATGGGGCCAGAGAGAAAAGAAGCTGTGTGCCAAATACCGATACCCAGGAATAGAAGACAAGTGCGAGAATTCTTGGGGGCAGCAGGCTTCTGTAGGATATGGATTCCCAGCTACGCGATACTGGCAAAACCTCTGTATGCAGCTATCAAAGGTACAGAGCACGACCCCTTCTTATGGACTCAAGAACAGCAAACGGCATTCGAAGATGTGAAGAGGGCTTTGATGAGTGCCCCAGCATTAGGTCTACCTGACCACACACGGCCATTCTACCTGTATGTACATGAGCAAAGAAGAATGGCTGTGGGAGTATTGACACAGTACTTGGGATCATGGCAAAGACCTGTTGCCTACATGTCTAAGCAACTGGATGCAGTGGCCAGCGGACTTCCACCTTGTCTAAGAGCTGTAGCTGCAGCCGCCCTGCTAGTAGCTGAAGCCGATAAACTCACTCTGGGTCAAGAACTTTATGTACGAGTTCCACATGCAGTACAGACGTTGTTGGATTACAAAGGAAATCATTGGTTTAGTAACAGCCGTATGACCAAGTATCAAGCAATGTTGTGTGAAAACCCAAGAGTGCATTTAGAGACTGTAAATACCTTAAATCCAGCTACCCTTTTGCCACAACCTACTGAAAGTCAACATGATTGTTTGGAAGTAATGGATGAAGTATTTTCAAGTAGACCAGATCTTCGTGATTTTCCCATCCAGAACCCTGATGTTCAATATTACACCGACGGCAGTAGTTATGTAAAAGAAGGGATCCGCTATGCAGGATATGCAGTAACAACGATAGACAAGGTGATAGAAGCTCGGCCACTGGCAAAAGGAACATCAGCACAAAAGGCAGAATTGATAGCACTGACACGAGCGTTACAATTGGCTGAAGGTTTAAGAGTGAACATCTACACGGACTCCAAGTATGCGTTTTTAACCACTCATGCCCACGGAGCTTTGTATAAAGAAAGAGGACTATTGAATTCAGAAGGCAAAGAAATCAAATACGCAGCTGAGATCCTACAACTATTGGAAGCAGTGTGGGAGCCGAAAGAAGTCGGTATTATACATTGTCGGGCGCATCTGAGAGGAGATGGTGATGTAACCAAAGGGAATCGGATGGCAGATAGTGCAGCTAAGCGTGCTGCTGAATCAGGAAGACAGGAATATGTGGGGCATATAGCTGCTCTTATACCAACTCCACTGTCTCAATGGACTCCAATTTATACAGCTCAAGAAGAGGAGTGGTTAAGGACTGAACCTGGAAAGTATTTGGAGAACAAATGGTATCAGTTAGAAGATGGAAGAATAGTTATTCCAGCATCACTAGCGGTAGAAATTGTCCAAAACTATCATAACGGGACACATTCTGGGAGAGACAGTACAGAAGAATCTCTCAGAAAACATTTCTACATACCAAGATTGTCCAACTTGACTCAGGCCATTGTACGTAGATGTGTAACGTGTGCTAAAAATAATGCAAGACAAGGACCAGTAAAGCCACCAGGAGTCCAGTTTATGGGGGGACTTCCCATGTCCGATTTACAAATTGACTATACAGTGATGCCTAAATCGGGTGGACATCGCTACCTGCTGGTAGTGGTGTGCACCTATTCAGGCTGGGTAGAAGCATGTCCTACTCGTACAGAGAAAGCAGGAGAAGTCGTGAGATTCCTGCTACGAGAAATAATACCCCGATATGGACTACCCTGCTCTATAGGATCGGACAATGGTCCAGCTTTGTTCATCAGTGCCTACAACAATTGACTCATATGCTTGGTATAAAGTGGAGGCTTCATACGGCATATAGACCCCAGAGTTCTGGTAAGGTAGAGAGAATGAATAGAACTATTAAGAATCAGTTGGCTAAAATGTGTCAGGAAACCCAACTTAAGTGGAACGTTCTCTTGCCCATAGCTCTATTGCGAATCCGTAGTACACCTACCAGAAGGATGGGCCTCTCTCCTTTTGAAATCATGTACGGGCGACCACCTCCCGTGCTTGGTAACTTAAGGGGGGATTTGAGTCAGTTGGGAGAAGGAATTACCCGGCAGCAGGTTGTAGAGTTGGGTAAGACTATGGAGGAGGTACAGAAATGGGTACAAGATAGATTACCTGTGAATATTTATCCCCCAATTCATAGTTACCACCCAGGCGACCAAGTGTGGATTAAAGAGTGGAATAATGTGCCGTTAGGGCCCAAGTGGAGAGGTCCTTATGTTGTTCTTCTGTCTACCCCTACAGCGATAAAAGTAGCCGAAGTGGCTCCGTGGATACATCACTCCAGGGTTAAACCAGCAGCAGCCGATTCCTGGCAAGTTACAGCAAATCCAGAGAATCCCTGCAAGATCCGGTTAAAACGCACGACTCAGTCGGAGTGACGAGGAACCTTGTGGATTACAAATTTTATTGTTTCAGAGACTTGGTAAGTGAGTGAGAAGGCCATAATAAAGCCTGTCCACTCACCAACGAGTGTATAAGTCAGGGAAAGTCTTGAGGGGACCCCTGTGAAGACGAGCAGAACTCCATTCCCTGCAGTCCTTACATCCTGGAAGCTGAGGTGCCTTCACACGGACGAAGACTGAGGATGACGACGAAAGATGTATTTTTAATAATGTTTATTTATGTGTATTTTTATATTCAGGAAGGTAGAGGTACCAACACTCCTAGCTGTGAGGTATGCATTAAGACTACAAGAACAGGTAACCATATATCCCAGACCCTAATTTGGCATTCGCAATATGAGTGTAAAGGAGATGTATCAAGATGTAGATACTTAAATATAGAATATAGTGTGTGTCATTTAGGAGTAGGAGAACCTAAGTGCTTCAGTCCTGAGTATCAACCCCGTACAATTTGGTTGACTCTCAGAAATGGAGATTCTCAGGGGACCCTAATTAATAAGACGGTATTAAAATCCGTATATTCTTCAGGTGCTCTGCTATTTGATGCGTGTAAAGCAATATCAAGTGGTAGAAAGCCGTGGAATGTATGTGGGGATCTTAGATGGGAGAGGACGTATGGGTCTAACGATAAATATATTTGTCCCAGTAGTAAAAATAAATATGTAAGTCCAAGATGCCCAAATAGAGATTATAACTTCTGCCCATATTGGTCTTGTGTGGGGTGGGCGACTTGGGGACAGACAGCAGACAAGGACATGATTGTGACTAAGTTGCCTACTGATCCATATTGTAAGTCTATGGAATGCAATCCAATCCATATACTTATAAATAACCCTGACAAGTTCTTAGATAAATATGGTAATTTATTTGGGTTTCAAATATATGGGACGGGTTTAGACCCTGGGACAATATTGTTTATAGGGATAGAGACTGATACGGTAACCTCCCAAACTCATCAAGTATACCATTCCTTTTATGAAGAGATGAGCATAGATAATAAGATCCCCCATAATGCTAAAAACTTGTTCATTGATTTAGCCGAGAGTATTGCCGGTAGTCTTAATGTTACCAACTGCTATGTGTGTGGAGGTACTAACATGGGAGACCAATGGCCTTGGGAAGCAAAGGAGGTAATGTCCGGTTCTGAGGCAGTTGACCAATTAATATCTACACAAGCCGACTATCATATGAGTGTTAGAGGTAAATCTGAGTGGAGATTGAAGACCTCCATCATAGGTTATGTTTGCATAGCGAGGAAAGGAATGATGTATAATACTTCTGTAGGAGAATTAACTTGTCTAGGGCAAAAAGCTTATGATGATGATACAAAGAATACAACTTGGTGGTCGGCTTCAAATGTCTCAGAACCATCTAACCCGTTTGCAAGATATGCCAATTTAAAGGACGTATGGTTTGATCTATCCATCACATCTAACTGGAGAGCCCCAGCGAATTTGTACTGGATCTGTGGTAAGAAGGCCTATTCGGAGTTACCACAGGACTGGGAAGGGGCATGTGTGTTGGGTATGTTAAAACCATCCTTCTTCTTGTTGCCTATTGAAACAGGTGAGACTTTAGGTGTTAAAGTGTATGATGTGAATCATAGGAAGAAAAGGGGACCCATAGAGATAGGTGCCTGGGAAGATAATGAATGGCCTCCCCAGCGTATTATAGATTATTATGGGCCAGCCACGTGGGCAGAGGATGGTACCTTTGGTTATAGAACCCCTATTTATATGCTCAACCGCATTATAAGGTTACAGGCGGTGGTTGAGATCATTACTAACGAGACATCACAAGCGCTCAATCTTCTAGCGAAGCATAATACCAGGATGAGGACAGCAGTTTACCAAAATAGATTAGCCTTGGATTATCTTTTGGCAGTAGAGGGAGGTGTATGTGGGAAGTTTAACCTGAGCAATTGCTGTCTTCAAATAGATGACGAAGGGCAAGCAATAGCTGAGCTTACTAGCCATATGGTTAAACTAGCGCATGTGCCTACTCAGGTATGGAAAGGGTACAATCCAAGTAGTTGGTTTGGTAGCTGGTATGAGTGGTTTGGAGGGCTTAAGGCAGTGGTAGGTGGAGTCCTACTGATTTTAATGTTGTGTCTACTCCTGCCGTGTCTTATACCCTTAGTAGTTAGGTCTGTGCAAAGCCTGATAGAAAATATAGCAGAGAGGAAGGCTGCTGCACAGATAATGGCAATTTATAAATATAAGGCTCTAGATCAGGGAGAACCAATGCAGGAAGACGAGTGTTGAAGATTCACATCGTAGGATAAGTCTGGTCTGGTTCAAAGGTAACTTGTGGTGTATGCAAACCAAGGTTAAGTGATGCCTCAAGTAATTGTAAAATATCAAGAGGCATCAAAGGGGGGAATGTGGTGGAATCTCGGTAAAAATAAATTTAGTAGGCCGAGATTACCACGTGGCATGTGTACGTGCATATGCTGACGTATCGATCAGTTGGTTGCACGAGGCAAGATACGATCAGTAGTGTACGGAGCATGTGCAAGAATACAGGATGTAGTATTCCCCTCCTCCATTGTGCTGGACAAGCCATGCGGTCAAGCAGGAAGTTAATTCTTATTTGTAATGATTGGTCAAGAGAATGTGCGGGTGGAGCTTAATATGGGAGGAGTTATGTGCCTATATAGGGAGCCTGCACTATTGTTCAGGGCTCAGAACTTGCTGTATTTTTGGTGACATTAGTCCCTCTGAGTCCCGATCGGTGATCCAATAAAGAATCTCTTCCTTCCTGAAGAAACCTGTGTCCATCCCTCTGTGCTTTGCTTCCGTCAGTTTCTCCGGTATCAATAGTTATACACATAGTTATAGCCACAAACACACACAGTTACAGACAGTTACACACACAGTCAGTTACAGGCAGCCACGCACAAAGTTACATGCAGACAGTCACAGGCAGACAGTAACACACAGTTACAGGCAGCATCACACAGTCACAGGCAGACTGTCACACACAGTCACAGACAGTCACACACACACACACAGCTACAGGCATGCAGTCACACACACACACAGTTACAGGTAGACAGTTATGCACATACACACAGTTACAGGCAGACTGTTACACACACACACACAGTTACAGGCAGACAGTTACACACACACACACACACATATTTACAGGCAGTTATACACACACACACAAGACAGACAGTCACACACACACAGTTACAGACAGACAGTCACACACAGTTACAGACAGTCACACACACACACACACTGTTACAGTCTCACACACACACACACACACACAGTTACAGACAGACAGTCATACACACACAGTTGCAGACAGACAGTCTCACACACACACAGTTTCAGGCAGACAGTTACACACACACACAGTTACAGACAGACAGTCACACACACACACAGTTACTGACATAACTCCGCCCCTTCCTCCTCCTGTGCGGCCAGTTTAGCGTGCTGGTCTCCTGTGTGACACCCCAGCTGCCATGGGGCACAGCTCACACAGCCCCAAGACCTGGACGTTCCTGCCTGGTCTCACTTGGTGACCTTTCACCCCCCCTCTTTCCTTTTCTTTTCTTCCCTTCCCTACCACCCCCCTTCCCCCCCCTTTCGACTTCCCCTTTCTTATGGGAGAGTATGCTCTATAACAATTTAGCAGACATCTGCAAATATTGCTAGGGACGACTCATAGCAAGTGCCATTGCCTTTGACTATTATCTTAGCTCAGTCAGGTAATGCTCATTCGGAGAGAGGGGGTATCCTATGTGGGGATTTTCTTTTGCGGCCCCGGCCTGTGCGGCAAACCGCCGGGGCCGCCCTCCAAGGGATCCATCAGATTGCCCATGCTGTCAGGGCCAACTGATGGATATGGATTGTCAGGGGGCTCGGTCAGCGCTGGGCGCTTTAACAGCCAGACCCCCTGTGATGATGTCTGACGGAGCTGGGAGGAAGTGACTGCATGTCACGTCACTCTCCCAGCTACCTGACAGAGCCGCGCGGGAGGAAGTGACTGCACTTCCAATGTGTGTGTGTATGTATGTGTGTATGTATGTGTCTGTCTGTCGGGGGGGGGGTGTGTCTGTCTGTATGCAACTCTCTGTGTATGTATGTGTGTGTATGTGTCTGTATGTATGTTTGTGTTGTGTGTATGTGTGTGTGCCTCTATGTATGTCTGTGTCTGTATGTATGTGTCAGTGGGGCCCACGTATCAGTTTCGCACTGGGGCCCCATGTATTGTGTGTACGCCACTGATTGTGATAACTGTCTGCTGGCATGCAAAAATAAAGAATTAATAATAATAATAATAAAAAATAATAATAATGGGGAGCCAAATGTGGCCCAACCCTTGCTACACCATTATTTAAGATATGCTAAACAGCAGGGAGAAGTTTAAGTGCCCCCCCTCGCAGGCAGTTCTGTCGGTGTTCAGTGAATAAGTCAGAGCACTGCCATTGAGTTACTGGATCATATCTCTGACTCAAACCTGAATGCGTTAACCCCAGGGAAGGAAGCGCTCACCCACTGGACCACCAGGGATGCACCACAGAGACCCCAGGAATCATACTCCCACAGGACTACCAGGGTCAATAAGAAAAGCAGGAGGGGGGGAAACATTTTTTTTTATTTGCCAAGCAGTTTTATTAATTAATATCATTATTTATTTGTTTTTTTGCAATAATATCTGCTGCACTAAAATAAAGGAGTAGGGATCATACTTCACAACAGCATACAGTGTTTTATTTTTTGTGCATGCTCCAGCTGTAATTTTGTGAATTACTGCTCATTATCTTTTGCCTCATATACTAGTCCTTTGTCACATTTACTATGATAATGCTGAGCTGGACCTCAAGACTTACTGAGTATATTGGGAATTGTAGTTTACAGTCACAGCAGTGGAGATGGTCGCCTGTATACGAATTATGCTTTAAAAAAAAAAAAAAAAAAAATGTTTTGTGGGCTGTGGAGATATGATTGAGTTTGCTTTGGAGAATTTCATCAATACAACATTTTTTAATGATATTTCACACAAACTCCACACTCAGCCAAACCCCACACACAAACACACTTACACAACTCAATACACAATCATACTCTGCTAGCTGTCACACAAAATAATATTTATTCATTCCCACGCACAATCATACTAAGCCAGCCCTCACACACAATCACAGTTTGTCAGCCCCCGCACACAGTAACTATCAGCTATATCTTACACACAAATCCTACTCAGTTTCATTGCTTATGGGGGAGCTACAAGTGGGGACCCTTCTTTATTTTTTGCACTCCCCTATGGAGGTCTGGCATGGATGACAGGAGTGCCACTAGCAAACAGGCTTTGTGGTTTGCAGACTTCCCAGCATCATTCTTGATGAGATGTCTATTGGGAGTGTAGTAGAAGAGTAGGGATATGACATGAATTGTTTACTGCAGGCTGTTTTACATGCTCAAAATGGCCCAATAGACTATTTTCGGGTGGACTACAGTACCTTGGAACACCTCCTAACATTGGGATGTAAGAAATTGGGACCAGGATGACTGAGACGATAGAAGCATGTCTGTGACGCCACTTGTGTCTTTAATGACACCTAGAAAAGGGAGTCCAGTCTGAAAATGGGCCAAGTGCATCCAAATAAAAGGAATGTCCAACCTTCCAAAATTGAGAGGCATGGAATGCCACCAGTGGAACAGAAACATCAAATCAGGACTGGCCAGATCAATGTGGGATGGTTGGGAGGCATGTATGTCAACTTGGAGGCATGTATGTTCCTGGGAGTTTACAACACAATGAGACCTTCGCAGCAGCTTCCCACATATCCTGCCACTCGTCTCCATCGATGTATCGTAGTGGACCCCACATATCCGCGTGCGAACAGAGCTCTGTATAGAGTTCGGTAATTAGGCCCCTGCGATGCTTTCCTTGATGGCAGAGTGTCTCAAAGAAAGTTGGCTTTGTCCCTCGCGTTGAGTGAAATCTCTAATTTGTAAATATCTAAAATAATCATGGTTATTAAGTCGGGCTCTTTGCTTCAGGACATCAAAGGCCACTATTTTGTCACCCTCCCAGAGGTGAAATAGCCTCTGCAGTCCCGTGTCCTCCAAATTCCCAAATCCTTGGGGAGTCATACCCGGAGGAAAATCCCTATTTCAGAACAGTAGGGCCAACAGGGAAGGGTCAGAGCTAATCCCAAATTTATACCTAACCCTATTCCAGATAGTCAGTGACGTAAGGATCCCTGGGCATTCTGTGTGGAGCAGAGCACATTGGGGCTTTGCTAACCACATGTAAAACATCGGGAGGTCCAAACCCATGATCTGTGATTCCAGATCTACCCAACGCCTTTCTCCCGGGGCTACATGCCACATCATCATCTAAGCCAGCTGAGCCGCTTAATAATACATAAGGAGATTCGGAAGGTTCAGTTCCCCCCCCACATCTTTGGGCGATATAACATGTTCCTCGCTAGCCTGTGCCATTAACGTCCCAAATGAAAGTGTCTATATGTTTCTGAATTACATCCATGTCAGATTGGACACTAACAGGGAAGTGCCTGGAAGAGGAAGAGAAGCCGAGGGAGAAGATTATTTTTTATACTATAAATGCGCCCTATACAGAAATTGGTCTGGACCCCTACGTCTCCAGGTCCCTTTTAATGGCCTGAAACAGTGCGTGGTAATTAGCTTTATGTAAGGCATGCTTATCTTTGGTGACCACTATGCCTAAGTACTTTATAGAATTAGTAAGGTGGACTCATGATGTGGAGCTAACAGTGTTCCCATCAGCAGCCGACAGGTGCATCAGCATAGCACTGGACTTGGTCAAATTGACCTTGTAACCCGATATCAGACTGTATTCCCCTATGATATCGATCGGGGGGGAGGGAACTCAGTGGGTCCGCAATCGTGAGCATGACATCATCAGCATAAGCCACCATTTTGTACTTCCCCGTCCCGGCCCTCACCCCACTTACCTCCGGGGCCTCTCTGATCTGCTGTAGAAAGGGCTCCAGTGCGATGGCGAATAGAAGGAGCGACAAAGGGCACCCCTATCTGGTGCCATTGCAGATTGGAAAGGTGGCACCACCACTTCCCGGAAGCAACACCTGCGCCCGGAGATCCCTGTATAAGACCCCAGCTGCCCTCACAAACGGTGCCAGAAATCCCCAGTGCTTCAGGAGAGCGAACAAGTATGGCCATTCAACCCAGTCAAACGCCTTCTCGGCATCCAGGGAAAGGAGCAGAGAAGGCGTCCGAGACTCCTTCATGTACCACAATAAATCTACCACTCGTCTCGTATTTTCCTACAATTGACGTCAAAATCTTAGCGTCCACATTGATCAGCGAAATCGGCCTATAGCTCCCCACCTCCAAAGGGTCCTTCCCTCCTTTGTAGCATCCATTGTGGCCCTGGCTGTATGGGCAGTATGGGCAATATCCTGTTGAAACCACATTGTCACTACAGGACATGAAAGATTTTCAATTATGTCCCAATATCTCATACTAATACCTATCAAAGAATTATCACCATTAGTTGCTGTTCCATCATGAAATTACCCAGGATCACTCTCCCAAGACTCAGTTATGATATGTACCTGCAAAAAACATTTTTTTAACTACTAACAACTTATTTATCTGCTAAATCCTACTCTGACCTTTGGCCCACTATATATATATCATACCTTTCCAAGTCTCAGTGGCAAGCCAGTAACCAGCCTCATGCTGATGAGTTGCATTAACACCTTAAGGACACAACTTCTGAAATAAAAAGGAATCATGACGGAATATTTCCGTCATGAAACAGCTGTCCGTGGAGTGGTTCACTGGCTTTGCATCTCTTCCTGAGTTGTGTTTCAAAGCTGTTGTGTAAACATAAACTCCAAGAAATCCAAGTTTAATGTGGAATAATGAAGCAAAAAGGTGATTCTTTCTTGAACTAATTTGCCTATGCCCACCCAGAATCCCGTGCAGCAGTAACATCACTGCAAATTTGAGATTTCTTTGGGAAAAGAAAGTCTTATTGCTTGACTTCTATGTAGATCTGTGTTTAACAATGTATTGACTATCCACTGACTTCAGGTGGAAGGGGTTTTCAGTCACTTTTTTCCCCACCATAACTTTCTTGGTCTACACATAATCAAGACCTGGTCTTGATAATGACCCTATAGGGTGGAAACATTTTGTTTGACATGTATTAGTAAAACTCTTTTAGAAGTCCTCTGAGTACTTCCAATTATTATGTTTATTCATATTTGCATGGGTTAGCACCTAGGTATGTTGCAGATTATTGATATTGTTTGTTCGATGCTGGAGATTTGTATATTCTTTTATATGTAAAATTGTACATTGCTCATATATAAATATATATATATATATATATATATATAAAAATACACAAGATCCAGCGCACTCACCTACCCACTAAACAGCAACTTCAATTGATTTTATTAGTTTTTTTTAAAAACACCTAATCTACGCAAACATAATGGAGGTTTAGTTACATTATATGATCATACATTGCATAAGCCTGCCACAACGTCAATGTACCACATCTTTGGCAGGTCCTACTCTAAAACTATATCAGTTTCATAGTTTGGCTGCACTCACGGTTCTAGATAAATGTAGTCTATTTATTTAAAATACATACACTCCAACAATCAATGTTTCAGTCCTCTCAGTTTTCTTCAGGAGTATTCTGAAACGTATTTTGAATAAAGAGAGATTACATTTATCTAAAACCGTGAGTGCAGCCAAACTACTGTTTTGCGTGGTTAAGAAGCCCAACGGACTGGCACACGGCAATTTAAAGAGAAATTCAGCCCTGAGTGCAAGGATCCCTGTTTTTGTATATATATATATATATATATAATCCAGAAAAATGAGAGCACTCACTGGGTTTATACAAAATGTGTATTAAATTTTAGACAAAATACATCAACGTTTCGACCGTCAAGCGGTCTTTATCAAGATGTCCAAACAATGTAAAAACGAACAATATATAGCATGTGTACAGATAAACTTACCCTATCACCGTGTAAACCCCATTACTCCGACATGCCCCTGTGACCGACGCCGGAAATTGCGTCCTAGCGTGCGTGATGACGTCATGTCATGTGATCGCAAACTAACAGTTGCCTAGTAACGGCAATACAATGTAGAATCATGTGATCGCAACTGATCTCAGTTGCTACAAAATTGTTCTGTGCATGTGAAATATAAGACAGGAGAAATAGCCAAAAAATAACAACGTGCATGGAGGAAGATAATATTGTTACATACTGAGTGTAATTGAATAATGTATTGTAATGTATTTAGCAGAACATATTGGAGGTATAAAGATACAAAATAATCAGAAAAAATAAACAGAAGATAACTAAATGTTGTGAAAAAATCAATCTACATCTAAATCTGAATCTAAGTGTGTATGAAACTTGACTATGTGTAAATGTACAAAAATCACAAATGTAAAAGTGATGAGGTATGTAATGTGTGATGCTACAGGTGACTAAAGTGAAACTGTAATGAGACTATGTGAATCTGAAAATGTATGGATCCAAATATATAATTCGAACCTATCAAAAAAGTGAAAACAACCAAACAATAAAACGAAACAAAAAAGAGAAGAAGAAGAAAACAAATCTCTGAAGTAGTGAAGTGATTGCAGAAACTACCATGAAGAAATGACCAGAAATACCTCCAAAGAAACTGCACCAATATGGCTAACCATCACCACACTGTTATCTAATCCAGATATGTGAAAACCCTGAAATATGAGATATTCCAAAACATTCAAAATGGGTCATATAAAGCTACATTGCGAAAGCTATACATATCAGAACCGATCACAATATTACTAGTATGTGATGGGAATCAATTTCAATAAATTTCAATAAAAATGTTCCACACAGAATCTAACTATCAAGACATATGGAATCTAACTCAAGGAAGCGGGCTCAAAATTACTTATGCAGTAAACCATTTGGTCTATTAATTCAAAAAATGATAATGAAATTGATGCAGAAAAACATCAACTTAAAAACGGGCTCAAGGTCACTGCAGCCCAACCTGATACAGTAATCTATTAACGAGTATTCAAAAAGCAGCTAAAGGAATTGTATTCATTCAATCCCTTAGGTTGAACCGTGTCCAGGTAATGAATCCAGAATGTCTCTTTTTGCAACAAGATCTTGGATCTGTCACCCCCTCTAATCAAAGGAGGAATGTGATCAATCACGATGAACTTGAGGGTTGGTAAACGGTGTTGAAATTCTAAAAAGTGTTTTGCCACCGGCTTATCAGTCTTGCCATCTCTAAATGCCGTCATAATTCCCGATCTATGGCCTCTTATGCGGTCTCGGACTGTCATATCCGTCTTGCCCACATAATATTTGCCACAAGGGCAAGAGATCAAATACACAACATGATCACTTAAACAGGTCAAACGGTGTTTGATTTGAATCCGTTTGCCTGTATGTGGATGTGCAAAAGACGAACCTGTCAGCATATGACCACAGGTAACGCAACCTGAACACTTGAAGCAACCTTTCTTTGTGTTTTCCTTTTGAGGATTATAATAACTCGGCAAGTCTGTTCTCACCAAAATATCTTTTAAGTTCCTATTGCGTGAAAACGCAATACGTGGTGATTGTAAAAAAATGGGATTCAATGTTCTATCAGAGGATAGAATATCCCATCTCTTTTTGATATTTTGTGAAAATCTTTGACTTTCAGAATGGAACATAAGTGGAATCGTGATCATCGGAGTGGTTTGATGTTGTTTAGTTTCTGTTCCTTCAAAGATTTTCTTCGCCTTCTCAAGGCAATTCTGTAGAACTTCTTTTTTATATCCCCGCTCTAAAAAAGAACTGGTCATATCCTGAAGTTGTGTATTACAGCTGATTTCTTCTGAATTGTTTCTAAACACTCTTATATATTGTGAGATAGGTAAAGAGTTTTTTAAAGCATTTGGATGAGAGCTGTTTGCATGCAATAAGGTATTGCAATCAGATGGTTTTCTGTACAGCCTATATGCTATGCCTTGATCCTTTCGAAATACTTCAACATCCAAAAATTGAATCTTCTCAGTGTTGTGTGTGAGAGTTAATCTAATTGGTGAATCAAGATTGTTAAGTTCAACCACCATGGTTTCCAGCTCCTCTATCGTGCCTTTCCACAAAATAAAAATGTCGTCCACAAATCTGTGGTATGATGTTAATTGCTCTTGATATTTACACAATATATGTGTATTTTCGTATGCAAACATGAAACTATTGGCATATGTAGGCGCTATTGCCGATCCCATGGCTGTGCCAGTTTCTTGGATGTAAAAATTTTTCTCAAAACGGAAATAATTATTAGACAGTGTAAGAAATAATCCTTCAAGTAGGAATTCAACTGGAGGCCCTTCATAAACTTCTGATTTGGAAAGAAGAGTGCGCATTGCTTCTATGCCCTTAGTGTGAGGAATCACAGTATAAAGATTCTTAACATCTGCCGTAGCAAAGATGTACTGAGAATCTGCGAGTTTGCAATCTTTGATTTTGTTGAGAAAATCTTGAGTATCCTTTAAACAAGTGGGTAATCGTGCCACTGTGGGTTTACAAAAGAAATCTACAAACTTAGCCACCGGCTCCAATACTCCCCCCCGAGCAGATACTATAGGTCTGCCCGGAGGGTTTTGAGGATCTTTGTGTATCTTCGGTAGGGTGTACAGTATCGGAATTTTCGGGTGTTTATTTAATAAAAATTCTGCCGTATGATGATCAATCCAATTTGCTGTAACACCCAACTGAATCCAATTGTGTATTTTGGTGCTGATTTTATCTGTAGGATCAAAGGTTAGTTTTTTGTATGTCTTAATATCAGACAATTGTGACAAGATTTCTTTTCTATAGTCGATGTAATCCTGTAAGACGATGGCTCCCCCTTTATCTGCGGATCGAATCACTAATGTGTCATCTTTGCTCAGATCCTTTAAAGCGACTCTTTCAGTGCGCGTAAGATTATCTGGTCTGTTTACTTGTTCAGACATGATTTTATTCATATCTGTTTTCAGGGTGGTTGAGAAGGTTTTAATTGAATGATGAACATTCTTGGGTTCCCATGTGCTTTTCAGTTTAAATTGAGAACCTGTTCTTGGTGTAAACGTGTTTTGTAGAGCTTGTATATTTAATGTTCTATTAATTTTGAACAATTCAACATCCATCTTAAATTGCTCTGGTTTGGAGGTGGGAACAAATGAAAGTCCTTTAGATAGTACATTAATATGATCAGAGTTTAGAATTTTAGATGATAAATTAAAAATAGGATTCATTTCCTCTTTATTGGTGGTTTTGATCTTGTGTTTATATAGCCTGTTCTTTTGTCCTCTTCTGATGGGTCTCCATCTTTTGAGCCTCTTCTTGGGCGCATAGACTGGCCAGGAGGATCGTTGGTATGTTGTGCCATCTCTAAAAAAGTCGAGGAATGTGGTTGATATGTTGCTCGCGTGGAACCTCCCTGGCTTGAATCAGACCTAGTCTCTGTCTCGGAAGTTGATTCTGCTGAACTGGTTGCAATGGAAACAAATTGTGGTTTACGAACTCGCTGTTTATTCCTTTGAAATGGTGGTTTACGTCTTTCTCCCGTAATCCAATGATACACCTGGTGATGTGTGTAATCAAAGTTAACTTTTTCCAGCTTCTGTTTTTTAAATCTTATCAATTCATTTCTGTATCTCATAATTTCATCTTGTAATTTCACCATATATTGAGTAGACGAAGCTGCGTTTAGAATGGTTACATGAGACATTTCAAACTTGTTAATTGAGTCCTTAGTGAATACTAACTCATTCTTAACCTCATCCACCACTATGATCATCCAGTCCAATGAGCACTTGTTAGCGATTCCTATCCATTTTTTACAGAATTCTGGATTTTGTCTCCCAATCGTGGGTGAGTTCCTTACCCTGAAGCCTCTTGGAATTCTTTTCGCCCGATAATAATCGGATATGAATATTCCATGTAGATCTAAGTCCACTTCCCGTCTCTTTAATTTCATTAAATCATTATATAAATCCTTGATGGAGTCTGTGTGAATCAGATCAGCTGTGGTGTTAGGCCATAAGATGTTTTCTGCTTCTTGAGCTGAGATCTGAATTACTTCAGCTGTATCAGCTAGGGCTCCAGCCCTCAACAAAAAATCCTCCATGATAAACCTTGATACAGGGGTGGCACTTTATAAGTGCAAATTTATCATGCCAAAGCAAAGCAAAAATAAATAAAAATAAATTTGGAGGTGCAACAGACAGTGTGGCACAACACACTATGTATACAAAAACTTACTATTTCTGGCACTCTTCCCCAACAAAATCTTAAGCACAAAAATTCGGACCAAGGTGCTTTCTCAGTGCAAAATATATAATCCAGAAAAATGAGAGCACTCACTGGGTTTATACAAAATGTGTATTAAATTTTAGACAAAATACATCAACGTTTCGACCGTCAAGCGGTCTTTATCAAGATGTCCAAACAATGTAAAAACGAACAATATATAGCATGTGTACAGATAAACTTACCCTATCACCGTGTAAACCCCATTACTCCGACATGCCCCTGTGACCGACGCCGGAAATTGCGTCCTAGCGTGCGTGATGACGTCATGTCATGTGATCGCAAACTAACAGTTGCCTAGTAACGGCAATACAATGTAGAATCATGTGATCGCAACTGATCTCAGTTGCTACAAAATTGTTCTGTGCATGTGAAATATAAGACAGGAGAAATAGCCAAAAAATAACAACGTGCATGGAGGAAGATAATATTGTTACATACTGAGTGTAATTGAATAATGTATTGTAATGTATTTAGCAGAACATATTGGAGGTATAAAGATACAAAATAATCAGAAAAAATAAACAGAAGATAACTAAATGTTGTGAAAAAATCAATCTACATCTAAATCTGAATCTAAGTGTGTATGAAACTTGACTATGTGTAAATGTACAAAAATCACAAATGTAAAAGTGATGAGGTATGTAATGTGTGATGCTACAGGTGACTAAAGTGAAACTGTAATGAGACTATGTGAATCTGAAAATGTATGGATCCAAATATATAATTCGAACCTATCAAAAAAGTGAAAACAACCAAACAATAAAACGAAACAAAAAAGAGAAGAAGAAGAAAACAAATCTCTGAAGTAGTGAAGTGATTGCAGAAACTACCATGAAGAAATGACCAGAAATACCTCCAAAGAAACTGCACCAATATGGCTAACCATCACCACACTGTTATCTAATCCAGATATGTGAAAACCCTGAAATATGAGATATTCCAAAACATGCTATATATTGTTCGTTTTTACATTGTTTGGACATCTTGATAAAGACCGCTTGACGGTCGAAACGTTGATGTATTTTGTCTAAAATTTAATACACATTTTGTATAAACCCAGTGAGTGCTCTCATTTTTCTGGATTATATATTTTGCACTGAGAAAGCACCTTGGTCCGAATTTTTGTGCTTAAGATTTTGTTGGGGAAGAGTGCCAGAAATAGTAAGTTTTTGTATACATAGTGTGTTGTGCCACACTGTCTGTTGCACCTCCAAATTTATTTTTATTTATTTTTGCTTTGCTTTGGCATGATAAATTTGCACTTATAAAGTGCCACCCCTGTATCAAGGTTTATCATGGAGGATTTTTTGTTGAGGGCTGGAGCCCTAGCTGATACAGCTGAAGTAATTCAGATCTCAGCTCAAGAAGCAGAAAACATCTTATGGCCTAACACCACAGCTGATCTGATTCACACAGACTCCATCAAGGATTTATATAATGATTTAATGAAATTAAAGAGACGGGAAGTGGACTTAGATCTACATGGAATATTCATATCCGATTATTATCGGGCGAAAAGAATTCCAAGAGGCTTCAGGGTAAGGAACTCACCCACGATTGGGAGACAAAATCCAGAATTCTGTAAAAAATGGATAGGAATCGCTAACAAGTGCTCATTGGACTGGATGATCATAGTGGTGGATGAGGTTAAGAATGAGTTAGTATTCACTAAGGACTCAATTAACAAGTTTGAAATGTCTCATGTAACCATTCTAAACGCAGCTTCGTCTACTCAATATATGGTGAAATTACAAGATGAAATTATGAGATACAGAAATGAATTGATAAGATTTAAAAAACAGAAGCTGGAAAAAGTTAACTTTGATTACACACATCACCAGGTGTATCATTGGATTACGGGAGAAAGACGTAAACCACCATTTCAAAGGAATAAACAGCGAGTTCGTAAACCACAATTTGTTTCCATTGCAACCAGTTCAGCAGAATCAACTTCCGAGACAGAGACTAGGTCTGATTCAAGCCAGGGAGGTTCCACGCGAGCAACATATCAACCACATTCCTCGACTTTTTTAGAGATGGCACAACATACCAACGATCCTCCTGGCCAGTCTATGCGCCCAAGAAGAGGCTCAAAAGATGGAGACCCATCAGAAGAGGACAAAAGAACAGGCTATATAAACACAAGATCAAAACCACCAATAAAGAGGAAATGAATCCTATTTTTAATTTATCATCTAAAATTCTAAACTCTGATCATATTAATGTACTATCTAAAGGACTTTCATTTGTTCCCACCTCCAAACCAGAGCAATTTAAGATGGATGTTGAATTGTTCAAAATTAATAGAACATTAAATATACAAGCTCTACAAAACACGTTTACACCAAGAACAGGTTCTCAATTTAAACTGAAAAGCACATGGGAACCCAAGAATGTTCATCATTCAATTAAAACCTTCTCAACCACCCTGAAAACAGATATGAATAAAATCATGTCTGAACAAGTAAACAGACCAGATAATCTTACACGCACTGAAAGAGTCGCTTTAAAGGATCTGAGCAAAGATGACACATTAGTGATTCGATCCGCAGATAAAGGGGGAGCCATCGTCTTACAGGATTACATCGACTATAGAAAAGAAATCTTGTCACAATTGTCTGATATTAAGACATACAAAAAACTAACCTTTGATCCTACAGATAAAATCAGCACCAAAATACACAATTGGATTCAGTTGGGTGTTACAGCAAATTGGATTGATCATCATACGGCAGAATTTTTATTAAATAAACACCCGAAAATTCCGATACTGTACACCCTACCGAAGATACACAAAGATCCTCAAAACCCTCCGGGCAGACCTATAGTATCTGCTCGGGGGGGAGTATTGGAGCCGGTGGCTAAGTTTGTAGATTTCTTTTGTAAACCCACAGTGGCACGATTACCCACTTGTTTAAAGGATACGCAAGATTTTCTCAACAAAATCAAAGATTGCAAACTCGCAGATTCTCAGTACATCTTTGCTACGGCAGATGTTAAGAATCTTTATACTGTGATTCCTCACACTAAGGGCATAGAAGCAATGCGCACTCTTCTTTCCAAATCAGAAGTTTATGAAGGGCCTCCAGTTGAATTCCTACTTGAAGGATTATTTCTTACACTGTCTAATAATTATTTCCGTTTTGAGAAAAATTTTTACATCCAAGAAACTGGCACAGCCATGGGATCGGCAATAGCGCCTACATATGCCAATAGTTTCATGTTTGCATACGAAAATACACATATATTGTGTAAATATCAAGAGCAATTAACATCATACCACAGATTTGTGGACGACATTTTTATTTTGTGGAAAGGCACGATAGAGGAGCTGGAAACCATGGTGGTTGAACTTAACAATCTTGATTCACCAATTAGATTAACTCTCACACACAACACTGAGAAGATTCAATTTTTGGATGTTGAAGTATTTCGAAAGGATCAAGGCATAGCATATAGGCTGTACAGAAAACCATCTGATTGCAATACCTTATTGCATGCAAACAGCTCTCATCCAAATGCTTTAAAAAACTCTTTACCTATCTCACAATATATAAGAGTGTTTAGAAACAATTCAGAAGAAATCAGCTGTAATACACAACTTCAGGATATGACCAGTTCTTTTTTAGAGCGGGGATATAAAAAAGAAGTTCTACAGAATTGCCTTGAGAAGGCGAAGAAAATCTTTGAAGGAACAGAAACTAAACAACATCAAACCACTCCGATGATCACGATTCCACTTATGTTCCATTCTGAAAGTCAAAGATTTTCACAAAATATCAAAAAGAGATGGGATATTCTATCCTCTGATAGAACATTGAATCCCATTTTTTTACAATTACCACGTATTGCGTTTTCACGCAATAGGAACTTAAAAGATATTTTGGTGAGAACAGACTTGCCGAGTTATTATAATCCTCAAAAGGAAAACACAAAGAAAGGTTGCTTCAAGTGTTCAGGTTGCGTTACCTGTGGTCATATGCTGACAGGTTCGTCTTTTGCACATCCACATACAGGCAAACGGATTCAAATCAAACACCGTTTGACCTGTTTAAGTGATCATGTTGTGTATTTGATCTCTTGCCCTTGTGGCAAATATTATGTGGGCAAGACGGATATGACAGTCCGAGACCGCATAAGAGGCCATAGATCGGGAATTATGACGGCATTTAGAGATGGCAAGACTGATAAGCCGGTGGCAAAACACTTTTTAGAATTTCAACACCGTTTACCAACCCTCAAGTTCATCATGATTGATCACATTCCTCCTTTGATTAGAGGGGGTGACAGATCCAAGATCTTGTTGCAAAAAGAGACATTCTGGATTCATTACCTGGACACGGTTCAACCTAAGGGATTGAATGAATACAATTCCTTTAGCTGCTTTTTGAATACTCGTTAATAGATTACTGTATCAGGTTGGGCTGCAGTGACCTTGAGCCCGTTTTTAAGTTGATGTTTTTCTGCATCAATTTCATTATCATTTTTTGAATTAATAGACCAAATGGTTTACTGCATAAGTAATTTTGAGCCCGCTTCCTTGAGTTAGATTCCATATGTCTTGATAGTTAGATTCTGTGTGGAACATTTTTATTGAAATTTATTGAAATTGATTCCCATCACATACTAGTAATATTGTGATCGGTTCTGATATGTATAGCTTTCGCAATGTAGCTTTATATGACCCATTTTGAATGTTTTGGAATATCTCATATTTCAGGGTTTTCACATATCTGGATTAGATAACAGTGTGGTGATGGTTAGCCATATTGGTGCAGTTTCTTTGGAGGTATTTCTGGTCATTTCTTCATGGTAGTTTCTGCAATCACTTCACTACTTCAGAGATTTGTTTTCTTCTTCTTCTCTTTTTTGTTTCGTTTTATTGTTTGGTTGTTTTCACTTTTTTGATAGGTTCGAATTATATATTTGGATCCATACATTTTCAGATTCACATAGTCTCATTACAGTTTCACTTTAGTCACCTGTAGCATCACACATTACATACCTCATCACTTTTACATTTGTGATTTTTGTACATTTACACATAGTCAAGTTTCATACACACTTAGATTCAGATTTAGATGTAGATTGATTTTTTCACAACATTTAGTTATCTTCTGTTTATTTTTTCTGATTATTTTGTATCTTTATACCTCCAATATGTTCTGCTAAATACATTACAATACATTATTCAATTACACTCAGTATGTAACAATATTATCTTCCTCCATGCACGTTGTTATTTTTTGGCTATTTCTCCTGTCTTATATTTCACATGCACAGAACAATTTTGTAGCAACTGAGATCAGTTGCGATCACATGATTCTACATTGTATTGCCGTTACTAGGCAACTGTTAGTTTGCGATCACATGACATGACGTCATCACGCACGCTAGGACGCAATTTCCGGCGTCGGTCACAGGGGCATGTCGGAGTAATGGGGTTTACACGGTGATAGGGTAAGTTTATCTGTACACATGCTATATATTGTTCGTTTTTACATTGTTTGGACATCTTGATAAAGACCGCTTGACGGTTGAAACGTTGATGTATTTTGTCTAAAATTTAATACACATTTTGTATAAACCCAGTGAGTGCTCTCATTTTTCTGGATTATATATTTTGCACTGAGAAAGCACCTTGGTCCGAATTTTTGTGCTTAAGATTTTGTTGGGGAAGAGTGCCAGAAATAGTAAGTTTTTATATATATATATATATATATATATATACATATATATATATATATATATATGTATATATGTATATAAAAGCAATAAATCAATGTACTCTGTCTAATCTGGTGCCAAAGCAGGTCAGTTTCATATATATTAATTGAATGGGTAATTCTACTGAATTGACTTGGTAACTTCAAATTTTAAGTCAAACAACAGAGCAGGAATTGCCGAGATGATTGTTTCTATTTTGGCCATCTTGGACTAAATTTGCTATTCCCTTGACATTTCTCCACAATTTCCTTTTTATTAAGTAACCTTAAACTGCACTTTTGGAGTTTGCATTATGTAAAACGAAGCAAAAGAATATGATTATTTGTGTGCGTGTATCTTTTTCCCAGTAGATGGCACTCTTGTATTGATGCTCTTGTATGGTGTGACATTCATGGGTCACATTCGTAGATTGTACCTTCATTCAGTAAGAAGCAATGATTCTCAAGACTTCAGTAAAAGAACACTCTTAACGGTAAAAATATCTGAAGAGAGAAAATTGTGGACCAACGACACCGGTGGATCGCCTCACTCTGCCAATCCGTTGTTGAGATGAGAAGCACTAGATCCAGTGAATCAAAAAGAACTCATCTATGCACCAATGCCACTGTACCAAGATTTAATTAAACCTCAGTAGATCATGATTTCACAATTCTGTTCCAATGTGGTCTTGATGAATAGTAGTGAAAGTACCTAGCTGTAGTAAGATTACTCAGGGCCTTGGGCAGGGTGCCAGATTGGGACCCCCATCTAGAGCCCTGGGCTATGTTTTTGTATGTGTGTGGGAGTGTGTGTAGTGGAGTGTTGTGTGTGTGGAAGGGGCTGAGAGCTGTATGTGGGAGAGATTCTGAGCGTTCATGTGTGTCCTGGATGAGGGAGCTCTGAAATTGATCTACAGTCAACCTATAGAGGTGCAGACCACAACTCTCCCCCAAAGAAGTCAGGTGTCTCAGGGTCCAGCAAGGAGGGCCTTCTCACTAGAACTGGAGCTTCAGGCGCTGTCTGATCCTGGGCCACTAATGAGCAAACTGGCTCTCGAAAGTTATATTAAGTGTGGTAGGTATTCAGATGTTAACAGAAAAATATGGTCACAATTTTAAAAAAATATTAGTATTTTAAAGTAATATGTCTAGCTGTTCTAGTCTAGTCATGGGCCTGGCCTGTTTTACCTTTTTCACCATAACCACTTTCTTGTGTGAAATGATCTAGCATTATTGACAACCCAAAAGTAGCATCTTTGTATTTGAATGATGTTGGCAAAATCTGTGGTTTGAGGAAATTTGCTTTAATGCCCCGATGGCAGTCCTGGTTGTGAATACCCCTGAGCAGGATAATTTGTCTAAATCAGCTCTATAAGATTAAGGCTTTGCAATTCAGTTTTCAATTTAGTATTATTTGATGTTTAGTAAACTAACCCAATTAAAACTTTAAGTGATATATTGCTGCAACAAAGCAATGTTTGTACCTATCCGTGACCTTCTCCTGTCCGCTGCTCACACCCTTACTGCTAACTCGCGCTTGCAGGACTTCTCATGGGCGGCTCCCTTCTTTTGGAACAGCCTGCCTACCCCCATCAGACTCTCCCCTAGTCTTCAATTGCTTAAGAAGTTCCTCAAAACACATCTGTTCAGAAATGCTTATGGACTCCCAGATCCAAATCTGTCTCTCGCTCTCCTAAAAGAGCCATACTCCACTCTCACCTCTGCTATTTTTCCCCCTTGTTTGGTGGCTGTCACCCTGGCTGCCCTGTTGTATATTTGTACCCCACCTCCTCTAGACTGTAAGCTCGTTTGAGCAGGGCCCTCATCTACCTATTGTTCCTGTGTCATTGTGTAATTGTCTCATTTATTGGAAATTCCCCTCCCCTTACATAATATTGTAAAGCGCAGTGGAATTAGTTGGTGCTATATAAATACCAATAATAATAATAATAATAATATTTGTAATAAAATTGAGATGATATAGTTGGACACAATAACACTTTACTTATGCAGAGTAAAACCACATTCTAGGGAGGCAATAGGATTAAGTACGACAGAAAAACACTAAACTAAAAATTCACTAAACCAATAAGTGTGGGAAAATGTCATGGGACATTTAATTTCTAACTCAGTGAAATAATTGAGCTGAAAAAAGATCAGTTTAAGGTTTTTTTTTACCAATCTGGCTACCTTGGCTTAAATGAACACTTCACACACCTAAAGTACATCAGCTTTCTGAAACGCTTTATGTATGAATAGTGTGTCCTCTTTATTTATTTTTACAAAAAGTGCACATTTCAATAGAAATTGGCACTTTTATAAATTATCTTAGTTACATCCCCTTGACTGTCAATCAGACAACTTCTCCTGTTACTTCCTGCTCAGTGGACAGGGCTGGCACTAACCAGGGCCGGCAAGTCTCTACGGCGGCACAGGTGGCCGCCTTATGGCACTCCAGCTCTGGGGGCGCAAGATTCCAGTGACCGGCAGGAGGAAAGCGCTCCCTCCTACCATGCCACGTTATGGTCCCCCCAGCGTGCGGCTGTGGTAGACTCAGAGGGGGAGAGGGACCTCTGATCTCTGCTCCCTCGCGCGCCGTTTGCTGATAACGCGGTAGCCGCAATATGACGTCATATCCCGGCTCCCAGCATCAGTAGACAGCCCGCAAGGCGCAAGAGAGCAGAGCAGGGAGCTCAGAGCTCCCTCGCCGCCTCTGATTCTACCACAGTTGCACGCCTCCCAACAGCCCCACTGGACCCCAGGGACAGATCCACACCAGCTCTGCAGGTAGGGAGGCTGGGTGGAAAAATATTAATAATTATTGAGTGTATGTGTGTGTTTGTGTGTGTGTTAGTGAGTGTATGTCTGTGAGTGTATGTGTGTGTCTGTGAGTGAGTGTATGAGTGTGTGTGCATGTGAGTGTATGTGTGTGCATGTGAGTGTATGAGTATGTCTGTTAGTGTGTGTGTATCTGTCAGTGTGTGTTTGTGAGTGTCTGTCAAATCAGTGAGAGTATGTTTGTCATTAAGTCTGTGTGTGACTATCAGTGTGTGTCTGTCAATGAGTGTCTGTCCGTGTTTGTGTGTCTGTCAGTGTGCGTGTTTGTGTCTGTCAATGAATGAGTGTGTGTCAGATCAGTGAGTCTGTCAGTGACATCTGTGTGTTTTGTCAGTGAGTGTGTCTGACTGTCAGTGGATATACACCACTGAATGTAGCATGGCGGAGCAGAATGCGGTACAGGAGCTTCTGTTTTCTGTACCCGGCGAGACTGACATGATGTGCTCACTGAGAGAGCACTTCCTGTCAGTTCGGCCAGGTACAGAAAACTGAAGCTCCTGTGTGGGGATCTTCTCCGCTTGGCCACGCTACAAGAGAGGTAGAAGGCACACCAGGAAGGGGGGGAGGCCACCAGGGAGGGAGGTTAAGAGGAACACAGGTAAAGATGTTATTTTTTTTGACTGGGGTTGGGGGGGGGAATGAACCTTCGCCTATGTACCCAAAAATCCTTGCACCGGCCATGGCGCTATCACTAGGCAAACTAGGCAGCAGCTTAGGGCGCAGAGACCCAGCAGGAGAGGAGCGCACTACACAGTGCACTGCATCTAGCATGATCAAGCAGACCACAGTCAGGTCCATCTTTAATTTTGATTGGACTCTGGGCAAGAATTTTTCTTGGGACCCCTGGACCCTACCCCCATCCACTCCCTATCATGCAATCATGCTAGATACACTAAGATACATTCAGATACACTGAATGACACTCATACATATACAAATACTGACACACACAGATACACAGGGCCACAGAATGACACACATGTAGATACAAAGACACATAAATATACACATGCAGACATGCACATACAAATAGATATACACAATAAATACACAAATATACATACAAATAGATACACACACAGGCTAACAGATAGATACACAGACACATGCAGATATACAGATACACAAATATAAACACACAAACAGTTAGATACACAGAAAAACATACAGACACAAATAGATACACAGACATATAGACAGACAGATACACACTGATAAACACTGAAACACAGATACACATACAGACACACATATTCACATAGACATACATGCAGACACACAGATACGCATACAGGCACACAAACACATACACACACATATTCACTTACAGGCATGTATGCAGACACACAGATAGACATTAAGACACACAGATACACATACACACCTATAGACACATGCAAATACACAGACACACAATCAGACACAAATATTCACATACAGACACACATTCACATACAGACACAAAGATACACATAAAACAACAATAAAAAAAGGCTGCGCCACAATGAAAATAAAATAAATACAATGTAAAGTCCAATATAAAAAAGAAAATCCAACTTAAGTGTCCTTACGGGTGGTCTTTATAACAGAAAGTGCAATAGTGAAGTCTTCATAGAATGTATTAGTTCCGCTTATGTAGAAGACAAAAAAGAGAGAGAGAGAGGGACGACCAATAGTGCAGTATTGTATAATTCCGATAGTGACGTACTTAGAATTAATAGTAGAGAACTCACATTTGGTAGAGCTTATGTCCAGCTCTAGGATAAAAGTGCATACAGCGGTATAATCCCCGCTTGTAGGATATGTCGTGGGTATCTCTCCGTCAGTGGTGTCCAACTCTCAAATACGAAAAAGAAGAGACAGCCGATAGTGCTCACTGTATAGTAGTCTTAATATAAATAGATAAATGAGGAGCAGACCAACTGCTCTTGTATATCAGCATAGGTGGATTGATCCCCACCTCTGGATTTCTTTGAAATATAGGATACTTCCAAATGGTTAAAAATCCAAAAGAGGAATATAAATGAATAAAATAGTAATAAATAAAATACTAAAAAATAATAATAGAATAATAGTAAAAAGCCAGGTAAGAGAATGTGTATATAAAACTATAAAAAAGAAAATTTGGAGCAAATGAATGACCAAAAATTACTTTTAATATTAAAATACACAATATAACATATAAATAACGCGTTTCGTCAACAGACTTTATCAAAATGGAATAGCATAAAATACCTGGCTAAATTTGTATTATATAGGAGTGGGGTGATTCAGATTTGGCGCCAAAATTGATCCGTCCAATCAGAATTCAGATTTTTATGGCTATATTAAAACACATCAAAACCTCATGTAAAACATAGTATATGCTGTATAGACATGGTTAAAATACATGAATAATAAAAATGGGGGTTAAAAATACTTAAATTTAGCGATTTAAAATTGACACGTGACGCGCGTCAACTTCCGGTTTTCGGACGCATTGCCGCAAAACCTCATGGGAGGTGTAGTTTAGTGGCCGCAAATGCCGGCCATAAGTTTAAGCAACAGCCATCTTGGAAGGGGCAAAGAATAGTAACAGTAGTGGCCATATTAAGAGGGGCACTATAGGCAAAAATAACATATTAATAACAGAATAGTGATTATACACATATGTAAATATTAGGATACTGTGGGACAATAAGACTATAAGAAGGATATACTCTATGTATATAAATTGATATGCCATTAAAATAGGGATAAGAAAAAGAGAAAATAAAATGTAAAATATAAAATATATAAAATGTAATACATAACATATAACATATATAATATATAATACATATATATAATACATAATATATAATATACATTAAAACAATAATTAATATATAATAAAACAATGTGGAAAAACAACAAGATAAAAGGCATGTGTATAATACAGACATATTGGTTATCTTTTGGTTATAGAAAATTATGAAGATCAAAATCTGCATTGAGGCCATGGGGTATAAGAGTCTTAAGATTATACACCCATTCCATTTCTATTTTTCCAAGTAGTTTTTTTATGTCTCCTCCACGCCAGGGGGTAGAACATTTTTTTATGCCCATACATTTTAATAATTTTGGGTCTTTGTTGTGCTTAATAAAATGTTTGGATACTGTATGGTTCACGTATCCATTTTTAATATTTCTGCAATGTTCGCTCAATCTAGTTTTTAAGCACCTTGTGGTCATCCCCACATATTGGAGACCACATGGGCATTCGAGCAGATAAATAACATTTTTTGTGTTGCAGCCGATAAAATCATAAATATTATACACTTTATTAGTCCTATTAGACATAAACTGAGTGACCTTAGATGGAGTGGACAAATCTGTAGTTCTACACACTATACATTGTTTACATTTGTAAAAGCCTTTTGTCTGAGGGAAAAAAGAAAAATTACTAACAGGGGATACATGGGTAAAATTGGTAGTTAAAATGGATTTGAAATTAGGGGCACCTCTAAAAACAATATTCGGCTGATTAGGTAAAATTGGATTAAGAATATCGTCTTCTTTGAGTATGTGCCAGTGTTTTTTTATTATTTTTTTAACTTTGTTACTTTTGTTATTAAAATTAAAAATAACAGGAAGGGATATTGCTTCATCTTTTTCTTTATTTTTGTAAATCCGAGGATCTTTACTTTCTTTTTGTTTGACTGTATTAATTGTATTATTAAGATCTGACTCTAAATACCTTTTTTCCATAAATATATTTTTTTAAATATTACCTTTTTCCTTAAAATCTGTTATTTCTGAACAATTCCCACGGAGACATAGGAATTGGCTTTTGGGGGTAATCTCAAGCCAGGGCTTGTAGTGACAACTGGTTTTGTCAATAGCCGTGTTAACACATACCTTTTTGAAAAATGTTTTTGTGTGGAGTTGTCCTTCCTTAATAAAAATGTTGAGGTCTAAGAAGTTTATAGATTCTTTACTATATTCATGTGTGAGGATGATACCCCTATTGTTAGTATTAAGATCGTTAATAAAAGCAATAAGAGTATCTTCTGGTCCTTCCCAGATAAAAAACAGATCATCTATAT
The DNA here is from genome assembly GCA_933207985.1 of Pelobates cultripes. Classification (NCBI taxonomy): domain Eukaryota; kingdom Metazoa; phylum Chordata; class Amphibia; order Anura; family Pelobatidae; genus Pelobates; species Pelobates cultripes. The sequence goes on along the minus strand of OW240914.1, from coordinate 212,448,354 downwards.
ATCTAAAATATGAGACTAGGTTTGCCCGCCAGACATGGTTGCCCCAGACAGCTTCAGATTCCCAGTCCGCCATAAATAAGTTGGCATAGCTGGGGGCAAACCTAGTACCCATAGCAGTACCCCTCTTTTGAAGATAAAAAGAATCTAAAAACCAAAAATAATTATTTTTTAAAATTATATTTATTCCTTCTATTATAAAATCAATCTGAATGGCAGGAATATTACCTTCAAGAGTAAGGATCCTTTTAATAGCCTGGCATCCAATATCGTGAGGAATGATTGTATAAAGAGACTGGACGTCACAGGTAACTAATATAAAATTGGGTTTCCAAATAAAATTGTTTAAAAAATGTAAAAGTGACATAGAGTCTTTTAAATAAGATTTCATTAATTTAACTGAAGGTTGAAGGATGGTGTCTATATATTGAGAAAGGTTACATAAAAGAGAGCCAATCCCAGAGACAATGGGTCTCCCTGGGGGATGGTTTTCATCTTTGTGGATTTTTGGAAGGAAATAAATAACAGGAGTAATGGGAAATTCTTTGTTTAAAAATTTAAATTCTTGTTTGTTTAAAATATTTAAGTTAAGCCCTTTGTTTAAAAAAGTAGATAAAATGATATGTATATTTTTTGTAGGATCAGAGAGAAGTTTTTCATATACATTTTTATCTTCTAGTTGCCTTAGAGCTTCATCAATATACATTTTACTGGCATGTATGCAGACACACAGATAGACATAAAGACACACAGATACACATACACACCTATAGACACATGCAAATACACAGACACACAAGCAGACACAAATATTCACATACAGACACACATTCACATACAGACACAAAGATACACATATTTACACACAGATACAAATACAGACACACAGATACAAATACAAACACACAGATCTGTATGCAGGCACACTATTACACCTACAGGCATAAATATTCAATACATACACACACACACACAGATTCACATACAGACACATAGATACACAAGCAGACATAAAGACACACAGATGCACATACAGAAACACATGCACACACACAGATAGATACACAGACACACAATCAGACAAACATGCAAAAAAGTAAAAAAATTTCAGCCCCCCTTCTGTTTCCTACTTATAGGTGCAGGAGGGTGGCTTTACTGGGGTCCAATGGCTGGCTGATGCAGTTGGGAGTCAGAGGCTCTCATTTTTGCTTCCCTTCTCCTCCCTCCCCCGCGGCGCCTGATGTTCGCTGGGAGGAAATGACTGGCTATCACTTCCTCCCTGCGCTGACATCATCACAGGGGCCCAGTCATGCAATTATAGGGCTGCACCACTGACCAGGCCACTGAGGACACAATGCTATAGGGTGGCCCTAAGTGCATGGCCTGCTGACTGCAATAATTTATTTTAGAATCAGTGATCTTAAAAGAAATTACTGTGGGCAGAGGGCAAACAGGGCAACTGCCTTGGACCCCCAGGAGTAATTGGGCCCAGAGCAACTTCCCTGTTTGCCCCGTGTTAAAGACAGCCCTGACCATGGTAGAGAATCTTCTGTATCCTTTAAGCGGTCTGACAGGAAGCTGGTCTGCACTGAAGGCACAACGAGACACGCAGAGGGCTAGGGAAACAAAGAGACACACAGAGGGCTGGGGGGACAAAGAGTCACACAGAGGGCTGGGGGGGGCAAAGAGTCACAAAGAGGGCTGGGGGAGAGCAAATTAACACAGAAGGGCTGGGGGGACAAAGGGTAACTCAGAGGAGCTAGGGAGAACAAAGAGTAACTCAGAGGGCGGGGGGACAAAGGGACACACAGAGAGGCAGGAATGAGGATAAAGAAGCACACAAAAGGGCTGGGGGGGCAAAGAGACATACAGGGGAGCTGGAAGGGGACAAAGAAACACAGAAGGCTGGGGGAACAAAGGGTTACTCAGAAGGGTTGGGGGTAACAAAGATAACTCAGAAGGCAGGGGGACAAAGGGATACATGGAGGGGCTGGAATGAGGATAAAGAAGCACACAAAAGGACTGGGTGGGCTAAGAGACACACAGGGTGGCTGGGGGTAGACAATACACACTGATAGCTGGATAGAGCTCATTCAATAAACAATAACTGTGCTATTATACGTGAATCACAATTTTCCATGAACATCCTGCATTTTTGGATCGTAGCCCAGCAAAAATAGGTCCTAACAGTTTGTTGGTTTCTTTGTATATGTATATATACACTAGCTACTGTACGTCTCCATAACACATAACTAAATCATTAGATATATTTCTTTTTCCTTTTTGAAGGAATAGGACACTGATTACCAAATCAGTTTTCAGAAATAATTTAGAGGATAGACGTACTGACGGACATATGGACCTATGGATTAACATACAGACGGACAGATAGATATAGATAGATCTGTAGAGTGTGAGTGTGGGGATACAGTAGTGTATTTTATTTTTTAATTTACGGTAAGTTTTTTATTAGGAGAAAAAGTGATACAAAGCATTATAAAGACAAATGTGTGTCATAACTAATTAAGTACAATAGCGACATATAGGAACACAATAATAGAAATGTAGTTAATCAACACTCATCCTGTGATTAGCTCATGTAACCATCTGAAGGGAAACAATACTCCTTGGCTTTTCTTTTTGTTAAATTGAGTCTATCGCCAGAATTACTTTTTTATGGTAAAAGAGAGAATAAAGGAAGGTAAAGAGTGAAAGATTTGAAAAATAAAGGATTTGCCAACTAGAGCAGTGTAATATTCAGAGTCAAAGATGTAACAGGGAACCTTTAAGTCAAGCTGCTTGGTAGTAACCATTTAATAATGCCAAGGATGTATCACACCACTTTGGAGTTCCAAGAACCATAAACAGAATGTAGAGAAATATGGGCATGTCTACTACATATGTGGGAGGTTTCCTCTCTCAGCAAAGTTTATATAAAACAGAGATCTGGTTTAAACAAAACTTACATCTTTGGGGAGCCAGAAGAGTACAAGCCATCTACACGGAAGCTTTTTCCCCCAAAGTATTAAGCAGGAATGCACAAATGATGGGTTTACATCGTTAGCCCAATTATTTAACAATGGGCGGTTTCATATTGAAGAAACTAATCTTTCATATATGCCCCATAATATTGACATGGTTAGATATTCAGCCTCTAAGCAGCATCTCCAGCTATCAATAAAAAGGATGTGAGGAAACTGCAGAACTAATTGTAACATTCGAAACAGTTTTTTTTTTTAACATACATTTATTATTATTAGTCCTTTCAAAGTGAATATATTTGATATTTTTATTGCAACATAAACTGGGGAACAGGATGTTTGGCCCCATCTGCCCCTATGGAGTAGCCTCCACTGTTCCTTCTGTAGCAAACCCTAAACATTTCCCATATCTCTAATGTCTAAACCCCATCTTTTTCCCCATCTGTGCCCTTTCCCATCCTCCTACTTGTATCCCTTACCATATTTCCCCTATTCGTGTCTCATTCCCATCCCACAATTTGTAGCTCTGGCCCAATCTCTTCCCAATTCTGTCCCTGTCCTTAAAACACCTCTAACCTATCTATGCCTCCATATCCCTATGGTCTCCACTTGTTTGTCTCCATCAACCACCCACTTGTACCTGTACACTAAAATCCTTTTGTATCTCTCCTTTAAACGACTTTAAACAACTTAATCAGTTGCTTAGTTAATTCCCACTAATTCGTACTTGTGTCTATGCCCCCTAAACCCAACTTGTTTCTCTTTCAACCAGAGTCTCTGCCAAATTACCCCACCTTTTGCCTTGCTCCATTCTTCCTCATGTGTTTTTACCTTCCCAGTCATCACTTTTGCATTATGGCCAAGTAGGGTTGAGTTGAAGACCTCCAAGTACTTCTTCTCTCTTTCAGGTCTCAGCAGCTTGTGTGCAGATTAGTCAGGAACATGAAGTAATTTTATAACCCCAACTCTCATTCCACATGAAGTATCTGCATATCATATAAGATATGAGACTTGAGAATGTAAACGAGCATCTCTAGCATGTGCATGCGTGACATTTTGTAATTTTCTATCTTTTATCTCCCTTGTTGGCCTGTGAATGCACAGTTGCAGCTAACCCATTTTTGAGCTCAGGCCTTGTATTTATGGCTGTTCTATCAGAACGATCAGTCAACCTCTGCTAATGACCAACCTTTGAAGATCAAATTACTTTTAAAGGAAGTGTGTAAATCCGCAAGGTGAATGAAAATATTTTTAGGGTTTCGTGGTGATTGCACAGGTTTCAAGGGGATGGGTGGAGGGACAAATTATATATTTTCACAAGGTGACTGCATATTTGCAGTGCCTCATTTTTTAATATGCCAGTTATCAGGGTGAAGATCGTCTACTTTTCTAGGAGAGAGCAGAGTCTCATGATACCCGTTACATTCTCGGCATCTTAGGGTGCAGGGGAAACTATTCAGTACCTCTGAATGAATAGGCACATTCTCTGTGGTGATTAGTCAATAATCACATTCTCAGCGTAAAAGGCATCATTTTAATCTTTTCAATACTTGGTTAACTTAGAAAATGTATATTTCCGTGGTGCTTGTTAGATTGTTACTGCTGCTGTCAGAAAGCAGGACTTTTTTCTTTTTGTGTTTTGTTATTTCCTTTTCCCTTATTTTGCATTTGGTTGTCAGATATCCCTTGAGAAACAAAACTGAGCATGAATAAAATGTTTTAATTTTTTTTTATTCATCTGTACTCACTTTCAGCCACATTCCAACACATTCTATGAATTTTTTATAGTTTTAGTAGATATCTAGCTATAATTAAAAACACTACTAGTACCATAACTACTACAGTGCACTGTAGTGGAAATGGTACTGAGAGTGTCCTGGCACCCTCTCGCCTCTTAAAGAAAGTAGTCAAACAGTTTGCAACCATATGGTGCAGGGTTTGCTCATTGCCCAAGTGTAATCAGCTTATGTGCTCTCAGCCAATGAGTAGAGATGTCCCGAACAGTTCGCTGCGAATAGTTCCTGGCGAACATCGCTTATTCGCGTCCGCCCCCTATTCCATATCATTGAGTAAACTTTGACAACCCCCCCACCCGCCGCCCGGGGGTGGGGGTTGTCAAAGTTTACTCAATGATATGGGGGGGGGACCTACTGTCCTTCCCCGGCCCCCACCCCTGAGCGTTGGGTGGGTGCCCTAAAAAAAACAATAGGGGGGAACTTCTGTCCCCCCCCGGGCCCCCACCCCTGAGTGGTGGGTGGGGGCCCTAAATACTAAGAAGGGGGGGACCTAATGTCCTCCCCCCTGGCCCCCACCCCTGAGCGGCAGGTTGGGGCCCTAAATACTAAAAAGGGGGGGACACCTAATGTCCTCCCCCCCGGCCCCCACCCCTGAGCGGTGGGTGGGGGCAAATAAATCACAATGGAGGGGACCTAAGGTCCTCCCCCTGGCCCCCACCCCTGAGCGGCGGGTGGGGGCAAATAAATCACAAAGGGGGGGGACCTAAGGTCCTCCCCCCTGGCCCCCACCCCTGAGCGGCGGGTGGGGACCCTAAATACTAAAAAGGGGGGGGACCTAATGTCCTCCACCCGGCCCCCACCCCTGAGCGGCGGGTGGGGACCCTAAATACTAAAAATGGGGGGGACCTAATGTCCTCCCCCCTGGCCCCCACCCCTGAGCGGCGGGTGGGGGCCCTAAATACTAAAAAGGGGGGGACCTAATGTCCTCAGCCCCTGAGCGGTGGGTGGGGGCCATAAAAATAATGAGGGGGGGGGCCTACTGTCCTCCCGCCCGGCCCCCACCCCTGCGCGGTGGGTGGGGGCAAATAAATCACAATGGGGGGGACCTAAGGTCCTCCACCCCGGCCCCCACCCCTGAGCGGTGGGTGGGGGCAAATAAATCACAATGGGAGGGTACCTAAGGTCCTCCCTCCTGGCCCCCACCCCTGAGCGGCGGGTGGGGGCCCTAAATACTAAAAAGGGGGGGACCTAATGTCTTCCCCCCGGCCCCCACCCCTGAGCGGTGGGTGTGGGCCCTAAAAAAATGTCGTCCCCCCACCTTAGGTCCCCCCCATTGTGATTTATTTGCCCCCACCCACCGCGCAGGGGTGGGGGCTGGGGGGGGAGGACAGTAGGTCCCCCCCCTCATTATCTTTATGGCCCCCACCCTCCGCCCAGGGGTGGGGGCCGGGGGGAGGACAGTAGGTCCCCCCCCTCATTATCTTTATGGCCCCCACCCGCCGCCCAGGGGTGGGGGCCGGAGGGGAGGACAGTAGGTCCTCCCCCCCAATTGTAATTTATGGCCCCCACCCGTCGCACAGGGGTGGGGGCAAAAGGTTTTTTTGGGGGTTTTTTTTTTTACAGTGAGCAGCCACTGGCTGCTCACTGCTTACTAGACATGCCCCTACTCGCTGCATAGCGAGTAGGGGCAGAATTTACTAATACTAAGTAATCTTTACTTAGTATTAGTAAATGTGGCTGAAAGACCAATTTAGGTCTTTCAGCCTTTTAGTAGATAGCTCTCTAATACCGTGGGAATTAGGGAGTTATCTACTAAGCGGCTGCAAGATGCAGCCGCGGATCGGAGTTTGCATGCCACAGTCCAGGTGTTAGTCCCCTTGAAACAACTTGTGGGTTTTAAAATTTGCCTGCCTATTGAAGTCTATGGCGGTTTACCCGGTTCGCGGGTTCGCGAACATTCGCCGAAATTCGCGTTCGCCGTTCGCGAACCGAATATTTCATGTTCGCGACATCACTACCAATGAGTTTACATTGAACGGTATCCATCACACCCCAGGTATGCTGTTGAACCATTGGAACTCATTACATTGGTTGACACCAGGGCTCTCCAAGCAGCAAAAACTCTACATCATGTGGTAGTGGCTATGGTGTTCAGATCATTTCTTTAAACTATAGAATTAGTTAGAGAGCCATTATTATCTGTCACTGTCTTGTTTTTTCCATAAGCAGATCAGAAAGAATTAATTAATTTCATACTTCTACTTTAATTTTTTGCCAGGTCATTTCTGTATGAAGGTTGTCTATGGGATCCGAAACGTTTTCTGTAAAATTAAATTTGCCATTTTATTATTTTATATTACAGCCTATCTGTCCTGTCCCTCCAAAATATGAATTTTGTTGGTAGCTAGTGAAGTTTTTTTTTTAACTATACAGACTACAGTTTTCTGTTTCCCAGAGATGCTTACAGTCATAATGTTCTGGGTTGGCTGAAGTGAATAAGACTGGTTACCTGGCATGCTCTCTTCTAGGTGTAATTAAACCAGTGGTATGGCTTTTGTTCTTAATTCTTGGTTGGATAGAATAGCAATTCTTAATTGTTAATTGAACAAAACTGCACAGTACATTTTTTGTGCTGTATTAGATGCAAAAAAAACAGGGGGAGTCAAAGTTAGCATTGATGGTGTCAGAACTGTATATTCTCTATTCTGTTTTAGTGCAATTTTATTTTATATTTACTTTATATTTTTTGTTGCATATAAGGGTTAAGACCCGCTTCTGTCACTTACCTGGGTGCAGCGCCGATGTCCCTTGGCGCTGGTTTGGTCCGCCTCGGCTGACGTCAGCCGGCGGGGGAGACCTAAGGTGCACGCACAGCAAAGGCTGCACTTGCATTAGGATTTTCTCATAGGAAAGAATTATACAATTCTTTTCTATGGGGATTCTGATGATGTTGGATGTCCTCATGGAGTGTTATCCGAGCTGAACCTATGGTTAAGCCTCCACTGGCACAACCATTTAAATGTATGCTATGCTTCACTTCAGCTGACCTGAAAGATCAGATGGGCAATCAGATAGCAGCAATTACTGAATATCTCATGACGAGATTTTTATTTAGATTAGTAGGATTTTATCTTGGGATAATAAGGACATCAGAGGTTTCATTCTGACAAAATAAAGTTATCCTCCTTGTCTTATCTTGCCCTGATATAAAAGAGCATTTACTTAATCAATGCAAGATACACATCTTATCAAAAAATCTATACAACATTCTACTTCGGATCACTTATTACATGAGATAAGCTGCCTTTAGATGACTAAGATAGTAAGATGGTAATAGCTAACCTTGGCACTTCAGGTGGGGGATTTAACTCCATCAGTGGAAGAAACAAAATAATTACTATTACTATTAGTGCTCTTCTATTCTAATACATCCTGCTGAGAGGCGTAGCTAGAGCTTTTGCCACCCGGGGCTGCCCCTCAGTTTGCCTCCCCTCTCTCGACCCATGTCATGTCCGGTGCAGTCGCGGACATCCGTGACTGCACCAGACATACCTCTTTTAAGTACTCAACGCCTCTAGCCCAACACAGTTTACAACCTTTTCAAGCTTTTTTAAGATATGCACCCAATGAATACATGCATGAGAAATTCAGGCATGTAATTCACTGGGGGCATATCTACTAAACAGTGATTTTATGGGGGGTGGGTTTTGCCTATTTGGGCAGAGTGTTCCTTTAAATAATTTTTGTTACTGAAGTGCTTCAGCATATTTAACTTTTTATTGGTTTGAAAAGAAACACTTAGGAGTGAAATACAGCTTACTGAATTACATATTTTACACATTTTTAAAAAATATACTTTTATTTTTTGGGAGGGAGGGTGTGTGTGGAGGGTGCAGGGACGGATTGGGATCTGTGGAGGGAGGGGGACCGTGCAGGGGAGAAGGGATCTGTGCAGTGGAGGCAGGGGGACTTTCATGCCCCTTCTCGGTCTTTCCGCTCTGCAGCTGACCTTCTCCAGTCCACTGCTAATTCGTTCTTGCAAGACTTCTCTTGGTTGGCTCTTTTCCTTTGAACAACTAGCCGACCCTTTTAGCCACTTACCTTTATCCAGCGCCGGGCTCCCTCTGCGCTGATGACCTCTCCTCCCCCTACGACGTTGGCTCCCAAGTGGAGCTGAATGCGCAGCCAGAGCCACGTGCGCATTAAAAACGCCCATAGGAAAGCATTACTCAATGCTTTCCTATGGACGTCAGCGTCTTCTCACTGTGATTTTCACTGACACCCACTGCACTCCTCACACATACACACTGCACCAAACACACACACACAATACTTCCGAACATATTTATATTATATTATATATATATATATATATATATATATATACTACATCACCCTTCACACACATACTGTACTCCTAAACACATTACGTTCCAGACACACACTAGATCCCTTACCCAACTCTGGATCATATACACACACTAGATGCCTTTATACACTCTGAATCCTTATATATACACACACTCACTAGATCTCCTACACATTCTGGGTTCTTCAATCACACATTAGACTCCTGTATACACACACACTGCACCACCTACACACACACACTACATTCCTAAAATACACACTCTGGATCCCTTATAAACACACTAGATTCATTGTAAACATACACATACTACACCCCTAAACACACACTCTCTACAACCCCTACAAACACTATATCACCTATATACACACACTATAGCCTGTATGCACACACTTACTACATCCCCTATACACACATTCTCTACAGACCCTAGCCACATATGCATTACATTACATAAATAAAACCCAATATGACTAAAATCGACCTTATTACACAGTACCTCACCACAATCAGCTCACTCTACACACACGCAATCCCACAAGCAGGCTCCAAACACATGCACAATACTCTTTCCTGGCCCTTTTGTCTCCTGGTATCCATTTATAGAGACACCAGAGACAAGTTGCAAGGAAACACATCGCAAGCATGTTATTAAATTTGCTTGCACTGCACAGAACAAATACATGGCTTTTTTTCTCATGCTAGAGCTCTTTAGCAGAGTTCTGCGCATGGTCTGCCCTGGAAGAGCATTCAACCAACATGAGAGGGGGTGTGTTTGTCATTGGTGATGACGAAACACACCCTCTCTGCCCCGCCCCCTTCTTAGTGGGCCGCTGTGATAAAAAATGCCCAGGCCAAATTTTTCTCCCAGTCCGGCCCTGGCTGCAGTGTTAAAACTAGAGGGACCTGGCACCCAAACAACTTCATTGAGCTGAAGTGGTCTGGGTGCCTATAGTGGTCATTTAATCCTTTGTTTAGATTAGAAAAGTACATTAAAAAAGATACTATATGACCTCAATACAGGATGAATGACCTGCTAGATCAGTACAGATAACCTTCTAACTTCCAACTCTTATACACAGGATCCATTGTAGCAGCCAGACAGGGCTCTTGACATGCTGAAGTTGCATTCTAATATGTTTCACATAGTGCAGACGCCTAGTTGCAACACTGTGCTTACTGTATGTAGTTCTTATTTTTATATTCTAGTGACATTGATACGAATCTGTGCTCTCTGGACTGTCAGCTGCATGCTTATAATTGCCCATTAGTGAGTTATTTAACTCATTTTGTTTATATATTTGGTACATCGGTTGTATGTTACAATAATGATATTTGTTCACTATTTCAATATATATATCTTCTCTTGGTTACCACACAGTGTTATAATTTTTATCCATACACTCTCTCTATTAAAAAGATCAATTCTTAAATAAAAAAATTAAAAATTGTGTAAGTGCGCATGATATTATTTTAGCACTATCCTTAAACAAAGTGTAGGAACAAAATAACTATAACGTTTCAAAAAAATAATACATTCATTTTTTTAATTTTAACAAACACGCCTTCCGTGATACTTAACTAGCAAAAAGACCTGAAAATTCCAATCAAATATAGTAAATTACTATAGCCAAAATATATACATTTATATTAATATTATATGAATTTAAACAATTTTATATAACAAGTTGTATAGAGTAATATCTGCTGTAAGAGTTGCATAATAATTAGCTAATCTTGACATTCCATCTTTTTCCTAATCATAACATACTTGCATGAAATCCATATCTAACGTGACACTTCCGTTAGCAATTAATTTATTATTTATCATAAAGATAAATTATATATTTTATAGCTTTACTAGCACCCCAGTAATGTTGCAACTGGCACCATCCCTGGTATGTGTATACTACACTAGATAATTGTTACATTACAAAAGGGGTGTACAGCTCTCCCATCACAGAATAATACGATCTTCTTGCTGGAGGAACAGAGTATGAATGGAGTAGCATTTGTCATTCTATTCCTATATTCTACAAAGCACAAGACTTGCCAAATGAATAAATACAGCATCTGCTTCTAATCCTGTGAATCTGATAGCACAAAAGCCAACATTTTTGCACTCTGTCAGTAAGTGCTAGGCATCAGGGATGTATTTACCACAAGGCAAACAAGGCATTTGCCTAGGGCGGCACTTTCAGGGGGGGCGCCCAAAAAACACCACACCAAGCTCCCAGACAAATGCCTTGTTTGCCTCGTGTTCCAGGGCTGTCCACCTTACTGTGAGTGAGTGAGTGAGTGAGTGTAGCTGTCAGTGTGTGTCTGTGAGTGAGAATGGGTGTGCCTGTAAGTGTGTCAGTGTGTGTATGTCATTTTATGTGTATCTGAGAGTGTGTGCGTCAGTGAGTGGGTGTGTCAGTGTGTCTGTCAGTGAAAGTGTGTGTTGGTTAAACAGTGTGTGCCAATGACTGTATGTGTGTGCCAATGACTGTGTATCTGTCAGTGAGTGTATATCAGTGCAATGAGGGCATGTGTCTGTCAGTCAGAAAAGTGGCCTTGACACGAATTGGGGGGGCAAATTTAGAATTTGGGGGTGCTCGATTTTAGTTGTGCCTGGGGCAGCAGAAATCCAAAATACACCATTGCTTGGCATACATATTATGTATGTATTCATTATTCAAACACAAAAAAGTATAAGGTGGAGTATCTTACATACGCTTTTCAAATGTATGTAAGATACTCCACCTTATACTTTTTTGTGTTTGTATTACTTTGTGGGTGAAGGTTAAGGGGACCTCACCAGGGTGTTAGAGTTACTTACATACTTGCACATAGCTTGTATTGGGTCACTGTTATCTATTTTGTATTCATTATTCATCTGAATTTGGGACGATTGGATGATTTTCAAACCGCCATATAGACTAAATCACAAAACAAATTACATGAGCAGTGGGTGAACATGTTTGCTTGACTTGTAATTTGGAGTTCGGCCCGTGGCACAAAAATAAGAGATGATTGATTGGAAAAAAGGTGATTATAATATGTGGTGGTGGTCAGTGGCGTACACACGATCCATTGGGCCCCGGTGATCCGTAGGCCCCTCCTCCTGCGCTTACACTGAGCGGGCTGGGACGCAACACATGGCGGCGGGCACCTGGTCGCAGGGGTTGCAAGGGTTTCAGGGGTTGCAGGGCTGTGACCCCTGCGACCGCGTTATGTACGCCAGTACATGCAGATACACATACACTTAAAGGACCACTATAGGCACCCAGACCACTTCAGCTCAATGAAGAGGTCTGGGTGCAAGGTCCCTCTAGTTTTAACCTTGCAGCTGAAAATATAGCATACACATACACACTCACTAACAGACACACACACACTCCCACGAACAGACGCATACACACTAACTAACAGACACATATTTACTGACAGACACACACTCCGTAACAGACATACATACACACTCACTGACAGACAGACACACATACACACTCACTTACAAAACATACACTCTCACTGACAAACACACACTCACTAACAGACACCAAACAGACTCACTAACAGACACACGCTCAATAACAGACATACACTAACAGACAAACAAACACAAACTAACACACAACTAACATACTCAGTAACAGACACACACACAGTAACACACTTACTGACACACACACACACTCACTGACACACAAAAACGAACACACTCACTGACACTCACTAGCAGACACACACTCAATAACAGACACACACTAACATACACACACAAACTAACACACAACTAACACACTCAGTAACAGAAACACATACAGTAACACACTCACTGATACACACATACTAAAACTAACACACATACACACTCACATTTTTATTTTATTTATTTAATCCCCCAGCCTCCCTACCTTTGGGAGTGCTGAGGGGATTCCAGCTTTCCCTGGGGTCCAGTAGTGCTGCTGGGCGGCCGGTCACTGCAGGCGGCGAGGGAGCCCTGATCCTCCTGTTCAGCTCCCTCGCGGGCCGCTTACTGATGCCGGAGCCGGAGTGACGTCATATTCCGGCTCCGGCATCACTGCGGTGCGCGCGAGGGAGCTGGGCAGAGAGAGCTCAGGGGAGAATGCTCCCTCGCACGCAGCCCGCCTGCAAAGTGACGCCACTGCCAGCCTTGGGGGGCCCTTAGGTGGCCAGCTCCTGGGTCCCCAGGAGAAGAGGCTGTCAAAATGTGGCCGTGGCTGTACTGGCGTACATAGCCTGCGACCGCTGTATGTATGCCAAGATATACGTCCTAGTTTGCATCTGTGGGCTACTGTATGCGGGACAAACCTCCACGTCCCTCAAATTAAGATTTAGAGAGCACTGCTTAACAATTCTCAAGTAATCTGCAATAAAAACTCATATAAAAGTAACGCACAATAGCAATTCCAAAGACATTAGGGTGATAGGGATAAAGTGTGTTCAACCAGAGTGGCATGTTGTAAGAAGGAAGAAAAGGTTGTTTTCTGCAGAGACTAATTGGATTTTAAAGTTGAGTTCTTTGCAACCTGATGGTCTCAATGAAGATTTAGATTTTGTGTTTTATAAAAATATATACTTTTTTCCTCCCTATGCAGCAATCACATTATATATAATTGTCATTGTGACGAGAGCAATCTCGCCACATTGCATTGGAGAAGCCTGGTTGCCCGTCTGCTGCCTTTGGACTATGGCCCCGTGTTAAAAGACATCTTTTTTACCTGCAGAAAAGATTTTTTCGTTCTTTTCTGCCTGGTGTTCCGTAGATTCAATCTACCAAACAACCGCACGAATGACTGGACCACCTGGGAGCTGGAGTGTGCCGGCAATTAGCCTCCCTGAAGCTGCGGTTAACCACAGCTTAATTGACGAATGCTGGGTGGCCGCCATTCGTATCACGAACACGAGGTCGCGGCCATTTTAAACATGAGAACGCACAGCGGTGTTCGACGCTTAATTCATGGAACTGAAATCGGACACAGTTTTGCGCGAACACCGCTGAAGCCGCCGACCTCCCTTCTTGTTCGGTGAAAGTGCACGAACGGCCCGGTGTTCGGTAGTTTTGTTTGAATGTGTTATACCCCAGATAGGAATCCCATGGAGCCCATTCGCATGAAACTGACTGTGTAAAGACTTTAGCTCCATGGCGATTAAACTGTATTCGTGTGGTCTGAGTGCCATTCGCTTAATAATGTGCGCTCATACCTGAGCTATCTGGGGATATGTTAAATGTATGCTTTTAATGTTACATGTCTCACATAGTGTATTTTAATAGTAATTCGTGTGTTAGAATCCCCACGTGCATAATGGCGATTTGCCTTTGTCTTGGGAGATAATTGAATTACTTCTCAATTATCTCCAAGGCAGAGGGGAGGAAGCCAGGATGCATTGTGGGAATATAATGTGACTGTGTGTCCTATTTGTCTGCTTGTCTGTCCCTTGTCACAGTCTCCCATTTGGTCCCCTAGGGGAGTGTCCACCAGGTGGGAGACCTGCATAAATACTGGGCAGGTAGCCCTCATTAAACAGACCACTGCTTGACCCTCAACATGGAGCCTTGTCTCGTCTTTGGGGGGATTTACTGAACGCTGATAGAGACTGATTGCTACGAGTGTAAGCCGCTTGGATGCTTTTCCTATTCGTCTGATAGCAGCGATTCGTATGGTTCCAGTTCGTGTGTTTGGAGTGCTATATTGGATGCCGTTCGGGAGTTTGGAGCATTCCCTTATAGGCGGTTCGTGAGTTTGGTGTTCTACGGTAGCTATGCCTGCATCTCTGGAAAGGGGGACGATCGCCTAAACGGTTTTTACCCCTTGTGTGCAAAACGGTCCGTTACAGCTTCATAACACCACGACAATAAAATTAAATAAAAGTAAAGGGAGTGGGGGTGGGGTCCGTCCGCACCGTTCCTGCTTCAGTCCACTCTGACAGGATTAAACTTGTGCTGCTTCTTTTTATACTGTTCCAGTTTCCCGCTCTTTTTCTGCTTGCAACTTTCAACCAATCCCAGGCCAGCCCCCATAAACAGCTGTGTCATCAATTCTGCCCAGATACCTGTCTAACTGACCAGCTACCACAAGATGTCAAATTTCTCACATTCAAATCCTAGACAAAACAGATTAACTACTTCACCATACATATATGCCACAGTGCTTAGTGCCTGTGGCTTCTTCTTTTTCCACAAACACCACACAATTTTGGGCAACTCGGACATTTGGGTACTTCCGAATGTCCGAATAGATGAATTGCCGAATTGCCAAATTGTCGAAGTCCCAAAGTTCAGAAATTATAGAATTTTCGAAGTGTTGAAGTTCCGAAGTGCTTAAGTGCTGAAGTTCCGAAGTTGCCGAAGTTTCAAAGCGTCAAAGTGACGAAGTTCCGAAGCACAGTATTGCCTAAGAACTGATATACTTACCCAGTGGAAGAATGAAGAATGTTACACTGTATACAATTATAAATAAAAAGTATACAAACATAGCCAGGATTCACCTGTAAGCATTTGCAACACTTACAAGAATCAAGTAACATACATTCATATAAAATGTAAGTTACTTGGCCAGTCAATGTAATGACAGGAATGAATAAGTAGATAACGTCCTAATTCCCACGGTCTTAGGGAGCTATCTACTAAAAGGATGAAAGACCTAAATTGGTATTTCAGACAAATTTACTAATACTAAGTAAACATTACTTAGTATTAGTAAATTATGCCCCTACTCGCTATACCACGAGTAGGGACATGTCTATTAAACAGTGAGCAGCCTGTGGCTGCTCACTGTTAAAAAAAAAAAAAGGTCCCCCCTCCCGAGCCCCCACCCACGATGCACGAGTGGGGGCCTTTAAACTAAAGGGGGGCCCTATTGGTCCCCCCGGCCCTCACCACTGAGCGGCGGGTGGGGGCCCTAAGGTAAAATAATGGGGGGGGGGACCTATTGTCCTCCCCCTTTGCCCCCACCCCTGAGCGTTCCGAAGTGTCGGAGTGCCGAAGTGCTGAAGTTGCTGAAGTTCTGAAGTGTCGAAGTGCCGAAGTGCTGAAGTGCTGAAGTTGCCGAAGTTCCGAAGTGTTGAAGTCCCGAATTGTGGAAGTCCCGAATTGTGGAATGCCGAATCGAACCGAAAATTTTCCCCATGCACATGCCTACTCAATACTGTATTCCTGTATTTATACATAGACTACAATCAAATATATACCTGAATTCACACAGCATTTTTCCTCTGCACTTATACTCACTGACACCACACACAATTATACCTACAGTTGCAAGAAAAAGTATCTGAACCCTTTGGAATGATATGGATTTCTGCACGAATTGGTCATAAAATGTGATCTGATCATCATCTAAGTCACAACAATAGACAATCACAGTCTGCTTAAACTAATAACACACAAAGAATGAAATGTTGCCATGTTTTTATTGAACACACCATGTAAACATTCACAGTGCAGGTGGAAAAGTATGTGAACCCTTGGATTTAATAACTGGTTGAACCTCCTTTGGCAGCAATAACTTCAACCAAACGTTTCCTGTAGTTGCAGATCAGACGTGCACAACGGTCAGGAGTAATTCTTGACCATTCCTCTTTACAGAACTGTTTCAGTTCAGCAATATTCTTGGGATGTCTGGTGTGGATCGCTTTCTTGAGGTCCTGCCACAGCATCTCAATCGGGTTGAGGTCAGGACTCTGACTGGGCCAATTCAGAAGGCGTATTTTCTTCTGTTTAAGCCATTCTGTTGTTGATTTACTTCTATGCTTTTTTAGACAGATGGCCTTAAGTTCTCCTGCAAAATGTCTTGATAAACTTGGGAATTCATTTTTCCTTTGATGATAACAATCCGTCCATACCCTGACGCAGCAAAGCAGTACCAAACCATGATGCCCCCACCACCATACTTCACAGTTGGGATGAGGTTTTGATGTTGGTGTGCTGTGCCTTTTTTTCACCACACATAGTGTTGTGTGTTTCTTCCAAACAACTCAACTTTGGTTTCATCTGTCCACAGAATATTTTGCCAGTACTGCTGTGGAACATCCAGGTGCTCTTGTGCAAACAGTAAACGTGCAGCAATGTTTTGTTTGGACAGCAGTGGCTTCCTCTGTGGTATCCTCCCATGAAATTAATTCTTGTTTAGTGTTTTACGTATTATTTGTCTTACTGTGGACTGATGAACAGCAAGGCTTTTGGAGATACTTTTATAACCCTTTCCAGCTTTATGCAAGTCAACAATTCTTAATCGTAGGTCTTCTGAGAGCTCAGCGAGGCATCATTCACATCAGGCAATGCTTCTTGTGAAAAGCAAACCCAGAACTGGTGTGTGTTTTTTATAGGGCAGGGCAGCTGTAACCAACACCTCCAATCTCATCTCATTGATTGGACTCCAGTTGGCTGACGTCTCACTCCAATTAGCTCTTTGAGAAGTCATTAGTCTAGGGGTTCACATACTTTTTCCACTTGCACTGTGAATGTTTACATGGTGTGTTCAATAAAAACATGGCAACATTTCATTCTTTGTGTGTTATTAGTTTAAGCAGACTGTGATTGTCTATTGTGGTTGTGACGAAATGCCTTTTGTCCCTGGATTGTTAGGTGACAAGCTGCCCTTTGCCCCCGGCTTTTGGAGGAGCCTGATTGCCAGCCTCCTTCCTCATGACTATGGCCCTGGGGTGTATTGCCATTTAAAAAAGACTATTTGGGGCTTATTGGCTTCTAAAGACAGTTTCTTCCCATTGGAATCCATGGGAAGGTGTGTTTCTTCCCCTCCCCCGTTTCCTGTCTATTGTTCACCTAGATTGGGCGCTCAGATCCGAGCTATCTGGGGATAGGTTAAATGTGGGGGTTCTGTGTAATATAATAAGAATTATGTATTTTTATGTACTTTTACGTATTTTTGCTGTTAGTGTAAAATGTAGATATTTTCTGTACCTGGAGATAATTGAGTTTACTGCAGTGCCTTAAGCCAATTATCTCCAGGATGGAGAGGAGGGATTTCATTGTTTATGTGAGAGTGTTATCATGTTAATTAGTGTTCCCATTGGTTTGTGTCCCTTTTGTCACAGTTTACCACCAGGTCCAGGGGGTGTGCCTCTGACCTGAAAACTTGTATATAAGGAGTAATAAACGCTCATTGGAGTCAGATCATCTTGTACCTTCATGAAGTTTGGGGGATTGGAGAAACTACACTCTGGGGATTGCTATAATCACTATACTCCCCAGGGTATAATCACTAAGCTCTGCTAAGAGCTTGTTCCTGTTCCTGCTCTCTGGAATTCGGAGAGAGGTCGACCTGCTGGAAGCTGGACCCTGGTCCTGGGTCCAGAGTGGGTGGAGACGGTGAGATCCCAACCAAGCTGCGGCGGTTCGTGGGGTCTGCAGTGGTTATGGTGTCAGGCAGAGTGCTTGGAGTCCTCGGAAAGCACTAGGAGCATCCGTCGGCGGAAGGTACCCGGTCGGGGTGCCAGCGGTTCCGTTACAGTTGTGACTTAGATGATGATCAGATCACATTTTATGACCAATTTGTGCAGAAATCCATATCATTCCAAAGGGTTCACATACTTTTTCTTGCAACTGTATACTTTCTCACACAAGCACGCAGTGTAGACAAACAGATTCACTCTGCATAAATAAACTGTTACATTTAGAACACTGATACATTGCTCAGATATGCTGCTAAATTCATACACAAATACAACCCTTCCATTACACCAAACAGTGGAGGGTTTGGGTGCCTGTGAAACATGAGAGAGTTTACATATAAGCTCCTTCCAGATTAATTATTACAAGAAGCTGTTGTAGCTGTGGTACTAGAAGCTATAGGGAGTCAATTTCAGAATTTTGGCGATGAAAGGTCTAGAGGGCCTCATACTGGAGTTCTGCCTGAGGCCTCACTAAGTCTAGAAGCTAGGGTAGGCAACCATCGGCACTCCAGATGTTGTGGACTACATTTTACCAGATGCTTTGCCAGCATTGTGGCTGTAAGAGCATTATAGGATATGTAGTCCCCAACATCTGGAGGGCCTGAGGTTGTCTACCCCTGTAGTCTAGAGCAGCACTATCCAACCTGTGGTACATGTTACCCTTCGGTTATGCAAAAAAATAATCGATAATGGCAGTTCTACTGCCAGTTCTTGTGCAGCCACACTGCAAAAGTTGGGAACCGCAGGGTGAGAGGGTCTGATATGTGTCTTTATGGGCTCTGTCGTGCACTGCAGCGCTTTAGCAGCGCGACTGGGAACCTTCTTCTCTGCAAGAAGGGCAGGGAAGAAGTGAGAGTCGCGAAGGGGCAGACCATATCTCCCAACAGCCCCAGCCAACAGAAGCCACCCTCCTGCACTTAAAAGGTAGGAAACTGGAGAGTGGCTAAACTGTTTACCTGTAGGTGTGTTTTTGTGCCTCTCTGTCTGTTTTTGTGCCTCTATGCCTGTATGTGGGTAAGCATGTGCATCTGTATTTTTGTGCATCTGTATGTGTGTCAGTGTGTGAATCTGTATATCTGCGTATCTGTGTGTGTGTCTTTGTATCTGTGTAAATGTGTGCATCTGTATGTGTGTCAGTGTGTGTATCTGTGCATCTGTATGTGTGTCGTGTGTGCCAGTGTGTGTATCCATGTGTTTCTATCTGCATGTGTGTCAGTGATTGTATCTGTGTATTTGCATTAGTGTCAGTGTGTGTATCAGTGTGATTGTATAACTAGTAGCATTGTTTGTATCTGTGTGTCAGTGTGTCTACATGTGTGGTAGAGTTTGTATCTGTGTGCCTGTACATCTGCATGTTTGTCAATGTATATATTTGTATGTATCAGTGTGTGTATCTGTGTGTCTCTGTGCATCTGTATTTTTGCCAGTGTGTGTATATGTGTGTCTCTGTGTATCTGCATGTGTGTCAGTATTTGTACCTGTGTGTCAGTACATCTGTATGTGTGTAAGTGTATGTATCATGTGTGTCAGTGTGTGTATCTGTGTGTCTGTACACCTGTATGTGTGTCAGTGTGTGTATCTGTGTATCTGCATGTGTATCAGTGTTTGTATATGTGAATCTGTATGAATATCTGTGAAGTCAGTGTGTATATCAGTGTGTCTGTGTTTCTGTATATCCAGAACCTAATCTCAGGAGGGGCACTGGTAGTGGATTATAATTGGTAGATATGAGCTTTTATTGAGTAGTTAGGGGCTGTAGTGGCAGGACATGGGCTTTCAATGGAGGGTTAGGAAATGTAGTCGGGGAGAAGGGTTGAAGTAGGTGGATGGCTGCAATTGGGGAAAGGGGCTGTAGTGGTGGGGTATTGGGGCTGTTGTAGGGGGTCTAGGGACTGTTGTGGTGGGGTCAAGGGGCTGTAGTGGTTGAGTATAGGGGCTATAGTGGGGGTATAGGAGCTGTAGTAGGGGCTGTAAGGGCACATGGACTGTGGTGGGGGGTCTAGGTGCTGTAGTGGGGGGTACAGGGCTGTAGTGGGGGGTACAAGGGCTGTAGTACAAGAGTGTAGAGGTTGTAGTGGGGGAGTATAGGGACTGTTGTGAGGGAGTATAGGGGCTGTAGTGGGGCATAGAAGCTGTAGTGGTGAGTATAGGGGCTGCAATGGTGACTATGGGGGCTGTAGTGGGGGGGTGTAAGGACTGTGGTGGGGGTGTATGTGTAGTGGGAGGTACAGGGGCTGTAGTGGGAGAGTATAGGGGCTGTAGTGGGGGTATAGAGGATGTACTGGGGGGTCTAGGGACTGTGATGGTGGGGTCTAGGGCTGTAGTGGGGTTGTAGGAGCTGTAGTGAGGGTATAGGGGCTGCAATTTAGGGATATGTGGCTGCAATTTGTGGGGGTAAAGGCGTCGCAATTTGGGGGTATAGGGACTGCAATTTGGGGGGGAAGATGGGCTGCAATGTTAGGGGCTACTTGCTATCCCCCTTCATCCATGCCTCTCACTCCCCCTTAGATCTATGCCTCTCACCCCCTCCCTTCCCAACCCTTCCCAGGCTGCAATCTGCTGCCTTCCTAACAGAGTCGACGCCCTAGGTGAAGGCAGCGCCAGCTCTGCAGACATATAGATAGATGCCCCCCCTCCCTGCTGTTTTACCTGTCATGGCAGTGAAGGGCGACTCTTTGGTGGCCTTTTTTTGTGGCAAGCCTAAGGCACACCTTTGCAATAATCATGCTGTCTAATCAGCATCTTGATATGCCACACCTGTGAGGTGGATGGATTATCTCGGCAAAGGTTGCGTTTATAATTTTGTTCAGTGTATATATATATATATATATATATATATATATAGATAGTTAATACAATGCTAAACAAATGCTAAACAAAAATCTGCACACCAGTCAAGCCATAAGACTTGCTTTTCCCACAGAAATTCCAAATCAGCAGTGATGTTACAACCGCAAAGGATTCTGGGTGGGCATATGCAAATTAGTTTAACAAAGAATCACATTTTTGCCTCATTCCATTTTAAACATGGATTCCTTTTAATTTGTGTTTGCAGTATACAACTGCTTGGAACACAATTTAGGATAAGATGCAAAACCAGTGAACCACTCATGGACAGCTGTTTCATTGTTAACGCAACTCTTCAGCATGAGGTTGGTTACTGGTTTGTTTAGTGAGGCTTGGTAGTGCTTGGGAAGCAAAATCCAAATAGGTTATGGTGGGGAAAAATTGTGATTGAAAACCCCTTCCACCTGAAGTATGTGGATAGTTAATACAATGCTAATCAAAAATCTGCACACCAGTCAAGCCATAAGACTTGCTTTTCCCACAGAAATTCCAAATCAGCAGTGATGTTACAACCGCAAAGGATTCTGGGTGGGCATATGCAAATTAGTTTAACAAAGAATCACATTTTTGCCTCATTCCATTTTAAACATGGATTCCTTTTAATTTGTGTTTGCAGTATACAACTGCTTGGAACACAATTTAGGATAAGATGCAAAACCAGTGAACCACTCATGGACAGCTGTTTCGTTGTTAATGCAACTCTTCAGCATGAGGTTGGTTACTGGTTTGCTTAGTGATATATGTATACTTATATATATATATATATATATATATACATGAGGCAGAGTAGAAGCAGATGGAGTCCGGGGGAGAGAAAAAGCAGGGGAGTCTAGGGCAGAGAAAAAGGGTAGATGGGGCAAAGAAAACGTATACATTTAAAATAACAACAACTACAACATTAATTACAAACATTTTGCTAATGTGAGGGGTACAATTTATGGAAAAGGACTTCCAATGGGTACACAAGTGAAATTTTTTTGGAAACCACTGATCTAGAGTCAACTCTGGGTAAACATATGTATACAATTATATATGTAAATGTCTACCTGCATATTTGCTAGCCATTAATTTGCTAACCAAATATAATTATACACAATATATATATTATATATAGATTTAAAAGTTGAATACATAAACCTGCAGTAAAGTTTTAGAAATGGATGTTTCATCATAAACATTGATTTAGTAAACCAGTTTCCTAGTTCCGTAGAGAGAGAGGGTTATTTTGAGTGTTTTGTTTATTGAACCTGAATCGTGTACATACCATAACCATAAAATGTCTCTTCATTTCACTTAATGTGCGAGATGTGACAATATTTCAGATCTTGCACAGACAGGCAGATTTACATACTGAAGACAATGTGCAGCTTTATTGCTGCACCTATGTACCCATCATTTACACATGATCTGCAGGTATTTGTGGAGGTGATAAGCTCATAAAAGCTAGTGAATCACTCTAAACGCCCCACCCAGTCTACATCGGTTAAACTAGAGTATAGTTCATTTGATTACCTGCAACAGTGAAAAATACTATTAATTAATATCTGTTTAATAAATTTGCTACATTTTCAAAAATCTGTTTTTTTGTTTTGTCATTATGGGGCAGTGTAATTTGATTTTTTTTTAAAAAGAATTGTATCATATAGGGAGCGTGGCCGGAACCCGAGCTGCATGGTCGCAACCTGCACTGCTACAAGAAACTGGCTGGGGTAAAAGGACCTTCTTTGTAGCCCGCACATCGCAAGCAAGGCCGACGGAATTACAGGCTCAAGATGGCGCCGACTCGGATGTGGAGGAAGATCCCACAG
The DNA here is from genome assembly GCA_933207985.1 of Pelobates cultripes. Lineage (NCBI taxonomy): Eukaryota > Metazoa > Chordata > Amphibia > Anura > Pelobatidae > Pelobates > Pelobates cultripes. Next base: position 212,425,193 of record OW240914.1, on the reverse strand, counting down.
GCAGCCAGTAAGCCGACACGGCACAGCTAGTCACTACAGGAGTGCTGCAAGAAATGCTGGACACCCTGGCAAGCAAAATGCAAGCCACAATATATTTAGCTATTGCAGACCTGAAAAAGGATCTTACAGATTTGGGGAATCGCACCTCACAAATAGAGGGCAGAATGTAGGAATTTGCTAAATCTCACAACACCATGGCACAGAAAATGGAAGACAGACTCCTAGCATGTGCGGGGGGTGCCGGAGGAAATAGGCCCAGCTGACCTACAACCATACACTATAGAATTCTTCCGCTCCATGTTCCCCAATATACCAGCAGATATGCTTTTCTTGGACCGCATCCATCACACAGCCAAACCCAAACACCTACCTCCATCTACACCAAGAGATGTCCTGACCATGGTACACTTTTACCATGTGAGAGAACTGATACTACAATCACACCGAGAAAGTGCAAACATACCTGCAAAGTTCAAGGAGATACAAATCTTTATGTACTTATAAGCCGAAACACTCAGAAGATGGTGTATGTTCCGAGAAACACTGAAGCACTTCGACAATACAAAATCCCCTACTGCTGGGGTTACCCTGCAAAATTGTTAATATTGAAAGGTGGCAAACTGATCCCGATCCTCTCTAACACTGAAGGGACTTATCTGTACAAAACCATATATATAAAAAAGTCCTACATAGAGCAAATCAACTTTCCCCCACTGATGACACTAAAAATAAAATACGAGAAACTCAAACATTGGTTAACAATATCAAATTCCAGAATACTAGCTACGCGCTTAAGAAACTAAAAGCTACCTCCTTTGTGATGGGAAATAAAGCCACCAAAACATTAGAACAGAGACTCAAAGATAGGCAGGCACAGACCAGAATCCCTTACCTCTAAACCAAAACAGGACAAAAAATATACGAACCAAAACAAATATGTGATTAAGTTTGCGAGTTATTACAGCACATTGTAAAATCTCAAGATTAACACAGACTCAGCCTACATAGGCCTCTATTGCTGCATACACCTTCCCACCTTAACTGAACAACAATTAACACAATTGAACGGCCTAATCAGGACGAAATCATTCGACATATAGACACTATGCCCAAAGGGAAGGCCCCTGGGTCGGATGGTTTAACCAACCTATACTATGCTACGTTCAAAACCATAATTACCCCTTACTTAACGAAGACCTTCAACGTGGCAACTTCCTTGCAGAATTCCTCTCCGCACAAGCCATAACACTCCCAAAACCAGGAAAACCCACAAAGTATGCCAAAACTTCCACCCTATCTCACTCTTAAACGCAGACACAAAATTATATGTAAAAATTTACTGAATTTAACTGAATTTACTGACTAAAGTCAATCCTCCTTGCAATCATTCCTCATTGCAATCATTAATACAGACCAAGTGGGGTTCGTGGTGGGTAGACAAGGTTCAGACAATACACGTAAGGTCTTAGATGTATATCACATACTCAACCAATCCAAACAAGCAAGTACATCACTCTCCCTAGATGCTGAAAAAGGATTTGATAGACTTAATTGGCAATTCCTGCAAGCAGTTCTCGCCAAGTTCGGCTTCCCCCTTAATTACCTCTCCTCAATTGAAGCCCTATATAGTGCCCCGATGGGATTTCGCTCCAGCCCCTTCCCTATCACAAATGGAACCTGACAGGGTTGCCCCCTTCCGCCTCTTCTGTACATGCTAGCCCTGGAACCACTAGCTGAAACAATTAGACAGAACCCAAACATACATGGAGTACTCATAAAGGGCCAGGACTACAAATTGAACCTATTTGCCGACAATATCTTATTAACGCTTACACAACCTATGATCTCTCTCATGAACCCTAAACGCGAAATACTGGCATACAGCAAACTACCAACTGAACGTCCAAAACCCAAGCAATGGGAATAAACTTACTGTCAGAACTAGAAGCTAGACTAAAAAAAACATTCAGATATAACTGGAGGGATGACTACCTCACCTTTCTAGGGATTAAAATTACCAAAAAAGACAAAGACTGTCCCGCCAAAAATACGATAAATTACAGAAAGAGATAGAAGGCATACTACACAGTTGGCAAAATAATTTCCTCTTGTGGTTCGGTTGAATTGCAGCAATAAAAATGACTATACTAAAATCCTCTACTTATTCAGATCGCTACACATCCACCTTCCCCACACTTACATAAAGAGACTCCAGTCCACTCTAATCAAATTCAGCTGGGGAAGTAGACACCCACTCGTTCCACGAGCCCTGCTGATAAAAGTGAATGAGAAGGGCGGACTAAACTAACCTAAAAGCTTATCTGCAAGCAGCAAACCTTGCAAACATTATATCAATGCATTCCCAAACATACATCCCCCAAGGGGTAACCATAGAGGAACACTACAGCCAATAACAAGACTTGGCAGAGTTGATGTCCCTAAAGGCCTGCTGAAATTGCCAAACTCTACTCTTCCAACCACCAGGCTCCTACTCCAATCCTGGAATGAACACAGGTGCTTAGCCACCACCACACAACCATGGTCCCTCGCAATACCTATACGATAGCTACAGGTATACAATGATACTTTCAATCACTATATATGGCAACAACATGGCTCAACACACATACACCAATTATATACGGAGAACGGCCTAAAATTTTTCCCAGAACTACAGGAGGCATACTCGCTGCCACAATCATTAACATTCCCATACCTACAACTGAAAACACTCTTAAAGTGCACTCAAGTACATACTCAAAACCAAAAGGTCGACCTTGGGCTAACCCCCTTTGAGAAAACCCTATCAATCTGCTACAAACACATAACAGCACACAAAACAGAGATGCCCTGGGGGTTCATGACAGACTGGCATGTAGACTTGGGCCATGAGCTAACCAAAGCAGAATGGAACAAAATCTTCGCAATACAGAAGGGCCTTACCACATGCTCAACACATATGGAGGCGTCCCAGAAAATCCTGCAGCGATGGTACATGGTATTGGCTAAACTGGCTAAAATATACCCAAATGTCAGTAGTCAATGCTGGAGATGACAATCGCCCACAGCTCTGGGGACGATGTTCCATAGTGGTGGATGTGCCCAGTGGTAGAGAACCTATGGTAAAAAGTTGCAGGGCTGATAAAAGAAATAATAGGTTTCAGAGTAGACTGCGCCATAGAGAAATTCCTACTGAAGTTGCTTCCTTAGGCACATACCAAGGGCTATCCAAAAGATAATATATCTAGGACTCACATCGACCTCCACATTGATTGTGAAAAACTGGAAATCCAATATACTACCAACCATCACAGAAATACAAACAATGGTGACAGCCACCGTAGAATATGAAGTAATGATGTGGCGCCAGAGGAAGACAAACGCTGGAGCCCTTTGGTCGTGCATGCTGCGAACACTATGGTTACCCCCAAACTGCTCCCCACCCCCCAAACTGCTCCCCTCTTGCACAAGGAGTTTGTAGCTCCACACAACATTGAGAAAAATGGAGGAGCCATTCACTTTAGACCCAAGTTCTCCCCATAACCCCAGGTACAAGCACTCCCACTTAGGGTAACATGAAGCAAAGCTCACCACTACTAACCAAGAACACCTATACTACTCGAAAATGCATAGCACCCCTTCTGATAGAGGAGATTGTCCCAGACAGATGAAATTAGGGCCCAGGGAGCACAGTCCCGCCCGGTACCCTAGTTACACAACAATGGGGTAAGTCAGATGGGAACACTGGACATTGAAGGTGTTATGTTATATATATGATCACAAATTAATCCAAAGGTATGAATTAAGAGCTCTGACTGAAAATTAAATGTACCTTGATCCATAGGGCCCTTTCCCCCATAAAGGGTTCAGGAGGACGGGGACGCTGATTTGCTTGTATTAAGTATACCTCAACTCTATCGCAATGTAATGATTACCTTTGTGAACAAGTATGGACTGTTGTGAATTACCAAATATACCTAACACCCCTCCTCCCACCCCCCCTTTTTCTTATTTCTGTACCCCATCCCAATCTTGAAATGACAATAAACTTCACGTTGAAAAAAAAAAAAAAGAATTGTAGCATTAAAGGGACACTATAGGCACCCAGACCACTTCAGCTCATTGAAATGGTCTCAGTGAAGTGTCCCTATTGCACTTAGTGCTGCAATGTTAACATTGCAGATCCAGAGAAACTGCAATGTTTACATTGCAGCACTAAGTCTGCCTTCAGTGGCTGTCTCCCATAGGCACTGCTTTCCTATGGGGAGATCTAATGCGCATTAGCACCCGCTCGTCGCGGGACATCAACGCTGAGATAAGGTAAGCAGATAACGTGTTTTTAACCCTTTATTTACCATGGAGGGGGTGGGGGTGGCAGAGACAGCTATACAGGCTTGTATTCCTGGCACTATTGTATCCCATTATGGCTGCAACATATAAAAAATGTATATAATATATGTTACGTTTGCCCCCGGTCTAGCAGGGGGGTTGATCGCTTGGATGTCCTGGTTCCCGCAGTAGAGAGTCGAACGGAGTTCCTTCAGTGAAAGCTGCAAGTGTAGAGTATCCCAAAAGCGGTATAATCATCAATATCCCGGATCCCTACAACATGAGTCGAGGCTGCAAGTTGAGGGTCAAAACGAACTGGCTTTACTGGCACACAAACATGGCAATTTATGCAATTCCTCAGGTCCAAGGACAGCCCCCTGTGGACCTGATGGAATACAGGTACAGTACAAACAGGTAACCAATCACAATACAATGTATCATTTGAATTAGTACCCGCCCAGCTTGGAGATAATGAGGCCAACGATTATACAATCTAATTATCTCCAAGCGCACAAAAGACCACTTTTTATTATGCCTCATAAAACTGTATAAAAATACATAACTTCAACATTAATAGGGGAAAACGGTTCATTCTACCATTCATTCAATAGCTGGCGTTCGGGTACATTAAATATACGAATGGCACTCAAACCCCGAGAACAGAATGAGGAATTTCTGCCGTATAAAGTCCGTTTGGTATTTTGGTCGTGAGTCCCTGATGGCGGACATCTTTTTAGGCGATTTAATGAGCAGCGGGACCTCGACTCCAACTTATGGAACTGAAATCAGATACATGCTCATGCGAATCCCCTCTGACTGTCTGGTAGTGGAAATCGTTCGGTATACGAATTGAGACCGCCCGGTAGCACGGTACTTGAGTTGCGGTTAACCGCAGAAACCACATTCTAATTGCTGACACACGACCCACTGTAGGAGGTCTCCGTTCGTGAGGTTGTTCGGTAGTTCCCATTCGGTAATTTGTATGCGAAAGTAGATCCTCCTTGCCCGTCAATTAGTTTGTGGTTAACCGCAGACCGCAGCCGCCTGGGTGGTTAATGGGCGCCACACTCCGCTGGTCGGGTGGTCGGTCATTCGGTACTTTGCAAGGTGAGGAGGTTAATTGGCGGCACACGCGAGCGTTTGGGGGGTCTCTTGTTCGTACCACGAATGGTTCTTTATAAGGATTCGTATAATCCATTCGTATTTCTCTGTGTTAATACTATAGGGCTGCAACAGTAACAATAATTAAGTCATTTTGAGTTTTTTGTAACAATATATATATATATATATATATATATATATAAAACGAAAAAACATCTGCACTCACGCTTAGATGATACAAACGCCGGGTACATACGCCAGAGCTTCAATAGACACAAATTGCAAAAAGGAATGGCTGCTCACCGGACTTAAAAAACAATTTTTTTTATTGAATTATGTTAAAAATCGACCAACGTTTCAGTCCCCGTTCGGGACTTTCTTCAGGGTCTGAATTGGTTGTCCTGTTATTCAGACCCTGAAGAAAGTCCCGAACAGGGACTGAAACGTTGGTCGATTTTTAACATAATTCAATAAAAAAAAAAAATTCTAAGTCCGGTGAGCAGCCATTCCTTTTTGCAATTTATATATAAATATATATATATACACACTCTATTTTTCTGTGTACGGCCCATGTATATGAAGACCCCTATATTTTGAGCCCAAAAGTAAGAAATCAATATTTTAAACATCAAATAGAACAACTTTGATATTTTAGAGGTGACTTCTGAGGAGAACAAAACACTTCTGATTCTCATGCCTCCCCTGTGCTACAGTACTCTATGAAGTTAACGGCTCTATAGTTCAGGCTGGGAAACTACAGCTCCAACAATACAGCAGGTGGTGTGAGGGCATGCTGGGACATCACAGTAGTATTCCCTCTCCACTCAGATCCCCGTTTCCTACCCCATAAATATAAATCAGAAAGCAAGTATTACCTGAGGTGGAGCAAACCTCAAGTAGGCTGCTCCTTTTATGGTGTGGCTTATCTCTGGAGCTCCATTGGTGGTAAGTGCCAGGGCCGGTGCAAGGATTTTTGCCGCCCTAGGCAAAAAAAATTTGGTCGCCCCCCCATATGTCCTGCCCACCATGTGACATCACATTGCCCCACCCATATGCTCTGCCATATGGGCCAACGCCAGTCTTCACAAAGTGTCTTTTATCTGAAAAGACAGTGTGTTTACATTAAAAAGCCTACAGGCACAGGCTATAGACACCAGAACCACAACATTATGCTGTAGTGCTTCTGGTGACTATAGTATCCATTTAATGTGAGGTAAATTAGAGATTAGTGCCACTAATAATATATTGGATTGCCTACTTACCACCAGATGAGGACAAGAGGCTGATGATGGGTTCAGTCTGGCTCCACAGGTCTGGTGTAGAAGAGGCTCTCTGGAGACTGTTTTTAACAGTGCTCACAACAATTAACGAACAGGAAGCAGCTTCATTTTTTAGGGCACCTTACACAGTTCAAGGTCTGGGCCCCCAGGGCTTGACTGTGAGTATTCCTACAATGCTTACCCATAAATCCACCTACATGGCCCACCCATGAGTTCTCTCACAGGAAGTGAAGTGTATGTGTGTAGGGGATGTTTTATGTGTTATTGTAGAGGATGCAATGTGTGTGTGTTCTTATATAATGTAGTGTATAGGGATACCAATTTCTCTAAGGGATATAGTGTGTTTATAGGGGATGCAGTATGTGTTTGCGTGTAAGGGGTGCAAGGTGTGTTTCTATGTATGTAATTGAATGCAGTGTGTGTCTGTAAGGGGTGCATTGATTGTGTAAGAGATGCATTTTGTTTCTGTGTGTAAGAGAATGAGTGTTTGTGCGAACGTAAGGGATGCATTGTGTGTTTTCGGTGTGTCTGTGTGTGGGTAGGAATGCATTGTATGTTTCTGTGTGTGTGTGTGTGTGTCTGGATGCATTGTGTATGTGTGTAGTGTAAAAGAGAGGGTTTGTGGGGTAGGATAGGGACTGAGAGGGGAGCAGCTCTTTATTTTTTTTTATTTTTTTCATAGTGCTCTCCCCCCCTGTCAGTTATTGATTTCCCCTTCCATCCTGTCCCTCCTTGTTCTCCCCTTCTGTCCCTCAGTGCTCTCCCTTGGCCCCCTGTCCCTCTGCAGCCCCCCCTTGGTGGTCTTCTCACCCCCCCCTCTCCCCCTTAGTGGTCCTCCCTCTCCCAAACCCCTTAGTAGACATTCCCTTCCTCCCCCCACTCCCTTAGTGGTAATCCCCCCCCCCCTGTCATTATCCTCTTTCCTCCCCTCAGTGGTCCTTACCCTCCTCCACTCTCCTTAGTGGTCCTCCCTACTTACCCCCCTTTGGTGGTCCTTTCCCCCCTTAGTGGTCCTCCCTCCCCCAAACCCCTTAGTGGACTCCCCCTCCTCCCTCAGTGGTCCCTCAGTGGTCCTCCTCCCCACCCCTATCCCCCTGTGTTCCTTCACCCCCTCCCCAGTGGTTCTTACTCCCCTTCCTCTCCACCCCAGTGGTTCTTACTCCCAGTGGTCCTTACTCCCCCTCCTCCCCAGTGGTCCTTACTCCCCCCCTCTCCTCCCCAATGATCCTTACCCCGGCTCCCTCTCCTTCCCAGTGGTCCTTACTCCCCCTCCCACTGTGGTCCTTACTCCCCCTCCTCCCCAGTGGTCCTTACCCCACCAGTGGCCCCTCCTCTCCTCTCCCAGTGGTCCTTACTCCCCCCCCTCACTCTCCTCCCCACTGGTCCTTACACCCCCTCCCCCTGTGGTCCTTACTTCCCCTCTCCTCCCCCAGTGGTCCTTACTTCCCACCCACTCTCCCCCAATGGTCCTCACTCAGTGCGCACTTCCTGTCAGTCCGCCGGCAGCCGAGTACAGGAAACAGAGGTTCCTGTCCCGCGTTCCGTGCCGCCCGGCCACGCTGAATTGAGAGACCGGCAGGAGGGAGCACTCTGCGCTTCCCTCCTGCCGGTCACTCAAATCCGGCCGCCCTCCATACAGCAGTGCTATTTATAAAGCTCAACATATTCTGCAGCGCTGTACAATTGGTGGACTAACAGGCACGTATTTGTAACCAGACAAACTGGACGTGCAGGAACTGAGGGGGTTGAAGGCCCTGCTCAAATGAGCTTATATACTAGAGGGAGTAGAGTATAGTGCCACAAAAGGTTTAGGGTAGGGTAGGAAAGTAGGTTGCTAGAAAAGTATTTAGATTCTTCATTTCTAACTTTGCAGTTGTGTTCCTGATTTATTCCTCAAGCATAACACAGAAGAGGATTCAATGGAGGAGGGAAAGCTATTAGCAGTTTAAGTGATATGCTTTTAAGAAGAATTCAATTTTTAATGATTTTTTGAAGGATTGAAAACTGGGTAAAAGTCTAATAGAGACGGCATGGGAGTTCCTCCATAGACTTCAATGTTGGACTCTCGCGAATGCTCTAGCATACAACAGTGACGTCAGCTGTTGGTGCTGAAGTGGCAGAGGCTAATGAAAACCCACCGGAAGAAGATGACCACACCCATGAGGGATAGGTTCACGCAAGTAGAACTCACCTTTAATGACCCCAGAAGGCCACTGATGATGTCACCTATCACCATTGGGGGGTCATTGTGAATTCTAAAAGTCCCCAGACACGACATTGCTGGATTTTAACTACCTCAAAAGATACAATTTAACTGGAGTTAAATGTGAAAGGGTAAATTTGGGCATTGGCCCCTCCTTCCACCACCTTTACACTCCAAGCACCTTAGTCGTGGTTTATAGTAGTAGTTATGTGGCAAGGAAGCTCTGAGTTTCAAGGCCCACCCTCTCTGATTGGTATACTTTTGTACCACTCTGTCTTTTCAGCCCCACCCTCTGTCTGTGCAAACTCACACTCATACTCTACACAATCTCCCATTATTTGTGCATCCACCCACATTTTCATTCTGTCCACTCCCACTATTCACTGTATGTACACCTGCTAATTCTCTATTTTTTTCACCCTTGTTCTGTTTGTCCACACTCCTTTTTCAGTCTGTTCCCCCTCATTCAATATTTGTCCACCTCCACTCTCCTACACAATTCCAGTCTGCCAACCCCCAACCCTCCCATTTTATGTAGTCATCGTTTATTCTCTGTTTGTCAAAACTCCATTATCTCTCTGTTCACCCCTGTATTTTAATTTTTGTTTTCCCCCATGTTTTTTGTATGTCCAACCCACCCCCATGCCTTGTGAATCCCCCTTACAATGACTGTAGCATGTCTGAGTAGTAATGAGGTAGAGAACATTCATGTCTCTATGCCCTCCGTGTCATTTCAACATGAGAAGTGACAAGAGAGAGGTGGGATAGCACTTTACGTTCCTGTTCCCTCCACTCACTGAAGGCTGAGCCCACTCTCAGACTAGGAAGGAGCATAAATACCTTCGGCCACAGTCCCACTCAGCTGTGCTACATTTAGAGCTTTGCAGAGCCAGGATAGGAGTGCTGTGTGCATGCCCATGCTCGCTGTCACCACTGCCCCAACCCTCTTCCCCACCGTAAGTTACTGCTCCTTTAAGACTATTGGGAAAATAAATTTTCTTTTCTATTTTCCTTAAAGTGAACATGCCGTGACAGGTTCAAGTTAACAGATAACAGCATCCAAAAGAAGTTAATATATAATTTATTATAGAGATAAATAATATATTTGATTGCTTTGTGAGATGTTATAATCATACTTACTGCTGCTGCCATCCAAAAGTATCTGTGGGTGTCTCAGTAATGTAACATCCACCTTCCATTGCCTCGCCCTTTCTGTTGCACACTACTTTTATTCAAGTCATGGCATTAGAGCTTCTGTATTGCTAGCACACTGGTGTAATGCCACATTTTGATTTGGAGGTTCTTAAAAGTAATATCTACACATTTGCTAGTATTTCTGCTAGCAGAAGGTACAGATGGAATTTAATAATCTGATAATTATCCTAACTTGTCTGTATCAGGTACACTTTAAACAGATATTGTCACCAACACTCTTTTAAATCCTTTGTGACTGGTGGTTTTTCAGAGATGTCATTAGTCTAGGGGTTCACATACTTTTTCCACCTGCACTGTGAATGTTTACATGGTGTGTTCAATAAAAACATGGCAACATTTCATTCTTTGTGTGTAATTAGTTTAAGCAGACTGTGATTGTCTATTGTTGTGACTTAGATGATGATCAGATCACATTTTATGACCAATTTGTGCAGAAATCCCTATCATTCCAAAGGGTTCACATACTTTTTCTTGCAACTGTAAAACATGGAAAAAGGTTTATAACCCCCCACCCCACCATTTTCCACAATTTTCAGACACTATAAACACTACTAAAAACCAGCGAGTGCAGCGCTATGAATCTGTGATGAAGTAGGATGGGCAGCAAACACTGGAAGTCAAGGGTTCTCTATGACCACAAAAATGATACAACATAGAAAGAGAATACCAGGTTGTTCCTACCAAAACTGAGTAGATAATTAACCAATACTGGCACAAATAGAGTCAAAATCCACAAATACATTCTTGTTTCTTAGGTGTATCAGTCTTGGGTATGGTTATAAGGGGAAGACAAAATAGAAATAGTAAAGGCCAATAGTGTAGTATGTAAATAATCAAATAGTAATAGTATATAAGAAAATATATATATATTTTTTGACTGCACAGACTTTAGCCCCATCCTTACACACATTCAACCATCAACATATTACAGCACCTGTCACCACCCACACAACTACAACCCCTCTTCCCCACACAAGCACATTATGACCCCTGTCCTCCATGTTCACACACTACAGCCACTGCTCCCAACAAACACACACACTACAGCCACTTTCTCCATGATGCCCACACTACAACCCCTATTGCCCACATACACTATAGCCCCTATTAACCACACACACTACAACCCAATCCTCCATGTACATACACACACTTGGAGCCCCTATAACAGCCACACACAACATTCCCTATGCACACAGAAGCATATTACAGCCTCTATTTACGCACACATGGCAGTGCCTATCCCCACACATACAACAGACTCTATCCAGACACACACATTGCACCACACATAGCCATTCACGTACAACCCAACAAGCATAGTCATCCCTTTACACAAGTCTACAAGCAACATCCCTCCGCACATGCCTCCCCCTCAGACACACATCACATGTAACCAACCTCACAAATAACACCCCATACATACACAAATGAAGGATTCAAACATATACACCAATAAATGCAACCTTCCCAAAAGAAAAAACACACTCCACCCTCTTGTAACGCTTTCTCTCTTTTTGGGTTACAGCACTGCTCCATTTTAAAATGATAGGGCTAAACGTTTGTCCCAGTCCAGCCCTAACCATAACCACTTAAGATTATTATAGATCTTAGGCTTTCTGTCTATCCTTTATACCATCCAGGTTTTATGAAAGGAACTGAACTGAACTATAGGCACTTTTAACAATGTACAATGATTAAATAAACTTGTAAAGCCAATGTCCTAGTATATGGATATAATGTGAGCCAAGATACCTAGTGTTATTAACCACTATCTGATAACATATCTTTGCCAGTGAAGGTGCAGTTTATGTGTAATTGACTCCTAAAAACCTAGTTTATTAGCAGTACATTTACTGTAATTATTCAGTAGAGTATATGGTAGTCATATCAGAGGCAGTTATCAGATTTTATCTTGGCAAGACTTCAGTCCAATGCTATTGACATTGAGGCGTGGCTCAAACCCTCAGAAAAATGGGACTAATTGTCTATTAGAAACAAGGCACAATCTCTATCTAATCCTTGTGGCCCTGGGTAAGGTCACTTTATCTCTGTTAACGATCAAGGTCTTTCTGACAATAGTGCAGCAACCTTAAATTAGAATAAAAACAGTAGCTGAACATAACAATGGAATCATTCAACCTCCCCCCAATATCTCTGTGACGAATCCTGAAGTGGTAGCTAGGGGTTCGTCAATTTTATCCGAACGGCTAGGAGCAAGAGTGATTATAGCACGCCATTCGGATTTCCATTTGCCTATTATCCCAGAGTAGATGCAGCATTCAAGCATAATTTCCCCAAAGCAGTAATCAGTTACCCAAACACCAGACGAAACATAATGAAGGGTGTAACAGAAATTAAATTGTATTGTGCCACACTGGCTTTTATGTGATTCTCCAGGCCAGAGGAACACCCCCTGGACCTGATGGAAAACAGGGACACAACTTATTACTACCAATAACAGTACAGGGACAAACAGTGACACTCCCAGTACAAACAGTTAATTCCCTGCTCTCTGCCTGGAGATAATTGGGTCAGATAAAGTAATAACTTAATTATCTCTGGGCAGAGGGAACACAATTTTCACAATTTTTGAAAAACACCCCAAAACATACATGACCCCCACAAATGTCACATCCCCTGCTAGCCCTCATGTGGGTGACCAACATATCCAAAAATCACCCAGATAGGAAAATTGGGCAGACTAGATGGGCTGAATGGTTCTTATCTGCCGTCACATTCTATGTTTCTATGTTTCTATGTTTTTGGATTTCATGGAAGTCCCATTTGACTGACTGCACACGAGGCTCCTGCCCAGAAATAGTTCCATGTGTTTAGGCTGTGCGGTCGGTCTATTTCATTAAGTCATAAAACCAAACAATAGCTGCGATTGTGCCCCTGGTTCGTGGGAACCAAACTACTGAACAGCACTCTCCTAGCTGTTCGGGAAAAGGAAGCAGTGGTTCGTTAGTTTGACTGGTGTTTCAGGAAGTCGAGTGTCCGATTTTAGTTCCAGACACTCGACGACCATGTCCCGCTGCCTCCTTTCGTGCCAACGAGATGGCCGCCGTTTTCTCTTACACTTGGCATTCGGCTATACATACGGCGGCCACACATAGAAAGCGCTTGATGGTTTCCTTTAGTAATAATGAGCCAGAGGGGTGGTCGGTCGTTCGGTAGTTTGAAAACTACCGAACAAATAAACGAAATATATGCAAAAATCCGAAATTTTAGACGAACAAAGTTGAAAAGGCACAATCACAATCTCATTCTATGTTAGGAAATCTGGGGTTTTCAATGCCTGCTCTTTAAATCAACTAACATTTCAACCCTGACATATGTAATCTACTCGCTTACTCAAAAAAAATAAAAAAAATTATTATATTTGATCTCTAAGCAGTGCTGGACAAAGTCTCACTCAAAACCATTCATACTAAATTTCACCAAGCAAAGCAAATTGCACTTGCTCATAAATGCCTTTTCTCAAGACCTGAAGAGTTGCTCAAACAATGGCCTTGCCTTTACACCATACATTCAATCAATCCCCTGTATAGTCAAGTCGCCAAATTTATCTTTTTACAATCACTTGCATGTTTGCCTGCCTCGACTGTGTTGGAGCTCTGTTAATAATACGTATACTATTAATAACAACAAGTTACAAGTTACAAGTAACAACAACAATACAAATATTTTATGGTTTAGTACTTTTAGATTTATCTTAATAAAAGTTTATACTTCTGTCAGGACCCACTTAAAGTGGAATTAACTAAATGGCTTTTTCACTCGACCTATAGGTCGAGTGAAAAAGAATCAGAGAGGATAGTGCCAGTCTATCGTGGGCATGAACAACTACAAAATGGTGGAACACTAGCTTCCAAAAAAAGGTAAATGTTGTATACAGCATAAACTAAAGTATCAAATAGTGTACAGGGGGTGCTAAGGGAGGGCTAAGATTAAAATGTGTATCTAATCAGTCTTTATTAAGTTGTGCATCAGATACACTAACGGAAATAGACAAAATAAGAAATAGTAGATAAGGAGGAAGAATTTTAAGACAACAGTGGTAATGGAAGAAACTAATTATAATATTGCAAGAGGTTGTCATATGGCCATAGGTAACAAGGTTCTAGTGCTGTATCTATCTCCATTTGTACACCCTTGCTACAAGGTAAATAGAAAACTACTATGACCCAAAGGAGAATATACATAAGGACAACTTTATATTGTGAGAGAAAGTTGATGCAAATCCTTTATTTAAGTCATAATAGTCTGAATTGTCCGAGAAAGGTTAAGTTGATATTAATTATTTACCTGTCTGGGAATCAGAACTCCTAAATATTTGATGTGTAAGTCTGACCACTGAATGGTATTAAAGGCTGGATGAGGCCGAATGGGATGTGAACCAAGGCCTAGAGCTGTCGATTTGCACCAGTTAATATAGTAACTTAACGTGGGTCCAAAATAAGTAATCTTGTGCATAAGAGGTGGAAGGTATTTATTTGAGTAAGATATTTTCGGTATATGCTGTATTCATAGATCTCCAAAGGGAAATTATACGGGTTGTACCCTAATTTACAGGAATTGGCAAATCACACAAACAGAGGTTCTAATATAGACATACTAACATGTCTTAGAGTGGCAGGACTTAACGTTAATAAAGACAGAGACAAGGTCAGAAATACCAAAAGTTTGGTTTATAGAAATACATTAATACGAATAAACAAGATTAACCAGGATTCCAGAAATACACAAAGTCAATAAATAAGCCAGGTTAGGATACCAGATATAAACCAACAAACCTTACTCACAGAGCCTTAACAAGCCTTAACTCACAGAGTCAGCCACTGATCCCACTGGGTATCAATTAATATAAGGTTAAGGACTTTTTCCCATAGAAATCAGAGGTTACATTTTGAAGTGGGATTCGCCCCCACTGCTATTTTTTTTTTTTTTTTGACTGATCCATATATTATGCCCTACCTC
Organism: Pelobates cultripes; assembly: GCA_933207985.1. Lineage (NCBI taxonomy): Eukaryota > Metazoa > Chordata > Amphibia > Anura > Pelobatidae > Pelobates > Pelobates cultripes. The sequence goes on along the minus strand of OW240914.1, from coordinate 212,410,082 downwards.
CTTTTGGCTTTGTATAGGAGGTCTAAGCTGATATAAGTGATTTTTAAGTTTCAGTCTCACACTTCTAAGAAGTATTTCCATACCCCTCTTTGTAATCTAGAACTTGTTACATGTACTTTCTATAAGAGATTGGATACACAGTTACAAACTAGCAATTTCGACATAACACGTGATCTAATTGCTACATTACTATCTATCTGTGAATTGATGTAAGATCAAATCCTTTTTGTGAGATTTATTTCTTTCTCCATTACTACAATTTTTCCCACTTTTTAAAAAAGTGCATTTCACGTATCACACTTTGTTTTGTTTAGTTTTTTTTTTTTTTTTATATAATAAAGTTTCAATTTCTATGACATGTTTAAAGTGTCAGAGAAACTCAGGAAGTTATCTTCCATATAAATGTTAAAAGTGCAGTATTTACAAGAATTGATGATTTTATATTTCTGAACCTGTATTTGCATTACTGTCATGATCCCTCTGTTGTTTTTCTGCATGTACTGCAAAAAAAAAAAGAATAAAATAAAAAAGTTTCAGCTTCTGTATAATGCTAATAAAGTTTATTTACGTTTTTTCCAATTACCTATAAGAAGGATTTTTAATTAGTGATAATTTTGTGGCGTTGGTTTTCACCTCCTTTCGTGTATGTGGGAACTGACTTCACTTCTTTTCTTCTATAATAACTGACCTTGGGTGAAGCCCATATTACGTACCTGATCCATTTAAGCACAAGTGTAAGATGTCGATTCTTCCATTCTCTGCTTTCTTTTTTGCTTCCTCTAAGTACTACTGACACTATAGTGCTGGTGTGGCTCCCCCCACTTCGATCACGCTGAAAAGGTGTTATTACTCACACTGTGCAGCACTGGACTAGGAAGTACCTCTAGTGGCTGTCTGAGTGACTGCCACTAGAGGTGTTACCAGGCAACAATGTAAACACTGTTTTGTTTTTTTCCGCAGCAATTACAGCGACATGCTATACTCACCAGAACAACTACATTAAGCTGTAGTGTCCTCTTAATATTAATTTATTTATTTTAATGGGGAGTTAAAACTAGGAACATTCCAAGACAAAATAGTGAGTGCATTATGTTGGAAATGTAGAGATATAACTAGTGTTGAGAGCCGTCAATCAGGGAGGTTTCATATTCAAACAGAATGGCTCAAATAGATATTGTTAAAAAATTCAAATAAAAACAAAAGCTATAAGACCAAGCAAAATATAAATTGTAAAGAGGGCTGGATGTATATTTTACAAATATGAGGATATTATTAGAAGAAACAGGAGGAATACAAACCATATTAAAATGTGTGGCCCTTCTCTCTCACAATCATATAGTACAGCAGCACTGTTATACAAAGTTCTTAACACGAATGAAGAATGAATGAAGTTGCATACTTATACATGTAAATGAGAAATTAAGTAAAAATGGAATAGAAAAAAAACTATTGAGTGAGCAAAGAATTCTCTAGTTTGACAGAGTTAAGTAATAACTGGTAGTGAAGTGTGAAAAGGGCCTTGTGAAATGAGGAGGGAAGCAGTGGGGCAATTTAGTATAGTTAGATGCAGTAGTGGATCCAGATCATAAACTCAGAGAGGCTATTGTAGTGGTACAGGAGCTTTGTTAAATACTAAAATGTATTATCACACTGCATCCTTGTAAAACTATGACCACACTGCATCCTTGTGAAAAAATAAGAGAGGGTAGTGACATAGAGAGCGTGATGGCTGGTAGCAGCAACCTAACTGATACAAGCCCACAAGCTAAGGGAGGCCAAACGTGTGGCTCACGCACTTAGGGCCAACTGATACCCGTCTTTGATCGGGGGCCCAGCAGGTGCTGCAGTCCTTTAACAGCACAACCAGGCTTCTTTTAGAGGTGAAGTCACTTCCTCCCAGCTTATCAATGAACCACTTGGGAGAGGACGAGAGGGAGGACCAAAAGAGAAGGGTGAGCCAGCAGTCTCAGCCATATGCCACTGGACCACATTGAAGCCATCCTCCTCCACCTAAAGTGTGTGGAGCCTGGGGAGTGGATAAAAATATGTGAATTGTAATCAGTATGCATCAGTGTGTGCAGATGTGTGGATCTGTGAGTGTATATGTTTGTATTTCTCTGCGTGTGTATGTGTTAGTGTGTATCTGTGTCTGTATGTGTCAGTGTGAGTATATATGGGTAGCTGTGTGTGTACACGTGCGTATCTGTGTATGTATCTATCAGTATGTTTATATGTGTGCATCTGTGTGTTTGAATACCATTGGAGAATTGGTAACATATATTTTTACATTTTTTTAGATATATTTTTACATTTTTAATGAAAACATGAGTGAACAGGCAAAACACATTTCTTTTGCCTGGGATTCATATTCAACTGTATCTCTAACTGTAGAGAATGGCATAAAACAAAACATGACCACAAAGAAAAAAAATGACCCCTGTTCAAAAAATGACCCCTGAATACTTTTAGTTCTTAATATTGTGTATTGCCCCCTTTAGTATCAATAACAGTGTGCAGTCTTTTGTAATAGTGGTCTATGAGGTCCCTAATTTTTGCAGGTGGTATAGCTGCCCATTCATCTTGGCACAATGCCTCCAGGTCATGCAAAGTGTTTGGTCATCTTCAGGGCCAGCCTTAGAGGTGTGTGAGCTGTGTGGCAGCAAAGGGTGCCATGCCAGCAGGGAGCGCCATGATGCCGACATAGATCGTACATGCCCCAGGTGACAAAAGTGATGGTGTGTATAGAGCACCCCTATATAGCAGGCCTGCCCATCCGGGTGGAGAAGTTCATTATTCTCCATTGGGAATATAAAAAAAAAAAAACACCTAAGAAGGCAGTGGGATGGAGTTTAACAAGGTACAGAGGTGGGGCTAAAAGGGCAGTGGGGGTGGAGCTAAAAACACCCGCTGCCCTTAACCTCTGCACACTAAGTGGGAAGCAGGAGCCCCTGCTTCCCCAACTAAAGGGTACCAGGAACTGCAGTGCCTTTCCTCCTCACTCCAGTCCATAATGGCAAGAGGTAAGTGTGTATGTGTGTGACTGTCTGCCTGTAACTATGTGTGTGTGTGTGTGTGTAACTGTATATAACTGCCTGTAACTGTGTGTCGGGGTATTTGTGTCTTTGACTGCCTGTAACTGTGTGTGTGACTGCCTGTAACTGTGTGTGTATGTGTGTGTGTGCATCTGTGTGTGTGTGTTTGTGACTGTCTGTACCAGTGTCTGTAACACTGTCTGTAACTGGGTGTGTGTGATTCTCTGCTTGTAACTATGTGTTTGTGACAGTCTGCAACTGTGTGTGTGTGTGTGTACCTGTGTGTGTAACCACCTGTAAGTGAGTGTGACTGGATGTAACATTGTTGGTGACTGCCTATAACTGTGTGTGTCTGTCTGTAACTGTGTGTCACTGCCTGCAGCTGTGTATGTGTATCTTTGTGCCTTTAACTGTGTGTCTGTCTGGCATTAACTGTGTGTGTGACTATCTAACTGTGTGTGTGTATGTGTGTGACTGTCTACCTGGAACGGTGTGTGTGTTACTGTCTAAATGTTTGTATGTGTGTGACTGTCTGGCTGTAACGGTCTGTGTGTGACTGTCTGTGTGTAAGTGAGTGTGAGGGAGTGCTCCCTCGTGCACCCGCCAGCCTGCCCGGTGACTGGCCGTCCAGCAACACCACTGGACCCCAGGGAATCCCCTCAGCACTCCCAAAGGTAGGGAGGTTGGGGGATTAATTTTTTTTTTTTAAACGTGTGTTAGTGTGTGTGTGTGTCTGTTAGAGTGTGTGTGTGTGTTAGAGTGTGTGTGTGTTAGAGTGTGTGTTAGTGTTAGAGTGTGTATGTGTTAGTGTTAGAGTGTGTGTTAGAGTGTGTGTGTTAGTGTTAGAATGTGTGTGTGTGAGTGTGTGTGTGTTAGTGTTAGAGTATGTGTGTATGTTAGAGTGTGTGTTAGTGTTAGAGTGTGTGTGTGCTAGTGTTAGAGTGTGTGTGTTAGTGTTAGTATGTGTGTGTGTGTTAGAGTGTGTGTGTTAGTTTTAGAGTGTGTGTGTTAGTGTTAGAGTGTGTGTAAGAGAGTGTGTGTGTGTAAAAGTGTGTGTGTGTGTGAGTGTGTGTTAGAGTGTGTGTGTTAGTGTTAGAGTGTGTGTGTTTTAGAGTGTGTGTGTTAGTGTGTGTGTTAGTGTTAGAGTGTGTGTGTTAGAGTGTGTGTGTGTTAGTGTTAGAGTGTGTGTATATGTGTGTTAGTGTTAGAGTGTGTGTGTGTTAGTGTTAGAGTGTGTGTGTTGGGGTGTGTGTGTGTGTGTTAGGTGTGTGTTGAGTGTGTGTGTGTGTGTGTGTGTGTGTGTAGGGTGTGTTAGGTGTGTGTGTGTGTGTTAGTGTGTGTGGGGAGTGTGTGTGTGTTAGTGTGGAGTCGTGTGTGTGTTGGGTGTTGGTGTGTGTGTGTTAGAGTGTGTGTGTTGGGTCAATAGGTGGTGGTGTTAGGTGTGTGTGTGTTGGGGTGTCTGTGTGTGTTGGTGTGTGTCATTGGGTGTGTGTCTGTGTTAGTGTTAGGTGTGTGTGTTTTTAGAGTGTGTGTGTTGGTGTGTGTGTTGGGTGTTGGGGGTGTGTGTGTGTTGGTGTTGGGGTGTGTGTATATGTGTGTATTAGTGTTAGAGTGTGTGTGTGTTAGTATGTGTTTGTGTGTTAGTGTGTGTGTGTACTAGTGTGTGTGTGTGTTAGTGTGTTTGTTAGTGTTAGAGTGTGTGTGTGTGTGTTAGAGTGTGTGTGTGTGTGTTAGTGTGTGTTTGTGTGTTAGTGTGTGTATTAGTGTTAGTGTGCATGTTAGTGTCTGCTAGTGTGTGTCTGTGTTAGTGTGTGTGTGTGTGTTAGTGTGTGTATTAGAGTTAGAGTGTGTGTGTGTGTTAATGTGTGTGTGTGTGTGTTAGAGTGTGTGTGTGTTAGTGTGTGTTAGTGTTAGAGTATGTGTGTGTTAGTGTCAGTGTGTGTGTTAGAGAGTGTGTGTGTGTTACAGTATGTGTGTGTTAGAGTGTGTGTTAGTGTTAGAGTGTTTGAGTGTGTGTGTGATAGTGTTAGAGTGTGTGTGTTAGTGTTAGAGTTTGTTTGTGTGTGTGTGTTAGTGTGTGTGTTAGTGTTAGAGTGTGTGTGTGTATGTGTTAGAGTGTGTGTGTGTTAGAGTGTGCGTGTGTTAGAGTGTGTGTGTGTTAGTGTTAGAGTATGTGTGTGTGTGTTAGTGTTAGAGTGTGTGTGTGTTAGTGTGTTAGAGTTTTTGTGTCAGTGTGAGTGTTAGTTTGTGTGTGTCAGTGAGTGTGTTACTGTGTGTGTTTGTTACTTAGTGTGTTAGTTTGTGTGCGTCTGTTAGGTGTCTGTTAGTGAGTGTGTGTTTTGTAAGTGAGTGTGTATGTGTCTGTCAATGAGTGTGTATGTGTCTGTCAGTGAGTGTGTATGTCTGTCACTGAGTGTGTGACTGTTTGCCTGTAATTTGTGTGTGTAACAGATTCCCAGCACACTGGACCACCAGAGATCAGCATGGCTTCCTATCTGCAAGGTACCAACAGGGAAGGGAGAATTAATGATTTTTGAAAAGATAATTAATTTAGTAAATCCCCTTTAGAAATACTACACCCCTATACACACACACACACACACACACACACACTATACATGATGAAGAGGTATGATCTGGGGGAGAGGAAGGGGAGCTGTGTATTTTTTTCGCACAGGGCACCTAATAGTCTAAGGCCGGCCCTGGTCGTCTTGCATGTGCCGCTCGTTTGATATCTTTTCAGAGTGGCTCGATGACATGAAGGTCAGGAGACTGTGATGGCTACACCAGAACCTTCACCTTTTTCTGCTGTAACCACTGGAGGGTCAACTTGGCCTTGTGCTTAGGGTTATTGTCATGCTGGAAAGCCCAAGAGCATCCCATATGCAGCCTTCGTGCAGAAGAATGCAAATTGTCTGTCAGTATTTTCTGATAACATGCTGCATTCATCTTGCCATTAATTTTCACAAGATTACCCGGACCTTTAGTGCTCACACCCCCCTAAAACATCAGTGAGCCAGTACCATGCTTCACAGTGGGGATGGTGTGCTTTTCACTATAGGCCTTGTTGACCCCTCTCCAAACACAGCACTTATGGTTGTGACCATAAAGCTCCATTTTGGTCTCATCACTTGTCACTTGTTAAGGTGTTGTTGGACATATTGTAACCAGGCTTTTTTGTGGCATTGGCGCAGTAAAGGCTTCTTTCTGGCAACTTGACCATGCAACTCATTTTTGTTCAAGTATCGTCGTATTGCGCTCTTTGAAACAACCTCACCATCTTTTTCCAGAGCAGCCTGTATTTCTCCTGAGGTTACCTGTGGGTTTTTCTTTGTATCCCAAACTATTCTTCTGGCAGTTGTGGCTGAAATATTCCTGGGTCTAGTCTACCTGACTAGAGAGAGATACTTCTTAATAAGTGAACAGCACTGACTGGAATTTTCAAGTTATGTATATTCAGTATGTATGTATGTCAGTAAGCATGTCTGTGTGTGTGTGTGTGTGTGTGTGTATGTATGTATCTATCTATCTGTATGTATGTCAGTATGTGTCTGTCTGTGTGTATGTTTTTCTGTCTGTGTGTATGTATGTATGTGTATGTATTTCAGTATGTCAGTATGTGTATGTATGTCTGACTGTCTGCGTGTATGTATTTATCTGTATGTATGTGTATGTATTTCGGTATGTATGTATCTGTATGTATGTGTATATATATGTCAGTATGTATGTGTATGTATGTGTATGTATATGTCTGTCAGTATATATATTGTCTGTCAGTATGTATGTGTGTGTGTATGTATGCCCTTATGTGTGTGTGTGTGTGTCTGTATGTATGTATGTTAGTATGTGTGTGTGTGTCTGTAAATGTCTATGTGTCTGTTTTAGTATGTATAGGAATTCGTTCATAGTTTTTTCAAACTATAGTCAGGCCCCCAACAGTGTCTGAGGGACAGTGAACTGGCCCCCTGTTTAAAAAGTTTGAGGATCACTGGTTTAAGTTATCTGTATCTGCTGGAAGTGCAAACCACACGCTCCTCCACTGGACCACCGTGTATTTGGTCAGCAGGTATCATACCTTTATTGGATAACCAGATGTGGTTATCAGTACCACAGGGCCACCCGGTATTATAACCCCCTCCCTGCAGAAAGGTAAGCAGGTAAGGGTTTTTTGTTTTTAAACTCACAGACAATCACCACACACAAACACACTCAACAACCACACACACAATAACCCGCATAGAACTCCACACACAATCACTCCACTACCACTTCATTAACAGAAGTTAATCTACTTAGCACAATAGATAAAACTCAAGTCATCTATGCCATAGCTGGGTAAAGTAAGAAACCAAATGTATGGCCAAAATAGTCAAATCATACAAAAATATATACATCAGATATGCATCTAGTTCAACTACTTGGCTCTTAAATTTGAAATTTACTTAGCATTTTCACTTTAGTGAATACACCTGTCATATTTATTAAATGCACAAACTACCATGCAGCGGTAACACCATAAGAATTCTCAGTGGACCTCATAGGTGAGTTCGGTAGCTCTATTTGGGGGTAAGCTGATAAAACAAAGACTGAACATATCTATGTCCTGGGTGTGGTATAACTCCCTTAAATTCAGCAGGTTATGTAGGACATTATTTGTCTGTAAAATGTAATAGATCGCCAAAGATGATAAGTATCTGGCTGTTATCTAGGAAAAAATGTACGTTAAGCCATTATTATAATTTCTTAATGCATTTTTTTCCACAAGCCCATGAATGTTTTTCCACCTCTTATAACGCTCTGTCTTATCAATGTATCTGTAAAGAAACAAGGTCAGATAACTTGTTCAATGCAATATGTTCTCAGAAACTGACAAAATGTGCAAAATTCGTAGAACTGAATATTTTATGGGCATTAACTTAAGATAACAAGTAAGGAAAATTCCTTATCAAGGAAAAGATGCATGAAAAGTTTATTGCCCCCTCTTTCACTTCATCCATGCATTATTTACAATATGAAGACATTTATCTTCACAAATAACCACCAATACCAACATTTTATGAGGAAAGACGTACTTTTTAAATGTTTGAAATTATCTATCTACACAGATGCTAACACACTCACAGGGCCTCTGTCATTTGAAAACACAAGCCAAACATGTAAATAAAATCCTCCACATGAATTCCGTTGTATTTTTTTTTTAAGCAATGAACTACCATGAGCAAGTGTGTTGGGGGACTTACACACATACATAGCAAAATTTGGAGATTATAATGAAAATGTCTCAAAAATGGTCCTGCTAGAAACCTCTATATTTCAGGCACTGCCTGCTCTTCTTTGTATTGTTTCTTTACTAGGTCTTGCTAAACTTGTTATTTTAAATAAGTAATAATGTATATGAGCCAAATCTCCAAAATTTTCCATGCATATTTCATGAAATTGAAGTGAAGCCAAATGCACAATTTATCAAGAATGCTTAAGAATGACTGTACTCCAGGTCAAACTGTTCATTTATCTCCAGGTCAATAACATTAATGTTGGTGATAAGATTACTGCACAGGGATTGGTCAGGAGCAACTGTTTCTACGGGGGAGGAGTTTGTTACTCTCCCGCTTTAAAACCCTCGGGGTACCTGACCTGACCACATCACAGCTGGATACCCAACAGCAGCACAAACATGTCTTTCACTGGAAAGTATGAGCTGGAAAGCCAGGAGAACTATGATGATTTCATGAAGCTTATTGGTAAGTCATTGTTCAATAACCTATATATGTAACATCATAGTATCTATATCCTTTCATGAAAATATATAAAATGTATCATTAATACACTTTTACAATGAAACTGTTGGGGTTTATTAATTAAACTGGAAATTGTAAAAAAGAAAATGACAATGAACGTGCACATTTTATACTAAAATAGGTAACATTAAAAATTGCTGGTTTGAGTGTTTTTTTATTTTATTTTATTTTTAGACCAGTAGCGCATTTGTATCTTCCATTTTCTGTGATACTGCTTGTAATGCAAAATAACTTAAATGTTAAATGAATTGATTGATACTAGTATATATTCTTGCTTTTAAATATAATTTGGGGGATCATGGATTTACCAAATTATTTTATGCAGAGAGCATGTTTTGCCAATGTGGAATAAATGTTTAAGAAAATACCTAAACAAGGGGTGATAGTCTTTGAATGTCCCATATGCATGACCACATTTTGGCCTTTCTTTTTTTTTCCTTTCTCTTTTAGTTGTTTTTTTTTTAAGACAATACAATATGGAAATAAAACAGCTCCCAGTGGGTGAACCTCTCCTAAATCCAGAGAGCGTAGCAGGAACAAATCAAGCTCTTACAAGGGCTTCCTCTGGGGAGTAAGTGATTATAGCAATTCCCAGAGTGTAGCTATCCCTTCCCCCAAGCATGAGCCAAGGCTTCAAGAAAGGTGCAAGTAGGTCTGGTTTATTGAGGGCTGCCTGCCTGGTATTTATGCAAGTGTCCACCAAGTGGACACTCCCCTAGGGGACCTGATGGAACAATGGGACACATATTGGATATTAGCCAATCACAGACAATACAAACAAAACACTCCCACAGTGACATCACAATCCCTCCTCACTATCCTCGAGATAATTGGGAAGTAATCAAATTATCTCCCAGGAGAGAGGCAAGACTCCATTAACCACATGGTTGCAAAAAGACATAAAATTACTCAATGTTACAATTACTAAATAAAACATATACATGCAACATATCCCCAGATAGCTTAAATCTGAGCGCACATTATTACCAAATGGCGCTCAGATGACCTACATACAGTTCAATCGCCATGGAGCCAAAGTCTTTTCCATAGTCTTTTGTTACACAAATAGGCTTCATGGCATAAATATCTGGGGCAGCACTACTCACATACTGAAGTCCTGAACTCCCCGGCAGAAATACACAAATAAACCTTTCTGCAGGAGAAAATACAGCTATCAGCACAGGGGCCATAGTCGGAAGGCAGGAGGCTAGCCAGTAGTCCCCTCCAGGCACAAGTGGCAAAGGGCACTTCGTCACATTATTTATACCAGAACCCCCATATGTAATAAGGGTTCTGATGGGGTCATCTAGTGAAGGTAACAAGGGGTAACCCTAGTTATATATTTATAAAAGTGGCAACTTCTGTAGAAATCTGCAATGATTGTAAAAAAAAAGAGGACATACTCGTCACAGATAAAAATGTTTGATAAACTAAAGTACTTTAGAGATCCAGTAGGTTTATTTAAACTTACAAGGCCAGCATATAATATTTTGAAATTTTTTATGAGTGCAATGCACTCTTTCGATTATGTGAGATGTAGCAGCCACAAACAGAATAAACTCCTAGACAAACAAGGCATTTATTTAAAATTGGCTTAGCTTTGAAAGAGTTAAAGATAGTTTTAGCCATGAAAATATGTTGCCTTGTGCAGTGGTGCTTCCATAAGAAAGCTCACAGTTTATTTACAAATCACTTAACCCCTGCTGCGAAGAAATTTAGGGTATTGTACAGCGCTCTCGGTTAAAAGAAATTAGAAATAAGGGAAGGGCCTGCAATTAACTGAAGCAACTAACTTTGTGGTCACTGGAGATTTGCAGCAAATAATGCACAATAACAACTAATAAATTACTGTAATTATGTAATTATTATTATTTTTCAGTAATCCATAATGCATTTATACAAGATAGTCATCTCCAATATAAGTTTTTCTTTATTGTACCTGGTTATCATTTTCATCTGTATAATGACATAGATGGCCATTTTGTTTTTTTAACAGGTATCCCTGCAGAAACCATTGAAAAGGGTAGAAATTTTAAGTTCACCTCAGAAGTTGTCCAGAACGGAAATACATTCACCTGGTCCCAGATCTATCCAGGTCACACTATGACCAACAATTTCACTGTTGGACAAGAGTCTGAAATGCAGACCATGAGTGGCAAAAAGTTTAAAGTAAGTACTTTGTAAAAATCTATTTTTGATATGTGCTTTTTCTCAGGGTTTCGTTTCAGGTGTCACAATGTAATTTTATGCATATGATGACAAGTAAAAATAGGAAGAGACAATCACCTGTGGGTATCACCATTCTAGAAACATACACAACAAAAGAAGAGAGTGGATGGAGCTCTTCAAATAAAACTTGTTATCATCTGTCATGTTATCAACTAGTTGTACCTGAGTACAGACAGATGATAAGTTTTATATAAAACGCTCCACACACTCTTTTCTCATGGAATGCCAAGTGTATGTGTGAGCTCTCGTTAATTGATTCCCATTACATATATCCATGTGATACCATGTGTAGGCATTTGCCATGCTTCTCCCATTTGGTATGAGTGTGGTTACTTTCCAGTTGCTGCAGAGGATAAATAATTTAATTGTGATTGACTGCCAAAAACTGAAAATTCGAGATGAAGAGTTTTTTTTTTAGTTCATGACTTTTTAATGTTGTATTATGAGTATATAGAGTCTACTAAAAAATCTAAACTAATCTGCCAGAAATATTTACTTCATATTTTAATAGACTCCCCAAAGATCATAAGCACTATCACTTATTATGGCCTTGATTTAATATTTTTGTATAAGCTTTTCAAATGATTTATCTACAAACATCATCATTAAAGTCTGTGGGCATTTTGGTAAATAAATCATCTGAAAAGTTCATCCCAAAATATTAAATCATTGGAAAGCTTACTCAAAAATATTAAATTAAGGCCTATATTTGTTATAATATCAGCAGGCTCTGGATGCAAGCTCACACTGTACACATACCTGGACAGTTAATGTGGAAGTCAAACTTCCTTATTGTGATATTGTCATTTGGGAGGGAAGGCTTATGTTATCATGTAATTTTCCATTTTTTGAAATCTACATAAACACTTCAGTCAGCTCAAGTTATTATGGTGCTGTGCTTAGGGGTGAGATCATGTAGAATTTTCACATCAGTCTGTCCTAGTGTATAATAAATATTGTAAATTACACTCACACCACACACACACTCACACATCTTCCTCTTCAATTAGGAGTAACCCACCCAAGTCTCATAGACCTACAGGTGTAATGAGGAACATCCGTGTCTGAGAGCTCTAATACTGTAATAACTGAGAAGATGGGTGTTGACTACCTTTCATTTCATACATTCTCCTCAGAAAAGTTGAGTCCTCAGCATTGCAGTCTTTTGAAAGATCTTGCAAGATGTATCTGGTGATTCATTCACAATCTTTGTGATGTTTGAACTTTGTTAACAGAAAGGAAGTTGTGATCATGTGTGGAAATTTTAATTCCTGCTGGTAAAAGCTATTGAGAACCTTATGGACATCTGTCTTGAAAATCAATACAACAGTGTTTACAAAGTGAATTTCAAATTCTAGACCAAAACAGCCTATGATTCCTCATGTTTTCTATGCTTTAAATCAGCTATTTTTGCCTAACATTTTAATTTCCCTTTGTATTTGCTTTCAATGCCCAACAATTTACACTTTTGATGAATAATCCTGCCACAATGGCCTTGACTCTTCATTAATATATGAAATATAATATTCAAGAATAATATATACATTGGCATAGTCACAAATCCCCCATATGCTGCATTTTGGCAAACATGGAATCATAAGAGTGTTATTATTGTCTGCCCATATAATAATAGAGAACTTTGTCTCTCAAACCAGTTGTCAGGAAACACCAGTGGTCCAAACTATACTGAAAATCCCTATGGAACAGAAGTGGTGAATCCCTTAATTAGGAATTGGAGCTTTAAGAAGCACTGATGTAGAGAACATTGCGGACACAATATTCCTGTTGTACAATCATAATTGTATACATTTCTATTTCTTTAGGCAGTTGTAAAGCTTGAAGGTGGAAAACTATTGGTGAACTTTGACAAATACATCCATACATCAGAGATTGTCAATGGAAATTTGGTGGAGGTGAGCAAAATTATCATACTCTTTAGTCAGGTTACATCATCTGGTAGTTAGGTTAGACATGTGAGTCATTGAGGTCATCAACAGAAAGTCAATCATGCATGTAAAAGAGAGACGGTTATACGTAACACCAGTCTGAAGTGTATTGAGAGTTTATTCAACCAATGTGGACTCATAGGGTATTTGTAGGGTCAAAATGTTACATTCCTCATTTACATTAGGGCTGCTAACTTAGAGGCACAAGTATTTCTGTTTATAAAAGGATCACTAAAGGTACCCAGACAAGTTCATCTCAATGAAGTGGTCTTGGTGCAGTGGTCCTTTAGTTTTAAACCCCTGTTTTAAACCCCAGTTTAGTATATGCAATTGCCTGGTTAAACACGCCTTATCCCCAGCCATTAGAGGAGCTTCCGAAATGTGAGTGTGTGTTGCTGGCTTTTGTATGTTTACCTACATTGTCTGGTTCTTTGCGTTCATTAAATTCTCAGTGTTAAAACACAGTATTTAATACGTTGACAACCAGTTTTCATTATTTGGGTTTACTTTTCAAGGTTTGGTTTTTAGAAAACATATTCTCCAATAATTCTTGAGTTAAAGGCTGTGAATTGCAGTGCATGATTTTCAGCAATATTAAAGAACCTGCTTACCTTTGCCATCTCATCCAACTGAGACAGAAACCGTAAAAGTTTATGTGATCATATCTCTTAGGATGATATAATCTATGTACAAATATTTTAGACTGCCTGCAAAGTAACCTTCAATACAACATGTGTGTTTTTTTATTTCAGACTTCTGTTGCTGGTGGTGTTACTTTCAAGAGAATCAGTAAAAGGGTGGCATAAATAAATATTGGGTTGTATTTCATTGTTCAAAAATATAAAATGTATCAAAAATCAATAAAGCAAAAAATTATGTTCTTAAGAGCTGTATTTGTCCATTATGTTTTTTTTGTTGTTGTTGTATAGTACAACTTTTGTGGCATTTAAAAGTGCCCACCTGCAAAGTATTAAAGTATTTTAAGACTTTTCATTCAGATCGCAACTTAAAGGGCCACTCCAAGCACTATAACAATTTATGCTCATGTCCCAGGTTCTGCTACAAGCAGGTCCTCTATCCCTTTCTTTTTGAGGAGCCGATGCTTGCTTTAAAAAAAAAAAAAAAAAGTTATTCTTCTCTAACAAAAGTGCTTACGATGCCACAACAGCATAAGCAAGCAAGAATATCAATGTAGTACATACACATGGCATTGAGAAGCTTGCTTTTAATAAATCCGTTTTCAAAAATCACTGCATATCAAATTGATCCATGCAAAAAAATAGTCCAGATACAAAACGCTGGAAAACTCTCTCTGCATGAGAATTACAGGAACCCCAAATCATTCAGTCTTGTTGGGCCTTTTCAGTTGGTGATTAGCTGATATTCCTCCAGGCAGAGTGAGCAAAGGGTATGTGCGTTATCATTTTACCTTAGGTATTCCTTAGTCGTTTGCACTTTGTTTGGTTTGTTTGTACTTTTGTTTGTGATCAGCCTGATACGAAAATGGATTAGGCTTTTTCTCTAAAGGCACATAAGTTAAAACCAACTTGAGAACCAAGATGGGAAGCACAATAGGGTAAGCGGTTTGTGTTGTTGCACATTGTGTGTATTCTCTTGCGCTGTTGTTAAAAGGCTTCATCTCCCCTGTGTCCTAGGCCACTCGTAAAACTAGAGAAACACATTTAATGTACTCAAAAGGAAGAACATGTCAACATGAGGATGTCAGCAAAGTAAATCTTTTCTAAAAAGGAGTGTCTTAGAACTGCGCTAAAATACATTACAGAAAAAAACATAACAATGTACCTAGGCAAGTTCCATGTTCTTGTGATTAATGTAATGCATGTTTCCGATGACAGGTTTGTGTTAATGATCTTCCAAATTATCTTGGGAGATGTCTACCTAACTTGCTCTTCATTCCCATTAGAGTTGCAGCTCCTATTTCTTTTACAAGAAACCTAATCAATTCATCCCCCCCAGAATATTTAAACATATGTTAACTCATTCCATATTTAGGGATTGCAACTGTTCTAACCTGCTAATACTTGCTAATTAAATACATTGGGCTTGAATAAGGGTTCATTTTGAAAGATTCATATTGTAGAGTTACTGTGACCTGTATACACATTAACCCTGTAAAGGTCTTAAAGAAAGGCTTAGTTACATAGTTATGTTGGATCGCTCCCATCAGAGTATATGAAATAATGAAAAAATATTTAAAGCACATTAGGTGGATGTTTAAAATATCTATTTTTATATAAAGTCACAATATATAACATTTAATCAGTAGTTATGCATATCTATATATTAACAAGGTCCTTGACACTATGACATTGACTTAGTTTTAAATTACACTGTCTGGGGATTACCATACCCCCAAGGACAGATTATTTTATGATGACATCTGTTCTGATTGTAGTAAACTGAGTACAATGTAGGAAGGGAAGGGCAGAACAGAACAGACGTCAGTGTACTTTTCTGTGGCATGCTTCGGTGCCAGTAGTGAATATCCTTAAAGATAAGTAATCCAGAGCTTTATAGCAGGTGTGACATTCCAAGGAGGTTATCTAGAGTATAAGAGTAAAAGATTAACAGATATCGAGATTTGTATGTAAAGGTTAGAAAATATAATGCAATAACACTACAGGGAATGGAGCATTTTTTCTGTTTTAATAAAAATGTTAAAAGCAGAGTAAAGAATTTATCAACATAAAAAGAAAGTAACGATGAGGGCTTAATTTGGGAAGTTTACTAGCAATTTTCTAAAATAGAATACATCATCAGTTATCTATATTTCTAAATAGGTGGTCCATTTTATTGAAAGGCCTCTTTTTTGTCCCTCGCTCCTCAGACACTAAATATCCAAAAATGGCAGATCTAATTTGCATATGTCATTATAAAATAAAATATGGGATTCTAAGATAAAAAAAAATGATTAAGTGATCTAGCTATAATTTGGCTCAGCTGAAGCATGCAGGGGGGAGGGAAATGGGGATGCAGATGGCAGCAAATTTATTTATGGAAGCAGCACACTGCCATTTTCCTCTAGGGACAGCTTATCTTTCGAGATAGTAGCAGATAGTTTGCGTACACTGTCCTGGATTTCCAGAGGTGGTTCCTGATATTTTTGGTGTACAGAATGTTTGATACACAACATCTTTCGGTCTCACCAAAAATCTGTATGGACCTCCTAAACACTTATGGACACTCATCCAGAAAATGTTTTACTTATTTTCTGTAATAAAGGACATTCTGTTGTACAACGCTTTATAGAGCAAATTTAGTAGCTTAAACTGGAGAATTTAGAGTGGCAGGCTAGGCAGAATCTCCATGGAAACCATGGAAATGTCACTGCTGGTTTCTGAGTTTAGTGCAGTGACCTTGAGTTGCTGCAGTGTATCCCAACGTTTGTTGTGTATGTTTTGCTGTTGGCTCTATGCCATATGGTGTTAATGGGATGAAATGTGCTTTGATGAGATTGATTGAGCATCTGTTGTCACCGCAAAATGCAAAAGAAGTCACATGAGGGGTTTCTACTGTTTTGGTGGGTAAGAGAAAGTAGGGCTATCTATGTAAGAAGATGGACAAACATGCATATTGCCTTACTCAGTGCACAGTTTCTCAACACATCTGTAAAATTCTCTTCACCCATGAATATATTCTGTCATTTCTAAAAAATTGTTGGAGTGCGTTGGATGTTCAAAGAAACCCAACGATGCTACCTAAAAGTGATACAAGTGCTTTTGCCAGGGCATCCTGAAAGCCATTACTGATAATAGGGCTTGACGAATTATGTCATAAAACACTAATCCATTGGTAGATATGACACATCATACTTCCTATTGCAAGCTCTAAAATTGCTTCATGTTCCAATCAATAATAACAAAGTACTTTGAAAAATAAACAATTTTCTTGCTTTATGTGCACCGTGTCTTAAATTTAAGATATGTACAATAACATCCATTCTGTACATAACCTCTGAGTTTATTTTGTCTTCTGCCTTATTTGTTAATATGTATAGCACTTGATGTGATAGTGCCTTGTTTATAGACATTTGATTATGGGTCAGAGTTCTGTAAAATGCTAGAGGAAAATTCCATTCTGTCTCAGCAACTATAGGATTATTGCATCCAGGTACAATGTTAAGAAATGTCTTGAGGTCATCAACACCCTCAGTAATGATTCATCAGACTGCTGAGCTGGGATTGCTCAAAAAGGGAAAGTGACAAATGTGAAGGGTGGGTTTATTCCAGTGATGGGAAGGTTTTTCCATGCTACAATATATAAATGGATTTTTACTTGATCTGGGCATCATAGCTGGATACCTGGCTGCAATTATAAAATGTCTTTCACTGGAAAGTATGAAGTGGAGACTCAGGAGAATTACGATGCTTTCTTGAAGCTTATTGGTAAGTAATGAAGTTGCAGGCACAGTAAGATCTCATAAATCAAAGCAAAGTGCTCAACTTTTATATGCAGAGACACTTAATAAGAAGACTGTCAAGTTATGTAACAGAGTCCTGAGTTATCTGAAATATATTATCAATGGAAGGAGTTGGGAATACATTGGCAGAGCAGGTGATAAATGAAAGGAGCATGTTAAGAACATAGATGTGAGATCCAATATGAAGAATTTGACATGTTTACATTTTACCATCTATGTCAGCGTCCTGAACTGCAAACCAATTACTATAAAGGCTGGCTCATTCCTTTAATATGGTTTCCATCCAGCCCAATAAATAAGTGCAATGGTCAACATGTTTGTTGTCATGTAATCACTGGCATAAGTGTTTATGAGCTGCCATGTTAATGGGTCATAATAGTGGACGTTTGCCGATGCCTGAAATGTGTCAGTTTACACCTGGTTGGCTGATGGTGAAGTGGTTGTGGTTGTTTAGCAACGACCTGAAAGTAACATTTTTCCAAAACCAGACTTATGTCATCTTCATTGTTAAGAATAAATGGCTATCATTTGTAATAGGAAATATATTTAAAAAAATTAATCTTTAGATCACTAATGTCCACCAATGTGTGGAAATCTGTTATTACATTATGACATTAGTATATGATAACCATCATAGATAGTGCTACCATAAAAGCAGATTAAAGGGAAGCAATTATTTAAAATTCTTCCTCTGGTGTTATGCACTAAAGCAATAATGCAAAAAAAAAAAAAAAAAGATAATATTTTTTAAAAATGAAAACAAATTCTTATATTCCAAGATCCTGGAGATGCACAGATTGAGTGAACTGACTGCAGCTCCAGCCTGTGTTGATGGGATATGTAGTCTATCACCATGCAGCAGTTTCACCCGTCACATAAGATAAATGGAACTGCTTTTTAAGCTGATAGCAGCCATACTGCATCTGCTACCATGGCTGCTTCACAATTTTGTAGAGCTGCCAATTGAACATGCATATAGCATGAGATAGCAGCCCTACTTTTGCTTTTGGCATGTGCATACTCCATGTACAACATGGATAACATTGTTATAGGCATCCTGGGGCGGAGAGTTCTCACTGCATGGCTGACAGGTCTGAGGCTGCAGGCTATTTGCAGTCATTTTTTACATAACATTGCACTTATAAGCCACTCTTAGAACTGACAGTGGGTGGAGGATACATTCTTTTTTTAAATTTCATCTTTAGTAAGATTTTATAGAATATTTTTTAAAGGGTACAGAAAAAAGGGGGAATATACAAACATAAAATATATGAATACATATAAAATCTGTTCATCAAGACCTAATAGACTTATTGAATATTGCTTCTATGACACACTAAAATGACGATCCAGCATGACCATACAGAACCATAGAATCATTAAGATAAACTCAATTTATATAAACCTTTTATGTATGTAAATCTTTGATATCTATCCTCAAAACTTTGTAGTGTTCATTTATGAAGAAAAAAAAAAGGACAGAAAACAAATAGACAAGCAATTATAATAATAAATAAATAAAACTTATCCCATGATTAATAAGGTTAAAGTATTTTTCTACTTCTATACTATGTCGCTCTTGGTGAGAGACACCTACGTCCTACTTTGGGAAGAGATACAACACCAATTCACGCCCATGACAAACATATATCGGTTACATTAAGTGGATGGAATCCCATCTGACTATTATTTCTTTAACCAATATTGTATCCAAGGGTCCTATATCCTCAAATATTTTCTTTTATGGCCCTGGGTCGACCTATAAGGGTCTTCCATTTGCCTCATAACCATGACTCTGTCAACCCATTGTTTCACTGAAGGTGTTTGACTCTGTTGCCAAATACAGGAATAAGTATGTTGGCTTTGCAAAGGAGTAACCACAATAGTATTTGTTTATCTTTGTGCTGGTATGTATTAGGCCAACCCAACAGTATCTGTTAAGAGTTGAGGGCAGTGGAAGAATCTTATTAACAGTGGTAATTACTCCCTTTCAGAAATCTCCAATATTCTGGCATAACCACCAGATATGCTCCATGTTTCCCTTCTTCACATCTCCAACAACTATCACTAATTTCAAGCTACATATGGTGAAGTTGGACTGGGGTTCTATACCACCTAGTAATACGTGTGTAAAAAGTTTCCCTTTTCATCAAACTCACCGAGACTGTCATCACCCTTTAAAAAATATTTATCCAGTCTTTATCTGTAAGATGTACATGTAGTCCCTGCATCTATTGTCTCTGGAAGGATGGTTCTCCTACCCCATAAGATCCAGTCAAAATCATATGGTAGATTTTATATAGTGAGCGTGTATTGTCACCTAAGGGACTACATTACACTTCAAAGGGAGTCTCTTCCCTAGGTCGCCAATAAGGATTAACTGATCTCTGCAAAAAACTTTTTATTTGCAAATGTCTCATTATATCTAATAATGCATCAGATTTCTTAAAGTTAATAATTTTAAGTGTATCTTCTTCTGTCACTGCTCTTAAATTGGGGTTTGCTACTCCAGTCAATCGTACTATAGTAATCGATCCATTTCCTCCCTGAAAGTCGCAGTTATTTGCTATTGGGAAATAGGGGGATATTCCTGGTAAGAGTCTCCAGTGGGTTTTATGATGTCTCCATTTTGTCAGAATGTTATGTGTAAAAGGATGTGTCTTCGATGATATACTTTGTAATTGACACGTTTGCCAGGGAAGTGTATATAAGGGCACTGGGGAAAGATTTTGTTTCAATTTATACCAAGGTTTCTTCATATCTTTATCTTTTCATTCCCTAATTCTAGTGAAGAGGACTGCTACATAATATCGATGCATAAGAGGTAATTCCAAGCCTCCCTTGCCTCTACCTTCTTGTCAGTATAGTATATGCTAGTCAAGCCTTTTTATGACCCCAAACATAAGAGGTGGAAATTGCTTTTAAAGTACAAAAAATTGAGTATGTATAAAAATAGGGAGGACTTGAAAAATGTATATTACCTTCGGGAAAATCCTCATTTTAAATATATTTATTCTGCCGAAGAAAAAAATAAGGCAAATACCATTTTTGTAAGGTCTGCATGTATCTCTTCCAATAGGGGGAAATAGTTCAGACAGTAGATTCCATTGACTGTTGGGGTAAGACAAATCTCTAAATATTTAAATCCTGTAAGTGGTAATTTAGACATATATTTTGAATGCAGCTGCGATTTCAATTAATCTTACAATTTCATAGGGAACTAACTTTTCAATTTCTATCAAAATATGAGGCAAGGAACTATTTGGATCAGTAAGCCTTTTAAGGCTTTATCTGCATATTTTCCACTCCTATTGCTCTGGGCATAAGAGAGCATATTCCGTAGATCCATTCGTAAGGCAGTAAGGCATTGAAATGTTTCCTGGTCAGGGTTCGATTTATGTGCAGTCTCCTCCAAATAAATAGCTGTCGATAATGATTGGATCTTAGCTAAGCGTTCTTTTTTTATTCAAGAGCCCCCAATATAAATAATTAATAAATACATGTTGCAATCGTACCACTTACGGTGCTTAAAGTGACCCTTTAAGTGAATTTTTATTAACCTAATTGTTCCATTAAGACCAATTTGTGGATGGAGAAAGACCTGTATAGACCTGAAGTATCAAACAGACTTGTCCTAATCTTACAAAAGCCAACATGAATTCATGCATTTATGCAGTATTTGACACCAAAACATGCCCTTGTAAGCATGATACCAGTTGCTGAGCACACATAAACACATGTCTATCTTATATCTATATTCTTCCTCTCCTTCTGTGGAGAAAGAGAGATAGTTAAAATGAACAAAGGAGGTCATAGGATATTGGGAAACGCCTTTTTTTATAGCCAAATATCAAAGAGAATTAATTCTTTGCATTAGCTTTTGATTATTGCTGTATGTCTGTTGCAATGTACTTATTTAACAAAATTAAAGGTAGAATGTCCTGTGTACCATCATGACCATCCTGCAAGGAGATGTCTGCTTCTCCTGTTCCTCAAAGATCCCATAGTTTTTGGTATGGCTGAATTTTATTAGCGCTACCTTTTTTTGGGGCGGGGGGTTGGGGTGGTTAATCTTTTTATTGTGATAGATTTTACAGAAATAGAAAAATACAAATGAGACCATGCAAAAAATTGAGAAAAAAATTGAGATCATGCAGGCCACTCTAGAAATAACAAAATAAACAAAGCACACAATTGCAGAGTTCAAATTAAAATATCCAGTCTAGCGATGAGTTTTATTAGAGATGAGTTCCTTTAGCTTTATTTTCTTGGAAACCATTTAAACCTAAAGCCATCAGTGACATCCGCAGTCTAAGTGCTAACCACAGGCTTTTCAGAACTAAATCTTCTCTAGCACAGCAAAAAAACATTTTTGTTACTCAATTAACTCATTTGGATGTAAAATTGCCAAGGAGGGTGATGCTAGCTGAGTTCTATAGAACATGATTCTACAACAACCTACAATTTTTCTTAATGTTCAATTGAAAATATTAATTTTTTTAACTTTATATATATATATATATTTTTTTTTTTTTAAATATGATAGGCATTCCTGATGAAGCCATTGAAAAGGGAAGAAATTTGAAAATGGTCACAGAGGTAGTACAGAATGGCAATGACTTCACCTGGTCCCAGATCTATCCAGGTCATACAACGACAAACGAGTTTACCATTGGACAAGAGTCCGATTTGCAGACAATGAGTGGTAAAAAGTTCAAGGTAAATATCCCATCATGCAAAATGCTCACATTTGAATGAAGAATGAACTTTGACGCCAGGACAGATTGATGGGAATATCTAATTACATCCAAAACCACTCTAGTAAAACTGTTTATTATGAGCACTTGTATATGAATAATAATTTACATGAATAGCTCATTCTCACCTCTTCTCCCAAAAATTGCAGATCTTCAGAAGATCTAAATCCAACACTTCACTGCAAATGTACGAATGCATCCTCCTCGGTATTGATCACAATGTGTTTCCGCTAGAAGCAAAAACATCATTCTAGAAGCACTCACCTACCCATAACTATTAATATTATCTAACCTTACTTTTTTTTTCTTGAAGCATTAAAAGGGAGTTATAACTTTTCAGGATATTTAATATTCTCTTTATTAATGCCCTATATTAACAATATGTATTTTGTTACATATACAAAATAAAATTAAATGTAAGAATGAACTATTTGCTTTCCTCCAACTGGGTGGATCCATCCTAGTTCCCTGTCAATTATTACTGTAAGCTCTATCCTTGTCATTTTAGAGAAAGCATACAGAACAGAGAAGAAATTAAACATTGTGTTTAAAGAATTACTATAGGGTCAGGAACACAAACATGTATTCCTGAACCTATAGTGCTAAACCCAACATTTAGGTGGCCTGCCTCCCTATAAAAGTTTAAAACTCACCTTATTTCCAGCGTTGCGTGGGTCCACCGGCGCTGTTTCCCCCCTTTTTGTGATATCATCAAAATGTCAGCTTTTTATCCAATCCAATGTTTCCCACAGGAAAAGCATTGGATTGGCTACAATCGGCACGGGGGCAGGGCCAAATGCAGTTTTAGCCAATCAGGACCTCCTCATAGAGATGCATTGAATCAATGCTTCTCTATGAGGAAAATTCAGTATCTCCGTGCAGAGTGGGGACGCTGAATGGTAGGGCTGCTTACTGTGCAGCACTGAGCCAGGAAGCCCCTCCAGTGGCCATCTAAGGAGTGGCCACTTGGAGGTGTCTCTAGGGGCAATTTAAACATGACCTTTTCTCTGAAAAGGCAGTGTTTACATGGAAATGCCTGAAGAAAGCTATTATACTCACCAGAACAACTACATTAAGCTGTAGTTCTTCTGGTGACTATAGTGTCCCTTTGATTGTTCTCCTCATTTGCAACACGTGTTCTAGCTTTACCTAGAGTTAACAGGCTATGATATAATTTGCTAATGTCAATTGAAAAGAAAATAGGTCATCACATCACAAAAGTTAACAGAAACCAAAGTATAGTTGATTTTCAATGTTTTGATAACTTATGTAAATTCCAGAGAAGTGACAGTTCCCTTTTGATGTTTGACATGCAGGTTTATTTTTAGGGCATATTCTATTTCCCCAACCAGCTCCTTAAAAGTGAATGGGTTGCAATGCCCTGATGGTGGCTTTTAGTGTTAGTGTCTTACAAATCAGTGGGCCCTTGAGCGGTGGTACCAGCAGCATCGCTGGATACCTCCGCCTTTCCTTCTGTTTTACTCAACTTCAAGAAGATGAAGATATATAAATTCTGACTTCTCTTTATAGCCTTATTGAATCATATTTCTTTCCTAACTTTATTTAATCCCTTAATATATGTCCCATTCGCAGTAATTGATTTTCATATGATATTTTAGGCAACTGTTAGACTTGAAGATGGGAAGTTAGTGGTTGATTTTGAAAAATACCACCATACGTCAGAAATTGTTGGTGGAAAACTAGTAGAGGTAAGTGTACTGACATTAACTGAAAAACCTGATTAGGAAAAAAAAAATTCATGTACTAATTTCCAAACGTTTTATTGCTTTTTAATGTATTTCTTTTCTCTTGGAAATATGTACTGAGCAAGTACATGCCCAGAGTATTGCATATAAATGTTTAAGTATTCTGAATAGCCCTATTTTTTAATTTTGGAAATCAGTGATCGATCTGGAGAAAAAATAATCAAATACTATTAAGACTGCATTTATTAGAATATGATGTGCTTCTATTTGTTGCTTTTTTCAGACATCCGTGGCTGGTGGTATTACCTTTAAGAGGACAAGCAAGAAGCTGGCATAAAGTGTCCGCTGTTTTATTTACTGGAATAAATAATTCAATAATTTGCTTCAGCATTATGCACCTATGGTCAGTAGGAACAAATGGAGATTCACTGCACAGGCTGTGTCAAGGTTTATAATGCATAATGCGAGCTTCATATAAGACCACCTCAAAGATTCCATCTATTTTGATTTTAATTAAGTTTTCAAGCAGTACCGAACATCAAAAAGTAATGTAGCAGTAATGTGAATGTGTTGCACTATTCTTATTTACACTTTCATCAAATCATACAAATCACACTAGACTTAAAGGGACATTATAGGTACCCAGACCACTTCAGGTCATTGAATAGGTCTGGGTGCAGTGTCCCTGTCCCCCTTATTCCTGCAAAGCATTCAGGGCAGGAAGCACTGAGAAAGGTCTTGTTGCTCAAAACGTTTGCTAAATATCTTTGTTCTTCAATAAATGTGGTACTTGTTGCACAGCATAGTGGAGTGCTTGCCTCTTTTTTTCATTTCTGATTTTGTGTACCCACTCATGGAGCCACAGTGTGGGGGGATAGCAGCACCTCAGAGATTCTTTTGATTATTGCATTGTTTAAAATGTTTGTTGGCAACTAGTATATGTGATCAAATGTCTAGTATATGTGATCAAATTCAAGGTAACAATAGTCAAACTGGAAAAATAATTTCAGCAATGCTTTAAATTTGACTACTCTGGCTTTAAATTTAAAATTATCTTTACATTCAATTTGAATTCTCATTTTAGTGAATAACCCTGTTAGACAAAAACAGCTGTTATTGAAAATTTCTCGAACTCAGCTATAGTAACAGCCAGAGGCAGCTCTCTAAATAGGCGATTTAGGCAACACCCTAAGGCCTCACACGGTGTGGGGCCTCGCGGCCGCCTTAATCACCTTAGGGATGACTGGCCTGTCGGGTCCTTGATCCATTACAGAGGGTCCGATGCAGGGGGAGCATGGTGGCTTGCACTTTATGCCGCTGGGTGCGAGGCCCCTCTATTTAATCTGCCCTAGGAGAGAGTCAGCGCCTCCAGTCTGCAGCACCTCTGGTTCCAGAGATGCAGACTGTGAAGTGTCCAATCAGAACATTGCTGCAGGTTACCACAGCAACAGTTTGACACTTATGGAGATTGGGAGACACAGCTCCCCCACACACCCTGTCACCCACACACACCCTGTCACCCACACACACTCTGTCACCCACACACACTCTGTCACTCCACAAACCATGTCACAGCCCTCCTTACAACCTGTCACCCATGCACATCCTGTCACAAATCTCCCACACACCCTGTCACAGCCTATCAGACACCCTGTCACAGCTCCCCCACACACATTCTGTCACAGCCCCCCGTACACCTTGTCACCCACACACAATCTGTCACAGCCCCCCCACCCTCTTACAGCCTCCTCTACACACTGTCACAGCCCCCCTACACACCCTGTCGCAGCCCCCCACCCTGCCAAAGCCCCCCGTCACAGCTTTCCACCATTTCAGAGCCCTGCACACACCCTTTCACAGTCCCCCACACACACCCTGTCACAGCCCCCCCCACCCTCTCACAGCCCCATCTACACACTGTCGAGCCCCCTACACAGCTATCCCACACACATACGATCCCAGACACATGCTTACAAAGAAAGACATTCACACACAAGGATACTCTCTGTCAGACACACATTTTCAGGCACATACACAGATAGACAATGTCAGGCACATTCTGAAATACACATAGCCAGATACACATTGTGACAGTATGTTTGGATTTATCAATGTGTGTGTGTCTGTGCATCAGTATGTTTGTGTGTGTATACATGTGCGTGTATCAGAGTGTGTATACAGTGCCTTGCAAAAGTATTCACCCTCCTTGACTTTTTACCTATTTTGTTACATTACAGCCTTAAGTTCAATGTTTTATTAATCTGAATTTTATGTGATGGATCAGAACACAATAGTCTAAGTTGGTGAAGTGAAATGAGAAAAATATATACATAAAACTATTTTTTAGAAATAGAAAACAGAGAATTGACATGTGCGTATGTATTCACCCCCTTTCTTATGAAGCCCATAAAAAGCTCTGGTGCAACCAATTATCTGCAGAAGTCACATAATTAGTGAAATGATGTCCACCTGTGTGCAATCTAAGTGTCACATGATCTGTCATTACATATACACACCTTTTTTGAAAGGCCCCAGAGGCTGCAACACCTAAGCAAGAGGCACCACTAACCAAGCACTGCCATGAAGATCAAGGAACTCTGCAAACAAGTAAGGGACAATGTTGTTGAGAAGTACAAGTCAGGGTTAGGTTATAAAAAATATCCAAATCTTTGATGATCCCCAGGAGCACCATCAAAGCTATCATAACCAAATGGAAAGAACATGGCACAAAAGCAAACCTGCCAAGAGACGGCCGCCCACCAAAACTCACGGACCGGGCAAGGAGGGCATTAATCAGAGAGGCAGCACAGAGACCTAAGGTAACCCTGGAGGAGCTGCAGAGTTCCACAGCAGACACTGGAGTATCTGTACATAGGACGACAATAAGCCGTACACTCCATAGAGTTGGGGTTTATGGCAGAGTGGCCAGAAGAAAGCCATTACTTTCAGCAAAAAACAAAATGGCACGTTTTGAGTTTGCGAAAAGGCATGTGGTAGTCTCCCAAAATGTATGGAGGAAGGTGCTCTGGTCTGATAAGACTACAATTTAACTTTTTGGGCCATCAAAGAAAACGCTATGTCTGGCGCAAACCCAACACATCACATCACCCAAAGAACACCATCCCCACAGTGAAACATGGTGGTGGCAGCATCATGCTGTGGGGATGTTCTTCAGCAGCTGGGACTGGGAAACTGGTCAGAGTTGAGGGAAAGATGGATGGTGCTAAATACAGGGATATTCTTAAGCAAAACCTGTACCACCCTGTGCGTGATTTGAGGCTAGGACGGAGGTTAACCTTCCAGCAGGACAATGACCCCAAACAGCAACACTTGAGTGGTTAAAGGGGAAACATGTAAATGTGTTGGAATGGCCTAGTCAAAGCCCAGACCTCAATCCAATAGAAAATCTGTGGTCAGACTTAAAGATTGCTGTTCACAAGCGCAAGCCATCCAACTTGAAGGAGCTGGAGCAGTTTTGCAAGGAGGAATGGGCAAAAATCCCAGTGTCAGATGTGGCAAGCTCATAGAGACTTATTCAAAGCGACTGGGAGACATGGGGACACTGAGATACTGGGAGACATGGGGACACTGGGACAATGGGAGACTTGAGACACTGGGATCAATCCATCTATACAGCAGAATCAAACCAAGTAGTTTTTTGGTTATTTTACAGCATTTTCTCTTATGTCATTCCTTGTGATTTACATCATGTGATGTCACCCATACATAATTAATTATGCAAATTAGTAAGGCCGGTATGTTTTTCCAAGAAAGGTGGCAACCCTAACTACTTTTCACATACTCTTGCTTAAGTATGGAATCTTAAGAGGGATGTATGGGAACAAAACTTGTGTGGACTGGCTGACAATGAATATAGTTAAGGTAATGATGAATTTGGTTTCTCTAAAACTGTGGCATGTTCTCTTTCTTCTACACTCACTACATACAGCTTTTCTCTGTCCCAGACTGTCCCAGGAGCTTCTGCCTGCTAGTAAGAAGGTAAGGAGACCAGTGGATCAGCAAGTGCTATGGGACAGTCCTAAGAAAGCGTTGAGCGAGCGCATCGTTAGATGCATTTATGCCAAGCTCCGGGTGCTGTTTGCATAGTATGCCCTTAGTTGGTCAGCCTGCATGATAGGCAAGCAGCCTGACATGCATTCATGCCAGGCCGGCCTTCCAATTCTTTGGGCAGACAAGCCCTCTTTTTGGGCATGTTCGCTCCTTTTGGCAGGTTACGTGATTTGCGTCAGTGGCCCACCCTTTTACCGTACCCATTGACTTCCTTCTTCACTGGACACTGCTCTTACGGGTTATGAATTTACTTGAAAGATGAAAACATAAATTAGACAGAGATTAGCATAGGGTATGGGTTTTCTTATAGCTGCTGTTTTCTTTCCCTCCAGCACCATCTCCATCAGATACATGACGCTTGGGAGTGTTTTAGTATTTTTGGTCGATAAGATTCTGTAATTAGGCCCTTCATAATTGTCAGCACCAGTAATATACATGCATATACAATACTTATGTCTATCTTCTGTCCGTACTCCCATCTGTGATGCTCGCCTTCAAGACTCCTCTATGGCTGCACCGTTCCTGTGGAACTCCCTTTCCTTCTCCGTTAGATGCTCACCCAGTCTCCACGCCTTCAAAAAATAATTAAAACATACTTTTTCTCAAAAGCGGATCAATTAAACTGTCAATAGCTCCAACCTGATTCCTCTCTTGCAACTGTCATTAAATAACACACTAAGTCTTCAGTGAATTTTATTCTACCAATCTACTTCTCTACTACTACCCTTGCCTTCCTATCACTAAACCCCACTCCCTCTAGCATGTACACTCATTGAGCAGGGCCCTCAAGCCCTCTCTTCCTGTGTGTCTAATTTGTCTGGTTACAATTACATGTTTGTTAGTCCACCCATTGTACAGTGCCAGGGCCGCCATCAGGGGGTGCAGTTAGGGCCACCCAATGGGCCCTATATCTTCAGGGGCCCGGTCATCGCTGTGGCCGTGTAATAGCGCGACCGGGCCCCTTTAAAAAAAAAAAAAAGCAGCCACAGCAAGTGCTGCTGGGAGGCAGTGAAGGAGAGCCGCACCGACTACTCTCATCAGCCCCAGCCACCCTCCTGTCTCTTACCTTTTCTTTGCAGGAGGGTGGCTGGGGCTGGAAAATGAGCTTTGTGTGTCTGTGTGTGTGTGTGTGTATGTCTGTCTGTATGTATGTCTGTATGTATGCATGTATGTCTGTATGTATGTATGTCTGTCTGTATGTATGCATGTATATCTATGTATGTATGTCTGTATGCATGCATGTATGTCTATGTATGTATGTCTGTCAGTCTGTATGTATGTCTGTGTATGTATGTATGTGTGTCTGTATGTATGCATGTATGTCTGTCTGTATGCATGTATGTATGTCTGTATATATGTATGTCTGTGTATGTATGTATATCTGTATGTCTGTATGCATGCATGTATGTCTGTCTGTATGTCTGTCTGTATGCATGCATGTATGTCTATGTATATGTATGCATGTCTATGTATGTATGTCTATGTCTGTATGCATGTATGTCTGTATATATGTATATATGTACATCTGTATGTCATTATATATGTATGTCTGTATGTCAGTATGAATGTATGTCTGCATATCATTATGAACGTATGTCAGTCTGAATGTATGTCTGTGTATGTCTGTATGCCATTATGAATGTATGTGTGTATGGATGTTAGTGTCTGTATGTCTGTCAGTATGTCTGTATGTATGAATGTATGTGTGTATGTATGTGTGTATGTATGTATGTATGTATGTCAGTGTCTGTATGTATGTCAGTGTGAATGTATGTATGTGTCTTTATGTCCTCATGCATGTGTATCTGTATGTATGTTAGTATGTGTCTGTCTGTCACTATGTATGCCTGTGTGTATGTCTCAGTATGTGTGTGTCAGTATGTATGCCTGAATGTGTGTATTTCTGCTTCAGTATGTGTGTCTGTTAGTATGTATCTGTGTCCTTTTCTATCAGTGTGTGTTTGTGTCTGTGTGTATATTCCTGTGGGCGATATTTGGAGGCGGACCCTGTGGGCGGTATTTGGAGGCGGGCCCCAGGGGGCCCAGATCCTGAGCTGAGTTAGCGGCCCCAAAATTTCTGGTGGCGGCCCTGTACGGCGCTGTGGAATTTGTTGGCGCTATTTAAATATTAATACTAGTAATACATGGGACAACACATATATATTATTTAGAATAATGTATATGGGAAAATATTATAGAATATGTGGGGAAATGTCTATGATACTGTTTTCTTATCTGCAACTTTATTGTTTGGTTATAAAAAATGTAAAAGCTTTTTTTGCTAAACCAAAATTTTCATTTTTGATTCCAATAACCCCTTCACATCGGTACTTATGTATACCTGACTGCCAGGCTTTGTAACCATACCTCACAATCGTGTTTAAACTATTAGTATAATTGCTAATTAAATTTGTTTATTGCAAATTTATTTAGTTTGCAAATTATGCCATAACTACAGTCAGATAGCTCACAACGCAGTGGCACAGGGAGCCGCAACAATGCAATCCTCTAAACAATGAATACAGAGACTAGCTGTCTGTATTCAGCACTGCAAGCATTCCCATCAATATAACTACAGCTCCTTATACACACATAATGCAACCTATTTATTTTTTCACTATGGGTGTTAGTGAGGGCCTCATGTTTGAGTTTCGCCTAAGGCCTCACAAAATCTAGAGCCGCCACTGGTAACAGCTAGACTGTTTCATCCAAACCAAATTTCATCCATTTACTCATTCGTTTTCGGACGAAATTCAGACATTATTTTAGTTTTAGAACTTCCATTCAGACTAATAGAATTGCATTGAATGAACAGTTCAGAAGTCAGACAGGGTTATTCACTAAAATCCGAATGGCTTGTACCAAATGAGGCAAAACCATTCACTGTGGTAAGGGGCTGCAAAATCCGGACATTTTGTTAATAATCTGAGGTACTTCCTCTTAAATTATATTATCTATAATTACCTTTTGGTGATTTTTTATTTAACTGCTTTTGCTGCTATCCTCGGAACCTCTCAAAAAAAAATTCATAAAACAAACAATTAAAAAATATGCATTAGCGCAATATATAACTGTAATACTCACTTTCAGTAATATCTTAATTAGTTTGGGAATAAATAACACTCAATAACAAAATAATATAAGTCACCAGTATTATCTTACTGAACACATGCTTTTTTTAGAAGGTTCTAGCCATCTAGGGGCTTAAACCACCTACTACAATAGTGTTGGAGGGTTAAAAAGTCCAATTTGCCAGTTTCTGTAAAAAACAAGAGACTTCCAATTCTGTAGTATGAACTGATTGTGCATCTTCCACCTTATACTAAAATAGTAGATGCTCTCACCTTATTAGTCACGTATTCCTGTCCCAAATATATTTTGTATAAATCTTAGGCTGTCACAGTATTCTTTAACATGATATAACCTTTACTGAGTGTAAATAAAGACACTACAATTGCGCAGAAAAACTTTTTTTAAAGGGTGAGTCCAGCAGACTCTCACCTGTCATGGGGACCACAAACTGTCCCATGGTATTTAGATACACACAGTGTAACACAAGCATTGGTAATTGGTTATTATAGATAATATCATTTATTACAGATAATACAATTTAAAGGAGAAGTGCTTCAGATTAATAACAAAATCCAATTTCTGGATTTTTCAAATATGGCTCCGAATGAGCCTGAATGGCTACTGGATGAGCAGCTGGACTGAACGCTTAAAATCCCATGTCTTTTCTCTTTCTGCAATGCATAAGGCCAAACACGTCAGCTGAATGAATGACTAAACAAATTGTGCATGGAAGAATATCATTTGGTGTGCATTCATGTTGACTTACTGTTCAGAACTCAGACAAATGGACGAAAGAGACGAAAAAAAACAATTTGTCCAAAAACAAATGCCCAAGTCAAGTAACAGCTTGTATATTTTTGCTTGAATTTTGCAGTTCATATTTAATTACCTAAATGTGTTTGTAGCACACTTTGCATTGGCGTGAGGCACACCAACAGTCTGCCATGGCACACTGGCTGAAAACAGATGTGTTGGACTTTAGAATGATGTTAGTTGTGTAACTCACTACTCCCTCCAGTGGTCAAAAGGGGAAAAACATTTAGCAGTGTTTTCTACTTGCTGCCAGTGGAGCTATGAATTACTTTTTGCAACACTTGGGGGGTTATTGACTTACTAAACTCGAAATTGCACTAAATTAAAATCAGAATGGAAACACTGAGGCTAAAATAGCTGATGTGGAAAATCTTTCAGACTCAACAAATGTTACAGGTTCACTATTTTAGTGTCAATTTTGCAAGATTAATTTTAGCGTTTTCATTTTGCTACAATTTGGAGTTAACAGAACAAACCCACACCGGTGTGCATCGCAAAAGCCATTAATAGTTCTACTGAGAACAATTATTGTTTTACTGTTATTTCAGGTGCTATTCATCCTGTGTATCAAATAAAGTTTATAATTCTGGTGTTCTCTTTTTGGAGAGGTCAAGAAAGATCAAGATAGAATATACAGTGCATTCTGAAAGTATTCAGACCCTTCATTTTTTCACATTTTTTTATGTGGCCGCCTAATGCTACAATTGTTTATATTATTATATATTTTTCACATCAACCTTACACTCGATAGCCCATTATGACAAATTAAGTCCATAGTTGAAGCATCTTTGACTGTGATCACAGCCTCAAGTCTTTTCCAAAATAGTCTTTTTCATAGTCGTGGCTGTGTGCTTAGCTTCATTGTCATCAGGGCTGTCTTAGCAGCATGATGGGCCCTCGGACAAAGCAGTGCCTACACAAATACTCACAGGAATAAAAATGTTAATTAAGCTTATATTTATTGGTACCTCCAACAAAATCAATGATTAAACACATGCTGTACAGTAGAGATTAATTCACACAAACATTTGGACGATATAACATGAGCTTTGAAGTTGAAGAACATAAAAATGGTACTCAATTGGTAAATCATACAGACGGAGATGTTGCAGTGCGAAATTACTATGAATTATTTATTGTTAATCAAGTGTTCAACACAAACATTTGCAAAATTTCTTTGCAGAGAATTGCTTTATAATTGGCTTGCAGTCAATGGTCTTCAGGATGTCAGAACTTTGTTATAGCTTTACGGCTTCAGTAAATTATGTGTGTGGATTTCGTCTTATGTACAGTTAGTATGTGTACATTGTTTTCTCCAAGGTCAAGATATGTATTCACAACAGCAAGATTGCATGTACAGATAACAGCTGATACTGAGGTGATTAGTCCACCTATGTGTTTTAATAAAAAGGGTTTGAAGGTTCTGAATAAATCTCCTGGAATAATATAATGAAAAGTTGCCAAGTCTATGGGGACCCTATGCTTGTGGGGTCCCGGGCAACAGCCCAGTGTGTCTTGCATAAAGATGACTCTGATTGTCATGTCGGAAGGTGAACCTTAGGCCAAGTCTGAGGTCCTAAGTGCTCTGGACCAGTTTTTCATTAAGAAAATATTTGTATCTTGCTGCAATGAGCTCTCCATCAACCCTGAGCAGTCAACTAGTCTGAGTCACTGAAAAACACACTCAATGCTTGATGCTGCCACCACCAACCTTTGGGATGATATTGCATACAAAATGAGATGTGCCTTTTCTCTAGACATTGTGCCTCATTTTCTCCGGACATTGTGGTTTGAATTCAGGACAATCAGTTCAGATCAGATCAGGAGAAGGCATGTTAATTGTACATAGCAGGAGGGAGAGCTGGAGTCAGAGAGAGAGGGTCAGTGTTTATGGATATCTATGTCAGTGTATCCTCAAGGCACCCCTAACAGTCCAAGATTTAGGGATTACCCAGTTGTATCTAAGGTGTTTTTAGAAAAAAGAAAAAAAAACACCTTAGACACAACAGGGTAATCCCTAAATCCTGGACCGGTAGGGGGTACTTGAGGGCAGGCCCGGACTGGCCATCGAGCACATCGGGCAAATGCCCGGTGGGCCACGGTGGCCATGGGCCGAGGCCGGCAGGGGAGGTCCCAGGATCTGTGTGAGTGAGGGTGATGTGTGTGGAGCTCTAACTTGCAGCTCCGCCGGGTTTCTCTCGCGAGATCCGGACCGTTGCTATGGCAACCGGCCGGGTCTCGCGAGAGTGAACTCTAGCCCCAAAGGGCTAGAGTTCACTTACCAAGAGGACCACCAGGGATGGCTGGCAAGAGCACGACCCCCCCCCTCCCCCCTTCCAGACTACAGGTAAGAATGGGGGGGGGGGGAATATAATGTATTTATTATTATTATGTATTTATTATTATTATTTTTTAGTAAAACACCTACCTGCCTCTCCCCAATACAAAATCCTTGTACAATACAAACACACACATCACCCTCACCCAGCACCCTAACACACACACAGCACCCTAACACCAGCACCCTAACATTGACACAGCACCCTAACACACACACAGCACCCTAACACCAGTACCCTAACATTGACACAGCACCCTAACACCAGCACCCTAACATTGACACAGCACCCTAACACACACACAGCACCCTAACACCAGCACCCTAACATTGACACAGCACCCTAACACCAGCACCCTAACACTCACACAGCACCCTAACACCAGCACCCTAACATTGACACAGCACCCTAACATTGACACAGCACCCTAACACACACACAGCACCCTAACACACACACAGCACCCTAACATTGACACAGCACCCTAACACACACACAGCACCCTAACACCAGCACCTAACACACACACAGCACCCCAACACCAGCACCCTAACACCAGCACCCTAACATTGACACAGCACCCTAACACCAGCACCCTAACATTGACACAGCACCCTAACATTGACACAGCACCCTAACACCAGCACCTTAACACTCACACAGCACCCTAACACCAGCACCCTAACATTGACACAGCACCCTAACATTGACACAGCACCCTAACATTGACACAGCACCCTAACACACACACAGCACCCTAGCACTCACACAGCACCCTAACACACACACAGCACCCTAACACACACACAGCACCGTAGCACTCACACAGCACCCTAACACTCACACAGCACCCTAACACCAGCACCCTAACATTGACACAGCACCCTAACACCAGCACCTTAACACTCACACAGCACCCTAACACCAGCACCCTAACATTGACACAGCACCCTAACACACACACAGCACCCTAACATTGACACAGCACCCTAACACACACACAGCACCCTAACACACACACAGCACCTTAGCACTCACACAGTACCCTAACACCAGCACCCCAACACACACACAGCACCCTAACACACACACAGCACCCTAACACCAGCACCCTAACATTGACACATAACCCTAACACACACACAGCACCCTAACACACACACAGCACCCTAACACCAGCACCCTAACATTGACACATCGCCCTAACACACACACAGCACCTTAGCACTCACACAGCACCCTAACACACACACAGCACCATAGCACTCACACAGCACCCTAACACCAGCACCCTAACACCAGCACCCTAACATTGACACATCACCCTAACACACACACAGCACCCTAGCACTCACACAGCACCCTAACATTGACACATCACCCTAACACATACACAGCAACCCAACACACACACAGCACCCCAACACACATCACCCTCACACACACATCACCCTCACTCACACAGCACCCTCAAATACACAGAACCCTCACACAGTGCCCTCACACACAGCGCCCTCACACACAGCACCCCCACACACACATACTGCACCCTAACACCACGCACATACTGCACCCCCCCACACACACAGCACCCCCCAAACACACTGCACCACTCACACACTCACTAGATCTCCTATACGCACTCCTGAGTCCTTCAAACACACACTAGATCCCCTACACACAGACGCTGCATCACTTACACACACACTACATTTCTGACATACACCCTCAGGATCCCCTATGAACACACTAGATACCCTTTAAGCAAACACATAGTGTCTCCATAAATGGGATACAGTGAGTATTCCAATTATGGAAACCCCTGAGACAAGTTTCAAGCAAACACAATGCAAGCATGTTATTAAATTTGCTTGCGCTGTGCAGATCAAATACAGGGCCCTTTTCTCATGCCCTGGAAGAGCATTGAACCAACATGCCCACTTTGAGATGGGGCGTGCTTGTCATTGGGGATGACAAAACACACCCTATCTGGCCCCGCCCCCTTTTCAGTGGGCCGCTGTAATTAAAAATGCCCGGGCCGAATTTTTTCCCCAGTCCGGCCCTGCTTGAGGGGGTACTTGAGGACTGGTTTGGGAACCACTGCTATAACCAGTTCAATTAGATGAAGCAGATACAGTGTCTGTAGTGTCCCTTTAAGGTATTTAATTATTGTCTTCTGCTTCATATGCTCAGCCACCAAGAGAAGCAGTGAGCTCCATTGTGATACGATGAGAGAGTCAGCAATCCTCTTTCTAAAACACATAGGGTTGTTCACTGAAGTGAGAACCGTCGGGAATTCAAAATGAATTTCAAAATTTAGGCAAAAACTGAAATATGGTTTCAGTTTGACTATTTTGATCTTAAATGTGAAAATTCACTTTGAATTCCCGTCAGTTCTCACTTTATTGATTAGAACTGTTAGTCTTTCCAAAACTAAGTTTCCTATACCCCCTTCTTCCTCCACATTATCTTTTATTCTTTTCTCACCTTTACGCCCTACATCTGGCTTGTCGCAAACTCCAGTTATGGTCACCTTAAAAACATTGCATACATTAACCTCCTTCTAACACAAGATGCTGGTAAGGAGCTTATTTAGAGTCTTACAACTTCCCACATTGGTTACTGTAACTCTTTTCTAACTGGGCATTCCAGAGCTCATACTGTTATTCTACCAACTACTATAATGGAAGGTGCTGCCAAGCACATTTTGTTTCTGACACCTCACGCGTTTGTCAGTTTGTACATTGGTATCTAGCATCTTTTAGAATCCATTATAATCCATGGATTGCCATGGCTTATAAGGTATTAATATTTACCTACACTTAACACCCTTAACAATTTTACTCCTTATTACATTTCTCTGCTAGTTCAAAAGGTACATACTTTCGAGGTGATCTTCTCTCATCCTCTGTTTACACCCGTACTGCTAATTCTTGCCTATAGGATTTCTTAAGGGCAACTCCATTACACTTCCTATCTTCTCATTATTTTTCCTTATTTTCAATTCTTGAAAAAGTATCTTAAAATTCCTCTCTTTAGGCAATCATCATTTGGTTCATTTTCATTCCTTAAATCTGTCTTTCATCTCTCTTCTAATGTGGTTCCACAGTCCACCTCACTTTATCCCCTTCCAAATCTACTGATGTCCACCTACCTGGCGATATTATGCCCCACGTTATTCTTCCTAATTTGTCATTACAATCTCACCACCTGTAGTTAATGTATATATTGTTCCTGTTAACATATGTAGTTGTTTGTCTCTTATTTGCTGTAATGAAATTTTTTAAAATTATAAAGCACCGTGGAAAATGTATCTACTCTATAAATTAGACTATAAAAAGATTGGATGTGATATAATAAAGATTATGTACTATATAAGTAAGACATTCTAATAAACAGAATGAACATGATACAAGTGAAATTATGTACTGTATTATATAAATTGGAAGTTCTAATACATAGATTGGATGTGATGCAGACTTGCTAATTCGCACAATATAATTGCACAACACACAATGGAAATAGTTTTGCAATATTTAAAAATAAAACAAAACAAGCCATTATACGCTGTGCAGCAGTCTCTTCATATCCTGGAATATTGAGACACACAAATACAGCAACTCTAGATCAACCTGTGATCGGGTGCACCATGCAACATATTGTAGACTGCAAGGTCAGTCCCTGACCTCCCTAGAAAAGGAGCTACATCGAAGTCTATCAGCCATCTATCAGCACCAAGCATCTGTGTTCTTGTTGTATTGCCAGATAACTTGGTGAAAAGGCCTACCACACTGAAGAGACAGTGGGTGATATTCTGCGGGGTATGACTTAGGGCCACAAATTTCAAGCAGAGATGCTGGGATATCAACATAATGAGATAACTAGCAACCTCTCTGCCAAACCTCTATTTTAACTCACACGCAGTATCTTAAGAGAGGTAGAAAGGGAGAGGGAATAATTAATAAATAAAAGAGGAGAGAACAAAAAAAAAAAACAGAGATGAAAAGAATATGTTTTGAGAGGTGTTGTAAATAAGGGGATATGCAATATCTATCTGAGACACACAGTAGTAAGCCCAAAAAAAGGCAAAAATAAAAGCTGCTAGGAGCACATAGCTGGTAATTGCCCCCAGAACAAGTTGTTTGTCCTACCTGAGCAAGTGCCAGTGCAACAACACTGGGCAGAGCCACTTATTTTCACTGGGCTCCACAGGTTGGAGGTCCTAAAACCACAGAAATGGGCATTTTATCTGGGGTGATGGTGGCAAATTGCACTGTCCCCTTTTTGTCCAGGCAACTTTGTCTATGCACTCATTGAAGTGTTTATTTATAAGCATTTGCTACCAACCCTGAGGACCAGCACCACTTTCAGGTGTTTGGACACTTTCTCATGATTCCATTTGTCCATGTGTGATGTGATGTGTGTGCAGAAACCTTATTTTGCATGATGGCACTGCACAATGGGAATGTGATGAAATATTTTGTTGTCTGTGTACTCAAGTGGTGCTTTGCCAGCCTTCCCTACCAGCCAGGACTCCAAATCTGGCACGATCCCTAATGTGAAGACTGGGCTCTTATTTGTCTCTGCTGGTATAGGATTTCAAAACAGGTAAAAGGATTAGGGGATCAGACTTCACCCATTGGCTTGCCACACAGTGCCTCTGTGTGGCCGAAATTTAACTCATTCTACCCAGAACTCTAATAACTTGTGTACAGATGAATGGGGATCTCCCATTGTCTTCTGGGTAGTTGAGTGCAAGTGTAGGGCGAACAAATCCACTATGTTTACATTGACATTTATAATGTTGTCATACTTATGAAAAGGGTTGCTCTGCAGTATGTTTAATGCAAATTCTGCAGGATTCTTAATTTTCTAATTGCTTAATTGCAGTGTTCTTCATTGCTTAATTACTTAATCTTATACACCAGGGGTCCTCAAACTACGGCCTGTGAGCCAAATCCGGCCCGCCAGGGTCCTGAATCCGACCTGCCCGGCAATTGCAGAACCCACTGCTGTCTAGCCACAACAGCAAGGGCCAATGGGCCCTATATCTTCAGGGGCCCGGTCAGCCTGCGGTCGTGCAATTTAAAAAACATTTTTTTTTTAAATTGCAGCCGCAAGTAGTGCTGGGAAGAAGTGACAGCCAGTCACTTCCTCACAGAACCCTCCGCGTGGGAGGGAAGAGAGACAGGCCGCGAGGATGGGAGAGCCACGCCAACTCCCATCAGCCACAGCCACCATCCTGCAAAAAAAAGTGTGTATATCATTATGTATGTATGTCAGTATGTGTCTGTCTGTGTGTATGTATGTCTGTCTGTTTGTTTGTATGTATGTATATATGCCAGTATGTGTATGTATGTCTGTCTGTCTGTGTGTATGTATCTGTTTGTATGTATGTGTATGTATGTATGTCAGTATGTATGTCTGTGTGTGTGTATGTATGTATCTGCATGTATGCTAGTATGTGTCTGTCTGTGTGTGTTTGTATGTTTGTCTGTGTGTATGTATGCATGTCTGTATGTATGTGTATGTATTTCAGTATGTCAGTATGTGTATGTATGTCTGTCTGTCTGTGTGTGTGTGTGTGTGTGTGTATGTATGTGTATGTAATTCAGTATGTATGTATCTGAATGTATGTGTATGTATGTCAGTATGTATGTCTTGGTTGTTTGTATGTATGTCAGTATGTATGTATGTGTATGTATGTCAGTATGTATATGTCTGTCTGTCTATGTCTACAATACACAAGATCCAGCACCCCATTTATGGCATGTTCAAGTGAGTGCAGCCTCCTCCCTGTTTCATATTTATATATATATTTGGGAGTCTAGCCAACTCCTTGGTTTTGCACCCTTCCCCGTCACAGGTGCCTTATCCCAGGGGCCTATTTAGCCTTGTAAAGCAGAGAGCCCCAGATGTAATTTATGCATTGTATGATCATATACTGTAACTAAACCCCCATTATTTTTGCCTAGATCTGGTGTTTTAAAAAAAACTAATAAAATCTGTCAACATTGAAGTTGCTGTTTAGTGGATAGGTGAGTGCGCTGGATCTTGTGTATTGTATGTATTGTATAATTTGGCCCCCAGCAGCACCCCATTTATGCATGTTCAGGTGAGTGCAGCCTTCCCCCTGTTTCATATATGTCTGTCTATGTCTGTCAGTATGTAGGTGTTTGTGGATGTATGTCCTTATGCGTGTGTGTGTCTGTATGTATGTTAGTATGTGTCTGTGTGTCTGTATATGTCTATATGTCTGTTTCAGTGTGTATAGGAATTCGTTCATATTTTTTTCAACCTATTCTCCGGTTCCCAACAGTGTCTGAGGGACAGTGAACTGGCCCCCTGTTTAAAAAGTTTGAGGACCCCTGTTATAAAGCTTCTGAATTCTACAAACTACAGGGCTACCCTTTTCATGTGCTGCTCATCAATATGTATATATGATATGTCTCCCAGAAAATATGGTGGATCTGGTCACCATGCCCAAGTGGCCATAGTTTAAACTTTAAACTATCCTAGGATATTAGATGCTTGCATGGAGAGTAACTAGGGACCTTCAGGAGAGGCAGAGAGCAGCATCCAGTGCAGCAACATCGATGACCTAGGAGCCCTCGGAAGCATTTTCATTTCATCATGAAGGACAGGGAGCCCTGGAAAGCATCATGGATCCAGCAGTATATTTGACTAGCTAACACTGCCCTTGAAAATTTGGAGGAGAGGGAGTAAATCTAACATTAGTTGTACTTTTTTTTTATTTTTAATTCTTTATTTTTGTCATGACATAAAAGAATGCAAATAATACATGGAATTTTGCATAGGTACAAAAGTAAGTCAACGATAGACCAAATACAGAGCTATATTAGTTGTGGTAGGCATATGATCACATAGACATACAATAGAAAAGTGTCTACCCTGGTCCCTAATTATGCGGTTGCTAGGTTACCACATCAATATATTGAGTCATGTTTTTATGATTATATTAGAAAGCCGTAGACTTTGGTAACCCTCTCATCTCTAGGGGAGAGTCCAACATGACTGCTATGTCCTAAACATGTAGACTTATATATTGTCGCCAATGGAACTTTTTTAATATCATGCCACATGTATGTCACGCTACATCTCAACTGGATATTTTAGGACTGTAACGGGTTATTCACTTCCTCTCTC
Organism: Pelobates cultripes; assembly: GCA_933207985.1. NCBI lineage: Eukaryota > Metazoa > Chordata > Amphibia > Anura > Pelobatidae > Pelobates > Pelobates cultripes. The sequence continues at coordinate 212,368,711 of OW240914.1, read as the reverse complement.
TCTATATATATATTTAAGTTTCATCTTTTTATTGATCCTGAGGAAAGTCCTGGTCGGACTGAAACGTTGGTCATTGATGTTTTAGCTTATTTCTAATAAATTTTGCTTTTTATTTACCGAGAGTGCAGCTATTCGTTGGATTTTTATAGATATATATAGATATATATATGTACAAGTAATGCTTCAATATAAAGTAAGTGTGAAGAAAAGGACCAAAAAAATGGAGATAGGAGTGATAGGAGAGAAAGAAGGCAAAGGAAAGCAAAGAGGGAGAGAGGAAGAGACTGGCCCACGACCCCCCCACCTCCCACACGCAGACCCCCACTTGGATGGGCCACCATGGGCCATTGCTACCTGTGCCAATTGTGCAGCCAGATAATAAAAGTGCAGGTGCGATAGGCCCAGCCCTCCCCTCGATTTCTGGCGATATATGACATTCATTGAGACCCTGTGGGGTTTATTCTGCCATATGAAGGAACCTATTGTTTTTTGTAGAGGTGCCAAACCTGATTTTGAAACTGGGATGGGAAGGGCCTGAAAGAGGAATAGAACATGTGGGAGTAAGTTCATCTTAACTGAGTGGGTTTATCCTACCCATGAGATAGGTTTGTAGTTGTACTCTCATTTGGAGCAGGTCTATAGTAAACAGCCTCTGGCTAGAGATGTCACGAACCGTTCGCGAACTTCCCGCGAACGGCTCGCCGCGGTTCGCCACGAACCGTTCGCGCCGAGCTCCGGTCAGCTGACACATCCCGGCCAATCTCCAGCAGACCCTCCCTCCCAAACCCTCCCACCTCCTGGACAGCATCCATGTTGAAGCTGCCTTCAACATGGATTTCAACATGGATGTTGTCCAGGAAGTAGGAGGGTCTGGGAGGGAGGGTCTGCTGGAGATTGGCCAGGATGTGTCAGCTGACCGGAGCTCGCCGCGAACCTTGCCTCCCTGTTACCTCCCTCCCTGGGAGCTGAGGTATCCTTTTCTGTGGATCCTTCCTAGCTGTGGGACGAGCCTCTTCTCCATATCCTACTCTAAATCACACCCACTTGGAGTCACTTTTGCATGAATCAGTGTGTATCAGCCGATTTAGAACTGCTGCAAACCAAGGGAATTTGACTGTTTAAAGGAACATTTCCAATTTATAACTCCATAACAACTTATCTTCTCCGACCAGTTCCTACTGGCCGGTGATAGACTAAGAACTTCAGCGGACATTGTTGGTATTAGTTTAGTGTAGGGGTTAGTATTCTGACTGCCTCAATTAATATTTTTGTTCTTACAGATGAAAATGAACGAAAGGGCAAATGAGTCATTTGTTACATGTGAGTTTAAAGAGGAAAAGTGTCAACAGTAAAGACAAATAAGTCGATGGGGCCTGATGGAATACACCCAAAGTTATTAAAATAACTTAGTGGTGCACTAGCAAATCAATTAACGGATTTAACCAATCATTGTTAATTAGAAATTAGCGAATGTTGTGCCCATTCACAAGAAAGGTAGTAGGGAGGAGTCTGGCAATTATAGGCCAGTAAGCCTTACTTCAGTAGTGGGGAAAGTAATGGAAACCAAAGGATAGAATTGTTGAACATCTAACATCACAGGGATTTCAAGATCAGAGACAACATGAGTTTACTTCAGGGAGGTCAGGCCAAACTAATCTTATTGATTCTTTTGATTGGATAACTTAAATAATAGATCAGGTTGGTGCAGTAGACATTGCTTACCTAGATTTTAGTACAGCTTTTGACATTATCGCACATAGAAGGCTTTTCAATAAACTGCGATCTTTAAGTTTGGATTCCAATATTGTTAAATGGGTAAGGCAGTGGCTGAGTAACAGGCAACGGAGGGATGTAGTCAACGGAGTATATTCGAAGCAATGTCTTGTTACTAGCGGGGTACCTCAGGGATCTGTACTTGGATACATTCTCTTTAATATTTTTATTAGTGATATTGCAGAAGGTCTTGATGGTAAGGTATGTCTTTTTGCTGATGATACAAAAATATGTAACAGGGTTGATATTCCAGGAGGGATAAACCAAATGGCAAATGATTTAGGTAAACTAGAAAAATGGTCAGGGCTGTAGCAACTGACATTCAATGTGGATAAGTGCAAGGTTATGGGTAAAAACCCAAGGGCAGAGTATAGAATATTTGATAGAGTCCTAACCTCAACATCTAAGGAAAGGGATTTAGGAGTAATAATTTCAGATGACTTAAAAGTAGGCAGACAGTGTAATAGAGCATCAGAAAATGCTAGCAGAATGCATGGTTGTATATGGAGAAGTATTAGCAGTAGAAAGAGGGAAGTGCTCATGCCATTGTACAGAACTTGGAGTATTGTACGCAGTACTGGAGACCGTATCTCCAGAAGGATATTGATACTTTGGAGAACATTCAGAGAAGGGCTACTAAACTGGTTCATGGATTGCAGGATAAAATTTACAAGGAAAGGTTAAAGACAGATACACACACTGACACACATATATACACACACAGTGACACATACACACACCTTGACATACAGATACGCAAACTGCCACATACACAGGTACACTTACACACACACACACACACAGACACATACACATATGTTTATATTTGCACGTAACTTACCTTTTTTCTACAAGCTGCTGACTGAGGATGGTGTGCCAGCTGGTCACTCCCTGCTGCACTCCCTCTCCCTCCAGCTGGCACGCTCTGTCTGGAAGGAATTGCTGTCACTTCCTCCCAGCATCCCATACAACAGAGGTCCGATCACGGTCTTAGACACCCGCTGTGCCTGACCGGACCCATGTTTAACGATACCCATCAGGTGGCCTTACATGCTTGTGCCACCCGACGGGTAAATCGGCAATTGGAACCCCAATTGGGAAAGGCAGCCCTAGAGTTTAGTGATTTTCAGCAGTGTCACTCCCACTAATCCCAAGCAAGACTTTTATGTCTCAGTTCTGCTCGAGATTAGAGCCTCCTAACTGCACAGAGATGATTCATGCATTTTTTCCCATTAATTATGGGATATGTATAAATATATCTGTGATAATCTGCAAGCAAAAGGAGCAGCTCCTACCACATATTTTATCTACCCTGTCTTTATTGCCCTGGGGTAAAGCCCTGCCAGCATTGTTACTATAATTCATCATAAAGAGTTAAATAATAATGTGACATTGCATAGACGAGTTTGTGTAATGTAACTAGATGTCTGCTCAAAGGCAATAAATCTTTGCTAAGAATAGCATTATTTTAAAATATAATCTGTCTTATCATTTCCAGCCAAGAACCTGGAGGTTATTGCTTGCTTAGAGGTTAAGGGTTTCCTGTATTTACATATTTTATTGTGCTAAAAAAAAAGTATACGTTCAAATCAGCAATGATGAAATACAGACAGCACACAGGGGAGTGAGATTTTATGATGGCTTATATTGAGACATAACTAGAAAAATCATACTAGTATATTTTTTAACACACTGTAAAGGGGTTTATTCACTACATTCTGAATGCAGTGCAGATGTTGATAATACATTTAGTGCAAAATGCTCCCAACTATGAAATGCGTCAGACGCTGCCTTCCCTCGACTCCTCTGTGGAACTTAGCTTTATAAAATAATAAACATAACTATAACAAAGAGTCTATACCATCCACTATTTTTTCGTCATACCATTTGTGAGCAGTTTGACAATAAACTGGGTCTATATACATAACCTAAACAAAGGAGCACAAAGTAAGAAAGGAAGCCCTGGATGGCAATAGCTGTTAATGGATCACTATAGGATCAGGAACACAAGCATGCATTCCTGACCCACCATTTAGGAGGCTTGCCCCCACTTAGCCCCTTAAAAGTTAATAAAACTCAACTTATTTACAGCGCCACGCGGGTCTGCCTGTGCTACCTCCGCCCTCCTGGCACCAGCGGTCCAGAATTGGTGCTTTTTAGCCAATCCAATGGTTTCCCCAAAATAGCAAAGGGGCGGGTCCAAACGTTGTTTTGCCCAATCAGCACCTCCTCATAGAGATGAATTGAATCAATGCATCTCTATGAGGAAAATTCAGCGTCCCCATGCAGAGCGTGGAGACGCTGAATGGCACTGCTGCCTACTGTGCAGCACTGAGCCAGGAAGCACCTCCAGGGGCCATCTGAGGAGTAGCCACTTGGAGGTGTCCCTAGGGGCAATGTAAACACTTCCCTTTCGCTTAAAAAGCAGTGTTTGCATCAAAATGCCTGCATACAATGATTATACTCACCAGAACAACGACATTAAGCTGAAGTTGTTCTGGTGACTATAGTGTCCCTTTAATTAGTAAGGGTAAGAATGAGCCCAGTGACACCACTTATCACTACTAATGGCCCACATCAGTCATCATATTAGTGCTCGTATTGGTCTCCCTAGTAGGACTCTACTCCTTCATTCCTTACCTTCTCCTCTCATTGCAACATGTGCCTTATCTCTCAGAAACCCTGGGGCCAAGGGCCGGTGCAAGGATTTTTGGGTATACAGGCAAAGATGATTTGGCGTCCCCCCACTACCCCCCATAAAAAATGTTTCACCTGTGTGCCTCTTAACCCGCCTTTTATTTCTTATACCCTTTTTTAAATGTCTTACTCCCTTTAGTGTATCCTTTCCCCTACATTCCCCATTGTGTGTCTTACACCTCCCTTGTGTATCATTTACAATCCCTCTTTGTGTGTTTTACTCCCCTGAATCCCTCTGTGTCTCTTTAACCCAAGCCCAGGGCCGGCCTTAGGGGTGTGCGAGCTGTGCGGCCGCACAGGGCGCCATGGCAACAGGGGCGCCGGGCGGCCAGCACAGCTCGCACTCAGTCACTCACAGGCCGGTTCGAGTCATGTGCAGAGCAAGTCAAGTGCATTATGCTGCGCACTTGACTTGCAAATTATGAAGAGAGCAGCGGCCGGGAGAGAGAGGAGGTCAGGAGCACGGAGGAAGAGCATGCTCCGCCTCCACAGTCATCCGTGGAAGGATCCGCACAGTGAGTGTGAGGGAGGAGGTCAGTGCTGGTATCAAGGTCGGCAGACTGGGACACTGTCAGGAGGTTCCAGGGAGCAGCAAGCTTTAATGTGAGTCTGTTTATTCTTGTTGTAACTATTGCTTTTTTTTTTTTTTTTAATTAAATAGATTGTTGTTTTTGTGTGTGTGTGTGGGGGGGTTTGCAGAAGGGGGAGCAGAGGTTTTCTCGCTGGGATTTTGGGGTAGGGGTTTTGTAGAAGGGGGTTGGTTTAGGGAGGAGCAGAGGTTTTATAGAAGGGGTTAGAGGTTTTGTAAAAAAGGGGGTAGGGGTTTTGGTGTAGAGGAGAGGTTTTGTAGAAGAGGGGGCAGGCATTTCTGGTGAAGTGGCAGGGGAAAGGATTTTGTGGAGGGGGCATGGGTTTTGTTGAAGGGGGACCAGGGGGTTTGTAAAGGGGGCAGGAGTTTAGTATAAGGGGAGCAGGGGTTTAGTAGAAGGGGAGCAGGGGTTTAGTAGAAGGGGGCAGGGGTTTAGTATAAGGGGGCAGGAGTTTAGTATAAGGGGGCAGGGGTTTAGTATAAGGGGAGCAGGGGTTTAGTATAAGGGGAGGCAGGACTTTAATATAAGGGGGGCAGGGGTTTAGTATAACAGGGCAGGACTTTAGTATAAGGGGGGCAGGAGTTTAGTATAAGGGGAGCAGGGGCTTAGTATAAGGGGGCAGGGGTTTAGTATAAGGGGAGCAGGGGTTTAGTATAAGGGGGGCAGGGGTTTAGTATAAGGGAGCAGGGGTTTAGTTGAAGGGGAGCAGGGGCTTAGTATAAGGGGAGCATGGGTTTTGTAGAAGGGGAGCAGAGGTTTATGTAGAATGAGTGCAGGACTTTTGTAGAGGGTGGCAGTGGTTTTGGTGGAGGGGGAAGGTTTTTAGTGATATTATGTGAACATTGCTGTATAGTTGATATATATAATGATAGCATGTGTTTTGTTAAAGGGGGAGAAAAAAAATTATAGAAGGGTGGGCAGGGGTTTTATTAAAGGGGGAGCAGGGGTTTTGTAGAGGGGGCAGGGGTTTTGTAAAAAGGGGGGCAGGGTTTTTGTAGAAAGGGGGGCTGGGGTTTGTGGAAGGGTTTTGTAGAAGGCGGAACAGGGCTATTGTAGAAGGGGCAGAGGTTTTGCTGAAGGGGGGGGGCGCCATATGTTGGGCTCGCACAGGGCGTCTGATCACCTAAGGCCGGCCCTGCCCAAGCCCCTTTGTATTTCTCACCCCCAGGCCTATCTGTCTGTCTTTCTCCCCTCTCATGTCTCTGTGTGTGTCTTTCTCCCCACTCAGGCCCCCCTGTGTGCCACTCTCCTCTCCATGTCCCCTAGTGGTCCTCTCCCTGTCCCTTCCTTTTCTGTCCATTAGTGGTGATCTTCCCTGTCCCGTAGCATTCCTCTCCCCTCCATGTTCCTTAATGTTCCTCTCCCCTCCCTCCCTTGTCCCTTAGTGTTCCTCTACCCCCCTTACCTGTCTCTTAGTGCCACCCACCATCACCATTAGTGTTCCTCCCCCATAATGTTATTCTCCCCTCCCTTGCCTCTCTTTCAGTGGTACCCAGGGCCGTCTTTAATAACGAATGGACCCTGGGCAAGTGTTTGCTTGGGCCCCCTGTGCCCTGCCGCTCTCGCCCCTCACTCCCTGGTATGCAATCACGGCATCCATCCCAACGCAGTGGCGGTACTAAAGTAGAATTAATTTTATTGGGACCCCCAATTGCAAGGTTGGACTAAAGGTGGAACCCCATCTGTCGTGCAACTCCAACAATGCTTTGACAGCTGGGACTCTACCAATTTCCCATGCTTGCAGGGTTGTATTTAGCACTGAGCCATGTTAGTATGTTTGAATGTAAGCATGTGTTTGTATGGAGTATGTTTGTGTGAATGTGTTTGTATGTGGTACTGGAGTTTGAATGCAAGTGTGCATTTATGTGTAGTGTTTGTTTTTGAATGTAGGAGTGTGCTTGTATGTAGTGTTGACGTTTCAATGCAGGAGTGTGTTTTATATGTAGTGTTGAAGTTTGAATGGAGGGGTGTATTTGTATTTAAAGTTGCGGCTCAGATGCACAGGTACACACTCTGACGCACAAGCAGATACACAGATACATACACTGACTACATACAGATAAACAGGCACATACACTGACAGACACACTGACACAGGTACATATATTGACACACACACAGACACATACACTGGTAGACGTACTGACAGACATACTGACACAGGCACATATACAGACATACTGACACACAGACACATATACCGACATACTGACACACACACACAGACACATACACTGATCAACATACTGACACACATACACTGACAGAAATACTGACACCCACACACTGACAGATATACTGACACCCACATACACTGAGAAATACTGACACACACACACAGGCACATACACTGACACACACAGACTGATATACTGACACACACACACAGACATACTGGCACACAGACAGATATACTGACACATGCATACACATGCAGTAACAGACATACTGACGCACTGACAGACATACTGACACATACACATACTGACACACACAGATATACACACACATATATACACACACACACAGACATACTGGCACACAGACAGATATACTGACACATGCATACACATGCACTAACAGACATACTGACGCACTGACAGACATACTGACACATACACATACTGACACACACAGATATACACACACATATATACTGACACACACACACAGACATACTGACACACACACACAGACATGCTGACACACACACACATACTGACACACACACACATACACTAACACACAAACACACACACTAACACACAAACACACACACTAACACACATACACAAACACTAACACACATACACAAACACACACACTAACACACATACACACACACATAAACACTCATACATACACTAACACACACATACACTAACACACAAACACACAAATACTAACACACACACTAACACACACACTAACACACACACACTAACACACACACACTAACACACACACACATACACACAAACACACATTTTTTTTTTTAAAATGTAATCCCCCCAGCCTCCTTACCTTTTGGAGTGCTGGGGGGATTCCCTGGGGTCCAGTGGTGCTGCTGGGCTCCTGGGCGGGTGGCCGGTCGGGCAGGCAGCAGGGCGCGCGAGGGAGCACTCAGTGCTTCCTCTTCAGCTCTCTCGCGCGCCGCGTAGGGATGCCGGCGCCGGAAGATGACGTCATCTTCCGGCTCCGGCATCAGTGCGGTGCGCGAGGGAGCTGAAGAGGAAGCACTGACTGCTCCCTCGCGCGCCCTGCTGCCTGCCCGACCGGCCACCCGCCCGCCGGGGTCAGCGGGGCCCACGGGGCAGGTGCCTCGGGCCCCCCAAGAGAAACTGGGCCCGGGGCAGCTGCCCCGTTTGCCCCGCGTTAAAGACGGCCCTGGTGGTACCCCTTTTTCCCTTAGTGTTCCTTTTCCCTTCCCTGCCATATCCCTTAGTGTCCCCCCAACCTGTTTCTTAGTGCCCCCATCCCTCTTTTCTCCCCTTAGTGTTCCTCTACCCCTTTAGTGTTCCTCTCCCTTTCTTTCCCTCACTTTAAGTGGTTCCCCCCTCCCCTGTCCATTGATGTTCCTTTTCCCTCCCCTTCCCTGTCCCTTAGTGCCCCTGCATCCCTTAGTGTTCCTCTCTCTCCCCCCACCCTTAGTAGTCCGCTCCTCTCCTCCCTTGGTATGCCTCAATACCTCTCTTGTAGCATGGCAGAGCGGAGCGCACCTTGGTACGGGAGCTTCCATTTCCGCCTGTGCCGCCTTATGGATGTGTCGTCCCTGCTGGGCATGTGAGTATTCTACAACCAGCACATTCAGTTAATTGCAGGTAAAGTGTGCATCTGCAATGTGTGTGAGTCACTAATAGGCAACACTAAGATTTTGTTGTGATCTATAGGGGTGAATGTTAGTGGTGGTTTTCTGCTAAACCTGGGATTGGAGGCTGGAAATCTTGCAGCATTTTTTGGTTCACAATATCTACAGGCTGTCTGATATATAGTAACCGCAATGTCAATAAGCATTCAATAATTTATATGTTGCATACCTCCCAACATTTGACAATTGACATAGAGAGACAATTTCATTTTAGGGGTGTATGTTAACGTGTGGCCATGGGTGAAACTGTTGTTAGCCATTTTAGGCGATATGCTAATAATAAATTATGTAAATAAAGTTTAATTCAGAGTAAGAACAGTGTCTCTTATTTATGCAGATTGATTTCTAAATACATGTAACTTAAGACATATTACTGTGAATATTATTGCTGTGGAGCTCTGTTAGGTTGATTATATATTTCCTACCTGTTCTATGTTAAATTTTGTATATATTGTGTATTAATATTGTTTTTGTATTTTCTTGTACCCTAATGTAACAATGCAATGATTTGTGGACCCAGGACATACTTGAAAACGAGAGAAATCTCAATGTATCTTTCCTGGTAAAATATTTTATAAATATAATATACACTCAGACACACCAATAATATGGAGCACCTGGAAAAGAGAGACATTAGGACAGAAAGAGGGACAATGGGATTTGGGCCCAAAGTAGGGACTATATCTCCTAAATAGGGACATGTTGGAAGTATAATACTGTACTTACAAATTAATGACAATTGTATAAGTAAATGCTGTACACAGGTAGCAAAAATGTGCTCCAGGAGTGCCTGCAATGGTAAATGTGTGGGCAAAGTTCAGTGAGAACACTATTTCTGTGCAATAAATATGACCGGCATTTACACAGCACATTTTAAAAAAAAGAAGGGAAGTATGAAGATGGAATTAAATAAACTCGTCAAACCTTGTCAGACATTTTGATAATAAGATTGAAATTAAATGTATACTGTAAGTCACTACTTAGCAGATGTGACTCCATTTTGTAACAAAAGTTAAGAAAGAGACAGACAGTCACAACTCATTCCATAGAGATTACTGTGTTTTTTGGGAGCTAGAAGAACTATAAAGGTATACAAGGGAGCTAGAAGAACTATAACCACTACAGTTCAGTGAAGTGGTTATAGATAAAGAGTGTTTGGGCACCAACTGCTATTTTTTTGTCATGCCATTTGGGAGCAGTTTGATAAAAACTGGGGCTCTATCCAGCACCCATAAACTACATGCTCTCAGCACCACTTTGATTATACAAAATTTGAACTTTCATAATATCAGTATTGGTTCTGTTCAAACTGTTTTTTGGAAACACCATAACCACTACACTGAGATATCCGTGTTATGGTGCTTCGAGTGCCACACTTCAAGCATCATAACAACTACAGCTTGCTGTCATGATTGTCCTAGCCACTCCCCATGTAAGTATTCCAACCATTTTAGAATGGTTTGACTTACATGGAGTCTACCGGCCTCAGGTTCTTCATCAGTGTCTTTCCCACTTTTGCAATTAAAGAGTTAAATTATGAGCTGAGCAAGGCACTACATAAAAGAGTTTATGAAATGCACCTTGATGCCTGATGGAAAGCCATAAATCATTGTTAAGTGTAGTATTATTTTAAAACATATAATCCTCCTTATCATTTCCACACAAGAACCTAGAGGTTATTGCTTGGTTATGGGTTAAGAACTTCCCTTATTGTTAAATGATAACCTTGGATGGGAAGGTACTACGGTAAAGGCATTGGCAAAAATCCTAAATCCTCAACCTTCCTAGCTATAAAGAGTTCATTACCCTTAGCCAAATAGAGCAGACGTCAGATATAAGAAAAAGTTCATGGCTCTTGCCTTAGCAACTCCTTAGAGGGGCACTTTAAGTATTAAAACCACTGTCATCAAGGTTATGGTGCCAGGAGTCCCCTAATAATGTCCCATTGTTAAGAGCCAAACTTTTCAAACCTGTTTGATATTTACCTGAAACCCTGGATCCCACACTCCTGCCCCTCTTTATAGATTTTGCTTTCGTGGAAGTTCCTGCTTCGGCAATAGCAATATCAATTATGTTTGCTTTTGGACAGAATTAATTTCCTGAGAGAGTCAAGTAACACTCCTAAGCCAGGGGATTCTGACCAAAGTTGGACAAAACTGATACTTCTAACGAGGAAGGTGAACTTTTTTGCATTAGCAATATTGGTACAGGGGGCTTGACCATGGAGGGAGTCTGTGGTAAATGTCAAACTATCCAGAAATGGTTTGATTCTTAACAGTGGGATGGTGGCCAAGGACAGTGTGCTGCAGTGGTTATGGTGCTTAGAGTGACCATTTAAAAAGTAGTCTGACTTTCCTGAATATAGTATATACAGTTATAAACACTGCCTGGAAGTAAACAGGATTTCAATTGTCCAAAGCATTGTCATTGTATACAAGGATTGGAAGGTATACCACTGTATCCCCTGCAGACAAAATACCTGGAGTTGCGGAGTGTAGACTGTATTGCCATATATGCAGTGATGTAATGATACTCTTATAATCAGCCCTTTAATAAAAATGCTAAACATTAACAGCTTGAAACTGTAGCCAGGGTGATCAACAGAGATAATGTGACAGCCATTTTGCCTCCCTGACTGCACACTAGGAGTATGGCACCAGGGCCGGCGTGTTCTATAGGCGATTTAGGCAGTCGCTCAAGGCGCACCGGCCCGGGGGGCGCAAGTTTTGAGTGACTCGGCATGACGGAAGCGCACAGTACACAGCTAAGGAATGGGAGTGGAGAATACTAAGGGACAGGAGGGGAGAGTTCTAAGGGACAGGGGGAGAAGTGGAGTTTAGGGTAGGGTTTACTACTAAGGGTTGGGGGAAGTAAAAGAGATCATTAAGGGACAGGGGTAGTGTAAGACACACAGAAAGGCTGAGGAAGGGTTGGTAGGGGAGACAGAGACACACAGAGGGGCTCAGGAGAGAGACACACAGAGTCGATTGTGAGGGAGACACATACAGGGGCCTGGGGGGAAAAGAGACACACCAAGGAGCTGGGAAGAGTAGGGCAAAAAGGGGCTTGGGGGAGTAAGACACACAAAGGGGTTGGGAGGATGTAGGAGACACACAATAAGAGGGGGGATAAGAGACACGTAAGAGATACACTAAAGGGGAGTGTAAGACACAAAACGGAAAGAAAATATATACAAAAAAAATTATATTAACAAAATAAGTATAATAATAAAAATAAAGAGCTGCTCCCCTCTCAGCCCCTATCCTACCCCACAAACCCTCTCTTTCACACTACACACATACACAATGCATCCTTACATATACACAGAAACACACATGCACAGAATGCATCCGTACTCACACAAACACACACTGAAACATACAATGCATCCTACACTCACACAGAAACACACCATTCTTCCCATACACACACAAAAACACACAATGCACCCCTTACAAACACACAATGCATACCTCACAAACACACACACAATACAGCCCTTGCACACATACACAGAAGCACACAATTTATCCCTTACACACACACACACACACTGCTTCTCTTAATGCATCTCTTACACACACTCAATGCCCCCCTTACAGGCACACACACTGCATTACATTACATACACAGAAACATACCGTGCATCCCTTACACATACAAACACAGATTCACACAATGCATCCCTTACACACACACACACAGGGGCGTTTTAGCCGTGAGGCAAACAAGGCATTTGCCTTGGGCGGCATTTTCCAGCGGGCGGCAAAAAAAGCCGCCCCCCAAATGCCCAGGGCAAATGCCTTGTTAGCCTTGCGGCTAACTGACATGCCGGGCGGGAGGCTGGCGAGGGAGCACTTCCTCTGAGCACTCTGCTCAGCTCCCTCGCGCGCCGTGGGTGATATATTCTCCCTAATTTAACCTAATAGGGCAGTTCTCAGCTTAGCCAGTCATATAAAAAGGGGCAACCGATGCCCAGTTGGGGCCATCCCAGTGTTCTAAATAAGATAGCAGATCTGCATTCCTTCAGAGCCAATTTAATAAACCTAATGATTGAATAACCCAACTGATCTGATCAGAGTTCTCTACTGCAAGCAGCTAACATATGGACCAAGTATGGTTTTACCACCACTGTTCCCATTGCCGTTTTTCCATTTCAGTTATATGAGCCTAAATTATGCTTGTCAAGTGTCCACAGCTCCTGACTTAGGGAACACATTCTACATAACCTTATTCTTCCATAACATGCATTGTGTTAATGCTCTAGGTAACTCTAAAGAGGAATTTTCCATTCCGGGAGATGATGACATTTTGCATTATCTTGCAAGAGGAGATAGAGATCTTTTGATTGCAAAACTCCCAGGTGATATCATCCCAGAGATAATGTCTTTGATTATCTAGATTTTTTTTATCACTATCTGAACCTGGTGATTTCTCTGTAGGTCAGTTACACCACTCTCAGTGCCTTATCAGATTGTCTGTACAATTCAGAGATGTGGTCTGATAAATGATGGGGGAGGAGCGACAAGACCCAGGGTTTAAAACCTGGGCATCTCCAGTCTAAAATCATTCCCTTGTTATCCCACTGCATGCTTTCCTGACTTCTAGTCTACAAACCAGCAGCAGAAACACCATGGCCTTCAGTGGAAAATACGAAGTGGAATCCCAGGAAAACTATGACGCCTTCATGAAGCTCATTGGTGAGTAATATTACATTTTAATACAATATGAGACAAAAGACGAAGAGGCAAGTGATAGGATTACGCAGACAGATACACACACAAACATACATATACATACGTTTAATTGATATCTCATAGATATATCCCAGGACATACTTGAAAACGAGAGAAATCTCAATGTATCTTTCCTGGTAAAATATTTTATAAATTAAATAAATATACTATTACAATGTGTATACAACTATTTTTATATTGTGTGTATATAAGTACTGCAACTTTCTGTCCCTCGTCTCTAATGTAATGCATCCTGTCAAGTGATAAGAATATCTGTTACCTTTATGTGAAATATATATACTGTACAATTACTGTTCTTCTACTCTACTGTAATGTAACACAAAAAATATCAAATGCATCTGTTTTATAGAAATAAAATATACACTATATAACTAATACACTTGACTAGCAATTATTGATGTTACTGTAAAACAGCCTAAGCCTTGAAGTGTTAAGTAGTTACATCACCTCTATATAAATGAAACACATGCACTGTTTAATTACCGCATTACCTGTACCTCCCCTGTACGTTAATGGTTTACCTATTAAGGAAAAACCCCAATCGTTTAGTACTGAGTCAACAAGTTACCTAGGGTTCATCGGGCAGAAATTCCCTTCACTAAGCTAAGCCCAATAGTGTAGGTGTGAGCTTATTACCCAAATATGATCAGCTGACTCTCAGACAATGAGCTGGCTCTGCATTGCAGATCTTAGCTTCCGATACCTAAAAGTATTTTCTGGCCCTTACTTCCAGCTGGCAGAAGGCAGGAAGCAAAACCCAGCAGAGCCTATGTTAGAATTTAAACCATTACTAAACAGTTTGTCTAGTTACATGATGGGAGCAGGCATTCCTGGCGTCATAACCACTACAGCGATTTCTAGTGACTATGTTGCTTGGAATGTTCCTTTAAAGCTACCATCAATAATATATACATATTTACATTGCATAATAACAACTGCATTTCTAGTATCTCCTTTTTATTATAAAAGTAAAGTTAAAGTGTTTCATTATAACTGCTGTATCTCTTCCTCCATATATATTTTCTTTCTTAAATGTACTCTTTTAATTTACTCAGGCATTCCTGATGATAAAATTGAGAAAGGGAGAGACTTTAAGTTCACCACTGAGGTTGTTCAGAATGGCAATGACTTTACTTGGTCACAGATTTTCCCAGGATACACTCTGACCAACAAGTTCACCGTAGGACAGGAGGCCGACATGGAGACCATGGGTGGCAAGAAGTTCAAGGTAAGGAGTTTTCTGTCTACTAGGTCTGCATCAATTGGTTGCAATGCTTAATCCTTGTTAGAGCACTGGAAACAATTTGAGAGGGTTGGAAGAGAGAAGCAATTTCAGTGGTTGCACGGTGCACCCAAGGGTGTCTTTTGTGAAGATTCTCCAATGACTCTGAAAAGCAGAAACCTGGAGGTCCTTAATGACTAGTGAAACCCCAAATGTTAAAAAACTAAAATAATAATAATAATAATAATAATAACAAAAGCATTGTCCAAGAAGTATAAAATATTACATGTCCAGATATCCAATAGCAGTACAAAGCACAAAAACATACGTGTATTCCATTCAAAGGCACATCAATTTCAGAACTAGATCACAGTCCTGATTTGGGACTTACTTCCTTCATTGGAGGGAAAGTGATGTCCCCAAGGCCAGTCTAAGTGAGGACTTGGGTGGCACGAGTAGGTTGCATTAGTTGTCTTTCACCAGCATGCTATTTGTGTTGATGGTAGATGACTTTATGCACAGAATTAACATTAGCCAGTCTGGAAATCTCACTCTGGGTTGGCTAATGATGATGCTGGAGGCGGCGTTACACCACGCACAGCAAAGTGCATTATCTCTGTATTTGCCGCATTCCTTTGTGAAATGCTCCACATATAGACCCCAAGCACGAGGACCACTTTAAATTACCGACGTGGTCATCATGGTACTTAGCATAACCTAATAAATTGTTTTATCATTTATAAGGGATAGCAATATTACTTCATCTTCAAAGCTTGTGATTATGGGTATAAAATCCCTTTAAAATTGTTGGAGATGTCATACTCTGTAGATCTGTGGTATGAACATAGATATTTGGAAAAAATACATCATACATTACAGTAGCTAAAAAAAAAAAAAATAATCATATGTGAACTATCTTTGGCTTTTATCTACTATATGAAGAGGGAAATGGAATTTTTTTTACAAGTAGCAAAATCATGTTTGTTAATGCAATTTGTTTTAACTAATTAGATCTTAAATGATGCTAATAAATTGCATTTCATATTTATACAAGATTACTCATGTCATTACATGTGACTGAAGTAATACATGTCATCATCAATTTTCATAATATTGTATTATTCATGAGACATTTTATTAAATGTAACCTCTAATTAATTCAGCAGAATCATTAAATGTTTCTACTATGTTGCAAATATTGTAGTATTGTTATGATGTACTAGAATAAAACAAAATATATTTTGCATTCTAATCCAGCGTATTGCTACAGTAAATCATTGTATGTAAACCACAAGAATGCATATACTATTTTTCTGTCTCTAACATTAATTAATGCATGACTGCTTAGCAGGCAACATTTAAATAGATTTGATAGAATGCACCATAATATAGTTTTAGAATCAGTAAACTTTGGATTTACTAAATAATCCAATTTACAATATAAATCTTAGTTTAAACCATCTCTCAATATAAATGTGTTACCTGAGCATGAGTTTTATACTGTTCCAAAAATAACTATTATGGGAGACTGTTTGAACACTGACAAATCAATAGGAAATCTACAATGCCAGTGGTAGGGATAGGTAAAGTCCTAATTTGTACTGTGCGGAAACTCTGTACCAATTTCACATACAATTACAGTGCATGGATTTATTTTGCCTAGAATAGAAAAGATATTTACTTGAAGCCAGATACAAAGCATTTAACCAGTTATTAGCAACTTGGAGAAAGTATTCACTCACTAGTGATCTAGCATGGGGTGTAGTCATTCTTTGCCTTTGGTTCCAAACTCTAGCTAATTACAGAGAGGATGATGTCATATTGCAGCTCCCTCGGTTGGTACTAGGACAGAAAAAGGATCAGGAAATGTAAAAAAAAGGATCAGGAAATGTTAAAGGACCACTATAGTGCCAAGTAAACAAACTCATTTTCCTGGCAGTATAGTGTTACTAGGTCCCCCCACCCTCATGGCCCCCTCCCGCCGGGCTCTATGGGGAGGAAGGGGTTAAACGCTTACCTTTCTCCAGTTCTGGGCTCCCTCGGTGCTGGGTACTCTCCTCCCTCTTCCGCCGAATGCGCATGCACGGCAAGAGCCACACGCACATTCAGTCAGTCCATAGGAAAGCATTCTCAATGCTTTCCTATGGACGCTGGCGTCTTTTCACTGTGAAACTGCTATGTTTACGGCAGAAAGGGTTAATCCTAGATGGACCTGGCACCCAGACCACTTCATTGAGCTGAAGTGGTCTGGGTGCCTAGAGTGGTCCTTTAATTTGTGCCTCTTTGGGTATTGATGCTCTACCTATAGGCGATATGGAACCTAGATACATCTTTAAAAAAACACCAGAGTGTTAGGAATGTAAACATGTATCCCCAGTACTATAGTGCTGAACTACCTATATAGGTTAAGGTCCCTGGCAATATGAAATAAAAAAGTGAATTTTACTTACATTAACTCCCACGCTGTATGGTCTTGCTGAGGTCATCATAGGAAAGCAGAAGGCTAGTGAACATGCGCGGTAAAACTCTACACTGTGCCAATCAAATGCTTTCAATGTGGGAATTCTGATCTATTACTGAGTTTGATTCAGTTACATTAGCTGACGCACCTATTGTGGCTGTCACTAGAACCAGGTAAACCCTGCAATGGCAGCATTCATGTAAAACAGCAATGTTTTCAATTGCAGAGTTAATAAAAAAGAAAGGGGCAATGCACCCAGACCACTTCATTAAAGTGAAGTAGTAATGGTGCCTTTAGTAGTCCTTTTAATATGCCCCACTCCTCAAGGTAAGCAGTGGGGAGGAAAACGTTCTCCCCCCACTGCCTTGTTTTAAGATTTCATTCACATATTATTATTCTGTTATTATTTACATAGCGCCTACAAATTCCGCAGCGCTTTACAATGGGTGGACGAACACACATGTAGTTATAACCAGACAAGTTGGACACACAGGAACAGAGATTAACTAGTAAATGGAGATTAAATGGAATTCACAACCAGCAAATCAGCTCTGGCTTTTCAAAACGTTTCCGGTTTGAATTTTCATTACTAAATTCACATTAAATAAATGAGTGATTTAATTAATAATTATTTTGCTAAATAGTAGTCATGATGAATAGCTAAACTGATTAAAAAAACACACTGTCTCACACTCAAATTGTGGCTCCATGCCATTTTATTGGCATGGACTCATGCAGGTTGGTTCAGGCAGGTATTATTAGTCCACCCTGGGGCAATGGCCTACAATAAATTGTCTACTGTAGTCTCACTGCTTTCTAAGTGCACTGGAGATCTCTCTGATAGGGTTTCATATAACGTTTTTGTTATATATTATATCACAATTGCAGAAGGAGCACTGAGTTAATTTTATAGCTGAAGAATGGGTTTAAGAGCTAATGCCATAATATAGCTCGGGTCTCTGAAAATCACTGCTCTGCAGTGCAATGGGAAATTCTTTCACATCTAGTTTATTATAATCCTGTGTAAGTAGGAGCTTTATGTGATGACTAACACTAACAATAAACTTTCATTTGCAGACAACTGTTAAACTGGACGGTGGAAAACTTGTTGTTGATTTCCCTAAATACCATCAAACCACAGAGATTTCTGGTGGAAAGCTAGTGGAGGTGAGTTGTTAGTTTTACACACTTCCATATGAATTAAACTGAAAAAATAAATAAAACCTAACAAACCCGCCACCTGAAAAGGTAGGCAATGTTGAGATATTTATAAAACTGTATTTTTTTACGTTTAGATTTTTGGTGTTTTATTAATAACACATTTTCACTTACATCTGTAATTAGAACATAATATGTCCCTGCATGTGTCTGACCTTTTTTTCATTTAAATGATGGCTCAATCCATGAAGGGAACATTCCACAGTTATTAGAATACAAACAAAATACTCAAGTGCACTAGAACATATACTCTATACCAGTTAATAAGGTAGCAGCCAAAGCAACACGATCCCAACAACCCTGCACTCAAATAAGAACAGAAAAAGGAAAGATGTAAAACGACATATAAAATCCACTAGAAGAGACCTTAATGAACAAACAAGGTCCGTTCTAGTGGATTTTTAGGAACATCTTGTTTTTTTCAATTCCACATTTATTCACTAAAGTTTACATTTAAAGTGAACTCCAAATGATAACAGTGGCATCCTCCAAATCCTAGGATAGATATTCAATTCATCTTGTGAGCTCTGAAGATGCTGTGGGATGTGTTTCCCTTTGCGCTCAGCCAGGTGCAGTTCATGTCATCTTGTCATCTTGGCCTTATCCCTAGAAGGTTCAATAACTGCACATTGTAGATGGTGTCGACAGTAAATCCACCTCTCTCATCCAGGCTTTCCCAGACTGAGAGTCATTGGAGTTGCAGTGAACAAAATCTAATGTGAATTATTTATTTCACTAAGGGTTATATCGTGGGTTAATAGCACTATTCCAGATTTATTTTCTTCTTTTTTTTCTTTCACAACTCAAGCTTTGCGTTTACTAGACCTTAAAATTGTCAGAGAGTAACTTAAATTCTAAAAACATTTTTATTTATTTACTTTTTTTTTTTTAGATCTCTGAAGCCGGTGGCGTCACCTTTAAAAGAGTTAGCAAGAAGTTGTAAAATGTGACCCCTGTATCACAGACTGATATGCTTTAATTTCATACAAATAAACATGTTTTGCTTATTATTTCTTTTGTATGTGTTTTTCTTTTCTATTTTCTCAAGAGTAAGTTAGTGGGAAAACATAAGGTTTATCAAAAGGAGGAGACTTAAAGGAACACCCTGTAATGGTTATGGTGTCAGGAATGCCATAGCATTGTAGGTAGTCAAACTGTTTGGCAAATTACCTGGGGTCTACCTGGTACCAGTCACCTACTCCATGAGAGCAGGAAGCAGTGTAGGGCTTAGTTCTCTAACTCTAGACACTCTAAGAAAATGAGCTGGCCAATTATGTCAGGGTTTAGTTTTATCATTCCTTTAAGTAATATTCAGAGATAATATAGACAGGCCACCAAGTTAAGGTACTTTACTATAAAATTGGTCAACTCTTGTACTAAAATGGATTAAAAAGCCATAAACCCATGTGGAAGAATGACATCCTCTATTTTAACACAGCAGAAAAGATTAATGAGGGTGTTATTGCACAATAGAGTGTAGGTCAATGGGTTTTTTTTTCCCATCTATTGACAAAACAGGTTCTCCACAGTGAGAAATTAAGGAAAATGTGTCCATAGGCACGTACACAAATAATCACTCACAAGAAATACAGTGCTCATAAAGAAAATAATATTTACCTCAGATCAGAGGAAATAGGAAGTAAACCCATCAGATTATTTAACTCTGTGCACTTTTCCTTTAACCATTTTAATTTTTCCAAACTAACCTCTCCCAAATCTGCTGATTATTTATTTATTGTGTGTTTTTCATATGTTTAATTTATATCAGAAATTTCACAGACTGAGTGTGTACCGCTGCCATAAAAATTAAATTTAAAAAAAAAGATTTATTCACTGTTACTGCCTCTAAACACAGCAATACCCCACCTGTAAACTGCCAGGTGAGCAACATATATTATTACCCTTAACTCACTGGATTGTGCTTCATGCTACACCAAGGATTTCCTTTTCTCTCTGTGTTTTTTCCTGAGTGCATTTCTAGAAAAGAAGAGGTAGGGTGTCACCTCAATACACCAAGGCTTTTGTGATTTGAGCTTGTCCACTTTTTGGCTCTACACTTGTGAGTTTGACCATTTCTCCTTCTCTTACTTTACCTTCCTGCTCCTTGCTGACCCTTCCTGTAGGCTGCCTCCCCCCATCCCTCACTTACCTGATCTGTAGGCTGCCTCACCCCCATCCTTCACTTACCTGATCTATAGGCTGCCCCATTTCTCACTTCCCTGATCTACATGCTGCCCCCCCTTCCCTCACTTCCCTGATCTATAGGCTGCCTCCCCATTCCTCACTTCCCTGACTTATAGGCTGCCCTCCCCATCCCTCACTTCCCTGATCTATAGGCTGCCCCCAATCCCTCACTTATCTGATCTATAGGCTGCTCCCCCTATGCCTCACTTCCCTGATCTATAGGCTGCCCCCCTCTGCCTCGCTTCACTGATCTATAGGCTGCCCCCGCCTCACTTCCCTCATCTATAGGCTGCTCCCCTATGCCTCACTTCCCTGATCTATTGGCTTCCCTCCCATGCCTCACTTCCCTGATCTATAGGCTGCCCCCTATGCCTCACTTTCATGATCTATAGGCTGCCCCCCATGCCTCACTTCCCTGTTCTATTGGCTGCCCCCCCCATGCCTCACTTCCCTGATCTATAGGCTGCCCCACCATGCCTCACTTCCCTGATCTATGGGCTGCACACCCTATGCCTCACTTCCCTGATCCATAGCCTGATCTATAGGCTGCCCCCTATGCCTCACTTCCTGATCTATAGGCCCTCCCACATGCCTCACTTGCCTGGTCTAAGGCTAACCACCTATGCCTCATTCCCTGATCTATAGACTGCCACCCATGCCTCACTCCACTGACTTATAGGCTGCCCCCCCCATGCCTCACTTCCCTGATCTATAGGCTGCCCCCCCCATGCCTCACTTCCCTGATGTGTAGGCTGTCTCTGGCTGCATGTGCTGCTCCCCTGCGGATTTAGTCAAGAGAGAGAAGCTGGGATAAGATGTAGCTTTCTATCCCTGTCTCTCTCCATACACAGCGCCTGGTCGGCGCCGGTATTGCAGTGTATTTTCAATCACATGAAAAATAGCAGAACAAGCTGAAAAACCCGCAAGTGCTCCCCCATTTCCCCCCCCCCCGCGGATGCCCATGTCTATGGCTAGAAGCTAAATTACTTTCTTGTTAATCATACAAGCTCATAACTAGTATAATCCTCTGACACAACATGCTTCCATATACTGTTTTTTACCCTTATATTGTGCCCATTTGTTTTAAATTTGCCCTTGCAAGTGTCAGTCCCCTTGGCGCAGGGTCAGTCTAAACTTGGTTAGTTGTTTGTGTTTATTTAATAATGTGACCAGTGGTTCTTATTGTCAGAAGGCCACACACCAACACGCTTCCCATCACACCTACCAGTATTTACTGATTAACTCTGTGACATGTGGGCTTATGATACTTAGGTAACCGAGGCAGCTCCCATCTAGTACAGGGTGTAAGCTGCCATGCAAGCTTTTTATGGCCTGAAAGCTCGGTATCTCTATATAAATGGGCATGTATCTCAGAAGTTACATTTTGATTTATTTTAACTATTTGCCTCAACGAGTCCAGAGGGACACCCATGGTTTAAATATTGTCATTTTATCTTAAGTTGTCTTTCTAATGCTGTCTTGCTAACTTTCCCGCCATGTTAATGTAGCACTGCTTGAACTCGATCATGCCACAGGGAGTAGCTTGCACTCAGTCATTTTATCATACTGGCACTGGTTCCCCCTAACAGGATGACGTGCTATAGATCGCATGTATTGCACTATATGCCATCGGTTCGCACACTAAATGTGATTATTATTAGTTAACCCCATGTCTGGCATTTCTATTTAACTGCAAGCTTACAATACAGGCTAGGACTAGACCTGTATGGTTGGTTTGTTACTCAGCATGTATTTCCCATGTTACTTTTCTTGTTCTTAAAAAAGAAAAAGTGCAGCTTTTCAAGGTACCCTCTGTTATAGGTCATTTTAATGCTTGTATTGCACTCTGCACTTCAAAAATAAAGAATTAAAAAAAAAATTAAACTTACTCACGTGTCAGACCTGTTCTATAAAACAGATGTGTTCGACTGATCTGGGGAGCACTAAGGTTGTGGAGATAATATATATACTTGTTTTCCCAATGTCAAATAACCCGACTTCCCGACAGGGCAGGGAGGCAATGCCATTGTGCCCCTTTTTTGGCAGTGCTCAACACACGTTGAGTTCGATCCTTATTGATAACCTCATCCCCAAGATCACAGATTTAATTTAGATCATATTTGTTGGAAGTTTATGGTTGTTATACAGAAAGTTCTTCCAACTCCAACTTCACAAATTCTCCTAGGGTTGTCCAACTCATTCCCTGACCAAGATGGCTACATCTAGGAGAGGCTAACACCATGACTCTTGTATTTTGGAGGCAGACTCTGGCTCTAACATTGGTAACTAGGGTATAGACTGCTAGGACTTTAAAAGAAATGCACCGGGCAGCGTGGAGCAAAAAACAAAGGTACCTTAGGACCTGGAATGCTTGGATAAAATATTGGACATGAAACCTCCAAAGTACACTAGGGTAGAACCAAGAGTCTGCAATATCTACTCAATATTTACAGATGAATAACAAGAGCCCCTTTGTGACTGTCCACCAAGTAACCACTTCTCATTCCCTGATCCCACCCGATTACCAAAGCACCACGCCTCAAGAAGACCACATTTTACTATAATTTCCTTAGGAACCTAAGACCACGCTTATATATTCTAAAATGACAAATCCAATATGAAATATTAATTGTGTTTATGTATGTTGGCATTTTAATGTTCATTTTATATTCATGCAGCAGTACCTTGAATTGATATCAGCTTGTACAACTGTAATTGATTATTTATCCTGTGATTACTACAATATCTCATAGTTGTTCTATAGTGCAATATTATCTAATGCTCGACACCTACGCTGGTGCTTCCTTTCCCTCCACCATATTTGCTGCAATGCAAGGAGCGGCTGACTGCTGTCACTCCTCACACCTTCTAATAGCAAGCAGCAAGCTGCTGACTGCCCCATATTACAGACTCCGCTCTCCAGTTAGATGATTTAGGCTACCCAGTAAGCGTGAAGCCTTAGGTGGCTGCATAAATTGCCTAATTAGAAAGCTGCCTACGTCTGGGACCTTTTCTGTCCTTGTTATTAGACTTGGAGAAGACATTAAACAGGCTAGAATGGCCCTATTTGTTCATTCTCATCAGACATCTTTAGTTTCTTCTCACTTTCTTTCAGCTGTCTCAGCATTATATAATTTTATGTGAGTACAAATATGTATCCAAGAAACCACCTGGAAAATGTTTGCAGAATTTTAAAGACCCTATCAAAGATTCTCCTTTACCGTTTTGTTTTATTCCTGGAACACCTCTTAACTCTGATTGACCAAACCCAAGATAACTAGTATAACACTCACAGGTATAACCTATAAACTGTCAGCCTATACCCATTTCTTTCTATGTCTCCACCAGTTACAGAGGTTGGCTTATCTGTACTGCTTTGAAATTCCCCCCAAGCCCTGAAATCCCTTCATTTGTCTGAATTAAAATATAGCTGAAAATGTAGAATGAGCAAAACCACAACTGTGTGTCAACAAACTGTGACCATAGGGTCAGCTACATACTCATGTTTTGGACCAGTCCCTTGGTTGATGGCTTTTGAAAATCAATCCAAGTAGTGGTGGCAGATGTTTTCCAGCAACCTATACCCCTAGACATGTGGGCACACTTGTTGTCCTAACCTTTTGATCATCTTCCGTGGTATGAAAAAGGATTAGTAGCCACAATCTGTCTGGCAGTGAGCTGAGCCCTAGTGAAAACAATGGAGTGCTGGAGAAATACCTACTCCGGCACTATAAAATTAAATAGCCGACAATAAGCTTATGGATAAACTCTGCTTGAATTTGGTAATGAATTACATTGTCAAGGGTTAAGAGTCTAGACAAGCTTCACTCCCTACCATCCTCTCCTACCCTCTACAATGACCTTCACTTTCCCTTCATCTCTTCACTTTTTTTTACCTTCTTTTTTACCTTTATTGTTGTGCTACTTACTAAGCTTGTAGTTAGCTTTAAACAAGCCTTTACATTTTGCACTTCAGTATGTATGTATACCTTTTCTTTATGGATCTTAATACAATGCCTGTAATAAAGAATTTTTTTTACAAATCTCCCAATGCTTCAGCCTGTTTCTTAAAAAAAAAAATTAAAAAAAAATTGCAATTTCTTCCTATCCCATGACACTGTATCTACCTGTGAGTTTGCAATATGCTTGTCAATGCTGTTGTGACATCACAAGCCTGTATGTTATTCTTTGCACTATGAAAATAAAGAATTTTAAATAAAATAAAAATCTCCCACTCATTCACACACTTGTATGATAGCCCATTGCTAATTATACCTCATTGTTACATATTCTTCATAGGGACTTAGAGTGCCTGGACAAGTATGTTATCTCACAGATAAGGTGACTCCACTGTGTAAAAATGAACACTCCCTAAATTACTCTTTATCTATGTCAGGCTTTCCATCAACCACTTGATGTACTCGATACTAGAAATTCATAGGCATACATTGATAATTACACATGGAGTGATGGAGTGGAGAATACATCATCAAATTACTAGATAAATGCTACATATACCCAGGACGCTTGGTGACTTGGGACTCCCTAGCTTATTTCTATATTATTTCTCTGCTCAACTTGCCCATATTGTTACCTGGCATTCCCTTATAGGTGTACACATGTGAGTAGACACAGAATCAGACCATATGTCTCCAATTTACTGAAATTTTGGTTTTGATTACCCAACAACCTATACTTTGCACACAATTTCCATAATTAGTAAATTCTTTTAAAATCTGGGATAGCCCAACTGTAATCTTACAGTATGTCAGGGTACGTTGTGTGTTGGTTCAGGCTGTGCCATAAACTGGCACCATCATGCAGGGGATTGGGGATATATCCAACAGCTCTCCACTTGTTCCCAGCGATTCTCATGCTGGCCAAGATAGCCCTGCCCCTTTTTATAACGCGGCACATGCATGCCGATGTCATGACGCTAATGACATCACGGCCCGCCAAAACGTCTGAATTCTACCATTTTGGGGGTGTGGCTACAAATCAAGGAACACAGTATTTAAGGGAAGTCCTGGGAAAGTCTCATTGCCCTGTTGTGGTTCTTCATAGTCCCAATAGCACGTTTTCTCTGTATGGTTCTCTCAGATTTTGACTTTTTGGCATTGTTGACTATTCCACCTTCTGTGTTCCTTTGACCTTGTACTCTTGTTGTTCCTGATTTCTGAGAACCATACAAAGAAACCGCGCTATAGGGACTATGAAGAACCACAACAGGGCAATGAGTCTTTCCCAGGACTCCCCTTAAATACTGTGTTCCTTGATTTGTAGCCACGCCCCCAAACAATCAAATTTGAACGTTTTGACGGGCCCTGACATCATTAGCGTCATAAAAAGGGGTGGGGCTATCGCGGCCGGCGTGAGAATCGCTGGGAACAAGTGGAGAGCTGTTGGATATGTCCCCAATCCTCTGCATGATGGTGCCAGCTTGTGGCACAGCCTGAGCCAACACACAAGGTACCCTGACACAGTACACCATTCATCCCATTTTCAGTAACAGGGATTTCTTCCCTGGTTCACAACCTATTCTATTTCTTCAATTTGAAGACACAAGTATTTAACTGGTCTGCCATTTATATGTGGATGCATCATTATAGAGATCTGAAAAAAATGTGACTAGATTCATCAAAACTTGAGATGGTACACCATTCTGCTTATATTGTTTCACATTGGTAAAACCAACTTAGATTTGTGTTGGAGATTATGAAGGGATTGGGGCTCTTATTTACATATGAAGTGGATGTGTCATATTTTTGAAAACATTTTCAGCTGACTGAGATCATGTTTACCATAATGTTAAGTATCCCTGAACTTAAAGGGATACTATAGGCACCATAACAACTTTAGCTTAATTAAGCCGTTTTAGTGTATATATCATTCCCCTCTCACTGCTCAATACTGTCTTTTCATAGTTAAATTAACTTTGTTTTTGTTTATGCAGCCCTAGCCACAACTCCCCTGACTGTGACTGACACAGCCTGTATGAAAAAAAAATGTTTCAATCAAGGTTTAAACTTGCTTTAAAAGCTTTTATCTCCTGCTCTGTAAATTGAACTTTAAGTACACTCAGGAGACGGCTGTTAACAGAGTAGAAGATGAAATTCTAAATTATACAGACTATGCAATAAAGGAAGTTCAAATATTAGATTTCTCTTTACAGGAAGTGTGTGTAGGTCATATGCAGGGAGGTCTGCATTAACAAAGTGATATAACCTGATAGCAGAGAATTAAGAAATTAAAGTTAAAGCTAGAGTTATTTTGGTGCCTATAGTGTCCGTTTAACCTAAAAGTCTTTTTTTATGAACAAGCTGTACTGACTCTGCAAATTTACGAATGTAGTGCCATTTCAAAACTCTATTCATGCATAACATTGTAGCCCCCCACAACCTGGCAGACAATAAAGGTACCACTAGCCCAAAATATAACATGAAACCAATGTTTCTTTTTGTCATTTCACTGACAATATCTTCTTGTTTATGGATACAGTAATAGAATTTTTTTTCTTTTTTACAATTTAGTAACAAGGCTTCAACTTCAATACCTTATAAAACTTTATACAAAGTACTCTTTACATTGAAGCAAACCCAGTTCGTTCAGAAATACTGAATATTAGTTCCGTAATGAAATCACATACAATAATAATTAGATACAAAGATGCACTTGTGCATATAAATTAATTGACTTCTTGGCAGTTTTTCATTTTTTTAAATTCTATATATATGTATATATCTATATATGCTGTTACACCCTTCCTATGAATCCAAATAATGCATATTAGGTTTGTTTACAATTTTACTGCCGTAAATCAAATGCATAATGTTTGTGAATAGCGTGATGTAATTTTTATGGAGAATATATATAATTTTTTTATTATTATTTTTTTTCTCATGGAAAAGTTCAAAAGGCTAAAAAGAAAAAAAAAGAAAAAGAAGAAAAAAGAACACTGTAATAGAGATTACAAGAAAACTCATCAAAAATATAGTCTGTTTTTTGGCAGTTCTTTGTCTTTTTTTGTATATTTTTTTGTGTTTTTTTTTTTTGTTTGTGTTTGAAAATGCCATAACTTCATGACGTCTTACAACTCGCTCTAACAGTGCCTTCATCTTTTCTGCAGAAGAGAATGCCATTTCTATGATGAAGTTGCTTCGGAGAGTGTACAAAGGCACACCAAGGAGGAGAGGACTTTTTAATATTTCTTTTAAAAGATTGTGGTTTCATACTTGGTGCTAATGCCCCTTTTTGTTTCTTGTCCAGGTTCAACAATCCATGGCAGATTGGCCAGTGTCTTTTGATCAGGCTGGTCTATCTGTTATAAACAAAGAGAATAACAAATAAAAAAGTATATAAAAATAGGACACAAACGGCTAAATAAGGGACTCTTGCATCTGAGAATAATGCAAAACAAAAAGATTAAATTATACTTGATCCTTAGCTTCAAATAACAATAACTTGTACTATAGCCTCAACCATGTTTGTCACATGTAGTTGGTGTAGTTTTATAAATGAAGAAAATGAACAAAGCCGCAACTTAATATGAGCTGGCTTGTGATATAGCTCTGAAGCTGAGGGTTGGACAAAATATCTGAAAACACAGGGCTTGTAGATAAGTGCAAATAAACACGGAAAACAGAAAGGGAGCATTTTTGGCTATGAGATCTCATCCACTTTGTGGCCTCTGCTGACATTACTTTTGAAGAAGCACGTTTCCTCTGAGTGAAGGACATTCAGAGGTAAGTACTCTTATTTTTTCAAGTTTCTTTTTTATCACGGAGGTAACGATTTCCACTACGAGTATCTTTTTAACTCAGAACGTAGGCAGTCAGGAGCCTTGAAATAAACATTGGCCATCTAAAAATACATACAAAATGACTTGTTTTCTGAAATCCAGTGCATATTGGTTGGATTCTGGATTCTGTGACAAGCAAATGGTATAGGCAGTGAATTTCTTTCTGAATGCACCAAAAGAGCAGAAATGAGACACTATGCCGTACTGCAATTATTACAGTGTGACAGAGGACCAAAAGGTCTACAGAAATGACACCACTGTATAAAAGCTCCTATAACTTGTGTTAACTTTGGGATGTTCAGGTTTTTTAAAGATGTATTTTAAAGATATAGTATTTAATATCAAAATCCTGTTCAGTAATAGCACAGCCAGCACACATTTCTTTCTAGGCCCTCTTTGTGCGAAGAATGCTTTTTTAAATTATAGAAAAGAGTAAAGCTTGAAAAAACGATTTACAGAGAACAAAGAAAGAGACACTCATTTCTAGAGCTTAATATAGCAGCATGTTTTTTTTCACACCTCACAAACATATATATATTTGTTAAATATATGGGATAAGAAAACAATATAAAGTGATGGTTTATCTATACCATAACATTTTTTTTCAAGAGTGTTTTGTGGACAAAATTATATAGGAAATTGAGACAATGATACTATGTGCCCACAAGAGGGGAGTATTGGTCATTAAATGTTTATTTAGGCTGAAATTACAAACTCACCTGTGCTTTTAATTTGGGTTTCAAATGTTCATTAGACTTGACTCACCGTTGCCTTTCGAATGCTAACACGAGGTTTGGGGATAGGTTTGGAAGGCTTGCTGTCGAAACTTTCTGGTAGTGTAGAAGAATGGCCTCCTTTTCGAGCCTGAAGTGCTAGCTGGTACGCAACTTCAAAAGCTTGGCCAAGTGTTAAAATGATCTCATACGCTAGATTCTGAAATAATATTAGATTACAAAATCAATGTTTCGATAAAAGACATGCAAAAAATCATAGCCACAAAAAATATATAGTTCACAAGAAATGTTATTCCAACATAGATAAAATTGAACAGAATGTTGCAGCATAGTTTATGATTTTATCAGGATGACCAATTGTGCAATTTGTAATACAGTCTGTTGTTACTTAAATAATATGACTATCCACATTACTGGTCAAGTTTCTTGGAAAGTTAGACTTGCCTGTCAGAAAGCTGTGATTGGTTGACTTCTAAGCCAACCAATCACAGTGCTCTGATTGAGAATTAAAATCATGGGAAGACCTCTATGAAGTCCTTTCCCAACTTAAATGCTGAGTCTGCATGGTTGGGGACTAAAATATAATATCCTGCTTGTGTATAGTCTAAAAAAAGTTATACACCACAGTGTGAATTTTAAATTGTAGGCCAAAACAGATTAATTCGATAAATTCTTCCACTTAGCTTTGTTTTCAGTTTGGCAATTTTGTACTAAGATTTAAAATTTACTTTGAATTTGTGAAAATTCACTTTAGTGAACAATCCTGAAAGTGTCAAGTCACAGAAACACTTTATTTTAGCATCATGAACCTACCAGCATTACTGGAGCACTTTCTAATAAAACTTTCATTAACAGATACGCATTTCATTACCGAGGATTATTTTGATAGTAAGAGATGTTATAAATCATCCATTTATTCCTTACTATATGAACTACAGTAACACTGACCACATCAAATGCTGTAAACACATGGCAGTAGTGGAGGTTGGATTTCAAGTCTTTTGTGATGTAGGCAAAGGTCGAGAGATCTTCAGGGTCCTGGGCAGCACAGGAGATATTACGAATTTCATGTTCTGCAATGATCGCCTGCAAAGAAAATCAAAGCATGTCAAGAATAATGGACAGAGGCAAAAAACTTTGCTGCATAGAGGTTTTGCATTTTTATGTGTACATTTTTATTTTTTCACAGTACACACATTACCACAAGTATACTAAAACAATAATAGTTTTTATTGAGATGAAAAGCAACAATACATTTGAAATAAAAGAAAGGAAGGGTGGGAAAAGGAACCAGTAGGCCCAGGTGATGTGCAAGTTCAGGTAGGTGGGTTTACGAGATTAAGTTGACTTACAGGGCTATCAACTAAAGTGAGAATTTCAAGTGAATTTCAAATTTAAGACCAGAGTAGAAGATTGGAAAGCATGGGTAACCTGGATATTTTTTCAGTTTGGTTAGTTTGATCTTAAATTTGAAATTCACTTTGAATTCACCTTAAATTCTCACTTTAGTGAATATCCCTGCATAGCACCTTACGGTAATGGTAAGAAATTTGCTCAAAGGTCTTTTTGAAATTTGTTGTTGTAATTACTTGATGTAGAGGTGGAGAGTGTTCAGTCCAATACCTAAGTTTTGGGGGATTTCAACTAAACGAGTACCACTAGTTTATACAAATAATAGAATTCCTATTCTATTACAATAATATATAATACAGGTTACTGTGTAGGCTGGCAAATGCACACTGGCAAACATAAATAACATAAAATAAATAATAATGGAAAAAATGGTCAGTAATCTCGTGCATAATTAAGAGTAAGCTATGATCATCCACCTCCACTTTCCTAACCCACATACTAAGTTGTATTAACTTTTTCAATCCAGCACATGAGACGGGGGGTGGAGGGTGCAGGGGTTGGGAGTTATTCTGCCAGGTCTAGCTGGGTATTGGGATCCAGGAAATTCTGCAGATTTTCTTTGTCCCTCCTGCCCAACACACATTGAAGAGTGGAGATTTGGAGAGTGACAAAACCCATGTTCTCTTTTAATGCTTCACACTTAGGAGGAATTAAAATAAATGATCTTATTCTAGCTTAATTATTTTTATAATAAATTAATTATTATTATATGGGAGCACTAGGATGCCGACTCCATTTCTTTTCTTTCTTTTTTTTTGTATATAAACACTATGCCATATAAATATATATGTATGCTGCCAGTAGAACTTTAAAAGGCCAGATTGCTACAATTTTCATAACTTTTTTTACTTTTATTTAGGCAAGACATAAATGAACACTATAGACCACCAAAATACTTTAGCTTGCTGTGGACCTCCTGCTGAATTAAGTCATGCAACATCACCATAAAAGTTGGTGAGATGTTTGCATAGTTTAGAGCCGATTTACAACAGGCTCTCAAGATTGTAAGTTGTTCCATTAAGCACTCTACTTTATTGTATCATTTGACATACTACACTACACCATGATTTTTTTTTATTCTTATCTTATATGCAGTTAGTACTGGAAATATATGGACACTGATACAAATTTTGTTATTTCGGCTGTTACAGATAAATAATTAATATTGGCTTAAAGTGCAGTCTCTCCAATTCTCTCTTTAATTTGAGACAATTCACATCCAAATTGGAGGAAAGGTTTAGGAATTACAATGCAATAATATGTAGTTTCTTCTTTTTCAAGGGACCAAAGGTAGTTGGACAATTTACTCAAAAGCTGATTCATGAACAGGTGTGGGCTATTCTTTAAATATTTCTCATCATATAAACAGGTTAAAGGTCTGAAATTGGGGGGCGGGGCCTGATGGTAATAGTGACTGAATGCATTCTTTGTGTGCTCCTTGTGCTTGTGGAAATTAAGTCCAATCGCCGGCACCACTGGCTTCCTATTTTAAGCTGACTGACGCACCCTGCTATCCAACATCGACTGACCAGTTCAGGGACGCATCCAGCGATCGTCTGCTGAGATTTTGTGTGTGAGGCCTAGCAGGCATTGCAGAGGGGCGAAACGCACAGACTTATGGAGTTAAAGCTCCATTGCTCCCCCCTATGGACCGGCGGGGGTATTCCCGGTCCCTACCCTGAGGGCTCCTTACCTCAGTGGGAGGATGGCAGCAGTGCCACGATTCCCACTGTTACCATGGACGGTGCAACCAGCATGGCATCACATCCCCCTGGAGACATCTAGAGGAGAGCACCCGTATTCTGCAGCTGTTGAGTCACCACTTTCAACAATTCTGGCGGAAGCTGCAGGACTGTTGTCTACCGAGTGTCACATGACCTCCAAAGTCTCACCCACCTGCACAAATACTCTTGAACTCCTGTGACAAACGCATGGCTCTGGGCCCTGTTGTGGCCCACATCAAGCGGCATGGACCGCACAGCCATCGTTGGAGGTTGGCAGCGCAAAAACATCTGCTGAAGCAAGGCACACACAAGAGAGACAGGAAAGCTCCCAGACAGGCAGCAATAAAACATGGAATGCTGACTGCCCCCAACATCTGACCTGCCCTCAAGGTACTATTTCACGGTACTTACACCATTGGGCTTGCTAATTACCACCATCTGGTACTTTTACTTGCCCTTGAAAGGCATAGGCTGAATGACACCTGGAATGTCTCAGTGTGATGCTCCATACTCACTATTAGGCTGCAGTAACCTGCTTCTCTATAATCCTTATCAAATAATAACTGGGCTCTCACAACTATCACACGGAGCCCTAATGGGTGGAACCTCTCTCCAGACAACAGTCATTTGATAAGTTCAATGCTATTCTATGCTTTTGTTGTCTTCTCATGAAAAGTTTTGTTTAGCTTGAAAATATTATCGTGCTTTAAAAACTAAGCCTGCTTATTATATAAAAAAATGTCCAACACTCTTGTCATGTACTGTAATGCTCATGCACCCTCTTATGTTTTACCTCAGCCTATGGATATGTCTATATAAGCTCATTTGTCAGTCTCTGAACAACAAGAATAAAAAATATAAAAATAGAATAAAAATAATGGTCTGAAGTTGATTCCAGGTGTGGCATTTGGAAGTTGTTGCTGTGAACCCACAACAGGTGCTCAAATGATCTCTCAATGCAAGTGAAACAGGCCATCAGAAATAGTAGGAACATTAGGAGTGGTCAAATCAACCATTTGGTACATTCTGAGTAAAAAAAAGAATGCACTGGTGAGCTCTGCAACACAAAAAGGCATCCACAAAAAAATAACAGTGGTGGATGATTGTTGGATCATTGGCATGGCAAAGAAAAAGTCCTTCACAACATCCAGCCAAGTGAAGAGCACTCTCCAGGAGGTAAGCATATCATTAGCCAAGTCTACCTTAAAGAGAAGACTTTACAAGAGCAAAGCAAAGACTTTACAGAGGGCTCACCACAGGGTGCAAACAATCCATAAGCCTTTAGAAAAGAAAGACCACTTTAGACTTTGCCAAAAAACATCTAAAAAGCCAGCCCAATTCTGGAATAATATTTTTGGACAGATAAAACTAAGATCAATTTGTGCCAGAATGATGGGAAGAAAAAAGTATGGAAAAGGCTGGGAACGGCTCATGATCCGAAGCATACCACATCATCTGTAAAACACAGTGGAGGCAGTGTGATAGCATGGACATGCATGGCTTCCAATAGCACTGGGTCACTAGTATTTACTGATGATGTCACAGAAGACAGAAGCATCCGGACAAATTATGAAGTGTATTGGGATATATTATCTGCTCAGATTTAGCCAAATTTAGTGAAGTTAATTGGATGGCGCTTCCCTTTACAGATGGACATTGACCCAAAACATACTGCGAAAGTAACCCAGGAGTTTTTTAAGGCAAAGAAGTGGAATATTATGCAATGACCGAGTCAATCACCTGATCTCAACCCAATCAAGCATGATTTTAACTTGCTGCAAACAAAAGTTAAGACAGGAAGACCCACAAGCAAATAACAACATAAGACAGCAGCAGTAAAGGCTTTGCAAAGCATCATAAAGGAGGAAACCCAGCATTTGGAGAAATCCATGTATTCCAGATTTCAAGCAGTCATGCCAATGCCGAAGTGGCCAGTCCGGCAGCACACTCTCTAATAGTGACAGCAGCATCTGTCAGAAAGCACGGGAGAATTGAGGAAGGGAGCAGATCTGACTATCATGCTCCCTCACAGTTCCCACAATTCCCAGCATGGACACATCATAGAGTAGATTACTTGATGTGTCCATGTTGGGAATTGTGGGAACCGCGAGAGAGCATGCTAGTCAGATCTGCTCCCTCTCTCAGTCCTCCTGTGCTTTCTGACAGACTGTCAGACATGCAGGTCAGCATCAGGGGGTGGTGAAGAAATAGATACAGGGGAGGGGGAAGAAAGAGACAGAGGGGGAAGAGAGACACATGCCGAGGTTGGAGAAAGAGACAGAGGGGGGTTAGAAAGAGACACAAAGGAGGGGGTAGAAAGAGACAGAGGGGTGAGATAGAGATAGGGGTAGACACATGGAAAAGGGGAAAAAGAGAGAGTGGGAAAAGAGAGACACGGGGAGGGGGGAGAAAAAGAGAGTGGGAGAAAGAGATAGGGGGAGAGGGGAGAGGGGAGAAAGAGATAGAGGGAGGGAGGGGAGAAAGAGACGGAGGGAGAGAGGGGAGAAAGAGACAGAGGGGAAGAGGGGAAAGAAAGAGACAGACGGGGCTGGGGGAAGAAAGAGACCGAGGAGGGAAAAGAGAGACACAGGTGAAGGGGGAGAAAGAGACAGTGGGGGCTGGGAGGAGAAAGAGACAGAGGAGGGAAAAGAGAGACACAGTGGGAGGGAAAGAAAGAGACAGAAGGGAAAGAAAGAGACAGAGGGGAGAGTGGGAGAAAAATACAGAGAGGGGAGAAAGAGACACAGGGGAGGGGGTAGAAAGAAACAGAGGGGGAGGAGGGAGAAATAGACAGAGGGGGTAGAGAGACACATGGTCAAGGGGATAAAGAAACACGGGGAGGAGAGGGGAAAAGAGACACTAGGAGGAAAGGGGAAAAAAAGAGACACAGAGAGGCTGGGGGAAGACAAAGACACACAGGGGAACTGGGGGGCAGGGGGGAGGGAGACAAAGAGACACCCAGAAGGTTTGTTGGGGGAACAAAGTGACATACAAAAGGGAATGGGGACAAAGTGACACAGAAGGTTTGTGGGGGGCAGAGCTGAGCTGGGGGAGAAAGAAGCATAGAGTGGCTGGGAGGAGAGAAAGAGTCACACAGAGGGACTGGAGCTAGAAAGAGACACACAGAGGGACTGGAGTTAGAAAGAGACACACAGATGGGATTCAAAAGGGGAGAAAGACAAAGGGGCTGGGGGAAAGAGACATACAGAGGGCTGGCGAAGAGTAAAAAGAGACACACAGTAAAAGATACAAAAGGGGAGTTGAAAGAGACACACAAGGAGTGTAAAAGATACAAAGTAGAAAAATCGGAGACAAGATACACTAAACGAGGTAAAAAAATAAATCATAAAGGAGGGAATAAGAAACACAAAAACCTAGCAAAAAATTCAGAAAAGGGTTAAGAGAAACACAAGAGAAGATGCATTTTTTGTGTGTGTGTGTGTGGGGGGATTGGGAGGAGAATGCATTTTCGGCTGTGTCTCATTGAAGAGCTAACTGACAGGTGAGAGAAAGACTTCTTATTACAGATTTTCCTTCCAAGATATACATTTTGCTAGCAATCTTGCTAACACAATGTACAGATAGATGTAACTGATGTAATTCTGACAGTAATACACACACGCATATATATATATTTATGCATGCATATTAATGTGTGTATTAGTAATATATATATAATATATACAATTATGCCTATAATATTTACTTATTTTAATAGACATTCAAAGTGAAGAGCACACTCATAGGACTTCAGAATAAACAAGATAATTGTTTTTATAGTTGTGCAAATGTTTTTGTTGTGCTATATTCACCATTTCATTCCCATTACCAAACTTTCCTTAATATGTGAAGGTAGTTGGATTCAGTGGCGGATCCAGAGCCTGATCTCGGGAGGGGCACTTGTAGATTATTTAAAGAAATAATCCAGACACAATAACAACTACAGCTCAGTGTAGTGGTTATGTTGTCAATAGTGCCGGGACCCCCTCCCAGAGTAAGTAGTCAAACCGTTTAAGAACAGTTTGACAACTTACCTGAGGTCTGCTGGGAAATGGGGCTGTGGTAGGGCATAGGAGCAGTGGTGTGTGTGAGTGAGATTTTAATGGGGGTGCGGTGTTGTGCTTGAGGTTGCTTGAGTGTGTGTGGTGGCAGTGTATGTCAGGGGATGCAGTGTATGTGTGGGACAGTATGTGTGTGTAACTGTGGTTGTAGTGTGTGTATGGGGGCTGGTATATTGTGTATGGGGCAGTATGTGTGTGTGTATGGGGGGACGGTACTTGTATGGGGGCGGTTGTGTGTATGGGGGGCAGTATGTGTGTATGGGGGCAGTGTGTGTGTGTGTGTGGGGGCAGTGCTGGTGTATGAGGGGCAGTTGTGTGTATGGTGAGACCGGTTGTGTGTGTGTATGGGGGCAGTGTGTGTGTGTGTGTGTGTATGGGGCAGTGTGTGTGTGGGGATGTGTGTGTGTGGGGGCGGTGTGTGTGTGTATGGGGGCAGTTTGTGTGTATGGGGGGACGGTTGTGTGAATGGGGGCTTGGGTGGGGGCAATGTATGTGTGTGTGGCTTTTTTTTTTATAATATATATATTTTTTATTTAATTAAAATAAATATCCTATGTCCCCCCTCCCTTCTTACCTTTACTGGGGAGGAGGGGGGACATATTTCGTTCCCTGGTGGTCCGGTGGGCGATTCATTGGTGGTCCCAGTGGTAACCGCGACAACGCTTCAAATCACACGAGAGGAGGACCCGGAGGAACTGCAGGCTGAGCTCCCGGGTCCTCTCTCCTCCCTCTCCCTCCCCTGCCGGCTGTAAGCACAGTGCCTGCGGACCGGGGAGGGAGATCTCTGATCTTCCCCCCGGTCCGCAGGCACATTGCAGGGCTTGCGCCTGCATGTGCTGCTGGCAGGGGAGGAAGAGGGAGACCGGCGGATTTCTCGGGGGCAATTGCCCCGTTGCCCCCCCCCTGGATCCGCCACTGGTTGGATTGAAACATTGATTATATGCAAATGCACATCTGCTTAAAATAAAGCCGCTCTGTTGTTTACTTTGAAGCCCTATGAGTGCTTTCTTTCTGTGCATTAATAGTTTTCAATTTTAAGTTATATTTTCCACCTCTATATCAGCACACTGTGCTGGTGCAACTTATTATTGGGCTGGTATAGAATTTTCTCCAGGGCTGTTTATAGTTCCCAGTCCGGCCCTGGTTATTGCCTGTAAAGGATTCACGACAAGGGTTCTCCCCAACTGACTTAAGAGACCCTACAGTACCAAAAGATTCCTGGGGGCTCCCTTTTTCTTTTTTTTAAATCTGCAGGATGGGTGAAGACTCAGAAATACAGCTGCTGAGCGAAATACTTAGTATTTCAAAGATTTTAAAGAGCTATGTGCAGCTCTCACTTTGAGACTTTGCACAATGCAAATGAGCAAGTGTGCTTACCTAGGGAGTCAAAGCTTAATTGGGTGCCACTTTTTAGGCGGAAAACCGAATTGTGGATCCAAAGGATCTCCATAGCTTTGTTCATCGGGCAATATGCATTGTGGGAAATGTGAACGTCTCCCTTTCTATGAAAAGGGGTAAGGCATTTATGTTCAAAATTTAACCCAAATTGGCTAATCTTGCCCTCACAGAGGCTGGGAAAGATGTCTAGGGGTCTGTTATTCTGGGACTCTTTCATCAAGGACCTGATGGCTCTGATAGGAGTGGAGTTCTGGGACCTCCTGGGTTTCCATTGAACGGACAAGGTTTGGACAAGGTTTGGCGTTTCATCTTTGGCTCACATCAGCATGTTGGTGCTTCACCAAGCTGATAAACCCAGTCATGGCTTGGTTGCACAATTGAGGTGTTTGGCTAACGGGCCAACGCTCTGCTGATGGCCCAGAATCGCACTACTCTATTGCAACACCTGCACTGGATTTGCTGTCTCAACTAGGCTTTCTCATCAACAGGTAGAATACGTGTCTGACTCCGTCACGGAGGTTGGAGTTTCTGAGTTTCCTGGTAAATTCTGAGGTGGAGACTCTAAGCCTAGATGCATCTAAGATACGGACTACCCGCAAGGAACTTCATTGAGCCCTTCGTCGTGCACATCTTACTCTGCAACAGTTTGCATGGATTACTGGTCTTCTGGCGTCATTGATCCAGGCAGTATTTCGGGCCCCGCTCCACTATTGGGCTCTCAGTGTCTGAAGATCGCCCATTTATGAGATGGCACGTTATATGGGGATTTTGTCATTCTGGACGACAAGACAAGGGACAGAGGATCCAAAATCTCTCTCATTATCGGGACTCCACCATAGACTTGCCTACAGTCCTCCAGGGTTGGGGTGCTAACTGGGAGGTGTGTTGACAGGTGGTCATTGGTCAAAGGATGAGGCTCATCTTCAAATGAACGCACTGGAGCATCTGGCTGGGTCTTTAAAGATTCAGAGTTTCTCGAAGGGCATGGCCAATACTTGTATCTGTATGCGTATGGACAATGTTTCAGCTGTTCGTTAAGTCAACCATATGGGGGCACCCAATCATCGGTACTGGTGCGATTGCATCTGATTATTGGACGTTTTTGCCTGGGATAGAACATCAGGGTGCAGGTGGAATACCTTCCGGGTCTGCACAACGTTCACGCAGATTGAAATTGGCATTATCTCACTGACAAATGAGCTTGCACTTGCTAGGGATGTGGATTCCGTTTTGGCACTTGTGGGAACACCGACTGTAATATTTAATAATGGGCAAACCTACTATGGTACTTATTAATTGGAAAACTTACTGTGGTATTAATAATGGTGTGCCTTGGGTTAGAAGAGGTTGAAAGGTACATTACATGCTGGTTTTCTTTGGTTTGCTTCATTAGTGCTTTTTCTATTATGCCAAGTATTGATTGGTCATTGTTTATGTATCCTTGGTGTTTTGTTTCAGGTCCGGGGTTGTTTTGTTTGCTGATATTCTAATATTTGTATTGCTGTTTTAACCATTGGACTCCTTTTCTTTCGTGTTTTCGTAGCATGACTCGATGTGATCCATAGTCCATCCCGTTTTCACCTTCATTTGGTGCATCTGGAGTTAGGCGTTTTTTCCAGTATTCTGGAAGTATTGTTCCGTGTTTATCCCTCATATCTGGACATGGTTGCTGCTTGATTCCTGTTTCATATTATGGTGTATGAACTGTTCCTGTTCTCTTTTTTCGGATCATATGTTCTTCTGTTTTGTTCACATCACAAAAGAAAGAGGAAGATTTGGGGGTGGTGCTTATGGTTATACTGGGACCAGGGCCGTCTTTAAGGAGGGGCAAAAGGGGCAGCTGCCCCGGGCCCAGTTACTCCTGGGGGCCCTAAGGCAGCTGCCCCATGGGCCCCCTGCGGCACCTGAGGTAATCAGGGGCCACAGCCCTTTAATACTGCTCTGGATCAGCCCGGGCCCCTATTATATGGGGGGTGGCTGACTACATACTAACAGCTAGCCCACTCACATACTGCCCTGTGAGTCTCTTTGTTTCCTGGGCATGCTGGGAGGCAGTGAGGTCAGATTGCTTCCTCCCAGTAAGAACTGATCACTTCCTCCTCAGTGCCGCTGGGGAGGAGGCACACACCACATGGAGGAGGATGCAAGCATTGTGGGGGAGAGGGACTGAGAAAGCTGATGGCAGACTCCCATCAGCCTGGGCCAGCAAGCTCTCACTGGACCCCAGGGAAGCCACCTTTCTGTACCCAAAATGTAAGGAGACAGGAGGGTGGCTAAATATGTTTTGTTTTTTGTTTTGCTAATTTCTGATATCACTTTTATTTAAGTGTGTTGGTGTTTGTAATGTAACACACAGGGAATAAGTACATGTTAAAAATCCTAGAAGAACCTGACAGTTCCCTATTAAATATATTTAATATAAATTTAAAAAGTATTTATTTTAACATATTGCATCAAGTGTTATCAAAGGCTGTACACCATTTTCAAATGTCACTTTTGCCAAATTCTGGACCAGGGTATGTAAGAACAGAGTTGAGACATTATATTGGCCAAGGTTGCTGGGAGTTGCTGTCCAAGAGCTGCTAGAAGGCAGCGATTAAAATATGTAAATGTACACATATATATGTGTGTATCTGACTGTGTTTATGTCCTTGTGTGTATCTGGCTGTGTTTGTCTGTGTGTCAGTGTTTCTGTGTGTATGTATACCTCATACACCTGTATGTGCACCTGTGTGTGTGTTTCGGTGTGTGTGTAAGTGTGCATCTGAGTGTGTGGTAATGCATACATCCCAGCATTTTAATGCCAACACAAATACACTCCTACATTCCATCTCTAGCACTGTACACATATACACCCCTGCATTTATACCTTTATGTATGTGTGTATCTGAGTGTGTGTGTATATACCTGTGTCAGTGTGTGTGTGTATGTGCCAGTGTGTGTATATCAAAGTGCTTGTATCTGTGTGTCAAAGGGTGTGTATCTGAGTGTGTGTGTATGTGTATGTGCCAGTATGTGTCAAGGTGTGAGCATGTGTCAGTGTGAGCATGTGTGTATCTGCGTGTTAATGTGTATATGTATTATAGAAATCACACAACATGTAAACAGACCCCTGCAAACACAAACATTACAAACACACCAGTTTGCTGAAACACTAATACTACACACAAATGTACACATGTATTTAAAAGACAACACTACATCCAAACACCCCCTGCATGCAAATACAAACATTACATGCAAACACATTCCTGTATTAAAACGCTAAAATTATATACAAACACCAACTCTACACACAAAAGTACACCTGCATTTAAAAGCCAACACTACAAACAATCACACATCCCTGCATTAAAATGCAAACACTACACACAAGTACACCACTGCATTCCAATGGTAACAGTACATACAAATACACTCCTACATGCACACATACACTCTATACAATAACATGCTGACATTCATTTGCACAAACACTGCTCAAAAATACAACCCTGCAAGGATGGTAGATCCCCAGCTGGCATAGCATCGCAGGAGTTGTATGACATATGGGGATCTATCTTTTCTTTACTCTTGTGCTACAGGGCAGGCCTGAATTTTTTTTTTGTTGCACCAAGGCACTCTCTACATTAGTTTCGCCTCTAGGTTTGGGTGGAGGGAGTGATTGCATGCCCAGGGGGCCCAAACAGATGCTTGCCCAGGGTCCAATCAATATTAAAGAAGGCTCTGACTGGGACCTAAATAGGGATTGGCTGGGGTCACTATATGTTCTGTGTTTTTATATTTTGTGTATTCTTTGCTGCTATTTGTGGACAGTAAAGGGAGGGCATTTTAGGTACTGTAGTAAGCTATTTTATAATCTTTTCGCATGCAAATTAAGCATGCATAATTGTAAAGGTAAAAAAAAAAAAACAGCTTGAATCACTAGAGCCACGTAAAGACCATCAAAACGTAACTACTTCCTTTAATGTGCTGTGACTGAGAAGTCAAGTCCAAAAGTACAGCTCTTGCAGACCTCCAATTAATCACTAGCGGGGATCCCAAGGATCTCACCTATTTACCTAACACAATGTCCAATACCTGAGGCACAATACGATAGTAGAGGTCACATGGAGCTCTAAGCATCCATTGGTAGAGACCCTCAGTTTCCTTACTCTCCATTTAATCCAATGCATTACAGAAATTAGCATGTTCTGGGGTCCCCCAAATTATGAGGCAGATTGTACACGAGTACCCCATACTGTAATGAATTTGCGCAATATTAGCTTGAAGAGATATTCAGGCAAAATTTTTATAAAAATAAGAAATATATAACTATGCTATGTTAATGGATAAGGGCAATGTACATGAAACATACAATACATAAATAGAATGGTAATAAACAATGTATTTATTTCATAATTATAAGTATATAATAAATATATTACACAATCAATAGAAATAATAATATACTAAAAGAAGACTCAGGGCTACAAAGGTAAGTCTTTCACACATACTTGTATTAACTGTTGATCTAAAAGAAAGAAAACACTATTTCCAGATTTGTAAACAGGTTTCTCATTGGACTAAAATGTAAAAACAAAGAAATTGTTTTATAGAGCAAGAGGATTTTTTTTCTTATTTACAATGTATTTTATTATCTATAATCATAATCTGAAACTACCAGGGATGAGTTGGGGTGGGGGGTAAAAAAATCTGTCTTTTAATCACAGAAGCCTAGTGAGAAGGGGGTGGGGCTTAAAAGGGGCTGTTGTGTCATCACCAATAATGAGCACACCGCCCTCAACGTGAGCATGTTGGTTCAATACACTTCTAGGACAGCACATGTGCAGTGCACCACTGATGAGAAAAGGGCCTTGTACTTGTTGGGTGCAGCGCAAGTGGAGGTAATGATATGCATGCGCTGAATTTGCTTTTGACTTCTTCTCTCTGGTGACTCTGGTGCCAATAAGTTAACAAACAGTATTGATTTCTGTAGGTAGGGCAGAGATAACTAAACGTTATTAGTTTGCAGTTATTAGACGTACTAGCTTAGCGGGTATAGCGGCAGTCTAATATTAGGTGCCTGTTGGTGGGATTTGGGAGCCGTGCTTCGTTCACTTGCCACTTCGTGAGCGTAGTATTACGGCTATTAGAGCTTAGTAAGTTTGTTTACTTTTGGCTATCCTACTACTCAGACCGTTTTATTTACATACAACTTACAGGCATTTTGTCCTTATCAGTTATCTTGAGACAGTTTAGCAATGCTGATAGTTCCC
The DNA here is from genome assembly GCA_933207985.1 of Pelobates cultripes. Classification (NCBI taxonomy): domain Eukaryota; kingdom Metazoa; phylum Chordata; class Amphibia; order Anura; family Pelobatidae; genus Pelobates; species Pelobates cultripes. Next base: position 212,325,555 of record OW240914.1, on the reverse strand, counting down.
CTCTCTACCCTACCCAGAGAAATCAACACCACCTGTTTTTTAGTTCTCAAAGCTGTTTATTAGATGCAACAGTCAAATACAGTATAACGGACACGCAGGTCGAGGCAAAATCTGAATGATCAACATTTAAACAGTTGTAAGCTATTATACAGGAATCTAGAGTAAATGTGCATTGGACTAAAATGAATGCATTATATTTCACATATTATGGTTACGTGTACCTTATTTAACAGAAAATGCATCTGTTTTAAGTGGCAATCTAATTTTTCATAGAAATATTTTTTTCTTAGTTCATATAATCTTTATGAAAACCTCAAAAGCTATACAGTGCAATTCTGATAAAATTCAAATGAAACCAAAAATAAAGTAGGTGCTGCTCTTATTTATTTAAAGTGTATTTAAAAGAACACTATATTCATCAAAATAACTTTGGATAATCAAGCAGTTTTGGTGTATAGATCAGTCATCTTTAACCCGTAGTCCCAATGCTCAATTCTCTGATATTTAGGAGTAAAATCACTTTGTTTATGCAGCCCTAGCCTGCATGTGACTTACACATCTTTCCTAAACATTTCCTGTAAAGAGTCATCTAATGTTTATACTTCCTTTATTGCAAATTTTGTTTAATGTAGAATGTCTTACATCCTGCCCTGTATTAAATTAAGGTTCTATTCACAGAGCAGGAGATAAAAAAAAAAACTCTACAAAAAGTTACATATGATTGAAAATGAAACCATTTTTTTTCATCAGTGAATTGAGCAGTAAAACTTCAGAGGCATGATCTATACACAAAATCTGCTTCATTAAAGGACCACTCTAGGCACCCAGACCACTTCAGCTTAATGAAGTGGTCTGGGTGCCAGGTCCTTCTAGGGTTAACCCATTTTTTCATAATTATAGCAGTTTCAGAGAAACTGCTATAATTATGAATGGGTTAAGCCTTCCCCCTAATCCTCTAGTGGCTGTCTCATTGACAGCCACTAGAGGCGCTTGCGTGCTTCTCACTGTGATTTTTACAGTGAGAGCACGCCAGCGTCCATAGGAAAGCATTGTAAATGCTTTCCTATGCGACGGGCTGAATGCGCGCGCAGCTCTTGCCGCGCGTGCGCATTCAGCCGGCGGGGCGGATCGGAGGCGGAGAGCTCTCCGCCCAGCGCTGGAAAAAGGTAAGTTATTACCCCTTTCCCCCTTCCAGAGCCGGGCGGGAGGGGGACCCTGAGGGTGGGGGCACCCTCAGGGCACTATAGTGCCAGGAAAACGAGTATGTTTTCCTGGCACTATAGTGGTCCTTTAAGGTAAAGTTGTTTTGGTGACTCTAGTGTCCCTTTAAAGATTTGAGGAAAAAAATGGGAAAATACAGAGTTTTTATTTACTTTTTTTTTTTTTTACATTCTTTATTTTTGCTGTGCGAAAAAAGTACATACAAACTTGCGATGCCACAACAGCAAGAGCAAGCGTTTTGGTAATATGCATAGATTTACATAGTCATGACACAGGAAAAATTTGCACATACAGTAGGCATGTTTAACTGGTGGGCACATTGAGTATGAGACACAAGCTGTCTATGCTTAGTATGTATCATAAGTGAGGTTCAGGAGTAAGTAAAATTAGAGGCAAGAACATGTGCACCCAAACTTCCAAGCCTAACATGTTACCCATGAAACTAAGTAAACATGATGAGTTAAATGCATGTCGAATAATAATAAAAAGAAACAAAAATAGTGCTAGAAAACATATCAGGCCAACAAGAGATTAGAATAATTAGTTAAGGTATTCACTTGCTAAGTGTTACTATTGAAACCAATAAGCTATTAAAACCACTGGGTCCTGAAAACGTTAAACAGAGGTAATGCAAAGACTGAGAATAACAAAAGTTCCTACATTGTTGGAAATAATTTTGCTATGTGTTAACAGGAACCACATTAACTAGCTGTCACCCAATACCACAAGTGGGCCACAGAAGGGAGTTCAGCAACAGTGGGTTCCTAAAATTTTACAGTCCTTGAACCAGTAGACCCCCTAGCCGCACTCCGTCTCAAGGCCTTGGGTGATCAGTGCTGTCAGGGTAGTTTCTGCGATGTTGTGTCTTGTGGTGTGTGCTACTGCAGGCACTTCCATGAGAGTGCGACTTGATCTGTGGAGTTTTTATTGACTTTTACTTGCTGATATACTCAATGTGGTTGATGGGAGTTGGCCTGACCTCCATTAACATATATATTGAGAATTTCATATTGCATGTGTAAGAATATCTGTGGAGGATCTTTAAGATCTTCCCTATACCTCCCTACACCCCAGCCACAATTTGTTCTCTTGTGTATTAGTTGTGATGTTCCCAGTAGGCAATTTGTGCGTGATACTATACAGTCAACGCACAATAGAGTCAGATTAATAGAGTGAATGAATACAGTAAAATACGACACTCGATCAGACATAGGCAGCCTTTATTTTTCAAGCTGCTGTGCACTGTGAATCCCAAGAGATTCCGATAGACAGCCATAACATCCTGGCACAGTGGCGTACATCCTGGCACAGTGGCGTACATACCAGGGTCGCAGGGGTCGCGGCTGCGACCGGGCCCGGCCCACCAGGGGGCCTGGCCGCCCCTGCGACCCGGTATGTACCCACAGGGCCAGCCTCTTCCCCTGGGGGGCCCAGGCGACACCTCAGGGCGTTTCTCTGAAACGGCTATGTTTTCAGCTGCAGGGTTAAAACTAGAGGGACCTGGCACCCAGACCACTTCATTGAGCTGATGTGGTCTGGGTGTCTGTAGTGGTCCTTTAAGTGTGTGTGCATACCGCGGTCGCGGGGTCGCAGCCCTGCAACCCCTGCGACCAAGTGCCAGCCGCCATGTGTTGCGGCCCCGACTCGCGCCGAGTAAGCGCGGGGGGGGGGGGCCCACGGATCAATTTTCGCACCAGGGCCCCATGGGTCATGTGTACGCCACTGTCCTGGCAGTTAGAATCCATAGCAGTTGAGAGTGCCAGAGCTTGCTTGTTCCTGCAGCTCAGGGCGGATGATATACCTGGTGTTCATGCATGTTCTGATAATATTACATCCCATTGTCTGAATTATTTTCTGGCTTGATGTAGCGACTCTGTCTCAGCTGAAGGAGATTTTCTGAGTCACGAACTGGTTCACTAAATGCAAGGCAGGCTTAGAATCCTCAAACATTCAAAATCATTTGCATGCTGACTGTAAATGACTTCATGTGACGTTCATTAACCTTGAGTGGATGTAGCAGAGCATTTACACAATGATAAATAATTTCATATGCTGGTACAGCAAGAATAAGTTATCCCAGTACTTTGTTATTTAAAGGGACACACAACACTTTTATAACAATAGGAACCATATTAAATCATATGTTACAAGAATTAAAAAATCTGTTCAGTTCAGGGTATTAATTTGATCTGTTGGAGAGTTGAATGACAAACTAATATGCCAGTATTATTTTTACTTATATTAGTGGAGATTATGTTAAAATAAGTATCCAATAATTTTTACAAGTCAGTTGATTTTAAAATTAGAAAAAAAACTTTTACTCATTTTCCTGGCTGAGATTTTGTTTTGGTTTGAAAAAAACGAAACACTCTCTATTGCCTTTATACCCTTCATTATCTTTTAGGTATACATGGGAGTCACTTGGACATCACTTTAAGTATCTTCCTTTAATGTGAATGCACTGCTCTACTGCAAAAATATGCATATACTGCATAATGGCTCCCATTGATTTAGTTTGGGGAAGTTCTGACTCTGCATGCTATCATGTATGAGTGAATCTTGAAGAGAGTGCATGCTCAGTCAGTGAGAGGACTGGGATTAGATGGGATATACAAGACATCACCTACTTAAGAAGAACAACATCTTAGAGAATGTTGGAAAGCTAAACAAATGAATCTTTACAATTTTTAGATTAATATATGCATTACAAAAATGCTCTCTGCTCTCTCTCAGCACTGATATACACTGCTCAAAAAAAAAATAAAGGGAACACAAAAATAACACATCCTAGATCTGAATGAATTAAATATTCTTCTGAAATACTTTGTTCTTTACATAGTTGAATGTGCTGACAAAAAAAATCACACAAAAATTTAAAAATGGACATCAAATTTTTCACCCATGGAGGTCTGGATTTGGAGTCACACTCAAAATTAAAGTGGAAAAACACACTACAGGCTGATCCAACTTTGATGTAATGTCCTTAAAACAAGTCAAAATGAGGCTCAGTAGTGTTTGTGGCCTCCACGTGCCTGTATGACCTGTCTACAACGCCTGTGCATGCTCCTGATGAGGTGGCGGATGGTCTCCTGAGGGATCTCCTTCCAGACCTGGACTAAAGCATCTGCCAACTCCTGGACAGTCTGTGGTGCAATGGAGCGAGACATGATGTCCCAGATGTGCTCAATTGGATTCAGGTCTGGGAAACGGGGGGGGGGCGAGGGGGCAGTCCATAGAATCAATGCCTTTGTCTGGCAGGAACTGCTGACACACTCCAGCCACATGAGATCTAGCATTGTCCTGCATTAGGAGGAACCCACGGCCAACCGCACCAGCATATGGTCTCACAAGTGGTCTGAAGATCTCATCTCGGTACCTAATGGCAGTCAGGCTACCTCTGGTGAGCACGGTGTTGGGCTGTAAGAACAACCCCCACCTGTGGACGTTGGGCCCTCATACCACCCTCCTGGAGTCTGTTTCTGACCATTTGAGTAGACACATGCACATTTGTGGCCTGCTGGAGGTCATTTTGCAGGGCTCTGGCAGGGCTCTGGCAGTGCTCCTCCTGTTCCTCCTTGCACAAAGGCAGAGGTAGCGGTCCTGCTGCTGGGTTGTTGCCCTCCTACGGCCTCCTCCACATCTCCTGATGTACTGGCCTGTCTCCTGGTAGCGCCTCCATGCTCTGGACTGACAGACACAGCAAACCTTCTTTCCACAGCTCACATTGATGTGCCATCCTGGATGAGCTGCACTACCTGAGCCACTTGTGTGGGTTGTAGACTCCGTCTCATGCTACCACTAGAGTGAAAGCACCGCCAGCATTCAAAAGTGACCAAAACATCAGCCAGGAACCATAGGAACTGAGAAGTGGTCTGTGGTCACCGCCTGCAGAACCACTCCTTTATTGGGGGTGTCTTGCTAATTGCCTATAATTTCCACCTGTTTTCTATCCCATTTGCACAACAGCATGTAAAATTGATTGTCACTCAATGTTGCTTCCTAAGTGGACAGTTTGATTTCACAGAAGTGTGATTGACTTGGAGTTACATTGTGTTGTTTAAGTGTTCCTTTTTTTTTTTTTTGAGCAGTGTATTATGCACTACATAGAAAGTGACTGATGGCGGCAGGAAAGGGACAGTGGGCAGTTGGAAAATATGTCATTGAAGGGTGCAGTGCTTCCATGCTTCATGGGCTCTGAGTCCAGGGTCACAAATGCAGCCCTAGATTGAACTTTTTGTTATGCAGTAGCAAAGCAGTATTTCTGTATTTTACAGATAACTAAATCCCACATTGAGCAGCTGGCTGCATATAACTAGGCTTACCATTATTTGTTGAGTTGAAAGAACCAAATGGAGTATCACCAGGCGTGGTACTGGGTGGGGTGGTGTACGCTGTTGGGGGGTGGGGGGGACTAGTACCCCACCCATGTCTGGATATTTGAAGCTAGTTTGACAGTTACATATAAATAAAACATTTTTTTTTTAAATTAAATTTTGTATAAGAAAATGCATTGCAAAATATACACAGTATCTCTGATAAGGGAGCTGTGATATCTGTCATCATACACAAGTTAATCTACCTAAAATCCACCTATTCGTAGTAGTAGCAAATGTATAGATTAGGGGATAAACCTATAAAAAAACAGGTCTCTTCACCCCCTATAAGTGACAATAAAGTCTTCAGGATAGGGTTGGCATAGAACTCAATGTCAAAATCTTACGATGGGGAGAGCAGGAGAACCCTCCTACAGGTAGTTCATTGCTCCACAGGATTGGGACACAAAACGAATTGTCAAGGTATATGTTTAGGATTTTTATTATTTTTTTGTTTGTTTGTTTTGTTATTTTGGGGGTGGGGGGTGATTTGGTGCTGAATTTTCTTAAAAATAAAAGCACATTTATTGGTGTTTTTTTCTCTGCTGATACATGTATAGCACATGTCTAATTTGACCACTATGCCTAGGTATTGAGATGAGATTCACTTATGAAATTGTCAGTTTTAAAAAGGCGAAAATTCTCTGCCCGAAGATGTGGTTTTATCAGAGTCTATACAGATGTTTCCACAGCAATTGGATAAATACTTGCAAAAACATTATATTCGGGGATATAATTTTAATTAGTAGGATAATAGGTTCATGATCCAAGGAGATATCTGACTGCCATTCTGGAGTTAAGAAGATGTTGCAAAATTCCAAAGTGCTTCACATTATTTTTTTTACCTTCTTTTGGATCAACAGCCAAAACAGATGGGAGAAAGGCTGAACTTGATGGACGCTTCAGCTATGTAACTATGTAATTACCAATAAGAAAGATGCCGGGACAGCCCTTCTTAACAGGAACAATCCGATCAAACCTGGACATCTGGTAACCCTACTTATACCGCTGCATGAAAGGGATTCTATAGTGCCAGGTAAACAAACCCGTTTTCTTGGCACTATAGGCTCCTGCAGTGCCCCCCTCCCTTGCGCACCCCCAATCTCGCGGTGCTAAAGGGGTTTAAACCTCTTCAGTCACTTACCTGACTCCAGCGCTGAAGTCCCTTGGTGCTGGATCAGGCTCTGCCCATTCTCCTCCCCTGCCGACATCAGCCGGCAGGGGAGACCTAATGCACATGCGCGGCAATGGGCGCACTCGCATTAGGATTTCCCCATAGGAAAGTATTATTTAATGCTTTCCTATAGGGAAAATATGATGCTGGAGGTCCTCGTTCACAGTGTGAGGACATCCAGCGTCAGATAACAGACCAAAAGTCTGTTCCGATTCCGGAAGTAGACAGCCACTAGAGGAAGAGTTAACCCTCAAAGGTAATTACTGCAGTTTCACAGAAACTGCAATAATTACCACTGTAGCGTTAAGGGACATGGGACATTGCACCCAGACTACTTCAGTAAACTGAAGTGGTCTGGGTGCCTACAGTGTCCCTTTACCTGTCTATATTGCCCCATAGCCATGCCATAATTTTTTGTAGTACAATGTTTACATCTTCTACGGTGTGTGTATACAGTAAGCAACTGTAGCATTAATGTCAATTAATGCCCTGTATTTAAACCTGGTTCTGTGTATTAAATCACTATTGTAAACTCTTTATGATTTTTATTTACTTTTTCAATGTTTTCCTAACACAATTCAGGGTTAACGCTAAAAGGCAAGCAGTGATTATGCTAAAATCCTCACTTTTTCCCATAAGGACCAGTCACAGTGTAAGCCGCCTAACAATCTGTTAATTAAGGACTCTTTTCCAACATCAGAAAGCAAGTGCAGGTGTGCACGGAACTGCCAACGCTAAAGAAGCAGGCCATTCCATGCTGACATATGGTCTACAGGGGCCAGATTGTTAAAAGGGGCAAAGGATAAATGTAGGTCCTTAAAGAAACACTGAAGTGTCCCTGTCAATAGCTATAGTGCCCCCATTGTGTGCCTTAAAATAATAATATAAAGCTTTTTTACTTCACCCTTTCCTCTTGTGATGTCCAATCCAATGCTCCTCATACAGGAGCGTTGGGAACCTAAGGCGCATGTACAACGAGCACCGCACACATTCAAGTTTCCCATAGGAAAGCACTGTAATCACTGAATTGGTCAGTGTTGCTTAAGCTCCTCCAGTGGCTGTGGATTTAAACCTGCAACATAAACATTGCAGGTTCTAAAAACCTGCAATATTTTACATTTTATGATTAAAAGTATAGAACCACCGCACCCAAGCCACTACATTGAGATTAAGTGGCTTGGGTATTAAGTGGTCTGGGTGACATTAGTGGTCTTTTAAGGTTAATGTGTTTAATGTGTTTTGTTGAAAATGTTGGCAAGAATGTCTATCAAGCCTACCCCATGGGTACTATATTTTACTATATTATATTATATTACATTATTTCACCTCTGATTCAAGTGAATCAAATCAAGTGCAATTTCAGCAAAACTGACCCAACTTAATACAGTTCAATTTTCTTACCTTATTTGCTGCGTCCATAAACTTTACTCCTTTATAAGAAACTGACAGAATAATAGTGGGTACTTTTTTCATTTGCTCTGTTGATTTCTGGAAAAATATACTGAGATTAGAAAAATGGTATAAAGGCAAAACATGTTATACAAATACAGATATATAATCTATCTGCCTGAGCATGAATAGTAGTAGGCAGGATGCATATAACAGCCAAACACTGTTGTATGCATCACTCCCTCTTACTGGCGTGGAGATAACAGAGAGGTAGTTACTAGAGATCTAGAAGGTGGGTAGATAATCTATGCCCCTATGATCTATACCACCAGAAAAATAAATATTTCTTTCCTCTGAATACACCAGAATAAGACATTGCTTCTACCTGCTCTCAGGATGTAGTAGCGTACTATAGAAAGACCATGTTCTAGATATTTATGAAACCAGCAGCACAAATCACCTTCACTAATTCACTTAACCACAGGGCTGCCATCAGAAATTTTGGGGCCCCTTACACAGCTCAAGGCCTGGGCCCATTGGAGCTCACCCTCTGAGTCCTCCCACAAGCATGAGCAAAGTGGATATGATGTGTGTTTAGTGGATGCAGTTTTGTGTGTATATAATGGATACAGTTTGTGTGTATAGTGGATGCAAGTAAAGAGGATGCAGTATGTGTATATAGGAGTCTTCATCTTTCCCCTCTGGCATGAGGCTGGTCCTCTCCTTCACTCGCAAGCCCGGCATGCAAGAGGACAATGCAGGAGGTGGAACTTTGAGTCTCCTGGGCTACTTCTTCAATTTAGAAGCCAGAAGGGGCCTGCTGTGCATATATATACACACACACACAGTGATCCCCCAATATATATGCACATTCGGGGTATAGGGCCCGGACATATCAAGCATCCCGGGTCCAGTAGAGCTGTGCTGGCTGTACTCACTGATGGTGGCCCTGCTAAACCACCAGAGACTTGTTGTGGACATTTCCTATGCTCTGTTGGGATTAAAGGACCACTATAGGCACCCAGACCACTTCAGCTTAATGAAGTGGTCTGGGTGCCAGGTCCAGCTAGGGTTAACCCTTTTTTTAATAAACATAGCAGTTTCATAGAAACTGCTATGTTTATGTTAGGGTTAATCCAGCCTCTAGTGGCTGTCTCTTGCATGCATGCGCATTCAGCCGAAGAGGAGGAGAAGAGGGAGGAGAGGAGGAGGAAAGCTCCCCGCCCGGCGCTGGAGAAAGAGGTAAGTTTAACCCCTTCCTCTCCCCAGAGCCCAGCGGGAGGGGGACCCTGAGCGTGGGGCTTCCTCAGGGCACTATAGTGCCAGGAAAACAAGTATGTTTTCCTGTCACTATAGTGGTCCTTTAAGTCTCAGTCATAATCATACAAAATTCAATAGGTATAGATTTACAGGTTAAACTATATTTCATATGCATGTCAATTTCCTTAACATTCTCTTTCATCTAATTGTGGTTTTTATTTTGCTATAGGCCTCGATTGCAATCCAGTCGATAACGTTTATCAGCTACTAATGAGCATTTTATTGTTTCAAATTGATTTAATTCCCATCGATCTGGAGCTGATAATATTGTTTTAAATAATACAGATTTTTGAAAATATTTAAAATCTATATATTTAACATTGAAAATATCACTTGAAGTGATTCAGTGACATTTATCTAGGCTTTCATTATTCATAAATGGCCTTGAAAAGGAGAGCAAAAAGATAAAGGAAAATAGCTTTTTTGACTATTTGCCTGATAGCAGCACTACTAGGGCAATAAGTAAAGAAAAGCCTATGAAGTGGATCAATATGACTCCCGCCTGAGTACAAGAAAATTTCAAATCCTCCTTCATGTCCCCACTCTCCATACTGTGGTTGGAGGCATGTCCACTAAAAAGTAATTTGTAACCGACTGGAAGGACGTGGAGGGACAAGGTCTCTGCGTACCCCATCCATGGTCATTGTGGGGGGGTGGACAGATTAGTGCCCACTAAATAAAATAATATAGCGGGGCTATACAGTGTCCCCTCCATTGCAGCGAGTGGGCGTTATCATTATAATAAAATGCTGTGGACCTAGTGTGCCCCAAGGACCCAACAGTGGTCAGTGGGTGCAGGCCATCCCCCCAAGGTCTGTGGGTAGGGGCTATAATTATAAATGTCCTAAACCCCCACCCATGGGTGGCAACTCTCATTAGATATATTTACAGGGAGTGGACATGCTCCCCTGAAACTGTCACTCATTCACCCCTGGGGTGGCTAAAGGTTCATAAGCCCATTTCCAAATAAAAGTACCCTATCTACCCCCTTCAACCTAATTATAGTGAGGGCAGGACAACAATTAATTTAATACCTGTAAAAAAACCTCAATATATACCGTTAGATACTTTCTTTCTTCCTAAAAGTTCTCAAGCCCCATAAAAAGGCCAAGTAAAAAAACTATAAAGGCCTGGTGCAACCTTGAAAATAAAAATAAAGACCAGATAAAAAAAAAAATAAACAGAAAGAAAAGCAGCACCGAATAAATAAGGCATGCTCACCCATTCAGGTCCCAATCTAGACTGAGCCTGCAAAGCCAATCAATCACAGTGTTCTGACAGGCAAGTATTACTTACCTCATGACTTATGTGAAAACTGCATGGATTTTTTCTAGGCCTTTTTTGGGGCAGAATATTTTTTTTTTAAGAAGACAGAAGACATCTAATGGTAAGTATTAATTACATACTTTTTTACACAGGTATCAGTAAAATTGTGCTCTCCCCCCATACAGTTATTTGGGTGGGTAGATAAATTTTATTAGAACCCCCGGGCGGGGGTGGCATTAGGTCCCTTGTTTATTAATTAAATATCCCCCACTCGCCATCCATGGGCAGGGGCTTAGCAAGGGGACAATAGGTCCTTGCCATTTTTTATTATCATTAGCCCCACCCACCGTCCACGGGTTGGGGCAGTCACTCCCCTCCCCCCCACTTTATTATTGTAGACCTCATCTGCTGTCAACAGGTGAGAAGTACACTAAGTCCCCCCCCCCCATTTTATCATTATTATAGCCCCAACAGATGGGAGATGGAGGGGACATTAGGTCCCCCTGCTTTATTATAATGATAGCTTCTACCTGCTGGCCACAGGTGGGTGAGTGTGGGCAACACTATGTCTTCCTCTACCTTATTATTTTAGTTAGAGCCTCGCCATGGGGGCACGAGGAGGGAGGGTGACGATGACAGTGATCTATTCACCATCTGTTTAAATTAAAGCCCCCTTGATGCCCATGGCACTTAAAACCAAAATCTTCCCAGTTGCTAGTCCTTTTTTACAGAGAGTGGCCACTGGTTGCTTGATGTTTAACGTACATGCTCACACTCGCTGCATGACATGATGGGGGAGATTTGAAGCCCCATAAGCTTTGTATTACTTTCTTTCTTAACAACGTTAGTCCTTAAAAAAACTGATAAATGTGCTTCCGAAGCACACTTATCTGAGGATTTTTCTTGAACAGCTATAATTTCACCTGGCATTAAATGCAGTCAGAATTTGATAAAAATACTGGCTGAATCCATTTGATAATTTTTGATTGGGCTTTGCTGATAGATTGGAATCAAAATCATAGTCCTGCATACAGTGGAGCTTCTAAAAGCTATTTCTACGGGCTCACTCCACACCTATCAGCACAGTTTTTCTTTTCTATGAGTGGCCAAATAAAAATGATGAATTTATTAACTGGCAATTAAGTGCCCAGGGAATTACCCCAGACACTAATCTGATCTAAGAGAGAAACAGTTGCAGGAGGTACAGGACTTCTAACATGTGTCCCATCAATGGCCGTCTGTATTTTCGTTTTAAAGAGATTGAAAATAGAACATTATTAATATTTATAAAACAGCAATATATTCTGCAGTGCTGTACGATGGACGAATACACAAGTAGTCGCAACAAGATGGGGCATACAGGAAGAGAAGGCTCCAGAGGGCTATGCTCAAAAATCTATTTTATTATGTGTCTTCAGTGTGTCAAAGCTTAATATTAGTCACATACTCAATATTTTCTGTAACAGAACTTGTCTAAAATGGTAACATTTCCAGCGAGGTGCTGACAGCCCTATTTAATTTTTCCATATCAAAGTCAGGCCATTTTAAAACCAAACCAAACATCCTACAATACTATGTCCCCTGTGTGCTGCACTTCAGGAAAGAACTAATCTAATATTCATTGTAGAATCTCCATTAGATCTTTAATGTGATCTACGCCTGGGGGCCTGTTTTTAACGATTTAACTGTCCATGTATGAAAATGGTGATAATCACACCATAAGATAAAAAAAAAGGGGGCAACATTGCTGTTCCATATTGTAAATGGGACCAAGTCTTTAATACACAAGGACTAATCAAGTTCATTTGTCTGAATTAATCTTTTGAAAAAGTAAAAAAGAAGAACGCTCTAGGGATCTGTACTATGGGAAGAAATGAAGAGCCTCCTGCAATTGTTCAATAAAACAAGAATCGTCTGGCAATGAATGTAGCTTTTATTAAATCTTTGGGCTTAATAAACCCGGTGGACATTTATTCGTCAAAGCTGTGAAAAATGAAAGCAATAGTGTGAAACTGTATAACGAAAATCAATTCATTTATAGCATTTTTGATAGACAAGGAATATCAAAGGACCAACGTTTCAACTCCACACTGGAATTGACAGAAGAAGCATTGATTTTTCAATGTAGTGTTCTATTGTGTTCATTTCTCAAAGTCACTAGAGTTCCCAGAATGACCTGCACTTCGATATGTCTGTAACACTGACATTTACCAAAGTCTTCTGCAGAGCAGAGATATCACTGTGGAATAACTCTGCTACGTGTATTGCAAATGAATCTTTGTGGTTTTACAAGAAGTGCATTATTTTAATTATCTTTAAACACCTGACACTAGGCAGGTTTTGTTTTTTTTACAAAGATGAATTCTTATCTTTACAAAAAAATAGGTTATTACTTGCGTAATTTTCTTTTTTAAATCCAACACATTTAAAGGTTTTAAAGTTGTTACAGTTAAAACCGGTTTGATGGCTCTAGCAGTACCTTCATCTGCAGCATTTTTGCTCTTTCCCCCCATCCAACAACAAGTATATACACACATTTATGCTGTCCATCTAACCTGCTACAGTACTTATGGACCTAGGATCATGGCAGGTCCTGTTTACTGTTTACACATTATTAGCTCGTGCCAGCAAATGGCCCTGCCAGTAATATTCTGATACTTTGGCAAATACATCGGTTTTCAATGTCAGAGTAAGATCTAATGCTTGGGGCACAGTAAACACGCCCAGGACACTCCCATAAACACACCCACAAAATGTCCCCAAAATGCCATGTCACCATGACTAAGCATAAAATGACAAAACATGAAAATCACACAAAATCCATATTTCACATGAAGGAACCCCCATAGTTTATACATCCCCGGATAGCCTGGATCTGAGCACCCAACATATCTAAAAAGCGCTCAGATCCCACAAACGCAGCCGAATCACCAACAGGGTGAAGTTTTGACCAACTGCTCTCGAGATGCCTGCCCAAAATAGTTCCATAGCTTTAGAGGTAGCAGTTGGTCACGTTCAGGAGTTCCAAAATGCACGAAAAGGTGAATGGTTTCCCTGGCTAATTGGCAGCGTTTGTTCGCGGGGTCCATACGAACAAACCTACCGAACAGCGCTCTCCTGGCTTGTCGCGAAAGGAAGCAAGCGTTTGCATAGTTTCACCAGTGTTTGCATCGACCAAGTCCCGCTGCCTGCTTTCGTGTAACAAGATGGCCACAACGAGAGAGCACTTAATTCTTGCGGTTTCTTTGTACTTAATGAGCTGGGGGTGGTCGGTGTTCAGTACTTTATAATACCCAATGTGATGAAGGCAGAAATCAGAGTTAAAACGGATTACCAAACTGAAGAGGAGAACAGCACCTGGGAAGGCAAAATTAAGGCAAAAATAGGAGTTTTGTCACATAGCTCCCTCCTAGTTCCTTTAGGGATGTCCAGTCAAGTGGTGGTTATTTTTCTAGTTCCGTCTGCCGAGATAATCCATCTGCGTTGGAATTCTGTTTCCCTGGTCGATACTGCATTGTGCAGTTATAAGGCTGCAGTGCCAAGCTCCATCGCAACAGCCTGGGGTTATCTCTGGTTACCCTGTTAAGCCAGATCAGGGGATTGTGGTCAGACATGGAGCACCCATAAAAGTTTCTTCAATGTCCACACCAGGGCTAGGCACTCCTTCTCCACAGTGGCCTACCTGACTTCCCTAGGTAAAAACTTAAAGCTCAGATATGCCACTGGGTGCTCCATTCCGTCCTTCCAACCTGGCTTAATAAGGCTCCCAGTCCAAACATTAAGGCATCTGTATGAATGAGAAATCTTTTAGTGTGGTCTGGGGCAGCTAATACAGGTGCCTCGCTCAGGGCCGCTTTCAGCTTCTGGAAGGCGTCCTCATGCTCTGGCCACAGCTAAAACCTGCCTGGGTAAATACTTTCTGGTGAGGTCGGTAAGGGGCTTCGCTATAGCGCTGTAGTCCGTTACAAACCTCCGGTAATACCCTGCCATCCCCAAAAACCCCATTACTTGCGTTTTTGTACGAGGTTGGGGCCATTGGGTTATGGCTTCAATTTTAGCTGGCTCGGGTCACTGTTTTTCGGAGCCCACCCTGTGTCCCAGGTACTGGACCTCTGCCATCCCTACATGACATTTGTCATGCTTAAGCGTCAGACAGGCGGCTTGAATCCGTTTGAGTACTACCGAGATGTGCTCTAAGTAGGCTTCCCATGTGCGGCTGAAGATAGCAATATCGTCCAGACACGAACATGCAAAGTCCTGGAATCCTTTCAAGAGCCGATTTGCCATCCTCTCTAACGTAGCGGGGGTATTCTTCATCCCAAATGGCATAACCTTGAACTGGTACAAGCCAAATGGGGTGACGAATGCCGACTGGGGAATAGCGTCAGGCTCCAGGGGGATTTGCCAATACCCTTTGCACAGGTCGATAGTGGTCAAATAATTCTCTCCTGCCATCCGATCTAACAGCTTGTCTACCTGGGGCACGGGGTAAGCGTCGATAACCGACTGCTCATTGAGCTTGCGGTAATCAATGCAAAAACTGGTCGTACCATCCCGCTTAGGCACCAAAACTACCGGGGAAGCCCAAGGACTCTGAGAGGGTTCTATGACTCCTAATCCTAGCATGTCCTGAATCTTCTTGTGCATGCTCTTGTGCTTTGGGGATGCGATATGGTTGCTGCCAGAAGGGTGTCTGACCTGGGGTATCAACGCGGTGTACCGGCAGCGTCGTGCACTCTGGTAGGGAGGGAAACATATCACCAAATTCCCACAGTAGTTGGGAGGCTTGCTGTCTCTCAGTGGTGCTTAAGTCAGTCCCTAAACTGGCTTGACCTACCCCCACTGGGGCGGTCGGAAGCATTTCAGGCAAGGAAAGCCTTTGCTGTCCTCAAAGGCAGAAGTGCACACGGCGGACACCTCCTCTATTCTAGCCAGATAAGGCTTCATTATGTTCACATGAAAGGAATTTCTGATCCTTGCATCTGAGTACTTCACCACTACACCATATAGGCAGTGTTGTTGATCCTCTCCACTACCTTGAAGGGGCCCTGCCAGGCAGCTTGGAGCTTGTCGGTTTTAGTGGGCCTCAGCACTAGCACTTTTTTCTCTGTTTCTAATATGCAGTCCTTAGTCCCCCGGTCATACCAATGCTTCTGACGCTGCTAGGCCACACGCAAGCTCTCTCGGACGGACTCAGTTAGAGCTTGCAGTCGGTCTTGCAGTTCCAGGACATAAGGATCCCTGCTTCTTCCATATCTCCCTCCCTACAAGGTCCAGGGGTCCCCGGACTCTTTGCCCATACAATACTGAGGTACTTCCCTGTATGCGAACAGTAGGTGGTGAAGAAACTTTTCCCAGTTCCGACAGGACTCTGTGAACGTACATAGCATCTGTTTAAGACTGCCATTGAACCGGGGGGGGCGGAGCGATGACGTGACGTGCACGTGGTGACGTCGCGCGGGTGAGAGGAACAGAGGAGGAGGAAGCAGTAATGGACGCTGTAATGCTGCCGACCCTTGAGCCGGTGTTCGGTGTTTGAGTGAGACGTGAGACGATCCCTGAGCCGGTGCTGGAGTGAGACGATAAGAGCGACCGCAGAGGTTAATCATATTGCGGTGAATTATACTGCTAACTACACTGCGGACGCGAGAATCAAGTGAGATTGGTGGTAAGGCGGTCGAACGGAATTAAGACTGCAAGGGAGTAAAACGAAGACGGAGAGGAATGTTGAAAAGGCTACAACGCTATAATACGGCAACAGCGGTAACAGCTCAGCAACCTGAGGAAACACAGAGAGGCTTGATAATTCTACCGCTCTATATACAGAATTCAAGAAGTACAGCAAGGCATGTGAGGTATATGGCAGTATGATAGGATCTATCAATAGGATCTATCAATTGAATGTAGAATCCTATATTGAAAGCCGACCTAACATTAGTTCAGATGGACATTTTTTTTTTTTTTTTGCCTACACGATTAGGCTAATTGAAATCTGCTTTAGGGAGTTTGAAGTGTGAACAATCAAGTCAGACGAAGTGAGAAGTGTGAAATCAGTGATATGAGGGATAAAATAAAAGTTGGATTTATTAAAACTCTGCAAAATACTCTGTAAAATACTCTGAGAAGTCAGAGAAGTCAGGGAAGCAGGAATAGCTTCTTAAAGCTCTTTAAGCCATATTTAAAGCCATATTTAAAGTTATTTAAAGCTAACTAAAGCTAATAAAAATATAGGAGTTTTGCAAACAACAAATCCTTAAAGCTTTTTAAAAGCTGCTTAAAATCTCGTATGCCTAAGTAACGACAAAAGATACGGAAGCCTAAGAATAATTTGAATATTTGAACAGCTGAGATAATTGGACATATTCTGCACTATTGCAGGTATACAACTGCATATACTGTCTCTACCCACAAGTAAATCAGAAAACATGGCGGCAAAAAAGGGGGAAAATAAAATAAACACAAGGAAGGATAAAGATAAAAAAGTCGACTCTAAATCTGAGTCTAAAGCGGAATTAAAATCTGACAAACGCTTGTCAAATTATTTCTCTGCTCAAGAGAAGGATAGGAGACTAAGCCAAGTGGGCTCTACTAAACCTTCAGAAGAAGATATGGTGAATACTAGCCTTATGGAGATAAATGGTCTAAACTCATACAGCAATTCCCCTCCAAGTGACCTCCTTAATATTGATAGAGTCACTCTTAATAACTGTTTTGACTCACAAATGGAAAAGATAAAAGGTGAGATGCAACTTTTTACAACGACCTTTAAAGAAGAAATAAAGAAAGTAAATATAAGAATGACATCCATCGAAGAGAAACTGGAATGCTCAATGCTTAGAAATAACCTTATGGAAGATAAAATTAATTCCTTGGAGCAGAAAATAAATAACTTGGAAGCTAAGATGGTTGATTGGGAAGACAGGTCACGGAGGAGAAATATTAGGATTAGAGGAATCCCGGAAAGTATATCCAACCAAATGCTAAACGCTTATCTGACTGAGCTTTTAAACTTTCTAGATATGCAGCTGCAAAATATCCCAATTATATTTGAGAATGTTCATAGACTGCCAAAAGCAAGAAGCCTACCAGCTCATATCCCAAGAGAAGTTATTGCAAGTTTTCACTCTCTTCACCTGAAGACCAAATTCAACCAAGCTTTAAGGCTGAAATCTTTAAAAGACTCAAAATTTGAAGAGTTAAAATGCTTCAATGACCTATCTCTGGCTACTAGAACTGCAAGGAAGAAATTTCTAACTTGCACAGGCAAGCTTAGAGATCACAACATAAGCTACACATGGCTATTCCCTACGGGCTTAAAGTTTTATTACAAAGACAATCTAGAAGCCTTTAAAGAAGTTGATAGTTTACATCAATGGTTATTAACAAATAAGATGATATGAAGCTATTCGAGATAAAACGGATGAGGGAAGCGGAGATTATTTAAAAATTTTCTTTTTTTTAGTGAAGAGTAGTGAAGAGAAACACTAAATAGTCTAATCAAACAAGGGAAATATTAAGTATCACAATAATTGTAAAATTACAAGCGTAACTTTAAATCTGGGGACACATATATATAAGTGAAATAGGGATATTAAGTAGAAATATAAATTAGAATATAAGGTTAGATAGTATATCCTAGATTATAATGAAATTATGTTGCACGGTGGAACACAATATGACACGCGTGTAAATAATAATATACACTAGTTTTTTAATATACGATTAAACAGGATATAATATTTCTGTCGAACATTAGAGCAAATTAATATGAGATACAAAGAAAATTCACGGGATGTTTGAAGCAGTGTTAAGTATATATAATATATATAGCACTAGTCAAATTAACCACTAATATAAGCACGATTGATTAAAGATATGAAGTCTCTTGAGGACTGTAATAGATAAGCACTTTATATATTAGATTTCTAATTTCTGAATATATAAGATTTGCACTCTGACTAAATGATTGAGTAGATTATGTCGGTCAGATTGTTTTAAACATACGTATTATATACAGCACTGAATTTAAATTAATCACTGAGATATGCACTGATGATTAAAGTTGTGAAGTCACCTTAGGATGGTAATGGATAAATAGTAAGGGAAGAAGGTAATAAATTTTAGTCTTTGGGTAAGGGGGTGATACCTCTTTTTAAGTTATTATTATCATCTTTCTTTTTTTTTTATATAGAGCTTTTATTTATGAGGCTCTCGGGTCGATAATTAGGTATAATTCTCCTCTGCTTCCCTCCAACCGCTAACGCGGTTGAGTTTGACTGATTTATACCTTGGGTAGGTTACGATCAGTAAAGGGTTTGGGGATGGCTCCCATGAGAGGAGGGGTAGGGAGCCTTCAGGGGTTTAATGTTTTATGTACGTGCTGTTGTTCTGTTATGGTCTGGTCATATTTGGTCTTTTACATGAGATTGGCTCTATATGAGTTGCCCAATTCTAAATATGATTAATTTAGGTAAAAATAATAAGCCTGAACTAAGGGGGGTAGATCTAATAAAAAATTGTAATATTTTTTCTAGAGTCTTGGAAGATGAGTTTACTCCCTATAGCTGGACACAAGGGAGATTGTTCAACTCTAAACTGGATTAATAAGGATAAAAATAGTAACTTTGAACCTTAGAGGTTTAAATTCACCACAAAAGCGCAATATCCTCTTTAGGTTTTTAAAAGATGAATCCATTTCTATATGCGCGTTGCAAGAAACACATTGGGAGCAAAGAGGAAAAATACGTTTAAATTCTAAAGATTATCCATTTATTTTTACCTCCTCCTTATATGATAAAAAAAAAAGAGGGGTTGCGACCCTCATCTCTTCTAGATTAGCTTTTAAATTTATTTATCAAATACAAGATCCAGAAGGTAGATATCATATATTAATTTGTGAAATAAATAATAGGATTTATACGATAGTGAATCTTTATGCCCCAAATTTAGCCCCGATTAAATTTATTAGGAAACTAATGGATATAGTAGATAGAAATAGACAAGGTACGGTAATCTATTTAGGGGATTTTAATTGTATGCTCAACCCAGAACTAGATAGGAGAAGCTTAATTAACGATCAATATAATAAACAGCTAAAAACCTCTGCTAAATCCTTTAGCAACTTGTTAAAAAATAGGGGCCTTTTGGATCTTTGGAGGATTTTGCATCCTATGGAATATGACTATACTTGTTTCTCTGGGGCTCACCGGGTTTATTCCAGAATTGATTTAATAATATCAGACCCAAGCATATCCAAAATGCTTAAAAAAGTTTTTATTAAAAATATTGCATGGTCAGATCATAATGCGGTAATGATGATTCTGGATGATGGTCTGAAGGATAATAGATCAAATTGGAGATTAAACGATCGTCTATTAAGTATTTCAGAATATTTAAAACAAATTAAGTCAACTACAAATTTATTTTTCGAAGAAAATACTAAAGATGACTTACCATTACCAACTATATGGTGTGCCTATAAGTGTACAATTCGAGGACATTTTATTAAGATGGGGTCCCAGGAAAAAAAAAAGAAGGGAAATAATCTTACGCACCTATATATACAATTAGATCAATTAGAATATATAAATAAAAATAATCCATCTATAGATATTACTAAACAACTCTCTATTATTAAAGAGAGTATTAACGATTTATTAATCCAGAAAGCAAATTTTTCGTTAGAAAAATTACGAAGGACATGGTATTACAGGGGGAATAAAGCGGATAAATTACTCTCGAATAGGTTAAAGAAGGATTCCACCAAGATGAGGGTAACTAAAATCATTCAAGAAGATAAGGTTCTTTTGAATCCATCAAAAATAGGTCAGGCTTTCCAAGCATTTTATACTAAACTATACAATCTTCCAGACAGACATTCCTCAGTTAATCTCTTAGAATATTTAGAGAAGTTAAATCTGCCAAAAATAACGAAATCTCAACTACAAAATTTAAATGACCCTATAAACCTGGAAGAGGTCAACCAAGCCATAGATAGATTGAAAATCTCTAAGTCTCCAGGTCCGGACGGTTTTACAAATAAATTTTATAAATCGTTGAAAGAAAATTTAGCAAATATCTTAAGGGATATATTTAACGAGTTTATGTTGAAAGGTAATATCCCGCCGGAGATGCTGAGAGCTAACTTGGTCCCTATTCTCAAACCACAAAAGTCCTCAGAGTTAATAACCAATTATAGACCTATCTCGTTATTGAATGAGGATTTAAAACTTTATTCCTCAATAATGGCAAGTAGATTAAATGGAATTATGATAGATATAATCCATAGGGACCAAGTGGGCTTTATTTCCAAACGCTCCTCGGCATATAATGTCAGACGTCTCATAGATGTAGTAGATTGGGCCCAGTCGAGGAAATACACCCTCCTGATCCTGTCTTTAGATGCTGAGAAAGCATTTGACAGGGTCAGGTGGGATTTCCTCGATGCGGTCCTACAAACTTTTGGCTTTTTTGGGAATATAAAAAAAGCAATACTGGCCTTGTATTCAACTCCTTCTGCAAGAGTTGTGGGAGCGGGATTCAGCTCAGATTTTTTCTCGTTGAAAAACGGGACGAGACAGGGCTGCCCGCTCTCACCTCTTCTCTACTTATTGACAATAGAAGTTCTAGCGGTAGCAATAAGGAAAAACGAGGCAATAAAGGGCCTTAATTTTAAAAATGACTGCATTAAATTAACAATGTATGCTGACGATATTGTATTAACTCTAGCAGATCCCTTAAACTCCTCTATAGCTTTCTTTAATACCTTAGATGAATACGCTTTACACTCAGGCTATAAAATTAATGTCAATAAGTCGACTGCATTACTAATGAATACCCCTCAGAATACAAGGGCAATACTTAAGCAGAGATATGAATTTAATTGGGCGGAGGTTTCGTTTAATTATTTGGGAATTGATATAGCAAATGACGTTAATATTATCATGGAACTCAATTTCCTATCTCTTCTTAGAACTACGGCAAAGAAACTAAAAAATTGGAAAAATTTAGAGATCTCATGGTGGGGCCGTATCAATGTAGTTAAATCTTATATTATCCCAAAATGGGTTTATCTATTTAGAATGGTGGCATTACCGTGCCCGGACAGCTGGTTGACCTTAGCTCAATCCCTATTGAATAAATTTATATGGTTACATAAGCCTCCAAGAATATCCCAAAACCGCTTAGCATTAAAAGTGAAAAAGGGGGGCCTGGGGGTCCCTATTCTAAAAGACTTCCAAAATGCTGCGACCTTTACACACGCAATCATTACTCAACTAAATGATAGTAAGAATGAGATATGGTACAAAATAGAACAAGATCTTATTTCAACTGAGGGTCCACCGATAGAGTTGTCTGTGCTCTTTTGGCCCCTAAAATTACAAACCGATCATAGAGTAAGCCCCATTTCATCAAGTGTTATTCTGAACAATGTTCTAAGGGGGTGGAAAAAAACTAAAAATTCACTAGGTCTTTATAATAAATTAATCCCTTCCCTTTCTTTAAGAAATATAGCTTACTATATGACTAATTTTAATGTAAAAAGCTGGATTGAAAAAGGCATATACAAATTTCAAGATTTAAGGGATAGAAACGGATGGATGGATTTCCAAACTTTAAAACAAACATATAAAATAGACAATAAGGAGACTTTCAATTACCTTAGACTAAAAGGCTTTTGTCACCAATATGTTACCACAGAAAGGTGTGATCGCTTAAGGGACATGGGAAACATCCTCGATAGGGATTCTCCAAAAAAACTATTATCTATGGGATTAAACCTATTACAGAAAAACTCAGATGAACCCTTAGAAGCTATAATTAATTCTTGGCAAAGTGATTTGGGAAATCAGATTACTTGTAACCAATGGAGAGAAGCTTTAAACCTTACCTATAAACATATCCACTGTCTTAATCTGGTGGAATGCCATTTTAAAATCATAAATAGGTGGTATATGGTCCCAAGTAAAATCAAGAAGTTTAGTAATTCAAGTAACGCCAATTGCTGGAGATGCAATGTGGAATTTGGGAACTATTTACACATATGGTGGGACTGTAAGTATATACAGAAGTTTTGGAAAATGATCTTATCCAAGATAAAACTTATTACTTTGATTGATTTACCTTTGGTACCACAGATATGCCTTTTGCAATTAGATATCCACCAGGTTAGTGGTAGTTCATTGCCGGTTATCTTGCATATACTACTAGCCGCGAAACTTTCTATTGCAAGGTATTGGAAAATGGAGTTAGTGCCCTCCTGGCCCATAGTTAAGGAACAAATTAAATATCAATTGAAAATGGAAGCTGGGTTAAATATAAAATACCAAGAACGCTATAACTCCTGGTTGGCGAAGTTGGAGGCTGTTGTTGACTTATAGATATATGTCCTAAATTTCTCTGGGCCTAAGTTGATAATGATACTATATTAAGAGTGACCTCATATGACCATTTGATGTTTTGTCCTGTCATGTCTTTTTTGTATGTGAGTTGTTTACAGTGAGATTTTTAAACAACATAGGTGTTTTACTAAACGTAACTATACTACCTCAAACTTTTATGGAAAAAGTAATGATGTTAAGGATGTTATGTGTATCTTACTGTACATGTTTTATACGGGATGTGTTGTTATGTGTATTTTTTTCTGTTGTTAATTCTATTGTGTTTAAAAAAAAGAAAAAAAGCGGAGTTGATGACTCCGAATAAAGATTATATATTAAAAAGACTGCCATTGAACCATTCGCAGAGTCCGTTCATCTGTGGGTGAAAAAATGGGCTTTACCCTGCAGCTATGCCAGAGCTGTTGGGTAATGACCGCCGTAAACTGGGTCCCCGTATCAGATATGATTTATCAGGGAAACCCTACCCGAGTGAAGACCTGGACTAACTGTGACGGTAGTAATCTGTATCACCGTCTAGTATTCCATTTTTCCCAATAACAGAATAACCACAATAATCCACAGGGTAAAATAATGGTGGTATCTCCAAATAATGCACACATGAGCCAAAGCTTAATGCTGGAACAAGAATGATTTACTGGAAGCAACAGGTATTCAGTTTATACAGTAACAGACTCCTCCTCTGGGCCAGGCTAGATAATTGAGTTTCAGCAACATACTAAACTCAATTATCTGCTGGCCAGAAACATTACAATTTTCAACATTTTTAGAAGAATACTTTCTGCATAACATAGAAACATATAAACCACATCCCTGGGTAGCTGAGGATACTGGGAGTCACATTTCCAAATTGCATGAAAATCCGTTTGGTAGTTTCCATGTCACCTTGTGTGGAAGTTTGACCGGCTCGCCATGTGGTGGTGTCCGATTTAGAGTTCCATGAAATCAGTAGCAAGAGCTGGTCTCCGTTCGTGCAGAATTACACAAAAACTACCATAGGTATGTTGCAGCTGGTTACATGAGAGTGCTCCCCTCGTTCGGTAGATTAAAACTCCCGAACGCCTGTTTGATACTATGGGTGAAAATAGGTCAGACGGGACTTCCATAATGACCGGGCGTTCGTGTGATTGCCAGGCCGAAAACAGTTCCAGGCAATCCACGAGTAAGTCCCGCTGGCCGCACTCGGGAGATTTAAGATGGCCGCCATCCTTTGTTCTC
Source organism: Pelobates cultripes (assembly GCA_933207985.1). Taxonomy (NCBI): domain Eukaryota; kingdom Metazoa; phylum Chordata; class Amphibia; order Anura; family Pelobatidae; genus Pelobates; species Pelobates cultripes. Next base: position 212,301,196 of record OW240914.1, on the reverse strand, counting down.
GCCACGTAGGAGCACTCAATTAAGTTGCGGTTTTTCGTGTGGTTACTCTGTGTTCTAAGTTCTGATTGCTACCCAGGGTGGTCTCCGTTCGGTAGAACGAATACATTTCCCAAACACATAATTAAAACGAATCGTTCCAAGGCAGTTAAAGAGCAGGGAGAGGAAAAAACCGAATGAACACAGGTAAATCCTTTACACTAACACATCCGCTACTGTCTCTGTGGAGATACTGAAGAGGGCCACAGCTTCCCGGGTACCGAGTAGTGTAGTCCACCACAGTAAGGATATACGTCTTGCTCGAGGCATTAGGCTTACTGAGGGGTCCTACCAGATCTACTGCTACCGGGAAGATGGGTTCCTCTATAATAGGTGTGGCAAACCTAGCCACTTGGACAATAACCAGAGACTGTGCCTTTAAGGGTTGCCACTAGGTCGGGCGAGATATGCGCTGTACACATATGTAGATGTTAAGGTATTTTCCGTGTTGCCTGTAATACTGTTTCCGCCGAATGCAATTGGCGGTTTTGTATGGGGATTTTCTTTCGTTTCACGAACGGCACTTTAGAAAGCCGTTCGTGAACCGAACGCGATACCCCCTAATAGCCCACACACTTAGAGGCGTGTGGCGCTAGTTATTAGAGGCTCTCCTGGGTGGCCGTCGTTCGACTACCGACCATGCGGCGGTCGGCCATCTTGGATCCCTTGTTCGTCAGCGGGTTCGTGTCGTCGAACGCATACTACTACCAATAGTTATTCGACGGCACGAACACCGCTGAGCCTCCCAGACGTTCGGGAGTTTCAGGACCAAGTTCACCCAAAGCAATCGGTTCCTTTTGTGGGTTTTGTAAGAAATGTGTTTTCGGTGCGGCGTTCGGTTAATTTGGCTGGGATCTGAGCAGCAATCTCACGAATGATGCGCCCAGACCCCAGCTATCTACCGAACGTCCATTCGTGTAAATCCACCGTGTATTTTAAAAGTTATGTATTTTTATATGAATTGCCGGTTCTGCTGCACGAGGGGATAATCCCCTTAACGGTGCATTCTGGGAGGATGATCCCTCTCGTGCAGCAGTGCCTGATGGGAGAAATATGTTATACTGTAAGTCCCCCATGTAGTCCCCTCTGGGAATACCCCTGGGAAGGGACTCAGGAGACCCCTTGCATGGGGACTTGTATAAATTGTCGTGCTGAATAAAGGATTGTCAGTTGACTCCCAAAACTGTGTCTCGTCCGGTTATTGGGAGGTTGGGGATATTGCCTTGGTGTTTTCAGCGCTTGACTGTGGATTCGTTCTGGACCAGCGGAATTCGTGGATTTTATATTGGCGTTCCGCTACAATTGGTGGCAAGCGACGGGATCCAACTCTACAGCCGAATACAGCGCATTCGAATGAAAGGAATTACCGAACGGAAAGGCAATTCGTATGAAACAAGCAGACGAAAGCGATCAGTGAATGGGGACTGATTACACGGCGTTAAAGAGACAGACGCTAAAGGAGCTGCTGGAGGCTAGAGGGAAAAGCGCTAGCAATAAATCGAAAGCAGTCCTGATTGCAGAGCTAATGGAGGGCGACCAAGCACACAGCAGTCCACCCCCACCTGCCAGAGAGGAAACACCATACCAGAGGGAACTGAGAACCCGGCTGGAATTTGTACCACAGCCAGTAACCCTGGACATCTTAACTATACTGATGGCGGACGTCCAGGATTATATTATGGCACAGCAACACCAGAGGTCACCATCCAGGGCAGAATCCATCGCCAATTCATTCTGCGCTCCAGTGAAGCAGAAAATACCTTACCAGGCATTTAAAGCATTCTGCGAGGAGAAAGACGAGATTGACGGATACCTGCAGGATTTTGAGCGGTTGTGCGACCTACATGATCTAGAACAGGCTATGTGGGTACCCCTACTGGCAGGCAAGTTGGCAGGACGAGCAGCCGAGGCGTATCGCGCTGTGCCCAGAGAAGATAGCAAGGACTATTTTAAAGTTAAGAGGGCAATTCTGGAGAGGTATGCCATAACCCCGGAGGCATACCGGCGTAAATTTCGAGGATTGAGGAAGCCCGAGAAAGATTCCCACGCTGAGTGGGCACATAAGCTCGACCAAGCGTCGCAAGGATGGATTCAGGCGAGCCAAGCTACCACAATGGAGGAACTGCGCCAGCTCATCTTGCTGGAGCAATTTTTTAACGGACTGTCACCTGAGGCACAAGAATGGGTAAGGGACAGGAAACCCCTCACCCTAACCGAAGCCGCCCGGTTGGCGGATCAGCATTTTGACGCCCGAAGGCATCATGGGCTTCCCAACAGGGCTCCCCTGAGACCAGCTGTACCACACCACCCAACCATCTCCACACCCGCCAACGCTACTCCATTCCGGCCACCATCAGGAAACCCCCCACCGCCATCACGCTACAATGGCAGGGCCAACATACAATGCCATACCTGCCGGCAGTGGGGGCATATGTCCCGGGAGTGCACCCAGAATCGGAGCAGGCAGGCGTGGAACCAAGTACGGCAAAACTCCGCGCCAAAGGCAGTGGCCCATTTCTACCACACCGAACCTGACCACTCGGAGCTGACAAGTCTATCAACCGAAGAACCATTGGGGGTTCTGTACGAGGTGATGTCTGTGCAAGCCACGGACAACCGGCAGCATCACCGCCAAGTTGTATTTGTGGGAGGGAAAGAAGTGCAGGGGCTGCGGGACTCGGGAGCCACCTTGACCTTAGTGGCCCCTCATTTAATTCCAGATACGGCCCACACTGGCGGATCAGTGGCAGTCCGGGTAGCAGGGGGAGCTATGTACCGGTTACCCACGGCCAAAGTGCATTTGAACTGGGGTGCTGGGGAGGGGGTTGTAGAGGTGGCCATAATGAAGAAACTACCGGCCGATGTTGTTTTGGGGAATGACTTGGGCCCGATGACTTCTGCATTTCTTCCCCAGGCCCCTTCCCAAGAGGCGCATCCGGTAACCACCCGACAACAGGCTCGCACCACGGCATCCCCCGCACACTCTGAGGCTCAGGTAAGACACCATGACCCCCCCTTGACCGACATGACTTGGGACACCCCGACCACATTTGAAGCTGAGGTCCAGACAGACCCCACACTGCAGGTGTACCGAGATAGGGTAGACACGGACCAGGTGGGGCGGGAGGGAGAACGGTACGTATGGGAAAAGAAGTTACTGTACCGGGTGGCGGAACGGGCCATAGGCAGCTCGGTGACGCTCCAAACCAAGCAGCTAGTAGTACCCCAGAAATATAGGCAGGAGTTACTAAGGATCGCCCATGACATCCCTCTGTCCGGCCATCTAGGGATGACCCGGACCCGGTACCGCTTAACGCATGCATTCTTTTGGTCCGGGATTTCCAAAGACGTAAGGCAATATTGTACCTCCTGTGATGTGTGCCAGAGGGTAGGCAAAAGGGGGGATCGCCATAAGGCAAAACTATGTCCCCTCCCCATAATTGAGGAACCGTTCAGCCGGGTAGCAGTAGATATAGTAGGACCACTACCAAAGCCCAGCCCCTCTGGGAAACGGTATATCCTGACCGTGGTGGATTACGCCACCCGGTACCCCGAGGCGATTGCCCTAACTAATATCCACGCGGAGACCGTAGCCGAAGCCTTGATGAAAATCTTCTCCCGAGTAGGGTTCCCACAGGAAATGGTCTCAGATAGGGGGACCCAATTCACGGCTGAGGTTACTCAGCAGTTATGGAGGATATGTGGCATAAAGCCGATCATTAACTCCGCGTACCACCCGCAATCCAATGGATTATGTGAGAGATTCAACGGTACCCTAAAACAGATGCTTCGAACATTCGGAGAGACCCATAAGGACTGGGAACGATTCCTTCCCCATCTGTTGTTCGCATACAGAGAGGTGCCCCAAGAGTCTACGGGTTTTCCCCCTTTGAACTATTGTTTGGGAGAAGGGTCCGGGGGCCGTTGGATCTCATTAGGGAGCATTGGGAGGGAGAGAGTAGTGCAGATGGGACCCCTATTGTACCCTACGTGCTGGCGTTCCGGGATCGCCTGGAGGAATTGACCCAGGCGGTGCGCACCAACCTCCAGGCCGCCCAACAACGACAGCGTCGTTGGTATGACAGAGGGGCCAGAGACCGTAGTTTTCAAGTGGGGCAGAAGGTGCTAATCCTTAAACCAGTCCGCACCGATAAACTACAGGCCGTCTGGCAGGGCCCATACCAGGTGGTAGAGCAGAGATGCGATACCACCTATGTGATCGGCCCATGCTCCGGAGTAGGGAAGAGACGCATGCTCCATGTGAACATGCTCAAACCCTACCACGAGCGGACGGAGGACGTGGCAGCTATTTGCACGCCCGCCTCCGAAGATCAGGAGAACCTGCCCCTTCCTGATCTGTTAGAGCAGGAGGAGCAGAAGGAACCCTCCCAGGGGGTTCAACTGGGGGAGCGGCTAAGTCCTCAAGAGCGTATTCAGGTACGAGAACTGATAGCAGCAAAGAGCGCTACCTTTTCTAATCTACCTGGGTACACTCCACTAGCCACCCACCGAGTAGAAACCCCGGGACAGCTTCCCATGCGACAGACTCCATATCGGATTCCTGAATCCGTGCGGGAACATATGAGGAAGGAAATCGAAGAGATGTTGCAGTTGGGGGTTATTGAACACTCAGATAGCCCCTGGGCATCGCCGGTAGTCCTGGTTCCCAAGAAAGATGGTACCACCCGGTTCTGTGTGGACTACCGGAGGTTGAACGACAAAACTGTGTCGGACGCCTACCCGATGCCTCGGATAGACGAACTGCTTGATAGGATGGCCAGGGGTCAGTATCTCACTACCATAGATTTGTGTAAGGGATACTGGCAAATTCCACTAGCCGAGGACGCCATTCCTAAGTCGGCGTTTGTCACCCCGTTTGGCTTGTACCAATTTCGAGTCATGCCATTCGGGATGAAGAACGCCCCCGCGACATTCCAGCGGATGGTGGATCGGCTACTGGACGGGTTCCAGGACTATGCGTGTGCATATCTGGACGATATTGCCATCTACAGTCAGACCTGGGCAGAACACCTACAACACATAGGGGCAGTAATAGACCGGATTCGAGAGGCAGGGCTTACCTTGAAACCCAGCAAATGCCACATAGGGATGGCAGAGGTCCAGTACTTAGGACACCGGGTTGGTAGCGGGCAGCAGAAGCCTGAGCCCGCAAAGATTGAAGCTGTAGCCCAGTGGCCTACCCCTAGGACCAAAACCCAAGTCCTGGCTTTCCTAGGTACCGCAGGGTATTACAGAAAATTTGTACCCAACTACAGTGCCCTGGCCAAACCCCTGACTGATTTGACGAAGAAAAACCTGCCCCGGCAGGTCGTCTGGGCCCCAGAGTGTGAACAGGCATTCAACCAGCTGAAGACGGCTCTGACCAATGCCCCTGTACTGGCTGCTCCTGATCCAACTAAACGTTTTCTTGTTCACACAGACGCCTCAATGTTTGGATTGGGAGCAGTACTGAGCCAGGTCGGAGCCGATGGCGGAGAACACCCCGTAGCCTACTTGAGTCGGAAGCTGCTACCCCGAGAGGTGAGCTACGCCGCCATAGAGAAGGAATGCCTGGCCGTGGTGTGGGCTCTGAAAAAGTTACAGCCGTATCTCTATGGGCAACCCTTTTCTTTGCTCACAGATCACAACCCGTTGGTGTGGCTAAACCGTGTGGCGGGAGACAATGCCAGGCTGCTGCGCTGGAGTTTGGCGCTGCAGCCCTTTGACTTTACAATACACTACCGCCCAGGGAAACAAAACGGTAATGCCGACGGGTTGTCCAGACAAACAGACCTTGAGAAGTGATCTGTGAGCACTCCCCCGGACATCCCCAAGCCGATCCGTTGGGATCAGGCTGTGTATGCCGGCTTGGTTCTGGGGGAGCATTGTGGCAAACCTAGCCACTTGGACAATAACCAGAGACTGTGCCTTTAAGGGTTGCCACTAGGTCGGGCGAGATATGCGCTGTACACATATGTAGATGTTAAGGTATTTTCCGTGTTGCCTGTAATACTGTTTCCGCCGAATGCAATTGGCGGTTTTGTATGGGGATTTTCTTTCGTTTCACGAACGGCACTTTAGAAAGCCGTTCGTGAACCGAACGCGATACCCCCTAATAGCCCACACACTTAGAGGCGTGTGGCGCTAGTTAACCGATTGCAACATTGTTGCAATCGGTTATTAGAGGCTCTCCTGGGTGGCCGTCGTTCGACTACCGACCATGCGGCGGTCGGCCATCTTGGATCCCTTGTTCGTCAGCGGGTTCGTGTCGTCGAACGCATACTACTACCAATAGTTATTCGACGGCACGAACACCGCTGAGCCTCCCAGACGTTCGGGAGTTTCAGGACCAAGTTCACCCAAAGCAATCGGTTCCTTTTGTGGGTTTTGTAAGAAATGTGTTTTCTGTGCGGCGTTCGGTTAATTTGGCTGGGATCTGAGCGGCAATCTCACGAATGATGCGCCCAGACCCCAGCTATCTACCGAACGTCCATTCGTGTAAATCCACCGTGTATGTTAAAAGTTATGTATTTTTATATGAATTGCCGGTTCTGCTGCACGAGGGGATAATCCCCTTAACGGTGCATTCTGGGAGGATGATCCCTCTCGTGCAGCAGTGCCTGATGGGAGAAATATGTTATACTGTAAGTCCCCCATGTAGTCCCCTCTGGGAATACCCCTGGGAAGGGACTCAGGAGACCCCTTGCATGGGGACTTGTATAAATTGTCGTGCTGAATAAAGGATTGTCAGTTGACTCCCAAAACTGTGTCTCGTCCGGTTATTGGGAGGTTGGGGATATTGCCTTGGTGTTTTCAGCGCTTGACTGTGGATTCGTTCTGGACCAGCGGAATTCGTGGATTTTATATTGGCGTTCCGCTACAATAGGTAAAGGTCTAAGTTTAGCACTAGTGTGGTCGTCTCTCTTCCAGACCTTCTGACACACTTTGCAAGTTCTACAATACTGTTATTAGTCCCTGGTGACTCCAGGCCAGAAGAAGGCCGGTGTCAACCGGTCCTTAGTTTTTCTGATAACTAAGTGGCCAGCTAGGGGAATATTGTGGCTGATCCTTAGTAGCTCAGCCCGATATTTCCGGGGTACCACTAGCTGTCTCTTGGCCACTTGGCTCATTCCCACCTTGGTTCCTCCAGTCACTCAATACAATAGTCCCTTCTCCCATCGGAACCGTTCCTGTTCTAAGTCCTCCTGCGGGGTCTCGGCCTCCCGCCTATATTCCTCTCTTCGTCTGCCGGGTTTTCACCGGTATTGCTCCCTCCAGGGTGGCTTGGACAAATTGGTACATCAAACACCCTAAATCATTCCCCAGAAGCACTTCCTCCGGTAAATCAGGCATGATACCCACTTCCAGGGACTTAGCTCTGCTGCCCCAATTGATATACATTCCGGCAGTGGGTAACTTGTGGATGGCCCCTCCGGCCACCCTGACGGCAACAGTTCATCCGGTATCTTGGGTCAGCTTGACCCTGTGGAGTTGTACCAGGGTGAGTGTTGCTCCAGTGTCTCTCAATCCCCTGGCCTCTTGCTTTCTTATACATTCCACCTGAACGCAATGTGCTGCCGCTTTAGTCAGGAGTGCTAGTTGACACTCCCACTTGTCCTGAGGGCGTCGCGAACAATTAATTTGATGTGCCCCACTTGGCTGCACCCGTAGCACATCGGTGCTGGTTTCAGGTATAGGTTTGCTGTGGGTGGGTGGTTAGGTGGTGGAGCCCGATGTGGTAGCGTGGGGGCTAGGGGGTAGGTAGGTACTGCTCTGCTGTTGCCTGCCCTCGTGAAATTCGTCGGCCAATCGGGCGGCGTCCTCCACTGTCCAGGGCTTGTGATCTCGGACCCAATCTCTGACCTTTGGTGGGTTTTAGTCAAAGAACTTCTCTAACAGCAGTAATTGCTTTACTTCTGCATACTAATCTCTTTCTCCTTTTCTGAGGACCCAAAATTTTCTCTGGTACGCCTCTGGTGTGACTGCATATGTGGCCAACAATATCTCTTTTACCTTCTCATAATTTTGTATCTCCTCGTCAGGTACCGCTCTGTAAGCTTCAGCTGCTTGGCCGGAAAGTTTGCTGCTGAGGACTGCAGCCCAGTTAGTCTTTTCCAGGTCCTCCAAAGGACACTGATGCTCACTGAAGTCTTGTAAGTAACTGTCAATATCCATCTCACCGTCAGTGAATGCTTTGAAGGCACCTTTCGTGGCTGCCCATTTGTAATCCTGGGGAGGCTAGAAAATCCCCTTGTAGTGATCCTGCCCTTGAATCCCGAGCTCTCTGTGCCTCTGCTGCTTGCGCCATGACTTGCATGATGATGTCCTGCGATGGATCGGGCCCTAAAATATGCTCCACCTCACATCCTTTTCTCCAGGTGCTCCATTTCCATGTTACTGGTTTTGTTGGTCTGTATCAGTTTGGTAATTAGCGTGGATTTCGGCTTGTTACTTGTCGCTCTGCCTGGAGTTTCCAGTAAATCTTTTAATGTTATTCGTTTAAGCCGTTTGTATCGCTGAGCCATTCACTTATCCTTCGGTTCGGGACATCCATTCGGGAGCCGAATCCCACCACTTGCCACCAATGTAACGGATCCCAATACTCCAGACTGAGTATATCCGTAAAGAAGCTCCCAAGTTCCAGCGAAATAGCGATAAAATAGTGAATAGAGCTCCCAATCCCCCAAACATTAGCCTAGACTTAATGAAAGGGTAAAATGGCCTGCTTTTATACAATACAGGGACACTGTAAACACGCCCATGACACTCCCATAAACACACCCACAAAATGTCCCCAAAATGCCATGTCACCATGACTAAGCATAAAATGACAAAACATGAAAAACACACAAAATCCATATTTCACATGAAGGAACCCCCATAGTTTATACATCCCCGGATAGCCTGGATCCGAGTGCCCAACATATCCAAAAAGCGCTCAGATCCCACAAACGCAGCAGAATCCCCAACAGGGTGAAGTTTTGACGGACTGCTCTCGAGATGCCTGCCCAAAATATTTCCATAGTTTTAGAGGTAGCGGTCGGTCACCTTCGGGAGTTCCAAAATGCACAAAAAGGTGAATGGTTCCCCTGGCTCATTGGCAGCGTTTGTTCGCGGGGTCCATATGAACAGACCTAGTGAACAGCGCTCTCCTGGCTTGTCCTGAAAGAAAGCAGGCATTCGCATAGTTTCACCGGTGTGGTGTTTGCGCCATCAAGTGTCCGTCTTGGAGTTCCAGACACTTGACGACCAAGTCCCGCTGCCTGCTTTCCTGCGACAAGATGGCCACCGTTTTCTCCACCATGTGGTGTTTGGTTATACTAATGGTGGCCACACAGAGAGAGCTCTTAATTCTTGCGGTTTCTTTGTACTTAATGAGCCAGGGGGGTGGTCGCTGTTCAGTACCTTATAATACCGAATGTGATGAAGACAGAAATCAGAGTTAAAACGGGTTCCCGAACTGAGGAGGAGAACAGCTCCTGGGAAGGCAAAATAAAGGCAAAAATAGGAGTTTTGTCACAACAGGGATCTGATTTGTAAAAATGACTGCAGAAAAAACCCAATATTTACTAAAGTTTGAAAAATACGTCATTCACAGTTTGATTAATTTAGCATGACCTGAAATTAGCTATCAGTTTCTAGGGCCCCAAATACCATCCAAGCTACGGAGTACAAACATATGTTTCACACAGATCTCGCTTCTACCTGAGAGTGAGCACACACACAGATTTCCTGCTTACTCCCAGATTTCCTGCTTACAGACATAGAAAGGGGCAGCAAAGAGATAGCTTAGAACACACACACACTTCCTGCTTACTCCCAGCCTAATAGTTACATGTCAAGCGAGTCCACTATCATTTTCTGATATTAATAATATGGTATTCTCAATGGTCCCAACAAACATGTGCCCAACAAATGTTTAACTCCCTGATAAAACCAGACTTCACTTGAGAAGACTAGAGATATAGAAATTCTAAATGCATTAATTTGGGGAAATTGGTATATAAACATTTTTACATTTTAAAAATATGCAAATAGAGATTTAGTAGACATCTTCAGTGCGTGGATCATAAATAATAAAAGGTGTAATGTATAGGATGTGCTAGCCAAATTATATGTATAACATGATAAGTACATTTTAAGTAGGAATAGGATTTAATTTATATATCTTTTTCTGATTTGTCTACTGATATTTTGAACAGAATAAATAGAATTACTTACCAGAAAGGAACACTTCTGTATTCTAATTCTAGTTTTAACTGGCATTACCTTACCAACTTTAATTGTTCCAGTTGTGATTTCTATCAAATTTCCCTTGTTCACACAATGTTTAAATAAAAAAAAGAACCCTGTGAATATTACTGACTGTGCAGCACATTCTAACTCTATTCAATAGCATGCAATAACTACTGGAATCCATTTTTCATTATTATGTTATGATAAACATACCCTCATTTTTGAACAAGCGTCCTGTGTAGACTCAGTCCCTCTTAATTCTTTTATCAGCATCGAACCTAAATACTGAAATAAACATACATTCAGAATTTTCCAATGTAAATGTATTAAGGAATCCTACAAAGCTTTAAAAAAATAACTAAATGGGGTGTATCCACTAAAAAGTGAGGTATTATAATGTAAGAACCAACTTGGAAAATGTAGCGAAGAACTGAATGGATTTAAAACCGTAACTAATTTGTCCAACTGATGGACTTTTTCCAATTCGACATTTTTCAAGTCAACGTTCAATTACCTCACTTTTTAGTGGATACACCCCGTTTAGTTATTTAGTTCCATTCCATTATATGTACATCAATAACACCACATTTGGCAAGATTTAAATGTGAGAGATATATATAGTCTATTATTCCATGGGTTTTTATAAAGTGTGAATTTGCCTTGTTAAACAGCAGGTTTTCAGGAAGCCATTTCATTTTCCCACCACTCTTGGACATAAATTTACTTTGGAAACAACATCAGGAGCCATGCAGAGGCCGAACAGTAATTATTTGAGTTCCATAGGAGCAAGCCAAAATAGCTTTTTCAACGCATTATGCATTCATCTGGTATTCAAAGAGTTAATTAAGCCAGACACCAATGCTCCTCGTGTTATCTGCTGTCAATTCAGATGTTTGTTTCCCTGCAACTCATGGGAGTTTAAACACTAAACATCAAATTGCAGTAACTTGAAAAACCGAAATGCAGACCTTAGGCTGAAATAGCCAAGCTATGCCTTAAGCTGAGATGCATCTTTTTTTTATATGACCTATTTTAGTGTAATATTTTGCAGTTTCAATTCACTATAATTAAGTAATTTGAAAATAAACTACATAGAGTAAATTGAGATACAAGAAGGGCCACGTAACTTGCATCTATCATCAACTGATATCTATTTTACTACAAAGCCAAAACGTCTAGTTTTATTGATGCTCTAAATGGAACTAAGGATACACGACAGGGACATCCATAAAGAAGAGCTTAAACAGAAAAGAAAGAGAATGTGGCTTTTTGCAATAAGATCAATATGGACATTTTTACATAAGTATAAGAAAGGTAGCTACGTAGGCTCCATTGTCAGACCATTTCATTCAACACAACTCAACTGTAAATGCACATTCTTAAATAACCAGTCCCATATTTGCCAACAATCATTTATTTATTTTTTTAAATCCAAGGACTGTTCGTAGATTGATCTCTACACATTAAAAATACTGTGGATAATGACGTCAAGAAAACCATTCAGTTTCATTGAGACAGAATACACTTTAAACAATAATGTCTTAGTATAAATTGCTTTTATATAAGCTAGCTCACTCGGAGAAGGTCATATATGTATATACAGATCATGCATCTTGTTACTCCTGATACTGCTGCAGGAAGTTTGCATTTTTAAAAAAAAGGCAACAATATTTGCACAGTTAGAGCCAAAAAATAAGACCAACTGGAAATCAAAGCTGTATTTTGATTGGCTGTCCTGCGGCTTTTGCCAATCAGAATACATTTGGGATTGAAGTCGGTAACCAAAATACATCAAATGGAAGAAACTAAATTTTTAGGCACACCCGAGGTTTCTTCTAAAAAGCAGTCTTTTTATTTGAAACAAGGGAGTGGAGACAACGTTTCAACTCATCTCTGAGCCTTTATCAAGTCTTGATAAAGATACTTGATAAAGGCTCAGAGAGGAGCAGTAATGTTGTCACTACTTTCTTGTTTCAAAGAAAAAGACAGCCTTTTAGAAGAAACCTCAGGTGTGACTTGAAATTTATTTTATGTCTTCAGGGATTGGCCATCCCTTTCTGGAGAAGCTTGCAGGAAGCACTTGCCTTTTAGTGTGTGCATTATACTCTTGTATTTTTTGTTGCAAGTAACCAAAATATACACAAAAAAACAATAAAGAAGTAACAGTGAATGTGTGGGGGATAAAATGCAGATTTTCTGCAGTAGTATAAGTAAAAATCTGCATGTATCATAGCTTATACATATTTGGACCTATATAGATATTTTGCTATTGGGAGCTAGTTATACAAAACATGTAAATATCATGCGTAGCCCGTTAAAAAAAACTTGAAGAAGAATAGCTCATTATATTTTTGAAAACATATAGACAAGGAGCCTAAGGACTGTACTTAGAAATATTGAAAATACAGTCCTAATATTTAACAATAAGATAAACTATAGCTTCATATTCTCTTTAAAGATTGTGTTATTTACTTTAAATATTGAGATATATTTAGCATTCTGGTAGGGGTTTTTTTTACCAATAATTACAAAAAAATTTACATCTTACACAAAGTCCAAACTTCAGCTGCTTTCGCAAAAAATAATGATTTTTTTTTTCCAATTAATTTTTACCTAAAAAGCAAAACATTGAAGGAAATATAAGTGCACTATATACCTTTATCATCTCAGACCAGGAACACTGGGGGTGGGCAACGGGTTTTAATATGGGTCCATATTTTCCCCCAAATGGCATGCTCTAGACAAAGAAAAACATACTAGACATTTTCTGAAACTAGACAAACAAAGGAATCTCTTTTGTGCCCCGAATTAAGAATTACCCGAGAAAATAAAATAAAGTAAAAAAAACCTTCAAAGCATCATACCCCTGACCATGTTTTACATGCATGTAAAAGGAATTATTATATCATGCTTCCTTATATGATGTTTTACAACCATGCTGATTCACAAAGCAGAGATTAAAGGAACGACTGCAGTTTTGCTTCCAAAGTAAAAATTATTTTGGTAAATTGAAAGCAAAATGTGATGTCAGTGCATGTTGCATTAAATTTAGGAAGTATGGGAGGGGGCAGTGCTTTAAAGAAAACATTTTATTTCAATGCAAAACAATAACAAAGGATATGTGTAATTTATTGCTCTGGAGTGAAAGCTTCCAACGCGTTTTACAATTTTGCAATCAGCTATAATGAAAAGTATATCTTTGCGATATTTGCTAATAACGCATTACAGGTCTTCCAGAGAAATAAATGCAGTGGGTTTTGTTGAACCTTCACATTTGCGCTGATCACGCAGTGAAATGTCCAAAATGCAAGAACTTCACCCTTTATTTGGGTTTTATATTTAATCCAAAACACCTTTTCACAAAGGCATTAAATGACATGGCATTATTGGTGATCTTTATCTGTCAATATGTAAATTGTGACCCAAAGTTATAGAGGTTTTCAACTGACGTCCCATTACTTTCTATGTATGCCAGAAACAGATAGATTGTTTTCATGCAAGATAGAGTTTGATTATAGCTACATAGTTAAGGCAAACAATATGTTTGCAAATATTATGAACAATGATACATAAATGAGTGAAGAGAACTTACTGAAAAAAATGTATCATCTATTTATTTAAAATGATCAGCGTGTCCCCTGGACAATAACATCTGTTCTACTTACTCGTGCTAATCAATCATTATCTCAGCAGTCGGCAAAAATAGAAAATAGCAGGAGCGTCAATTGTTATTATACTGCAGTATGTGTACTTTTGTGCAATCCTTGTTTCATTCCAAGCATGTAAAAAAGTACAAAGTTGTCAGTTCAAGCAGGGATGCATTAACAGATCACAGGGCTAATTCACGAAACAATGATTTGCAGTGAGTTGTCAACTGACCAGGCAAAAATAATCACAGGCTAAAATAGCGGAGCTATCTTCAGCTTGGCAGTATTTTATTTCCAACCCAAGCTATTTTGGTCTACATTGTAAAAGATGGTTGCCAGTTCACTACAATTCATTGTTCAGTGAATGAACCCTAGTGATTCTCTTCCTAGGATGAGTTATGACTATGACCCATTAGAGTGAAGATCCGAAGGGAGTTAGGAAGCATAACAGCAAAGGGGTAGGTAGAGGTATGCCAGAGAAATTAAACTGAAAGGGTACAAAAGAAGTTAGGTTGGGAATAGGGTGATGCACCAGAGTCCTGGGTAGGAGAAGTCTAAAGATATGTGCATAATCTATATATACACAACATAGTAAATGTGACATCAGAAACACTTATGAACCATATCTACATTGATTCACATATAGCCTTCCTTTCTAAATGCTCCTTTATTGTTTACAAATTGCTTACATAAATTTAAGGTTTAAATATGTAACACTGTGATACACATGGTCTCCTAGTTTATGTATAGGGATTTTTTTTTTTTTAATTATAAGGAAAAAAATACTAGGTTTCGAGGTAGCCACTTAAAAATATCACCAAAAAACACACAAAAAAAATAAAACCCAAAGTATTTTTATGCACGTGTATATTTTAAGAATTCCCCTTAGGCCTGAGGAAATAAAAGTCTTATAGCACAGTGACTGTTCAACTAGGTCATTTAAAGGGACACTGTAACATTTCATCTCATTGAGTTGGTTTTTTTATGCCTGGAATTTTCTGGCATTGTCCCTCCATTCGGTGTTAAACTATTTTCAAGTAGTTTAACACTAAATAAGGGTCCCTGTTCACCCACAGAACAGCCCCTACTGATGGTATGGCTAAGGCAGACATTACTTTCTTCTATCCATACCAATTTATCCCAGTAATGGGTGACATGGTAGGCTGAACCAGCAGCACAGAGGGGATGGGCTGCTAAGGACTCTTGTTTAGCATTAAAACATAAAACACAGTTTAACACTGAATGGATGAATGTGCCAGAGGACTCCAGGTACATTAACCACTTGAATGAGATGAAGCTGTTACAATGCCTATATTATCCCTTTAACTAAATACATTTCCTTTACTACCACTAGATGCACTTTTTCTCACATATCCATTAAGCTATTTATGTAATTCCCATCTGCACTGTGGGTAATAACACATATGTCTCAACAGTGCAAAGCTATAGGCACAATATAGATCCCATTTGTGAGTGTCTGGTGGCATGTAAAAACATCCACAGAGACAAATTATTTCTTCATACTGGATCATCAAGTTAAAAACAATGCAGAATGTGTCCATGGGTCTTAGGAAATGCAGAGTTCTTGATTGTGATTAACCAACAACTGTGTGGTGTTTTGAATAATCATACTGACATACTGATTGTGCAGAAAAGCCAGAGATGGTACACTACGCAGATATTCTGCTATTATAAAATATATTTATTACTGTCTCTCTCCTAATAGTGGGTGAATTGGAATTATCCATTCTAACACCATCAATTTCTCTTGTTGTCTCTTTAAAACTTTGAAGGTGCCAACAACAATATGGGGGCACCCTCAAAGACTGAGTGCAAACAGCTGAGCATTCCCGTAGCTAGTGTTTGGCTGCATCCTGTTTTAAAAAAAACGATTCCTGATCATCATATGAGCTAGGGCATGACTCTGAGAATTGTTTCCATTGCCAAATAGGCTACCGTAGTATAGTCAACTATGCTCCTCTTAACACTCCTGCTTCCCAGACAGTGCCACCTCTCGTCCAACATAGAGAACAGAGAAATAGAGAAGAGGTAGTGGAACTCCAGGCATAGGTGCCAACATAAATAAACTACAGCCTTCTGTTGCAGCACAAGTACATTGCAGCTCGCAATTACATGCAGAAGGAGAGTGAGAGAAAGCAGAGTAGACTAATAATTGTTGACTGCAGCGCCTGCCTGTCTGCAGCATAATAATTATATTATCATTAATATAAAACAGGGCCAGGGAGGAAAGTGACTTTGCACCAGTAGTCCAAATGCAGCGAAGGGGTGCTCAGCCAGCAAACAAATAAAAGTTGCTAAAACAAAATTGCTTTTGCTAGTGCCATAGCTAACACAATTTTAAACTAATTTAACTTCTAATTCTAATCTCAACTGCTATACTGCAAGTCCAAATAGTGTCATTGCCCTCTACCTGTCCCAGGAGGAGAACACAATGAGTCCTTTAATTTCTAATTCTAATCTCCAGTATACTGCCAATTCAGACAGTGCCAAAGTCCAGGTGTTATGAACAGTCTCGACTTGACAATGTCCAGGAGGAGATGTGGTGACAAGTCACTATTCATCACGCTAAGTTGAAAGTTACCGGAAATGGCGCATATAATAGCTGATCACACAATACCTTCCCAAGTACAAAACTGTACAAAAATAACATTTAAATCAGTAAACTATATAAATAAAAAAAATTCTTAGAAATTCTGAATTAAAGTTGCTATTGTACTATTTTGCAAAAGTATTTTTCTCCATATTACTCAACCCTAATTTGCACCCATGAATTATGATAACCTTACTGTGTATTAAGTCAAAGGTTAGTAATTTAAAATATTTAAATAATATTTAAGATCTAATATTTGAAAATATGATTATTATTGTAGAAAGAAAGATCACCTAATCATTTTCTTTAGACACAAGCAGAGCCTGATCTCAAATTCATGTTATGACATATACCCCCTATGTAACTCTCACAGTAGGTCTACAGTATCAGTAAAAGGACACTAGAGACACCAACACAACTTGCATTTTAGAGGCTTTGACCTCAAATTAATGCTGTATTCTTCTTCACATTCAAACCTCTTTAGTTTTGCAAAATGAAAAAGCATAACTTTACCCAGTTTCTTCTGTAGCATAACGCTACCCCCTTAGACATGCCCCATCTTTTGACAGAGAAACTTCCTTAATAGATGTACTCTGACTATGTACTCAGCACAGCCACTGATATATCAGTGTGAGCTAAGGTGCTGGCATGACCCCACCCCACGGCAAATCATGCCTCTTATTAGATTGCCCTTTTTTCATGAGCACAGCTTTGAAATACTATATTAATAATAATAAAAAAAATGTTTAAAGGGCAGGGATAGACTGTGGGCTGGAGTCAAGTCAGCAGCTCAGTTCCAACTAATCTCTCATTGGCTGAGCTACAATGCATATCTTTCTATCAGGAAGATTGTTTATTGAAAATGGGAGGCATGGATAATGGGTGGGTTATTCTACAGAATAAGCAAAACTAAGGAGGTTTTCATGAGCCTAAAAACTACAAAATGCACTTGTGTTTTATTGGTGGCCAGGGTGTTCGTTCAAAATCAAATATCTGTTTACAGCAGTCTTTTTACTTATAGAGTTAGATTGTCTTTAAAGGGCTGAACTAGCCCTTTACCTTTATAGGGCTAGTTCAGCCTTTATACAGAGGCACATAAAGATTTTTTGAATTTTGCATGATCGACCATTTCATCAGGAGAAATCTTGTTCCTTGTTCTAAGCATCCAACACTCTTCTCTAGAGGTCCCCAAACACAACTATCTCCTTAAGCATTCCACAGATTGGGGTCCTACTATATGGCATTCAGAGAGTTAACCTATGTTTTCTTATTATTTAGAAACAGGTGAGACATGTGGCTTTTGGCTGTCCTTTTTCTGTGCAGGCGGTAACTGTAGCAGAATGTTATTCAGCTACAGCATCAGATTGACCAACAGATAAAGAGACAATGGAAGGGACAGATGAAGTTAGATATTACGATGCCTTAGGACTCATCTCTCAATAGGAGCCTGGCAATGCTAGCATTACATTCCACAGTATTTCCCTCTTCTTGTTCTGTCTCCACATGACACCAGCTTCCTCTGCCATTGTACAAAATTGGGACAATAGATCGAGTTAAAGTAAGCAAAGTAAGGAAAGGTATGTCTTTAGACAAACTTCAGAATACTTGTGTACCATTGCGAGAAGCTTATCTGAACTTTATATAAAAATCCAAATGTTCATTTTGGTTATATTTCTATTGGCAGAGAAAAAAAGTTAAATTTTACATGTAAAAGAAGACTGAAATATTATCAAGCAGGTATGTTACTTGTCATTTATGGAACAAGACAAATGTCTGGTTCTATTAGGTGAACCTACACCATAATCAGGTAAACCTACATACCCAGATTTATTACGTTATGTAATAAAGAAACACTGTAGTGTTAGTAAGACAATTATGTATTCCTAATGCTATGGTGCCATAGTTAACATTTACAGGTGATCGGTAGGGTTGCCACCTTTCTTGGAAAAAAATACCGGCCATGCTAATTTGCATAGTTAATTATATGTGTGTGACATCACAGGACACAATGTACATAAAAGAATGAGAACATTTGGAAGGAGAAAATTCCCCAAATCACTAATAAACTACTTATAATGTGTGTAATTTGTCTGACTGTGTGTATAGCATTGTGTATTTGAGGCAGTGTGTATACAGTGTCTGAATGAGTTTGTGTATAGCAGTGTGTCGTTGTCTAAATGTGTATAACATTATATACTGTGAGTGTCTACTATGTCTGTGCATGTTATTGTATGTATACAGTATATAACAATATATGCACATGACATTTATAATAGAGGTAGATATTCTGGTTTTATTTCTTACCATTAGACATATCATACACACGCTGCTAAAGGCACACACAAACACACAGACTGCTGAATACACAGACAGCTGAATACATAAAGAGACTGCTGAATATACATACACAGACTGCTGAACACAAACAAACTGCTGAATATACACACTCAGACTTTTGAATACGCACATAGACTGCTGAATACACACACACAGACTGCTGAATACACACACACAGACTGCTGAATACACACACACAGACAGACTGCGGAATACACACACACACACACACACAGACTGCTGAATACACACAGATACTGCTGAATACATACACACAGACTGCTGTGTGTATTCAGCAGTCTGTTTCTGACTATTCAGCAGTCTGTGTGTATGTATTCAGCAGTCTGTGTGTGTGTATTTAGCAGTCTGTGAATGTGTGTATAACATTGTATACTGTGAGTGTGTGTCTATTATGTCTGTGCATGTTATTGTATGTATACAGTACATAACAATACATGTACATGCCATTTATAATAGAGGTAGATAGCCTGGTTTTATTTCTCTCACAATTAGACATATCATACACATGCTGCTAAATGCACACACAAACACAGACTGCTGAATACACAGACAGCTGAATACAAACAGAAACTGATGAATACACACACTCAGACTGTTGAATACACACGTAGACTGCTGAATACACATACATAGACTGCTGAATACACACACACACACACACAGACTGTTGAATACACATAGAGACTGCTGAATACACACACAAAGACACCTGAATACATACACAGACTGATGAATATTAACACACATACTGCTGAATACACACACAGACTGCTGAATACACACAAACACACAGACAGACTGTGGAATACACATGCACACACACACACACAGACTGCTGAATACACACAAACACACAGACAGACTGCTGAATACATACACACAGACTGCTGTGTGTGTATTCAGAAGTCTGTTTCTGACTATTCAGCAGTCTGTGTGTATGTATTCAGCAGTCTGTATGTGTGTGTGTATTTAGCAGTTTGTGAGTGTGTGTATTTAGCAGTCTATGTTTGTGTATTCAGAAGTCTGCATCTGTGTATTCAGCAGTCTTTGTGTGTATTCAGCAGACTGTGTGTGTATTTAGCAGTCTGTGTACGTGTGCAAACAGACTGCTGAAAACACACACACACAAACATGCAAAAACTAATTTCAGGGAGGTGGCTTCACCAGGAACTACACCCTCCCCATGCAGGCTTCCATACATGCACATGTGCCCACAACACACACAAACATACACCAATCATGCATAAAAAAGGACATGACATTTTATTATGACAAAACACAACTAATAAGCTACATATTACAATTATTTACACACTATTACTAATTGCACACACCTTGACACACAGATACACACATGATATATAGATATACACACTGGCACATACAATCAGATACACACACAGACTTGCACATACATACAAACTCAGATACCCACACTGGCACACACACATCCAGTTACCCACAGACATACACAGATACTCACACTGGCACATACACACACACTCAGATACCCACACAAACACACACAGATACCCACACTCAGATACCCATAGACACACACACACACACACACACACACACACACACATACAGATACTCACACTGGCACATACACTCAGATACACACACTTGCACATACACACACTTGCACATACACACATACTCAGATGCACACACTGACATACACAGACACATGTTATAATAATTTTATTTGCAGCCACCTTTCTGTTAGCTTACCTTTTGTGTTCTGGAGGGTGGCTTGCTTTGGGTCCTGTCACAGGCTGATGGGAGTGAGCATTTAGGAGCTCACTCCAGCCTCTCCTCTGCCTCCATGCTGCCTGGGGTGGTGCTGCCTCCAGCCTCTTCATCCTCCCTCCTGTGCGATGCTCTGTGAAGCTGGGAGGAAGCTGTAACTTTCTCCCAGCTGGCTGATATCACAGGGGCTCGGTCAGGCTTCTCAAAGGGCCGCGGCACCCGACCGGACCCCTGTTCATCAATAATATTTAACTGGTGGATAATCTGTAGGAGGCATTTATCATATATATTATCCCAGTAATCACACACTCAATCTTACATACATTGTGTGTGTGATTTCCAGGATATTCTATGCGACTTGCGGGTGTCAGAGAGCCTCATTAAAAATGCATGAGTCACCAGGTAATACCAGGAAATTTGGGATGTCTGCACACAGATTGCTGAATACACACACAGACTGCAAAATACACAAACACATACAGACTGCTGAATACACAGACACAGACTGCTGAATACATACCCACACACACACACACATATAGACTGCTGAAGAAACACACACAGACTGCAGAATTCACACACACTTCTGAATACACACACATACAGAGACTGCTGCATACACACACAGACTGCAGAAAACACACACACACACACACATTGCTAAATACACACACAGACTGATGAATACACACACACAGAGACTGCTGCATACACACACAGACTGCAGAATACACACATACACAGACACAGACATGTACCTGCTCTCAGGACCCAGTTCCTGTAGCCATGATTCCATCTGCTTGTCCTGTGGCTCTTCCCACTCCTCCTATGTGGATCAGTGGAGAGTGCATGGACATGCTGTGATTTCTATCCCTGCTTCTCTTCACATACAGCTTAGGCACCAACAAATTTTCCTACCTCGGCCGAAGAAAACTGCACGCCCTGGTGGCTGGTGCTGGTATTTCAGAACTTTCCCATGTCAGAGAAAAATACCAGAATTTGTATTGTCGTTATTTTTGCAATACTGGCACCGGCCACACAGCTTTAAATATGGCTTTGTCGGTAAAATACCGGCCAGGTGGCAACCCTAGGACCAGGCCAGTGCTGCCAGGGTTAAAAAAGCCATGCAAAGAAAACATTGCCATTCCTACAGAAAGGTTAAAATGGGGAGGCACTTGGCACCCAGACCACGTCATTGAGATGAAGTAATGTGGGTTCCTATAGTGTTCCTTTAATGAAAGTATAATATTATTTTTTTTAAATGATATAGAAAGGTTTTCTAAATAGAAAACTGTGGGAAAGCTGTAAGTTTCATTTAAGTTTGTTTTTCTATTTCACTTTGATGAGAAATATATATAAATCTTTCAAGTGTAGGCTCCCCATTGTCAATCCCACAATTCCTCTGGAAGTGATAGCATATTATGTGAGGGGAGCAGTGTTTTTTCAGAAATAATGAGGAATTACTATTCCATCCAATTCAGTACTACTACCTTGCCTTTTGAATGGAGACGTGGAATAGGAGGTGTGGAGGCTAAATTAGTAGAAGATATGAAACAGAGGAAGGACATGAAATGAAAAAGAGGGAACAAGGAAATAAGGAGCCAAGTGATAGGGAACACGGAGTGAATACCGTTCATGGAATGGCATGTAGCAGGACATTAAGGAATAAGGAGGGGACTTGGAGCAAGGCTTGTGGATATTTGGAATGAGTGGGAGATACAACATATTGGGTATCTGGAATAAGGTTGTAGAAAATATTGAAATAGGAGATGACTGAAATGAGAAAAGGGGAGAAAAGAGTAGAGGAATGCAGATTGATGAAGAGTGGAATAAGGAAGTAGGTGAAGGATAAACAATGAGGATGAATGTGATATGGAATTAAGAGGCAGATGGAATGAGGGGGGGAAGATGGAATAAGAAGCAATGAGATGGGTCATGGAGGAAAATAAAATTAAGGAAGATGAAAGTGGGGATTTTAGCCATTCAAAAGTCATTTTATGTCATAAATATTAATAAAACTTAGATGTTATATAAAAAAAAATAGCTAGCAGCAAAAATACTAGCAGGATACATTATGACAGTTTGTTAAACATATAGAACAATAACAAGAGGAAAAAGCCTATGAGAAGTTCAAAGAAAGCTATTTAATAATGATTTGAGAGAAAAAGAAGCATTCTCACCACAGGAATGTGAAAGCTTTTGTACGAGGCATATGGTATGCGCTCACACAGAGCTGCATTCTGTACAGGATACAGTTATAGTTAAATGAGTGTAATATGCAATCAACAAGAATGGAGAGGAAAGCAGAACAAATAGCCTTACAGATTTTTAAAAACTTACCTTTTTACTGTGACAGCCTACCCTGTAGATAACAAAATCCAGGGTTGGAGAGACAAGCAATGCATTGTGCTCCACTCTTTAAACTTTAAAGATATTATTAGATCACTACGAAAAACCAGTTATAAAGAATACTACAGAAAACCCCTACACAAGTCTAGTCTATACTTTTGCTGCATATATGATAACGAGATATATATATATATATATATATATATATATATAGCAAAACTTCGGAACTCTTGCACTCCTACTACATATGCAAAATACCAGATGCCAAGTCCCAATCAACTATCCAATATCAAAAATTACCGGCACTCATGGGTTAACTTCATCCAATTTATTGTGGATCAATTTAAGCGAGGTCAACGTTTCAGCTCCCGATCGGAGCTTTCATCAGGACATAAAGAGACTATATATATAAAATGCACAATCATTTATCACAATTAGAATAAAAATGCAAATACAAAATATTCCAGATTATGCACCCATATTGTAATTTGTAAAAAATAATATAGACAGCAAATATGGGAGGAACACAGCTTTTAAATACTTACATATGCTTTGTAGTCACATGCTTGAAAGATGAGCTTTTCAGGGTGATGCTGCCAGTACTGAAATGGCATGGAACCTGTAGTTTCATTGGGAGCTCGGAGACTGATAGAAGGTTCTCCCCAATCTCCTGTCTGAAAATCATATTTACTCTAAAAGTAACAAGTAGCACGTGAATTTAGTATGTTGTATTGTTCAGCACATCACATCATGCATTTGCAGTGAGCACAGCATATGTAATATTGCTATCTAAGCATTTCAAAGCACACTTTGTCTGACAACTAGCCTTGCGCAATGAATAATAACACAGACCTAACACACGCATACTGGGAGATATATATAAAAAGTGTAGCATTCAGAAAAGTGGTCTCAAATGAGGCAGTCACGATGGAAACAAGTGGAACCAGGAGGCACATTCCATTTTTGTCTCCACCCTTTTTAAGGACACTTTTTATGCATAAACCCCTGGGTGTCTTTGACATTCTTGTATTAATATAAGAAGAAAGAAATATTTGCCTCTTTGCCTTTCTTGAGATAACAGGCCCATTTCCCGAGGTGGTCAAAGTGAGCATCTGCTGCTCCACCCACAGGGGCACAACCGGTGTAAACTGAGGTTTAGTGGGAACCTAGGCATGGACAGGCTGTGTAGTTGGGAGCTTCAGACATGGATCAAAGGTCTGGCTCAATTAGGGGCTTGTCACCAGCAGTTTCCTTTTCAATGACGTTGTACATCATCCTAAGTAAGTTGAAACTGTACAGTTTTTTACCCATGATCACTCTTGAGAGACATGAAGGAGATGCATGATGACACTATGCTGGGGCTTGCTCTGAGGAATGCTGCAAGGTTGCTGAGTCATAAGGCCAGCACAGCCAAAGAGACTGAAAAGAGACAGTAAAGCAAGGAGTGAGGTTCTTCAACCAACTTGCCAAGAAGTGAGGAGATGGTGGGATTCTCTATGGATATTTTAATTAGAGGGTGAGGGGTCCTAAAGAGAAGATGAAATCTGTAGCCTACAGTGAAGAGGGAATCCCTAATGGAACGATAGGAATCAATAACGAAGATGGAGGGAAACGTAGTAAACAAGTATTTAGAAGTTGGACCAGAAAGAATCAGCTTCCAAAAACAGGTTAAATTTAATTATCCCTCACAATCAACTGGGCTTGAACCCTAATTGCCACTGGTCACTGATGAGTGTGCAATTATATGCCGAAATTTGTGTTTGGCCAGAGATTTAGTGGTGTAGTGTGAGTGATTAGATGTTAGGCTATCTTTTTCATGTTTACCAGTAGCGGCAGCATTTGTTTTGATACTGTAGATTGCTTAGTGATCAAGATGAACAAGGTATTTTAACTCCACAGGTAGCTATTATGAGACTCTGCTTGTGGCTGAAACACTGATTTTGGCTTTATATTGAATGGCAGGTCACCAGTGCAGCCAAGGTATTTAAGATACACTGGCTAATGCAGGCTAATGCAAGTATAGGGTTCTAGTAATCAACCTTATTTGGTATGGTAGGTCAATAATGCAACAGACGTATTGGATACATGTAAATGTCAGTAATTGTGCTCCCAGATGGGTATGGAAGACTGAGTACTTTCCATTATTAATGCATGATTCCCCTTTTATATAGTACTTACAACTAAATGTTGGGTGGTAAGGGAGAATCTAAGTTTTAGGACGAGTCCCTTTAGATGTCACTGTTATGGTAATATAGATTGCACTTTGATAGGGAGCCATTGATTCATTGTGTAATTAGGTGTGCCGATTATTTATTGCAAGAGAACCAACAGTATTTAAGATAAAAGAGTTACTTTTGGTCTAAGCAATGCACAGTAGTGCAACAGTTTGCTTTTAGATTGCATGTAATGTTTCAATTACAGGGAGTGCAGAATTATTAGGCAAATGAGTATTTTGACCACATCATCCTCTTTATGCATGTTGTCTTACTCCAAGCTGTATAGGCTCGAAAGCCTACTACCAATTAAGCATATTAGGTGATGTGCATCTCTGTAATGAGAAGGGGTGTGGTCTAATGACATCAACACCCTATATCAGGTGTGCATAATTATTAGGCAACTTCCTTTCCTTTGGCAAAATGGGTCAAAAGAAGGACTTGACAGGCTCAGAAAAGTCAAAAATAGTGAGATATCTTGCAGAGGGATGCAGCACTCTTAAAATTGCAAAGCTTCTGAAGCGTGATCATCGAACAATCAAGCGTTTCATTCAAAATAGTCAACAGGGTCGCAAGAAGCGTGTGGAAAAACCAAGGCGCAAAATAACTGCCCATGAACTGAGAAAAGTCAAGCGTGCAGCTGCCACGATGCCACTTGCCACCAGTTTGGCCATATTTCAGAGCTGCAACATCACTGGAGTGCCCAAAAGCACAAGGTGTGCAATACTCAGAGACATGGCCAAGGTAAGAAAGGCTGAAAGACGACCACCACTGAACAAGACACACAAGCTGAAACGTCAAGACTGGGCCAAGAAATATCTCAAGACTGATTTTTCTAAGGTTTTATGGACTGATGAAATGAGAGTGAGTCTTGATGGGCCAGATGGATGGGCCCGTGGCTGGATTGGTAAAGGGCAGAGAGCTCCAGTCCGACTCAGACGCCAGCAAGGTGGAGGTGGAGTACTGGTTTGGGCTGGTATCATCAAAGATGAGCTTGTGGGGCCTTTTCGGGTTGAGGATGGAGTCAAGCTCAACTCCCAGTCCTACTGCCAGTTCCTGGAAGACACCTTCTTCAAGCAGTGGTACAGGAAGAAGTCTGCATCCTTCAAGAAAAACATGATTTTCATGCAGGACAATGCTCCATCACACGCGTCCAAGTACTCCACAGCGTGGCTGGCAAGAAAGGGTATAAAAGAAGAAAATCTGATGACATGGCCTCCTTGTTCACCTGATCTGAACACCATTGAGAACCTGTGGTCCATCATCAAATGTGAGATTTACAAGGAGGGAAAACAGTACACCTCTCTGAACAGTGTCTGGGAGGCTGTGGTTGCTGCTGCACGCAATGTTGATGGTGAACAGATCAAAACACTGACAGAATCCATGGATGGCAGGCTTTTGAGTGTCCTTGCAAAGAAAGGTGGCTATATTGGTCACTGATTTGTTTTTGTTTTGTTTTTGAATGTCAGAAATGTATATTTGTGAATGTTGAGATGTTATATTGGTTTCACTGGTAATAATAAATAATTGAAATGGGTATATATTTGTTTTTTGTTAAGTTGCCTAATAATTATGCACAGTAATAGTCACCTGCACACACAGATATCCCCCTAACATAGCTAAAACTAAAAACAAACTAAAAACTACTTCCAAAAATATTCAGCTTTGATATTAATGAGTTTTTTGGGTACATTGAGAACATGGTTGTTGTTCAATAATAAAATTAATCCTCAAAAATACAACTTGCCTAATAATTCTGCACTCCCTGTAGTCGTTGAAGAATACAATGTCACTTGTTAAAATTGGGCTTAGCCAGGAATGCCACTGTGAGCCATGTGTGGAAGGTTGGAACCCCCTCTCCTGGACTAAAATGTAACTACGTTTAGCAAGGAGTTTCATAAAGCAGTAAATTTCACAAAGGCTCTATTCAAATAAGAAGACAGACATTGAACTGTGAATGTGAATGCAACTGAAGAAGATTCCTGTTGAACATTTATAGCAATGAGTGAATGTTAGTTTATTTAACATTTTCTAATGGGGTTATTCACTAAATCGAAGAAAGAAAACTTCTGATGGGTGGGACATGCTACAATTCGGGGGGGTGGATAATGGCACGCCCACCCTATTGTATAATTATTTAGGGCCTCACCCACCACTTTTGGGTGGGAGCTGGGGGGGACACTAGGCCCCTCTCCCCTCTTATTATTATTACGGCCCTCACCCACCACCAATGGGCGGATATTAGGTCCTCCTCTTTGTATATTAACATTAGGACCCTCACTTGCTGCCAATGGGTGGGGGCCGAAGGGGTAGACTATATTCTTCCCCATGAATATTAGTGTAGACCCAAACTGTTGACCACAGTTGAGAAGAGGACATACGCATGTCTGCTCTGTTTATTTTTATTAAACCCCTCATTACTTTTTTACCCGATACCCATGGATATAGTCCCCTCACCGCTATTTCACAAGCCCCATCTGTAGGTTTAAACATTTAACATACAAGCCCCACCTGCTGGAGAAAATACAAAAAAGAAGCTAAATGAAGCTAAATGAGTGACAAGAATAAACAATTCCAATAAACAAGAGATAAAAAGGACACAATAGTAACATAATAAAATCTCAGCAGCCATGCATGTTCAAGTTCAAGTGGTTGCGAACAAAATACATATAATGGAAGGTTTGTGTGAATAATAAAATAAAAACAGAAGCTTCTTATCCAAGTTGACAAGAGACCAGCCTATCTAATGAATTTAGTGATATCAAGTAGACAGTCCATGGCAAATATAGTTAAGAGAGTATATCCATGAGATCTAATTAATGGATTACTCCAAGCATCATGACAAGTTCAGTGATTTGAAGTGGTCATGGTGTCTAGAATCTGTATGTGCAGCATTTCATAGGGGTGTCATCATCCAACCTAAAACTAGAGTCAACTCATTGGTTGAGAATGGTCAGCTGGTGCCAATCAATGGCAACTGTCCCTGCTTGCGTCTTCTGCAGAAACTTGAGGCACGCCCCTGGACCCCCAGGGAGCATTAGAGCTTCAATTACTGGGGAACCAGGCTAGTGTGCTCCTGCCATTATAACCCTTACATTGGACTGTAGTGGGTACGATGCTTGGAGTAAATCTGTAAAAATCTGAATTATGGGAGTGAAACATAATATAGTAATAAAAATAACTTGAAACACATGCACATATTTGCCACATGACAATCATAATAATTCTTACAATCAACTTCTCCAACAATGCATTCTCCCCAAAATGCATTAGTTAGGCACAGAGATTTCAGGCTCCTTAGCATCCAGGGTGCAGCTGGACCCCCTTGTGACTCCTATTTACCCTCTACTGCTTTCCAACTACCTTAACAATTGATTAAAAGGATTTTGGATGCAAGATTTAAATTGGTGTATAACTAATCTACAACCATTGGCTGTCCTACATTAACTTCCCATTTGTTCTTCATTTACCGGAAAATAGTGTCCTCGGGAAAAGCAGAAGATGTGAGGTTATTAGTAATGAAACATCTAATTACCATAACAAAAGGCTCTCTAATGACTATAGCACAGTGTAGAGCATTAGCTCAGTCTGGGCGTTTTATATTCACAGCGACAAAAGACAAAAATTAAGCAACCTTTTGTTATGACTTACTTGGGAAGAAAATATTTTCATGATATAGCTACTACTTTTTAGGTGGATGTGTAAGGGGTGGACAGATGAAAATATTAAGGGAATTTTCATGTTGTTGTGATTTATTATATGTATATAAAAAAAAATATTAAATGCCAGTAATGCCTAATAAAAACAAAGTCCTTGTAAGTCCTTGAAACACTGTACTTTACAACCATCTGCAATGATTTAGGAAATTGTTACAAAAGACCACACGTGGGAAGACTGGTGGTCCATCAATGTTCAAGTACTTCTTCCCCTGAAAATGAAATCCTCATATCTAGGTAAGGTCATCTGTCGTTCATCAATGCTTATGTCCTTGCTTCATTGTGAATAAAGTATTCATATAAGAGTAAGAACCAAGGAGTACTTGAACTAGGAATGCATAACTCCAAGTAGTTCCAGATTAACAGTACAGTACCAAGTACTTCTTTAGACATGTTTGCACTGTGAAAACTGTACTCTATGCTTTTGCCCACGTGAGACTGCTCCAATGGTACTTTAAGTATGTGTTTCCCTGGCTGGGCTGGACAGCATGGTTGCATGTCACTCTAGGGTGAAATAGAGACCAGCTCCTATTGGTCTTCAACTTACCCTTGCTCTGTGTTTCCAATTTTGGGAAGTATGTGTTTTCCATAGAATTATGAGAAGTTGGAAGAATTGAAGAAAAAGAGAAAGCTATTAGGATATTTAGGTGGGTGTTTCATCTAATGTGCTTAGTATTCAAGGAAAACTTAATGCAGCTTATGGGATGAAGGCATGTTTATGTTCCCTACAAGCCAAGAGACTGATAAAACTGATATGGCAACTGCATGCATATTCATATTATGAACTGATTATTAACTGCTACTGGTAAACAGCAAGTAGGAAAAGAATACTGTGAGAGTTATACATTCATAAAGAAAATGTCAAAATGGTTAGATCATTAAAGAACAGAAGGAAAAAAGTTTCTCTTGACAAGTTCTACTAATATAAAGATAAGTTGTTACAAAAACAGACCCCCTCTTTTCCATTCAACAGGGCTGTGTCTTCCTTAAAGGACAGAGACATTTGTTTTTATGCCATAACGTAGAAGGCTGACATTTCTTTCTGCTAATATTAACAACCTAACATCTTTTATTATAAGTACTTCTTATGTCTGTGTTTCATTCATTTGTTCTTAGCAAGAAATATAGATGTGAATAGTGCCATTACCTGAGCCATTTGTCTTTCAAGCTTCGATCTAGGTATATCGTCAAAATAATTCTCATTTCTTCTCCTCCGACCATCTCCTTGCATCATAAAGTGTGAAAAATCTAGAGATCCACCAGTCGGATACAGCTTTGCGGATTTATTGGCTATGAGAAACAGAGATACATTGCATTACAACTGGGGACCCATATATAGCGAGAGAATCATCTTCACAGATAGATGCTAGCATAGGTAGGATTCTTTTATACAACACCAGTTACACTGTAGGTTTAGCGCAACATGACAATCCATTAAGGAAAAAAAATACTGCACAAAAGTGTGTATGTACATAAGCACTAGCAGCCAGCATAAACACTCTGTATAAGAGCTGGGTTAAAGGGACAATAAACACACAGACATAACTTTAGCTTAATTAAGATATTTTGGTGTTTAGATCATACCCCTGGAGTCTCTTTGATCAATCCTTTGCCATTTAGGAGTTAAATCACTATGTTTTTACAGCACTAATCACACTTTCCCTGGCTGTGACTCACAGTTTTCCTACACATTTCCTGTAAAGAGAAATCTTATGTTTAAACTTCCTTTGTTGCACAGTCTGTTTAATTTAGAATTTTTTTAATCTCCTGCTCTGTTAATATTCTTTAAGAGTCTGTAGCAGCCTCGTGTGTGATTAAAATTAAATTAACAGAGCAGGAGGTAAGAATGTATATAGTAAACAAAGTGAGCTACCACATCTGATTGAAAATGAAACCATTTTTTCATGTAGGCTGTGGGAGTCACAGCCAGGGAAGATGTTGCTAGGGCTGCATCAACAGAAACAAATCTGATTTAACTCTTAAATGGGAGAATGCAGTGGCATGATCAAAACATTAAAACTGCTTCACTTATACTTGTTTTGGGGTTTTAGAGTATTCCTTTAGATATTATATTTACTTACTCTAAGCACTATAATCACTACATCCAACAGTAATCTGTGAAACCATTTATGAATGGTTTGACAATTACCTGACAGATGCCTTGCAGTCATTCCTGTCTAAGCTGATATCCTAAAGTGGAACCTCATACTTCTGCACTATTATATAAACTCATACCGAGCTTGGAGATTATTCACTAGAGAGAAAAGAGAGAATCAGCAGGCAGCTTTTAGCCAATAATGTATAAACTTGGTATTAGTGAAATAATGCAGAAATTTAAATTTCTGCTTTACGGTTTTTGCATCATGTCTGTATTTTGGTAGCAGACGGCTTCTATTCGCTTACAAGTTTGCCACCTAGGCACCCATAAACTGAAAGTGCACATTAAGTGCAATTAATCGTTAAATAACTAAACATCTACACATTTGTTAGCTGTTTAACTATAGGATTTTTAAAAAACAGAAATGTTTATTAATACAATAACCATACTTTTTTTCTGGAGTAGTTGTGTATTATAGGTAATTTTTGATTGACTACCATTTAGAAGTTATGCAACTCAGTGTTTCAAAATTAAACCTGTCAAATGAGAAAAAAAATAAGAACTTCAACCAATTCTGTTTTAAACTCCTGCACAAATATGCAAAAAAAGAGGGATGACATTCATAGTCTCTTGGTTCCATGAGCAGTTATAGCCATGGTGCTCAGGGTGCCCTTTAAGAGATAGTATAACTTTTTCAAAGGCTGACAAAAGCTAATCATTTTTTACATCTTTGAAGACTTTTTCACATCTTTGGAAGCAATCATTCATCATTTGTGACCCATCAACACAAAGAATTGGTAATAATTAATTTTTTATTTTTTTGTCAATCACCATATTTTTAAAGAAAAAAAAGAACATTGTAGGCAACAGAATTTTGTATATACACTGGGCTAGCCAAATTTATCACTAATTTATTGATAAAGGCATACCTAAAAAATAATGCTAATTCAGATACAAATGTAATGTTATGCAACTAAATTGTGCGCAAAACATAAAATATAATAAACCTGTAAAAAAAAAATGTGTATTCCAAATCAATGTACTTAAAGGGACACTATAGTCACCAGAAACCTTTAGCTTAATAAAGCAGGTTTTGTTTATAGATTATGCCTTTGAACCTTCATTATTAAATTATCATTATTAAATTCACTGCCATTTATGAGTCAAATTACTTTTGTTTCTTTTTATGCAGCCTTAGCCACACCTCCCCTGGCTGTGACTGACACAGCCTGAATGAAAACAAAATGGTTTCATTTTCAAACAGATGTAACTTACTTTAAAAGTTTATCTCCTACATTGTAAATTGAACTTTAATTACATACAGGAGGCTCCTGCAGGATCTCGCAAACTATGAACAGAGCAAGAGATAAGTAATTCTAAATTAAATATAATTTGCAATAAAGGAAGCGTAAACATTACATGACTCTTTACAGGAAGTGTTTAGAAAGACTGTGTACGTCACATGCAGGGAGGTGTGCCTAGGGCTGAATAAACAAAATTATGTAACTTTTAAATTGCAAAGAATTGAGCAGCGAGACTGCAGGGGCATGATCTACACACCAAAACTGCTTGATTAAACTAAAGTTGTTTTGGTGACTATGGTGTAACTTTAATATATAGCATCTATAAACACTTCTGTGATTTAATAAAAAAAAAAATTGTTAATCAACTAATGCACAAAAGCATGTTAAAGTGAATGAATACTTAAAAACCAGTATTATTCATTGTAGTACGTAAACCTAGAAATGAGATTGAAGTGGAATAGTGCGATCAATGAGACAACTGTCATATATCCACATATGAAAACGACTCACAAAATAGGAGTGGTATAAGTGCCACTCTACACTTTACGGCTCAGGAAGGATTAATTCCGTAGGGTAAGTTTGCGTCGGATCCCACTCAAAGCATGTCCATCCACATTGGAAAAAAACATCCAGTCACCTTAATCTTCTAAAATACTCTATTTTCAAAATGTATATTAAAAGACAAATAGGAACATATAAATACAAAGTCCAAATTCTCAGCATCTGCTCTAAGTAATTTGAAACCTTGTGTTTTCCTTGATCCTGCAAGTTCGGCATCTGATGTTATGCTATGCATTTCGCCTTACCACTCGGGGCTTCCTCATGCACACTAGCTGTCTGATGTCTCACTATTGATTGAGAAAGCCCAGTGTTGAGGTGAAATGCGTGGTGTTATGTCAGACGCCAAGGTCAAGGAAGTGAATGAGGACAGAGCAGGGGGGAACACCAACCAGGGTTCAATTTACTTATCGGAGCAGCTGTTGACAAGTTCGATTTTGTATTTATAACCCCATACCTTCCTTTTAATATATAATTTGGAAATAAAACATTTTAGGTAAGGCGACCAGCTGTTTTTTCTTTGTTGTGGATGAACATGCTGTGAGTAGGATCCAACGTACCCCCACGGAATTGATCCTCTATGAGTCTTATAGTGTAGAGTGGCACCTATATCATTCTTATTTTGTGAACAATTTTCATATATGGTTATATGACAGTTGTTGACTCATTAATCTGCACTATTGCACTTTAATCTCTTTTTTTACTACAAGTAAATACTTGTTTATAAGTATTCATTCATCTTAACGTTTTTTTGTGTACTAATGAACTATTATTTTTTATGTTTAAATCATATAAGTGCTTATGGTTGCTTCATACACATTTTAACCAAATTTATTATATTTTATGTCTTGCACACCATAGTTCATAGATTCTTTTGAATATGCTGCACATATTCTAAAATGCTTCATTTGTATTAAGCACTGAGACTTTGAGCACACATTTCGGAATCTGAATAGTCTTACAGAACTTTTTTAATATTCCGCCTTAACCACTATAGGCATTAAGCTTTGCAAATGTAATCATTATGAAAATACTCTGGATGTAAAGAACATCACTATTGTAATTAGATTTTTTTTTTCTACAATCAAATCTTGCAGTAATTATACAAGCAAGCTGTAATTATGGAAATAGTATAAAGCAGAGTTACATTTTAGCAGAATGTTCTTGTAAAATTCTTATTAAATTAAATGTGATCACTTAATAAATCATGATGATCAAGCTAATTCATTGAAGCACAATATTGCCCATGGCAATGGAATAAAATTCCATGCACTTGGAAAACATGTATCTTCTTCAGTTTGGAATGACACGCTTTGTCCAATCTTTTTTTTTTTTATTAGCTTTTTATTAATTTAATTATTTTTAAAATGCTATATGTGATGATTTTTGCTAAATATGCTGGTAATGAAACCGTAAGATTAACAATTGTTTATTTTAATCATTTACTATTTCTTATTTCTTTTAATGGTTATGCCATCCATTAAATCAAAATAGTTTCATGTTTATAAAAACATCAGGTTTTATTCAGAGTCAGAGTTCCACTAGGCAAAATAAGCACATGCCTACAGGCACATGGCTCCTTGGGGTACCCTGTCTAGTAATTTACATTTACTTTTTCCTTGTTGCTGTGTTGCAGCAAGAAGTTGATGTACGGTGAAAAGATGGGGATAGGAGGTAACACTACACCTTCTTTTAGTAATGCCCAGCTCCCCTCTCAGCACTATCACTACCGGTAGTCAGCCATCTTGTTTGAGGGATAAACTTTATGCTCTGTTGCTCTACAGATATTAAGAGGATGCCATCCCACTTCATTGCTGTGGGAAGTGGGCTTCTGACAATTTTTCTTCCATAAATTTGAAGAGTAATTTGTTAATCCTTCTGCACATCACTTTCCTGTGTTTGCTGAGCTACAAGAAGAAATGATTTTTTATAAAGCCGTATAAAGTGTCTCAATACATGGAGGTATTTTGCTGGGTGTAAAAGTATCCTCTCAAAAGGAGGGTGAAGAAAAAATGAATTTTACAAAAAAAAAGGTGCTGAAATGAGTTAATAACCACCTAATCATAGTGTAAAGGGATTGGAAAATTAAGTAGATCTCCTTGACTCAACCATGTCATCCATACCAGGCACTATGCCCCCAATGTAACAGCCCCCACTATATACAATGCCACCGCAACCACCATGCATCACACAATCATCATGCACAGCCAGTTACACTTTCCCTACTATCTCTGGTTCGGGCTACTAAGTCATCAACTAAGATATTAGTAATAGAAAAAGTAGAAGCGGTAACAAATAATGGGAGATCCTCTGACTACCCTAAATGGTCCTTGGCCTACGATAATTCCATAGCCCTCTGCATTTGCCTGAGGTTCAGTCTTCAGGTGGCAGTGTGAGTGAGTGGGGAATGATATGACTGAAAGAAAGAAATGCTTTCTTTCCAATTATCTCCTATTCCATGAGGCTACAGCCGCCCTTAGAATACACAGATGACCATAAAGATCCTCAGCCTTGGTTGTGCTCAAACACACTGCAATCTGGGACCATGTAAGTGGGGAGACACAAGGGCAAACAACCAAGGGCGCGAAAGAAAACTGGAGACACAAAATGGGGTAAGGGAGAAATGGAAGACACACACTCGGACACACAAGGTTAATGGAAAGAGATACAACAGTGTAAGGGGAGTAAGGAGTGACATGGAAGGAGGGGAGGGGTAAAGTAAAACAGAAAAGGGAATGAGAGGGTAAGGATAGTGTGAGCGAAAATGTGGAATATTGGTTGAAGGAAGATATATCAGACCTGCTTTGCTAAACAGCAGCCAGAGATTTTTCGGTTAAATGTCCCAGGGACAGATGATAAGTTTGCAAAATACATTGCTGATACTATGCAAAACACGGTACGGGTCCCTGGGGCGGAGCATTTGGAGAGCAGGGTGGGCCACTAGTTGCTCTGTAACAGACCAGAACTTGGATTTCACGTAAGCGTTCAAGAGATGTGAAATAATTGGCACTCACCTGTAGCTGGTCAATTAGCAGACAGGCCTTTAAAAGAAGAGATCAGCCTGCTGCAGCGTGAGGGAGGAAACAGCCAGCTATGAGAGCTGAAGGAGAGAGGACAATTGTGTTTATTTGAAATCTATTTTGTTTTGGAAAATTGGTAAGTGGGAAAGCCACCCAATTACAGATAGTTATTTCTGTCTAGTAAGAGCTCAAGTAAGAGCAAGAGGAATTTTGTTTTGTTTATTTTATTTAAAGCACCTGTTTTCTCATCAAATAAAAAGGAAAACTGAACTGCATGTGTCCTGGACTTTGATTACCCTAGAAAGCTGTGGTTACCGTAAGACCTTTGACAAAATCCTACCTGTAAAAGAGGTGGTTTGTTACAATAGACACAAAAGGGATAAGGGGTAAGGATAAGGACTGACACACAAGGAGATTGGAGGGGTGTAGAGACTATCTTTTTATGGGCTACCAACAGGCAATTCCACCTTAGGTGCCCAAAGCCCTAAACGTGCGGTGTCACACACCACAAATTTAGGCTAAAATAGTGGAGAAGAAATTGTACTCAATTTTGCAAACAAAATTGAAAAAACTTGGTTAAGTTAGCAGTCAGCCACAATACATTACAAAACATTATTAGTTAGAATACTTATTTATATTTATAGATACATTGAATATAGTGCATTTGCACAATATGTATTGTAAAACCACAATTCATTGTAAATAAACCGCATAGAAACATCAGCATGCCGTCTTACACTACACACAGAATACACATGCAATCACACACTACACACAGTGTGTCCTTACTTGTGTGAGTTTTATAAAGAAGAAGATATGAAGGGGGCTAAGAAATATAGAAACATAGAAGTGGGTCAGTCATAAAATGTAACACAAAGGAGGGTTGGAAAAAGAGACATGCATAAAGTCTAGAGAAAGAAACTTAATGCAGGGCACAGAGACTCAGAGAGAGAATGGTGTAGAGGGGTGTTGATGCGCACTGAGAAAGTCATCAAGTGGAGACTGAAAGAGAGAAGGCAAAGGAAAGGATCGAAGGGACACATAGGAGCCTGAGAATTTTGAGGAAGACATAGGAGTGTTGAAAAACACAGACTATAAATGGGTACTGTCACTTCTCTGGAATTTACATAACTGAATAAAACGTTAAAACTCACTTATAACTTGTGTTAACACTTTATTTTATGATATTCACTTTTTTCTTTAATATGTATTAAAAGATGACAAAGGAATACAAATGTGTATTCCTGACACAACAGTGTTAAAAATCAAATTTAGGTGGCCTGCCCCCATTAAAGAACCACTATAGTGCCAGGAAAACAAACTCGTTAATCCTATATGGACCTGGCACCCAGACCACTTCATTGAGCTGAAGTGGTCTTGGTGCCTATAGTGGTCCTTTAAAAAAGTACCTTTATTCCATGGCCACGTGGGTCCACTCTTCCCCTGCCCGGTCTCCATGGCTTGCAATCATCAAAACGGACTACCTAAGGCTATTGTGCATGCATGGCAAAACACTGCGCTGCGCTAATCAGTATCTCTTCATAAATAAAAAATTAAATCAATGCATCTCTACGGGGAACGATCAGCTTCTCCATGCAGAGCAGAGTGTATCTAGAGTCCCTTGGCACCATCCTTCTCTTTAACAGTTTTAAATTAAATAAATGAGAGTCCCCAGTAGTCCATCCCCTCAAATTAATGACATGGCTGAGAGTACCAGCTAGCCTCTTTGAGCAGCTTATTGGTGAATTAGTATAAATATATGGGATTGTGATATGTTTTATATGTTCGGTAGATTATACAGAGTCACCAGGGGAGTGGGGAGTGAGCCAGCCCAAATCATAAAGAAACAGTTAGTGGTACCCCGCAATTAGGGAGCCGAACTTCTTAAGCTCAGCTACGATATCCCATTAGCAGGACATCTTGGTGTGAAGAAAACTAAGGATCGCCTCACCCAGATGTTCTTTTGGCCCGGTATATCCAAAGATTTACAGACATACTGTAGGACATGTGATACATGTCAACGCATAGGAAAAAGGGGGGACCACCCTAAGGCTAAGTTACACTCCCTACCCATAATAGAAGAGCCATTCTACCGAGTAGCAGTAGACCTGATAGGACTGCTCAGCAAGCCCAGTTCCTCAGGAAAACGCTACATCCTCACAGTAGTGGACTATGCCACTAGATACCCTGAGGCTGTAGCGATCTCCAATATTGAGGCAGAAACCATAGCAGAGGCCCTAGTTAAAACTTTCTCCAGAGTAGGGTTCCCCAAGTAGATCTTGTCCGATCAGGGAACGTAACTGTGACCCAACAGTTGTGGAAGAGCTGCGGTGTAAAACCCTTGTTTAGCTCTACCTATCACCCCCAAACCAACGGCCTCTGTGAACAATTTAATGGCACACTTAAGCAAATGCTCACGGTGTTCACAGAGTCCTGCGGACACTGGGAAAGGTTTCTCCTTCATCTCTTGTTTGCTACCGAGAAGTGCATCAGGCGTTCACAGAGTCCTGCGGACACTGGGAAAGGTTTCTCCCTGATCTCTTGTTTGCCTACCGAGAAGTGCCCCAGGCGTCCCTTTGAACTCCTATACGGGAGAAAAGTTCAGGCACCCCTGGACCTCATACAGGAGGGAAATACAGGGGAGGAAGGAATCCCTCCTACGTACTGGAGTTCAGAGACCGGCTACAGGCCCTGACCAACTCAGTTCGGGAAAACCTACAAGCGGCTGAGAAACTACAGAAAGGGGGCACGAGATAGGATTCTTGAGGTAGGGCAAAAGGTATTTGCCCTCAGACCCTCCAAAAAGGACAAGCTACAGGCGGCTTGGCAAGGGCTCTTTCAGGTGGTGGAGTGGATTAGCGACACCACCTACACTGTAGCCAAATGTTCAGATGAAAGGATCAGACGGGCCTTTAATGTGAACATGTTAAAACCATATTAAGAACGTGCCGAGGACATGGCTGCTGTCTGCGCCCCGTCAACTGAACATAGTGAGGGACTTCCCCTACCCGATCTACTGGCTGCTAACCAAGGTACAATAGAGCAGGTTGGATTAGGGGAAAAGTTAGACTTTGCACAGCAAGCGGACGCAAAACAACTGCTCCAGGAATACAGGGAGTTATTCTCCTCTCTACCCGGGTACACTTCGGCTGCGGTCCACCGAGTAGAGACACAAGGAGAAACCCCGTTGCGGCAACAACCCTACCGTATTCCTGAAGTAGTGCGGTCCAGCATGTGGAAAGAAATCCAGGAGATGTTAGAGTTGGAGGTCATTGAGGCTTTGCAAAGTCCCTGGGCTTCACTCGTGGTACTAGTACCGAAGCGAGACGGTACGATTCGCTTCTGTATTGATTACTGGAAACTGAACGACCGGACCCCATGCCACGGATCGACAAATTACTCGATCGCATGGCAAGTGGGCACTATCTAACTACCCTAGACCTGTGCAAAGGATATTGGCAAATCCCTCTGGACTCGGCCGCCATTCCTAAGTCGACATTCGTCACCCCATTCGGGCTATACCAATTTAGGGTTATTCCCTTTGGGATGAAGAATGCCCCTGCCACTTTTCAATGGATATTGGACCGACTTCTGGATGGAATGCAGGACTTCGCATGTGCCTGGTTGGATGATATTGCTATCTTTAGTAGCACATGGGAAGCCCACCTGACGCACTTGGCTACGGTATTTGGGAAGATATAGGAGGCGGGCCTCACGCTGAAGCCCGGGAAGTGCCACGTAGGTACAATACCTTGGGCACAGGGTAGGGTCAGGAAAGCAGTGGCCAGAGCCAGCCAAAGTGGAAGCCATAGCAAATTGGCCCAGGTTTTAGCATTTCGGGGCACCGCAGGGTATTACAGAAAATGTGTCCCTGTGTATAGCGCCCTGGCCAAACCCCTTACTGACCTAACGAAGAAGTCATTGCCCAAACAAGTAGAGTGGTCCCCAGAGTGTGCAACAGCCTTCTAAAGACTTGAAACAGCCCTGAGCGAGGCACCAGTATTGGCAGCCCCAGACCCTACTAAAACATTTCTCGTTCATACAGATGCCTCGATGTTTGGGCTGGGAGCCGTGCTAAGTCAAGTGGGGATGATGGAATGGAGCACCCCGTGGCATACCTCAGCCGCAAACTACTACCCAGAGAAGTCAGCTATGCCACCGTTGAGAAAGAATGCCTGGCGCTAGTATGGGCATTAAAGAAGCTCCACACCTATCTTTATGGTTGTGTTTTCACCTTACTAACTGACCACAACCCCCTCATTTGGCTCAACCGAGTCTCTGGAGACAATCCTCGTTTGCTCTGCTGGAGCATGGCCTTACAACCCTATAATTTCACACTACAATATCGCCCAGGCAAGCAAAACGGTAATGCGGATGGCCTTTTTTAAGCCAAACGGAACTGGAGTTATAAATAGCTTACCCGGACATCCCCAAAATGACCCGACAGGGTCCAGGCGGGTATGCCGACCCATGGAACTAAGGGGGAGTAATGTGAAGAAAATAGACTTTGAATTGGGGACTTTTGTAAGGCCATTCGTTATTTTTATGTTTTATATGTTCGGTAGATTAAATTACCGAACATCGACCACCCTCCTGGCTCATTATCTACAAAGGGAACTGTCGATTGAGCGCTCTCTCTGGGTGCCCGCCGTTCGTATAACCGAACGCCACGTGGCAGAGAAAATGGCGGCCATCTTGTTTGCATGAAAGGAGGTAGCAGGACTTTGTGTGTGTCATTGTGTGTCTTGAACTAAAATCAGACACTCGACTTCCTGAACACCGCTAAAAACATACGAACGCCTGCTTCCTTTCCACGAACAGCTAGGACAGTAGTTCAGTAGTTTAGTTCCCACGAACAAGGGGAACAATCGCTCCTATGAGCCAAGGGGCTCAGTTCGTGCTTTCATTCGCTTATTTGACTTTTTCGAAAATGACCGACCGCACATACTGAATTCATGGAACTGTTTTGGGCAGGAGCCTCGTGTGCGGTCGGTAAAATATGACTTCCATACTTTTCGAAAACCCCTGAACCGATCTGGGTGATTTTTTAATATGTTGGTCACCCAGATCAGGGCTATCAGGGGATATGTCATTTATGGGGATACCATATGTTTTAGGGTACGTTCTACATTTGGGGAAAATGTGTTCTTTCTGCCTGGAGATAATTGGGTTATCCTTTAGCTTACCTAATTATCTCACAGGCAGAGAGGAGGGGATTGTATGTTTGCAGTGGGAGTGTTTCACTTTGTCCATGTAATTCTATTGGCTGTAACTTTTGTGTCCTGGTGCCCAACAAGGTCCAGGTGCGATGTCCTCTTGCATGGGGACTTGCATAAAAGCCAGTGTGGCATCAATAAACTTTCCTGTTGTACCCTTCATGAAGTATAGGCTCATGTTTGGGTAACTATCTACTGGCTTGGGAGAAACGTCTTGTAAGCAGCATTCGTCTGGAACTATTCATAACTACACCTGAACTGCAGCTATAATTAATAAGGCTCTGCAGTTCGGGAGGAATAGGCGAACAAGGTACCAAAACTACCAGCGTTCGTAACAGTCATATTAATAAAATAATGTGGAATGGAATCAGTGTTGCATTTGTATTTAAAGGACCACAAAAGTTGGGTGCAGTGGCCTGTTGTCCTGCAATGTTAAACATTGTAGAAACAATGCAAAAACTGTTAGCATTACACGATTAGGCATACTTCTAGTGGCTTTCTTCCAAAGAGCCACTAGAAGTGCTTCTTCTGCAACATTCGAGTTTCATGTTGAATGTCATGAAATGCAGCTCATGGAATAGCATTGGAATCAATGCTTCCCATAGGAGAAGCATTTGATTGGTGATTCATTGAGGAAGCAGGATGAGTCTGGGAGGACATTTCATGAGGTAAGTAAATTGTTTTTCTCTTTTTTTTTACAGGTGAAAATGGATGGGGGACCCTGAATCAAAATATGCATTACAGGATTAGAAATACATCTTTATATACACACTATACAGGGTTATTCACAAAACAACAGACACAATTTTCAGAAAATGACTGCATTCTGACTGAATTGGCAATTTTACAAAGTATATGATTAGGAAGATTCACAAAGCACCAATATGATCAAAATCTGGAATTGAATGCATTTATTAAGATTCACATTTTCAAATTATAGTTCAATTGCATTGTTGCAAATAAATTGATCGTTCGAAGTACTATTTTCCTGAGCTCACAGCCAGTGTGTAAATAATTTAAAACCCTTGGCATTACAAGAGTTAATTATGAAAAAAAATAATTAAAAATAATAAATTTTAAAAAGCTTATGGGGGTCAATAAGACACTCATATAACGGTGAGGTTTTAAAATGTCCTTTGCCCCCACCTGCCATACATGTGAAATGCCTGTAGCCACTTCCTGGAAACTGTGCCACATGCAGAGGGAGACAGAAGGAGTCCCCACAACTAGACACCAGGGACCCTGGGCCAGATAAAGGGACACTATAGTCACCTTAACAACTTTAGCTTAATGAAGCAGTTTTTGTGTATAGAACATGCCCCTGCAACCTCACTGCTCAATCATCTGCCATTTAGGAGTTAAATCCCTTTGTTTATGAACCCTAGTCACACCTCCCTGCATGTGACTTGCACAGCCTTCCATGAGCACGTCCTGTAAAGAAAGCCCTATTTAGGCTTTCTTTATTGCAAGTTCTGTTTAATTAAGATTTTCTTATCCCCTGCTATGTCAATAGCTTGCTAGACCCTGCAAGAGCCTCCTGTGTGTGATTCAAGTTCAATTTAGAGATTGAGATACAATTATTTAAGGTAAATTACATCTGTTTGAAAGTGAAACCAGTTTTTTTTTTTCCATGCAGGCTCTGTCAATCATAGCCAGGGGAGGTGTGGCTAGGGCTGCATAAACAGAAATAAAGTGATTTAACTCCTAAATGACAGTGAATTGAGCAGTGAAATTGCAGGGGAATGATCTATACACTAAAACTGCTTTATTTAGCTAAAGTAATTTAGGTGACTATAGTGTTCCTTTCATTTTATTATTGCATGTATTTTTTTTAATTATATCTGTCAGTAGGGTCCTCATGTTCAACGCAGATATTATTTTGGCAACATATAAATATAAATATTTCAGAGAAAAGTTTCAAGAGAGATACTAAATTATGGCATCAATGTAATATTTTTAGATACACTTTTCAAATGATTCCAACCTTTCCAAATAAACTACAGAAGTCACTGTTAAATTTTAAGTAGCTTTTTGTAGATAAATAATTTGGAAAGCCTTTCTGACAGATTTAAAACATTCAAAAAGCTTATATAAAACTATTAAATCAACCCCAAACTTATTGATATAGTTCAAAATGTAAATATAAATAACAGTTTGGACAGATCATTATGGTGTATTATGCGTAATAGATACTGGAAAAAATATAAAAGAACCATATAACTGGTGTTTAAATGATAGCTTGCTCTGTTCTGATGTGAATAAAAAACATATGGAAACAAATATAAGTAATTATTTCAAAGAAAACATTACAGAAGATATTGATCCATCCACTTTGTGGTGTGCCTTTAAGGCAGTAATAAGAGGCCATTTTATTAAACTTCAAAGCCAAATTGATAAAAATACTAGCTTATCTTACCTCCATACTCAGCTAAGGAAGTTGATCCAAATTAACAAACAAAATCCAACAGTTGAAAATTCTGAGAAAATATCAGCAATAAAGGATAATATAAATCAAAAATTAATGGAAAGAACGGTTAAAAGCTTAGACAGATTAAAATTAAAATATTATTCTAAGGGCAATAGAGCTGACAAATTGCTATCACAAAAACTTAGAAAACAAAAGGGTCTAAATAAGGTGGAAAAAATAACAAACAATGGAATAACTGCAGTAACTCCCAAAGATATAGGACAACAATTTAATGACTTCTATAGCAAGCAATATAATATACCCCAAACCACGACAGTTGAAGATATAAAAAAATATTTTGAAAAAATAAATACGTTTCAGTTAACAGAAGTACAAGAGAAGAAATAAATAAAGATATAACTATGGATGAAATAATGAAGGTTATAAATAATTTGGAAGGGTTTAAAACCCCAGGTCCAGATGGATTTAGCAATTTATTTTACAAAACATTCAAAGATCTAATTTGCCCTCATATGACCAATACTTTTAATAGTGCAGCTAAAAGAGGATTTCTTCCAACAGAGATGTTAAAAGCCAACATCTTACCAATTCTAAAACAAAATAAAAATCCTACTGACGTTAAGAATTATCGTCCAATATCCTTGATAGATGTTGACACCAAATTGTATGCCTCAGTTTTGGCTGCTAGAATTAAGAAACTTTTACCACTGATTATACATCAAGATCAAATAGGATATGTTCCAGGCAGAAATTCCTATACTAGTATCAGGAAAATTATTAATATCTTGGACGATGCTAAAAGAAATAAGGTCCCAGTGTTGGCTCTGTCGATTGATGCTGAAAAAGCATTCGACAGAGTCAACTGGAGCTATCTAGATGTTG
Source organism: Pelobates cultripes (assembly GCA_933207985.1). NCBI lineage: Eukaryota > Metazoa > Chordata > Amphibia > Anura > Pelobatidae > Pelobates > Pelobates cultripes. The sequence continues at coordinate 212,256,769 of OW240914.1, read as the reverse complement.
CACGGTCGCATTATGGACTTGATGGCTGGATCAAAAAAGCCATTATGGCCCTTTATGCAAATCCATTAGCACGTACTAAAGGACCAAATATTACTGCTCCATGGTTACAATTGAACAACGGGACACGACATGGGTGTCCACTTTCACCATTATTGTATTTGCTCTCTATTGAACCATTAGCTGAAAAAATCAGAAATAAGAAGAAGATTAACGGCTATAAAACATTAGATGTAGAACAGAAATTAAGTTTATACGCCGACGATATTTTAATTACCATAATCAACCCTGATATTTCATTGGATTTTCTAATGTCAGAAATCGACAGTTATAGTAAAATATCTAACTATAAATTAAATATAAACAAATCTATGATTTTGGATATTAATTTGGATAAGCAAACTAAAAATAAGATTAAGGACGGATATAATTTTTCATGGGTTGAAAATAGTATGGATTACCTGGGAGTTAAACTGACTAGAGATGTAAATAGAATTATGGAGATAAATTTTTTAGATTTATTACAAAATCTTAATAAATGGTTAAAAAAACGAAGGAATTTAGAAATATCTTTTTGGGGAAGAATAAACGTGGTTAATTGATATGTTATTCCAAAATGGAACTATATGTTTCAAATGCTGCCATTACATATCTCTAATCATTGGTTGGAATTGATAAAGAAAAGTTTCACCCAATATATCTGGAAAAGCAAGAAACCAAGATTGAGTCAGTCAATATTAACACAAAAATTAAGTAGAGGAGGATTAGCTTATCCCTTAATATCAAATAACTATAGAGCAGCTACAATCTTACATATATATAGAATGCAAACAGAAGAGAATAAAAATGAAGGATGGTATAAAATAGAACTTACTGCAGGAGGAGTCCCTAGTTTGGATTGTTTAATTTGGAATACTACTAAATTCCCTAAAAAAATAGAGTATTCCAACACAGTTTTAACACATTTAATGAATAGCTGGCTTAAAATTAAAAAAAAAACTTTAAAAATGGAAAAAAAAATTCCAAGTTACTTGGAATTGAATTTTGTTGAACAACAAGTTGTAGATATAGACCTTAATAATTGGAAACAAGCAGGAATTCTACAACTGTCCCAGCTATTGGTAGAAGGCACAATTAAAACTTTTGTACAATTAACACAGGAATACAGTTTACCATCAAAAGAGCTGTTTAATTTTTTAAGACTTAAAAGTTTTTTGACAACACATTTAATAGTATCAAAATCTAGTTTGAATAATATGATAAATATATTATTCAATTCAGATAAGATAAACAAACCGCTTTCTAAAGCTTTGCTATGAAGCAAAATGTGCAATAAAGAAAAAATACCAACAGCCATAACCGCTTGGAAAGAAGAATTAAACATAGATATAAATATCAGGTATTGGGGTTCTTCATTGATAGGAGTTTCCAAGAATATACACTCGCTAAATCTATTAGAAACCCATTTTAAGGTTCTAAATAGATGGTACTTAGTACCAGATAATTGAACAAAATGTACCCCACAACAAACCATATATGTTGGAGATGTGGTATAGTTACAGGTACTTTTCAGCATATTTGGTGGGAATGCAGCAAATTGAATAACTTGTGGTCTAATATCCAAAGGCTTGTGTCTGTAGATCTGAATCTTGAGTTGAGGCTCTCTCCAGAGGTCGTCCTGCTCCATCTAAATTGGCCGGTAATGGTGTATGAGTTGAAAATTATTCTTATTCATCTTTTTTTAGCTGCGAAAATTGTGATTGCGAGAGGCTGGAAAAATGATAGGGACGTTCCTTGGGATCAAGTTAGAGCCCAGCTTAAGTTTCAGATTAAAATGGAACTGTTGTTGAGCAAACAAAAATTAAGTAAAAAAATAACTGTTTGGACGAAATGTTGGGAGAGGATCAATAAATAGAGCTTTCAACAAATAAAAGGTTTGTTAAAATTAACTTCTTTACAAACCTAAAAGGAAACTGTGTCGGATTGGTCATACTTTGGATAATATAAGATATAAGATATACATTCTTACTCGATATGTGTTTTCTCCTTTCTCTTTTGCCGCATTGTTTTCTCTATGTAGATATGTAAGTTAAATGTATTGGTTTTTCTTTGGTTAAGTGAAATGTATAAAGAAAATTTTTATGGATGTATTTTTCCAAATGGGAAGGGTGTTTCCTACCATTTCCTACCATTTGTATGTAATTATTGTATTGTATTGTCCTTTATGGGAAGAAAAAAAAAGGGAAAACCTTTCAATAAAGACCATTTAAAAAAAAAAAATCAAGGCCAATATAAAATGAATATATTCCATGACTACAACAAGATGGTTTTAGAAGGGAAAGGTACTCGTAAAACTTTTACATAAATAGTGTAAATACATAGAATGGTTTTCCAGCAGGGATTGTATAGACCAGGGGTTGACAAATGGTAAAATTATAGGTGTTGAAGAACTGCAACTGTTATATATTTGCCATTTTACTGACACATCTAGTGTGAAAGAAAACTTAGGATAAACTCAGAAACAGATTAAAAAAAATCTGTGTCATGTGTGATGGACTAAGTACAGTATATGTACCTTTAATTAATTCAAAGACAGTCAGTCACCTTATGGAGTGTGTCCAAGGGTGGGGTCATTCTACAATATTTTAGGTCACCTTATGGCCTACTGATAGCCAAATATGCTTTTCAGTTCTACTTTAAATGTATTGCTTCCAGTGAATTTCTAAGCAATTTTAAGTTAGTTTTAATTTTAGGTTTAGTTTAGTTAATGTCCTACATATTAAATTCCAGGCTTGGCCGCATTTCCCTAAATTGGAACTCATCGTGCATGTTTTTTTTTCTGTCATGTTTTAAGTCTAGGAACTCCAAAGAACAGTCTCCTGAAAATTTGGGCAAGCAACACCATATTGGGCATTTTTGGCTATGTACAGTTGCAAGAAAAAGTATGTGAACCCTTTGGAATGATATGGATTTCTGCACAAATTGGTCATAAAATGTGAGCTGATCATCATCTAAGTCACAACAATAGACAATCACAGTCTGCTTAAACTAATAACACACAAAGAATGAAATGTTGCCATGTTTTTATTGAACACACCATGTAAACATTCACAGTGCAGGTGGAAAAAGTATGTGAACCCCTAGACTAATGACATCTCCAAGAGCTAATTGGAGTGAGTTGTCAGCCAACTGGAGTCCAATCAATGAGATGAGATTGGAGGTGTTGGTTACAGCTGCCCTATAAAAAACACACACCAAGGAACTAAACCAGGCCAGTGAGCCAGGACCCTGTAATTGGGACTGTTGGAGTAACAAACCCAGTCACCCCTAGTATCCCAAGTTCAAACCTGCATAACTTGAAAGGTTTGTCATAAACTGCACCCATGTTCATGTAAATATCTGTGGTGTAGGCTTACACATCACATATTCCTGTACGTTTTTGGAACTATGTCATACAGTCATATAGCCCACACAATTTGAGATACTAGAAGAAAAGGATACTTGCAGAGTTAGTCACTAAATTGGAGATTTTGGGGAATAAAAAGGAATTACATATTTTAAGCAAAATGTTTGTACTAAAACAAACTCTCCAGCTATGCTAAGCATATAATCTCCTTAATTTTGTCCAAAAAATTTGCAGTTTCTTGGACAATTCTCCATTCAACGAACAACCCTGTAGAACAGAAAAGAAAACTGGAAACTGAAAGGGAAACTATAGTGCTAGAATATATAGTACCTTATGGTGCCCCCTCGTAAGTTCCCCTGCCCTCCAACGCCCTTTAAAAGTTTTTCTCCTGGAATGTAAATGCAGCTTATTTACAGAGCTGGAGTTAAGGAATTCTGAATTTTAAACTGACTGTGTAATAAAGGGAGTTTGAACATTAGATCTCTATGCACAGGAAGTGCTTAGGAAGGTTGTATAAGTCACATGCAGGGAGGTGTGCCTGGGGCTGCATAAACAAAGTGATTTAACTCTTAAATGGCAAATAATTGAGATGTGAGATTGGGCATGATCTATACACCATAACTGCTTCATTAAACTGAAATTGTTTTGGTGCCTATAGTGTCCATTTATTTTTTACTTTTTAAAGGTCCTACAAAAGGACTTGGGAATCATTAATTCCAGTCCATCACATGTATTGGCTCCCAAAAAGCCATTTTACAATTCTGATCAATTATATTACTACAATTAAAGGCTTATCAGAAGCAGATCATTTTCAGTTTGAATAAAATCATGTATTTAAAAATATTGAATATCGATAAAAAATATTTGAAGGGCTATTTAGGGATAATATTTCAGAATTCATTGGGAAGAACTTTGTTATTAGCACTAATCAGCATGGTTTTATGAAACATAGGCCAGTACAAACCATTGTCTGGAAATCTATTCATAAACAGGGCTATACATAAGACTGTGAAGATGATTTAATCTAAGGCAAAGAAAAGTTTTACAGTAAGAACTATATGGATGTGGAATTCTCTGCCTGAAGATGTGGTTTTATCAGAATCCATACAGATGTTTAAACAGCAATTGGATAAATACTTCCAAAAACATAACATACAGGGATGTCATTTCTAATTAGTGGGGTAATAGCTGCTTGATCCAAGGATATATCTGACTGCCATTTTTGGGTAAAGAAGGAATATTTTCCTAGTTTGTTGAAAAATTGGAAGCGCTTCAGACTGTTTTTTTTGCCCTCCTTTGAATCAACAGAAAAAACATATGTGAGGAAGGCTGAACTTGATGGACGCAAGTCTCTTTTTAGCTATGTAACTAGGTAACTATGTAACTTTGATACATACATGTTATATTGAAAATATAATTTTTCTGCAATTCACATGCATCTATCATGCACTTATCGACCATTTAATGGACTGAAATCAGCTAAAATCTGTTGATAAATGGGTTTTCATGCATAAAAGCATTAAAACTCACACTGAAAACCAACAAAATAAATAAAGCCAAGGGGTCTCCATATGAACAGTAATCAAAATCAGTATAGTGCTGACCATGGCATATGTATCGTATGTTAATGATGACAGTATATCATTGCTAATTTTATAACAATAATTAAGTGCAAAACACCCCTAAAAACACCTGCATGCACACAAGCACAACTGTTAGAATCATATTGTTAAAAGCATTTAATAATACAAATTTAAACATGAACTGCACATACACACAAATTAAAAATACAAACTTGTCTAATTAAAGCACACAGACATCACCTGTTGAGATCATCAATAACCAATAAAACGAGATCAGTATTCCCCTGCTAGATATAGCAAGCATCTAACATGGCGACACAGGGGTGAAATTATATAGTGCGCAAGTGTGTTGCTTGCTGGTTGTGTTGTCTGATTGGCTGCAGGGTCTGTGCAGTGAATACATTGGTCAGGACCGAGTTTACATTGGTCAGGGCTGTGTTTGCAGCCAGTTATGTATAGCAGTAGTGGGCAAGAAATATTGGACGATGTACATTTATTTTAGGTTTTATTTCCAACAGACAACTCGTTTATGGATAAGAATTGACATCAAATTCGTCCAAAAATCGATAAAAATATCGTCCAAAAACAAACAATAATTTTTGACTTATAGAATTAAATCAAGGCCTTGGTTTTGGCATTTGCTCATTCCCACAGTATGTGTGGACGTGTGCACAAAGTTTGCAAGGTTGCACAGGAAAGCATCCACTCAGACGACCTTCACAGCTACATCTGAATTCTCTATGACATTAGCACAGAACAATTAACTACATCAGCATCTACATAGCATAACTGCTTATCCACATGCATTTATCATGTTCTTCTTCCTCATAACAGATTTTATTAAATTATATAGACTCCCCCGCCAACCCAGTAATTAAAAGTTGGAAATGTGGCTTAAGCACAGGTTGTAATATATGCACTAATGTATTCATACTACAGTAGGTAAATTGGATTAATAGGCTTCCCCTGCTTTTGAACCATATTTGGAACTTGCAAAGCCCATTTGCTTCTAAAACCATAGCATTGTTATAGTAAAAAAGCACATCAAGTCCTTTACGTTTTGGTTCCCCTTGAGAATGCATTGCTAGTTAACTTCTGGCATACCTATTCTGCACATTTTAGATTAATGCCCAATTTATATAGAAGCTGATTCCCAGTACGTGGTGGCACAAGTTAATAGACGCCGCATAAACATATGTGATGTTTGGACTACATCCCAGGGAGGGCTAAGCTTCATCTGTCATTTCAGTGCGGGAAAAAAAGACTGAGCATAATACCCTTGATCAAGGCTCTCTCCATCACATTCTGTGGTGTTGGCAGGGAAGAATTTTCAAGCGTGATCTCCTGGGTGCTAACAGGCCTGGAGGTAAGCAGAAGACTTGCAGACATCAAGTCTCGGGAGCATCTAACCAACTATAGGAAGAGCGGTCAATGGCAGCACGCCACCAGCATTTATCTTATAAATCTTTATACTGTAGAAAAGAATAATGCTATAATCTAATATTTTCAGAGAGCTGACAAAGCAGGAATCATATTGAAGCGTAATTCCTGAATAAAACACATCAATATAAATCTTCCACGTCATGTCAACTACATTTGCATAAATTGCTCCTATTCTTCAGCTTTCACAGGCCCGTTCTGCATGTACACCGTGCATAATCGTTCAGCCTCGCTTGAACAAGCTGTGTGTTATATGTAGCCACTAATCAAATAATATTTCACGTATGTGGTTTATGATGTCTTAATAATTCAAGGGATCTGATGTCTCTGAAGCATAAAAAAGGTGAAAGCAATAAGGGGGAGGGTTAGTTGAGGAAGACGTTATTTCTAATCTGGCCATTTTTTGTAGCAAAAAGCCCTAAGGGATATTTATGACACAATTATAGTTATTTTCTATTTATAGCATAATACTTTTATATAATACATGCAACATGATGTAAGGAGACAATAGGATGTGACCTTGAATCAAAATTGTAAAGATTAGTAGAAGCAGCTAAAACATAAAAAAGGAAAAAAAAAGAAACAAAATTACATACAGACTCTAAATAAATGTGAATAGTGATTCAAATGTGATTTTATATTTTAAAATACTATTTGATGTTACCTAAAAATTTTTTTTTTTAAAAACAGCTCTACATTGCAGCATCAGTACTTGACAGATAATCTTGATATATTAATTCTGCTTTGAACTTGATTGTAAAACAAAAATCTTACATAATTAAAAGAATACTGTAGGCACTATAACAACTTCATCTTATTGTGCCTTAAGACAGTGGCGGATCCAGAACCAAATCTCAGGAGGGGTACTGGTGGTGGGAGGTAGCGGGGGAACAGGGGGCTGTAGCGGGGGGACAAAGGACTTTAGTGTATGGGTTTAGGGGCTGTAGTGGGGTGTTTGGGGCTGTAATTAGTGGGATAAAGAGCTGTAGTGGAGCATATAGGGATGTGTAGGGGATTATAGTGGAGGGATGGGGCTCTAATTAGATGAAATGACATACACACACACACACACACATACAAACATGAACCTACACAGGCACACACATACCTACACATACTCACAACAGCACACACAGATACGCGCACACACACACACACACACACATACACATTTACAATACATACACTGACACACATACCTTTACATACACACATTGTCACACACACATAAACACACATACTGGCACACAAATACAAACATCTACACATAAACACACTGGCACATGCACAAACACACATACACATACCTACACACACACTGACACACAGATACACACATATACACTGGCACACACACACAGATACACACACACAGTTTACACACTGGTACAGTTTACACACAGATACACACACACACACACAGATATACACTGACACTCACAACTACACACACAGATAAACATACCTACACAGACACACACTGGCCCACACAGATATACATACCTACTCAGATACAAACACATACTGGCACACAAATACAGGCACACATACATACACATTGGCATACACGCACTGGCACACACACACACACAGATACACATACCTAAGCATACACACTGACACACAAATTGCAGTTGACATATTATTAACCACCCTCTGTTTCCATACCTTTTGCTGCAGGGAGGTGAATTCCTGGGGCTGGCTGAGGCTGATGGGATGGGAGTCTGTGTCACAGTGTGTCTTTAGTCCTTCCAACCCGCTGTAAGCTGGGAGGAAGTAACACAGATAGTCACTTCCTCCTAGCACTCTCTGCTCAGAAGGGGCTCGGTCTCTGCGAGATTTAAAGAGGCCTGGTGGTAGGTATTTATGCCTAAAGGAGCTACTTTATTTTCTTGGGGGTAGGGCAATTGCCCTAATGCCCCCACCCTGGATCCGCCACTGCTTTAAGAAGGGCGTAACCTCCAGTACTGTATAGTTCAACAGTTCAAGCCACACTTATGTTTTAACAGCCTAGAGTCACATCTGCAATCCTCTGGATAGGAGAGCATGGACTGTTAGTTCCCGCCTCTCTCACCGAGATATACCATGACGTCACGTGCGCATGTGCAGCGCCATTCACCGCTTGTAATAGAGAATCCTTTTATGTAATGATTCTATTTTAAGAGTTTGATTGGCAGACCGAGCACAACGAGCACCACGCATGTTCTTATAGCGCTCAATGCTCCTCTATGAGGAGCACTGAATTAGACAGCCACCCTTGAGGCAACACAATAAGAACAGTATAGCATTAGCTTTGTATTCTTAACGCTATAGAGTTATTTAAAGGAGATTAAATAAAATTATCACTGAAGCTGCATCTACAAAAGTGTGATTGGTTGTTTAGTATTAGGTATCAATCTCTGACAAACTCACGCAAAGGGACACTTGGAGCATTAACATTACCTCTGTCTTTTGCATAGCTTATTTTGCGAGGAGCTCCACTGCTAATTATAGTTGCAAAACCCTTCAACTCAGTAATTTCATATTCAGATGCCTGTATGGTATCGATTACATCTTTCTACATGTGATTTCTATTTACTTGTCAAGTAGTTTAATTCATGTATTTGCATGACTTGTGGGGATATTTATGGGATAATAATAGTAAACAGTTGAGAATTGCCCACTAATTCAATTCTCAGATCCCAAATATCGTTATCGTGTTAAGTGAGAAGTATTTCATATAAATAATCACAATGTTATAAAAATAGATTTTATTTATAATAACAAATTAATTAATAATAATAATAATATGCAACATGCGTGACAATAATCAATGAATATCCAGTATAAAATGATATGCAATACAAAGGAATGGCTACACACGTCTCAACGGCTAAACAGCATTATCTGTCAAGTCTTCTGACGATTTATGACTATCTTTCACAGACATAGAGGGAAGCTTTTCACAGCGAAGGGCCATAAAACCCTGTCTAACAGTTAGAATAACCCTTTCAATGCTGGCTAGATCTCCTAGGTAGTTAAGATCTATTCTTATGTCATTTTAAATAAAATAACATTTAAACCAGTTCATTAGTCATTTCCTGGAACCATCCAATAAGAGAATCTACCATGATTATATAAGCAGACTTTAATTCGCCTAAAAAGATATCTTATCCTAATTTAGAGCAAATCAATACACCTGGATAAAAACAACGGTATGCTAACATGTGATACTATCACATTAATATATAATTATTCTTAATTCCACCTGCAGAATGGAATGTTTATAACTATATATTCTTTAGTTAACTGAGATTTCTTAATATGGAAATCTGACCGTGCTTTATCCAGTCATATATAATGCTATTAATACATTTTAATTAATTTAATTAATTAAATGAAACCAGTATAATTACCAGTTGAGTAGATATTTCATCCGATTGGTAGATAGTCTCAGGAACTTATTTGGATGTCTGTAGGTGCATGAGTTATGGTGAAAGGTGGTGTTGGTTAGGAAGTCAGTAAAATTCTAAGTGTTAGAGTTTTAAGAGTAGAGTGTTAGTCTCAGATGTTGTCCTAGGTTTCTCTGCATGTCCGAGTTGGAGTTCCCAAACTTCCAATTCCTCTCTCCTCTTTTTCCTTCTCCTTTGCATTCCCCTATCTTCCCTTTGTCCTAACTTTTAAAGGGCCAGACTCTCTGTACGTCATCAGTTGATAACCCAATAGAAGCACTAGAGGTGTGGTTATCTTCCAGATCGCAATTTAGGTATTTAGTCTATAGAGGGCAGTCTTGTCCCACTAAACATACCTATCCAGGAAAGAGTTAACTTTTCTTGGTGGCTATTTTGACGTCATTTTGCGTTATCTTTATAGTGCCATAACTTAAAATTTCAAAGGGTTTCTTTAAGTTTTGTCCAGACTATGTGTCTGGCAAATCTGCTATAATTTCTAAAATGGCAGATCATGAACTAAGTTTACCCTTTTCCATACAATGGAACCTTATATATATATATAGACAGTAAAATTAAATTATTTAATCTTCTCTGTCACAAATGTCTGGGTTTAGAGACAGTCTATCCAACCCCCTTTCTGCATTTGGTTTGTATATACTATGCATTCCTTTAGCTCTGGGAAAGTGGTTAGTTTACAGATAGAAATCTTGTGTCTTTTTGTTAACTTGGAAATAACAAAATGGAGTCTGGTCTGTTCAAAGTGACTCAGAATATACACTTTTAATTTCTATCATAGCACAAAATGTCTGCCGATATAAATACCCTGACAGACTGAAACTACCAGTGGCTACTGAACTACTTCCATGAAACTTTGATGGGATGTGAACAGCCATCCCATTACAGAGGAACTTTCACTTCCACAATTTTAGCAAAAACTAACAGCTAACTAAAAGTAGCTGTTAGTTTGTGTGTGTCTGTTAGTGTGTGTGTGTATGTTAGTGTTAGTGTGTGTCTGTTAGTGTGTGTGTATGTTAGTGTGTGTGTGTCTGTTAGTGTGTGTGTATGTTAATGTTAGTGTGTGTGTCTGTTAGTGTGTGTGTGTGTGTCTGTCTGTTAGTGTGTGTGTGTCTGTTAGTGTGTGTGTGTTTGCCTGTTAGTGTGTGTGTGTTTGCCTGTTAGTGTGTGTCTGTTAGTGTGTTTGCCTGTTAGTGTGTGTCTGTTAGTGTGTGTGTGTGTGTCTGTTAGTGAGTGTGTGCGTGTGTCTGTTAGTGAGTGTGTGTTTGCCTGTGAGTGTGTGTGTCTGTTAGTGAGTAAGTGTGTCTGTTAGTGAGTGAGTGAGTGTGTGTCTGTTAGTGAGTGTGTGTTTCTGTTAGCTAGTGAATAATCATGCTGTCTAATCAGCATCTTGTTATGCCACACCTGTGAGGTAGATGGATTGTGTTGGCAAAGGAGACGTGCTCACTAACACAAATTTACAGAGATTTGTGAACAATATTTGAGAGAAATAGGCCTTTTGTGTACATAGAAAAAGGCTTAGATCTTTGAGTTCAGCTCATGAAAAATAGGGGCAAAAACAAAAGTGTTGCGTTTATAATTTTGTTCAGTGTATGTATTCCTGACACTATTTAGGTTCCCCACCTCTATTGCAGCAAAATGCCACCATGGCCATCGTTATCTCCTCATAGAGTTGCATTGAATCAATGCATCTCTGTGGGGAACGTTCAACACCTCTATGCAACGCATGGACACGCTGGATGCCAGTGCTGGACTAGGAAGCACGTCTAGTGGCTTTCTGAGTGTCTAGATCTTACTAGGCAGCAATGTAAACATTTAAAAGTCTGCAATGAAAGGCTATAGACACTATTACAACTACATTAAACTGCAGTGATTCTGATGACTATAGTGTCATTTTACAGAAAGAGTACAGAAAGTACTCAAAAGTAGTAAGTGGTGTTCCCCATGTTTCTTTTCTAGGACCACTTCTGTTCAACAAATTTGTAAATGATCTTGAAATAGGCATTGAAAGTTATGTGCCAGTGTTTGCAGATGAAACAAAACTAGGTAACGTAATACAATCTGAGCAGGATATTATTTCACTGCAGAGTGACTTAGATAGATTAGAGGACTGGGCACTCAAATCGCAGATGAAATATAATGTAATTAAATCTAAAGCTATTCACTTTGAGGTAAAGAATGCACAAGCAACTTACACCCTAAGTGGTAGTGAATTAATAATAACAGCAAAGTATTTGGGAATTATAGACAACAAACTTGCAAAAACTTATTCAGGGATATAATTTTTAATATGTGAGGTAACAGATTCTTGATCTAAGGAGAGATCTGACCGTCTTTCGGGGATCGAGAGGCTTTTTTCCTAGTTTCTTGCAAAATTGGAAAGTGCTTTGAATTGTGTTTTTTCGATTTCTTTTGGATGAGCAAAAACTGACTTGAGGTTGAATTTGATAGATGCATGTCTCTATCAATCATCCTACTCAATTATGTAATCTTAATGAAGTGGTTTTTAATATAGACCCTTTCCCCTTTGTCTGAAAGTGAAAAAAATTACTGCTTCAGAGAAATGGCAATATTGACGTATTAAGTAAATATATATATATATATATGTATCAAGGCCGGACTGGGAAAAAAATTTGGCCCGGGAATTTTTTAATTACAGCGGCCCACTACAAATGGGGCGGGGCCAGATAGGGTGTGTTTTGTCGTCACCAATGACAAGCACGCCCCATCACAAAGTGAGCATGTTGGTTCAATGCTCTTCCAGGGTAGACCATGCGCAGAGCTCTGCTGAAGAGCTCTGGCATGAGAAAAATATCCTGTATTTGTTCTGCACAGGGCAAGCAAATTCAATAACATGCTTGCACTGTGTTTGCTTGAAATTTGTCTCTGGTGTCTCCATAGTTGGGATACCAGGAGACAAAAATGCAGGAAAGCATATTGTGCAGTGTGTGTGAGGGTGTTGTGTGTGTATGTGAGGAGTGCAGTGTGTGTGTGTGTTAGTAATGGGTGCTGTATTTGCGTGAGGGTGCTATGTGGGTAAGGGTGCTGTGTGTGTGTGCTGTGTGTGATTGGGTGCTGTGTTTGCGTGAAGGTGCCATGTGCATATGAGGAAGCTGTGTGTGTCAGGGGTGCAGTGTGTGTGTGTGTTGTAAGTGTTAGGGGTGCAGTGAGTGTGTGCTGTATGTGTCAGAGGTGCAGTGAGTGTGTGCTGTGTGTGTCAGGGGTGCAGTGAGTGTGTGTGTGTGTGTGAGGGTGCTGTGTGTGTGCGTGCTGTGTGTAAGGTGCTGTAGTTGTGCAGTGTGTGTGTGCTGTGAGTGTCAGGGTGCAGTGTGTGTGTGTGTGTGTGCTGTGTGAGGTGCTGTGCAGGGGTGCAGTGTGTGTGTAAGGGTGCTGTGAGTGTTAGGGGTGCAGTGTGTGTGTGCTGTGAGTGTCAGGGGTGCAGTTTATGTGAGTGTGTGAGGGTGCTGTAAGTGTTAGGGGTGCAGTGTGTATGTGAGTGAGTGAGGGTTCTGTGAGTGTTAGGGGTGCAGTGTGTGTGTATGTGAGTGAGTGAGGGTGCTGTGAGTGTTAGGGGTGCAGTGTGTGTGTGTGTGTGTGCTGTGTCAGGGTGCAGTTTATGAGGTGTGAGTGTTAGGGGTGCAGTGTGTGTGTATGTGAGGGTGCTGTGAGTGTTAGGGGTTTCTGTGAGGCTGATGTGAGTTAGGTGTATCATATGATAGGTCCATTCAGACCCTTAGAAATGATGGATACACATTTTAGTTTAAGAAACATTGGGAAAGTAGTGTTCGCTTTCCTTAGCATATGCACTACTTAGGAAAGGGATTAGGAGAAGATTCAAGGTAAGAAGGCAGGGTGGCAGCCCACATTCCTACTAACCCTAAAGATGAAGGGAGTGTAAGGCCAGGGTATCAACTGGCCTTACACTAGTGGCGACTTCAAAGGAGGGGGCAACCTGAGAAGCCCAGAAGCCCATGTTGTAAAGCAGAGGAGAAAAAGGGGGATGGGGAAAAGTGTGCCCTTACAGTCAGGCACAGTCACTTGTGGAGAAAAGCAATACCCCATTGGAGTTTAGTTACGTGTATTTTGAAATTGTTTTATATAGCTATTTTACTTTATTCCATTTATATTTTATCCTTTTTTTTTATCAATTAAATTACTTTTTTATTGGACCTGCTTGCTGCTGAACTAGTGAACACCTATATCCCTGATGGGGATAACTCCACCTATACCTGTTGGATAGAGCAATTCTTATTTGCTCTACTAAATGTGAGTTGATTTTAACCTTTTTATCTTCACTTGCACTCCATACGGTGTACACTATTTTGTTTTGTTTTTCCCCCCCTATTTATATAATCGGAGAGAAAACACTAACCACCGATATCCAAGAGAGAGGATTATACCACTTCACGCTAAATCTGCAGAGCCGCTTTCCAGGTTCCGGGACATGTGAGTGCATACCTGTTATCAGTTTTATTCATATGTTTTTAGTTGATATACTGCACCATATAGTTTTATTTCTCCCATATATCTACCAGATTCCACACTCCACCATATCCGTAGGCGGGGATCATTCCGCCCAGGCACTTAAGTTGGAGTTATGATTAGAAATCATGTCCTGAATTTACAGCTCACACTGTCTATGACATCACTTCCTCTTTCTTTGCTGCTCCAGCCTGGCACAGGTCAGAGTATTTTGCCTCACCTGATTACTTTTCATTCTTCAAATGGTCATATTTTAAAAACTATAAATCCTACAGCGAAGAGCTTTATATTGTGAATCACAAGACCCAGACCTACATTTTAATGCATAGTATGTCTCTGAAATATTAAAAATGAAGGCACAGTCGCAGTTTAGATATTGCTCTTCAAATTTTAGGTAGCTAGAGTGGAGTTTCAATGAATGTCAATGGACGGCGTGAGTTGCAAACAAATGGTCATATTGTGAAAACTATCAGGACTATGGCTTAGCCGTGGACATGTTTAGTGGCAGCAGGGATAGCTGAACGTTTTGATATAAGATTTCTGTAGGTGGGCCTGAAAATAAGGGAGTGGTGGCAGTTTAGAAATCATGTCCTGATTTTTCAGCTTTTGTCAGCTACCACTCTAGTTTTGAACATTTCGCCATTCATTCCCATGGCACCAATTTCGCCACAAAAATTACGATATTTTGTGAACCATTCAGCGAAACGTTCCACAAAGTAATAGCACACCAATCAGGAACAATCTGCACGTTTCAGTATATTACTGTCTATGTAGTGTAAAACTGTGGGAGGAGGTAGGGTGGTAAATTTGGCTATAATAATAATAATAATATATATGTGAGATAACATTAAGTGGTCTTGCTATGCAAGAACACTTAATAAGTGTGGGTGCACATAATATTAAAGAGGCGAATTACACCTGAACAGACATATAGCGCAAATTCAAGGTTTTGTTTACGTTTTGTTTTGATCACAACGTGTACATTTGGCTCAGTCCTTAAGGGGTTAAACACTGAGTTTTATCACTAAGAATTTTTCATATTAAAAGAACGCTATAAGTCACCAGAACAATTGCAGCTTATTGCATTTCTTCTGGTGAGTATAATCATACCCTTCAGCCTTTTTGCAGTAAACATGGTCTTTTCAGAGAAAATGCAGTGTTTGCATTACAGCCTCCAATGTCCACTCATCAGATGCTAGAGGTGCTTCCTGCAGCAGTGCTGCACAATGTTCAGCTCTACTACACATGAGCAAATGTTATGCTTTTGTCCATTATTTAAAAGAACACTATTGCGTTTCAAATACAAATGTGTGATCCTAATGCTATAGTGCCCTAGTCACCATTTAGGTTAAAATGGGGTGGGGGGGGGGGGACATTACACCCAGTCTACTTTATTGAGATGAAGTGGTCTAGGTGCCTATACTGTTCCTAATATGTTAAGAATACGGTTCCTAATATATTAAGAAACATATTGTTATGCAAAAAAAAAGATCCTCATAAAAATCAGTTGTACACCCAGAACTATGTGTCATCTAGTTAAAGGGCTAATCACTGTTTAACAGTTTGTGGAGGATTCAGCAGGGAAAGTCCTTGTAAGGACTACAGCTTCCAGGACTGTGTGTCATTCAGTCCCTGGGAGGGAATAGAGCTAGTCCCCTATCCTGTTCCAGTACAGAGAGGCTCCAGGAGGATCCCAGTCAGCCACAGCAGTTCTGAAAAAACTAAAATTAAATTAATAAATGCACAAATTTATCCTTTATTTGGTACCTCCATCTTCTACTGTCAATAATAAATTTTGCACTTTTCTGTCACTGAACAAGGTGGTAGAGGAGAAACGAAAACAATGAGGGTTAAGTATAAAAAGTGTCATGTCTGGAAAGTGGTCTAAAGGTGGAAAAATCTATATGGAAACCAGAGAAAACAGAGGGGACATTGCATAGGCAATTCTTTCCCTCCTCCTCATGCACATTGCGTGCTCTGGCTATGCCTGGACCAAACTGGATTGTGATGTCACTGGGCAAATCTTCAACATATAATGCAAAAGAAAACATAACAATGCATGAAAAAGGTTAACACAAGTTCGAGTTGACTTTCAATGTTATATTCATAAAAGTGACAGTACCGCTTTAATGTTACTTTACTTGTTTTTCCACTTTTATTATACATTATTGTATTAAAAAAGAGCAGTATAACTTTGAACTTATTGGTGTCTTTTCTTCCACTGTAACACATTCTTCCAGTTCAGTCCACATCCATTTCTGCATGGTGCAAAACATTTTGTCTTTATTTTTGTTAAATAAATCATGACAAAGTGTAACATGACATTTGTTGTTCATCTGAGGTTATAGTTACCTAATTTTAAGACCTGCTAAGAAACATTTGGTTGTTATTATGTCCAGTTATGTAAAACCATGAGAATATATATATATATATTTATATATATGTGTGTATTGTATGAAGGCTAATATATCAATCAACAGATGTATCATCTTTAAAGAATGATTTTATAACGTTTTATATCAACAAACTTTACGTAGGTCTGAAACCTGAAACTCTGAGTGACTCATCGCTGCAGGCAGATACTGCTTCCATTTCATTCTCCCACACAATCTTTGCTTTCAAATCTCACACTGTCCACCCCTTCTATCTCTCCTCACTTTATGTAATTGTCAACTATTTCCTTGGATTTCTGCAGTTACCTACACGTAGTCGCCTCTGCGGTGGGAGCAAGAATTATGAACTTCTACGTTTTCATTCATATCTTGTTAAAGAGACACTAAACTTAAAAAAAAAATTGCACAAGGATTGGGAAAGATGTATGTACATTTTTACTATGTGTGCAACATATTAAATCTGTTACTCGTTGCTTTACACAGAGACCCCTATATTTTGTATGACTCAACTGATGGGGCCCTTTTTAGCTAATATATGCCAAAGTAATGTGAGCAAACAGCAGCCAGCTCACTTCTTTAACCTGATCAGCTATGAATGAAGCTTTGGTCAGCATAACATTACAACTCTCTGCCATCCATAGCCCCATTCCCTTCTCCATTATACCCACTGACAGGTAACCCCTTTTTCCCACCAGGTGTATCCATACACTCATACGATTTTTTTTAAAAGTCTCAGGCACAACATCTTACCTTAGGTTGATATCGGTTCTGGACGTTCATTTAGTTAAAGGGACACTATAGTTATCCAGACCACTTTAGCTCAATAAAGTGGTCTGGGTGCCACGTCCCTCAGGTTTTAACCCTTCACATGTAAACATAACTGTTTCAGAGAAACTGCTATGTTTAAATTTGGGGTTAAATGACCACTATAGTGCCAGGAAAACATACTCGTTTTCCTGGCACTATAGTGCCCTGAGGGTGACCCCACCCTCAGGGCCCCCTCCCGCCGGGCTCTAGGGGGAGGAAGGGGTTAAACTTACCTCTTTCTCCAGCGCCGGGCGGGGAGCTCTCCTCCTCCTCTCCTCCCTCTTCTTCCGTCACCAGCTGAATGTTCACGCGCGGCAAGAGCAGCGCGCGCATTCAGCTAGTCCATAGGAAAGCATTATCTGTGCTTTCCTATGGACGCTGGCGTCTTCTCACTGTGAAAATCACAGTGAGAAGCGCGGAAGCCCTCTAGCGGCTGTCAATGAGACAGCCACTGGAGGCTGGATTATACTGCACGTCCCGCATCCTCAAGAGCAAACACCTTTCTATACTATACAAATTGTTGCAAGGGGAACACGAGGGACAGCTGCCTCACTTCACCACTTCTTGGGCCCAGGAGCTAAATATCACCATGCCACAAAGAGAGTGGGAACTGGTATTTAAACAGATTCATACATCAACAGTCTGTAACAACACGCAAGAAAGTCAATATAAGAGGATATCGGGATGGCACTATTCCCCATCTAAATTACATAGCCTTTCCCCCAACTACTGTAGATATTTGTTGGAGATGTATTCAAGCTGGGGGTACCTCTGCCCACATTTGGTGGTTATGCCCCAATATCCAAGCTTACTGGTCAAGGATAGGATCAATGATTGAAGCTATAGTGGGAATGCGCATGAATCTTATCCGGAAAGCGACCTTATTCCTACTACACCGGACCCCAGGTCCTAAACCTCAAAGCACTCTAATATCTCATTATTGTCAGCAGCAAACCTTGTCATTCCAGTAAAATGGAACAACACCCTATGCCCCTCACCTAGGGAATGGATACAAATGGTTGAAACTGTTAGGCTCATAGAAGGGTGTTAACTCCTCCTTATCCCATAAATACCATTCTTACACGGCCACTTGAGAACCGTGGCTGAAGTTCCTGGTGGACAATCGGGGAAAGTAACAAACTCATGTCAGCCACTTGTCAACACGCCTTTCTCATGGGCTTGTGTGGTGCCCTGTGCTATGGAGCTGCACTGTATCGAAAAGCACATGGCATTGGTGTAGCATTTGGCTCAGGGAAAGTGAGCTACTACTAACCCCCTCCCCCTCCATGTATCCCCCCCCTTCGAAGCAGAGCAATAGAGAGGCCCGAGGAGGACCTCTGGGACTGAGGTTGTTCCCATGGTTACTGATATATTGTTATATTTCAATCTCCAGGCGATCCTGTGGTACACCTTTCAGATACACATGCTCCAGTGTCTTCTGTCTGACTCACGAGAGGGTCCTTTTGATGACCGACAACGAGAAATGGCCCTGATCTGAGTGAGACCCACCAAACGACCATACGGGGACCCTGGCAGGTTCCAACCATACCAGGTGCGCATGGTAGCATCATGTGCTGAAAAGTGCAATACAATGTGTTCCTGCAAGACGTTTTCGATCATGTATTACATTAAAGTACCCACCTTAAAGGCTTGAAGTATTTTTTATACACTGTTATGCCATGGTTACTGCATTAAGATAGCTGTATTGAAGAATACATTAATTCACTCTCTATGCATACCAGTATTGTACAATATTTTCAATTTTTTGTACTACTTGATACTATATGTTATTTTGTTATTACAAAATAAAAATAAAATAAATAAATAAAAACATTACAACACTCTGGCTGAATTTTTATTTTAAAATGGTCTCTTATTCAATAAAGTAAAAGTTAAAATGAAAGTGACAGCTGGGATGGTGATTTTCCTCACACACAACTGCTCAAAAGTAGATCTGAGGTTTATCAAGTCAGACTCAGAGAGGAGCTGAAACATTGTCTCCACTTTTAAAACAGTGCTTTTTAGAAAAAAACACAGGTGTGCCAGGATATTTACCTTTTCTTCCATTTGATGTCTACAGGTATTGGCCCTCCCTTGATGGAGAACCCTGCAGGAAGTATTCCTCCTTTTTAGTGCATTATACTCTTGTTTTCTTGCAAACACTCCTAGTAGCGTGGCCAAAAGGACAGTAGGTAGAGAAGCTTCTGTATCCTATACCCAGTCTGACAGGAAGTGCTCTCAGTAAGCACTTCATGTCAAACCAGGTAGAAGAAACAGAAGCTCTTCTACCTGTGGTCTGTGGCTCGGCAACACAACATAGAGGTCAGCAGGCACAGGAAGGGAGGTGAATGAGACACATGGAGCGTCTCAAGGGTAATGAGACACATTGAGGGGATGGGGAATGAGACACATAAAGGGGCAATGAGACACGTAAAGTGGCTGGAGGTAAATTAGAAACATGGAGGTGCCAGGGGGTAAACTAGACAAATGGAGAGACTGGGGGTTATTAGACATATGGAGGGGCTTGGAGGGAAATGACACATATCAAGGGACTGGGAGAGATGAGACACATGGAGGGGCTAGGGGAGAAGAGACTCACGAAGGGTCTGGTAGGGGTATGAGACACACGCACAGCGTGGGTTGGAAATGAGACACACGGAGAGGCTGTAGGGGAAATGAGACACAAGGAGATACTGGGGGTAATGAGACACACAGGGGGGCTGGGAGAGAATGAGACACACAAAGGGACAGAGGTGGAAATGAGGAGGTTGGGAAAGGGGAACAAGAAACACAATGAAAGGCTGCGGAACGTGAACAAGAGACACACAGAAGGGGTAGGGAAGGGGAGAATGAGACACACAAAAGGTGTTGGGGTGAGAAAGAGGGAGAAAAAGAGAAACACAAAAGGGGCTTGTGGGAAAAACACACAAGGGGCAGGGGTGGGAAGAGACATACAGAGGGGCTGGAGAAGGGGAAAAAGAGACACACAAAGGGGCTGAGAAAAAGTAAAAGATACACAAAGTGGGACTGTAAGAGACACAAGGGGAGGTCGTAAGAGACACAAAGGGGATAAGAAACACAAAAGGGGGCAATAAATTCAAAAGGGTGGTTAAGAGAAACACAGGTGAAGGTAAAGGGACACTTTGATCACAAGAACCACTGCAGTTTAATGTAGTAGTTCTGGTGTCTACAACCTGTCCCTGCAGGTTGAGCACTGTAAACACTGCCTATTCAGAAAAAAAACAGTGTTTACATTGCTGCCTAGGAACATCTCTAGTGGCAGTCACTCAGACAGCCACAAGAGGTGCTTCCTAGTCCAGTGCTGTGCAGTGTGCAGCATCTATGATTCAATGCATCCCTATGAGGAGATGCCGATTGCACAGCGCTGTGTTTTGCTGTGCATGCACAATAGTCTCCCAAAGCTTTCCTATGGAAAAGTATTGGGTTGGCTGAGACCATCAAATTTGATGATCTCAGCCAAGGTGAATAGCACACTCATAGGACAAAATAAACAAGATAATATTTTTTACAGCTGTGCAACAGCATACATTCACCATTTCAGTCTCTTTACCAAACGTTCCTTAATATGTCAAGGTAGTTAGACAAAAACATTGATTATAGACAAAAGCTTGAAAAAAATCCTCTTTTATTTTGAAGCCCTTAAGGGCTATCTTTCATGTTGGAGTAATAGTTTTCAAGTTTAAGTTATCTTTTCTACCTCTATATATGCACACTATACTGTCGTGATGCATTATTGGACTGGTATAGACTTTTTTTCCAGGGCTGCTTTTTGTTACCAGTTTGGCCCCGAAGTTAATGAAGCAGTTTTGGTGTACAGCTCATGCCCCTGCATTTTACTGATACATTGTCTGCCATTTAGAAGTTAAATCACTGTTTATGCAGCCCTAGCCACACCTACCCTGGCTGTGAGTCATACAGTCTCCCTACACACATCATGAAAAACCTTTCTATCTTCACAGTATGTTTAAAGGGACACTATAGTCACCTGAACAACTTCAGCTTAATAAGGTTGTTCAGGTGGGAACTATAGCTCCCTGCAGCCTCTCTCATGTAAACACTGTATTTTCTGAGAAAATACAGTGTTCACATTGAAAGCTAGGAACATCTCCAGTTGTAGTCACTCAGAGTGAACCAGAGGGACTTCTGAGCTGATGGAGGCAGCCTCCATCCACTCAGATCTGCTGTGCACTAGCATCCTGTGATTCAGTATCTCCTCCCACTGCATGCAGACACTGAACTTTCCTCATAGAGATTCATTGATTCAATGAGGAGATGCTGATTGGCCAGGGCTGTGTTTGAATCATGCTGGCTCTGCCCCTGATCTGCCTCTTTGTCAGTCTCAGCCAATCCTATGGGGAAGCACTGGGATTGGATCAGGCCATCACATGTCAGCAGACTGCTTGTTCTTCCTGAGTCTAACAGCATGCAGATTTACAGCTTCTGGCTTGAATACAGTAAGATTTTTACTATATTTATGGAGGCATGAGGGGCCCAGATGGTTGTGTTAACAGTACAGGGTCAGGAATACATGTAGTTGCACTGGTGACTATAGTGTCCCTTTAATTTATAAGTTCATATGTAATTTTGAGTACTATTCTACTGGCCAGGCCTTAAATGTTACTTGCCATAGCAAGCTTGGAGGGTTCAAGGCACGTTGAATTTCTACTCTGTTCTATCAAATTTCCCTACCCTTGTCACTTCCGGAGAGGGGAATCAGCTGGATCCTGTGCTGCATATTCTGCTAGCACTCCTGCTACTCCTCCACAGCAAGGTCATGGAATGTAAGTAAAACTAGTTTTACACTTTCATTATAGTTAGTGCATTCACTAAGCTCCGGACATCGGACATTTAGGGTTAATGTTAGGGTTCAAATTAGGGTTAGGATTAGGGACTTGTTTATATTTAGTGATATTTCACATTAGGGGAATATCTCTAAATAGTGATTTCTCACACTTTATTTTAAGCCTTACCCCAAGGGTTAGGGTAAGAATAGAGTGGGAGAGGTTAACATCACTTACCTAACCCTCACTTAACCCTAAATGTCCCGTGTGCCTAAGCTTAGTGAATGCACTAACTATAATGAAAGTGTAAAACTAGTTTTGCTTACCTTCCAGGACCTGGTTGTAGAGGAGTAGCAGGAGTGCTACCAGCTGATTCCCCTCACCGGAAGTGACGAGGGTAGGAGATTTTCAGTAGGGAAATTTGATAGAACACCGGGGCTAAATTTTCACTAACCAAGGGCTAGCGGCAAGTGGAAATTTTGAGCCCAGGTTTATACTATAAATATCTCCAGATCCTCAAGATGGTATAATTTTCTACTAACACATGCTTTATTGTTATGTTTTTTTATTACTTTTTTGTAGGTTAAAGTCAGTGAAAATTTTAAAGGTTTACTATAGTCATCAGAACAACTACAGCCTATGGAAAAGCATTGTGATCAATTCTGATTGATATGTCAGCCAAGGAGGTGGATTGGGGCAAAGCAGAATTAAGGTGAGTTTCTACTACATTTCAGGGAGGCAAGGAACCTAAATAGTGTTTTTAACACTATACGGTCAGGAATTCATGTTTGTGTTCCTGACCCTATATTATTCCTTTAAGGTAGTTTATGAATTAATGATTAGTGTTTTGGTACTGTATGGGTTTATGTATATTGTTAGTATAGTGTATGATGATAGTGTAGCACAAACCAATCAACTATCCCAGGTTCGGCTGGATCATCCCGATTTCTGGGTTCTGTCCAGCATCCTGGGTTTGATCTCTGGAATCCTGCATTTAGAGCCACCATGAAAATGTACCATTCTCAGCATCTTTATGAAATACAATGACTGTTTTGGAATTTTGATGAAATTGCAATGCAGTCAAAAGATATCATAAGACAAAGTTCAGACTACTTTTGCCTCGTTTCCACTGAGCGGATCGGTTCGGGTCGGTACAGTTTGGAAGGTTTAGAATGGTCCAGCCTATTCTGGTGAGCGTTTCCACTGCAAGTCAGATCTTCAGGGGCCATGCAGGGTTTAGAAAAAAATGCTCTTCCTGTCCACCAATCAATGGATTGTATAGTAGCTCCGCCCTAACCGAACCATACCATTTCCTATGGCCCTACATCTGAAGCAGGACCCTGAATGGTGCGGTACGGTTCGGTTGTATGGGCCACTTTCATAATGGAAACACTCAAAATAGCGAACCGTACTGAACCGAACTGATCCGCTCAGTGGAAACAAGGCATATGTAAACGTCCCTGAAGGTGACAAAGATGTTTTAGGTAGTACCTTTTATTTATATTGTTTCCATAAAGCATTATTATTCTTGTGATGTTACTCAGCATACTTCATGGTAATAAAAAATCAGTGGAAGCTTGAAGGACCACTATAGGCACCCAGACCACTTCAGCTCAATGAAGTGGTCTGGGTGCCAGGTCCCTCTAGTTTTATCCCTGTAGCTGAAAACATAGCAGTTTCAGAGAAACTGCTATGTTTCACTGAGGGTTAATCCATCACAGTGAGAAGATGCTGGACGTCGATAGGAGAGCTTTGAGAAATGCTTTCCTATGGGCGGTTTGAATGCGTGAGTGGCTCTTGCTGCGCATGCGCATTCGGCGCTGACGTCGGCAGAGGGAAGAGAGTTCCCCAGCGCCGAGGAGCCTGGTGCTGGAGAAAGGTAAGTGGCTGAAGGGGTTTTAACCCCTTCAGCCCAGCAGGAGTGGGACCCTGAGGGTGGGGGGGACACCTAACGACCCTATTGTGCTATAAAAACGAGTTTGTTTTCCTGACACTATAGTAGTCCTTTAAGGCTGTGAGGTCAGAAGGAAGCATCAAAAATGTCGTCAGGTAATGAATAGCTTTACATTTTGACAGAGAAATGTGGGGGGAGGGGAGGGGAGGGAACACCTATCATGAATACGTTGTGTGTATATCTAAAACCATGGTGACGGAATAGAATGCATTATTATGGAGGAAATACATTAAAGGACAAATGTCTATGAAACTTAATGATTTTTTTTAAAATCAAAGTAAGTTGATTTTACTGAGAAAAAGTAACTTTTTATTTGGCTGAGCAGCCATATTGGTTCATACTCTGCTACTGTTATCTGATCAACTACTGCTCAACCTCACTCGCCTGTTGCTGCAGTTTCACACATAGTACACACAGTAATCACAGCAGCAAGCAACTTGGGTTGAGCAACATTTGGCCAGGTAACTGTAGCAGAGTATGACCCAATATGGCTGCTCAGCCACATAAAAAGTGAAATGTTCTCAAAAAAAAAATCAAGTTACATAATTTTGAAAAAAAAAAATTAGTTTATTTTGTTTTAATTGAGAGTTTTGATGTTGTCAATATCGTTATCATACAAGTATACATTTGTACATCCAAAAAATACAATAGTACATATGTTGGCGTTGCAAGAAAGTTGTACAATCAAAGCATTTTTCCTGTTGGTCACATATAGTTATACAATTGTGCTGTTCGTAAATATAGTATTGGCATGACTCAAGTGTGTACAACGAATTATATCATTTTGAAGAATACCATTACATTTCTTTAAATGTAATAAACTTTAACAAGTAATGAAAATGTGAGGACGGTTGTCCCTTAATAAGTTAATTAAGTTATAAAGTGTCTTACGTTCCAGTAATTTCAAATGTTCTTTATGAATTGTTACAGCAGTACCTATCACTGACTACTAGTACAGCATATAACGAGACCACTTGCAGTACAATTTCATATTACAACATCCACAGAAACCAGCTTCAGTCCACAAAGTGAATCTTTGCTGAATCACTAATATCCATTCAGCAGACTTTTGCAAGGAAGTAGAGGGTGGCTGACAAAAATGGAAATCATATTTCTCTATATCCAGATCTTTTTTCTATAAATGAAATTCGGGCACCCTTCTAACCAAGCTGTTTGGCGATGGACTTGTAGCCCATTCCAGCCTTGAGTAGGTCTGCAATCTTGTCCCTGACATTCTTAGACAGCTTTTTGGTCTTGGCCATGGTGGAGAGTTTAGAATCTGATTGATAGCTTCTGTGGGCAGGTGTTTTTTATACAGGTAACGAGCTGAGATTAGGAGCACTCCTTTTAAACGCAGCATGTGTTCCCAATTACCAACCTGGCACACCAAGATGACCCGATACTGCTGAACGCTGCTAGATAAAGTCTCACTGTGCACCTGATTTCCTCCATTATAACTTTATGCTGCGCTCCTACACTTTGGTTCTTTCCTCTGCAAAAGTAAATTACTTCAATACCCTCATAACCACACTCTCCTGCGAACCCAAACAACTATTTCACACTTTTAATGCTCTTCTTCGTCCTGTTGCTCCCCCTCCTCCTACCACCCTGTCTGCCTCAAACTTTGCAACTCACTTCACTGAGAAGATTTCTACAATTTTCTCTCTCCCTCCCCTTCCAATACATCACCCAACCCCACTCACACCCAGGGACGTATTAGCCGCGAGGCAAACAAGGCATTTGCCTTGGGCGGCATTTTTCAGGGGGCGGCAAAAAACGCCGCCCCCCAAATGCCCAGGGCAGATGCCTTGTTAGCCTTGCGGCTAACTGACATCCCGGGCGGCCGGCGAGGGAGCACTTCCCATGAGCTGACTGCTCAGCTCCCTCGCGCACCGCAAAGTGAGGCTGGGAGCCGGAAGATGACGTCATCTTCCGGTTCCCAGCCTCACTCTGCAGCCGACGCGCGAGGGAGCTGAGCAGTCAGCTCATGGGAAGTGCTCCCTCGCCGGCCGCCCGCCTGCCAGCGCCGCCCGCCCTGCAGCCACTGGACCACCAGGGAGAGAGATTTAAATTAAAAAAAAGTTAATGTGTGTGTGTGTCTGACTGTGTGTGTGTGTTTGTGTTTGTGAGTGTGTGTGTGACTGTGTATGTGTCTGACTGTGTGTGTTTGTGTCTGACTGTGTGTGTATGTGTGTGTGTGTGTCTGACTGTGTGTGTCTGTGTATGTGTCTGACTGTGTGTATGTGACTGTGTGTGTCTGTGTGTGTTTGTGTCTGACTGTGTGTGTATGTGTGTGTGTGTGTCTGACTGTGTGTGTCTGTGTATGTGTCTGTGTGTGTGTGTGTGTGACTGTGTGTGTCTGTGTGTGTGTGTCTGTGTGTGTGTGTCTGACTGTGTGTGTCTGTGTTGTGTCTGACTGTGTGTGTGTGTTTTTGTGTCTGACTGTGTGTGTGTGTATTTAGAAGGTGGGGCGGGGGGAAGGGTTGGGTGGGGGTGGCGCGGGGGGGAGGGGGGGCGCCTGAGTTTTGTCCTGCCTAGGGCAGCACAAAACCAGGATACACCACTGCTCACACCGCTGTTCTATGCTCATTCGCACCTACTACCACAGAAGAGGTTTCTGCTCCTCGCCCCCCACCACCTGTTCCCTCTATTCTATTCCCTCATATCTCATTGCTCACTTACATAATGCTGCTCCAACATACCTTTCCTCCCTAATACACAAATATGTCCCATCGAGGCCCCTGTGCTCTGCCGAAGACCTATGCCTATCCTCTGTCTGTACTCCCACATCTGATACTCACCTCTAAGACTTTTACCCTGTCACCACTCCTTCAAAAAATCTCTGAAGACACACTACTTCAGGAAAGCATATCATTTAAATTGTTAGCAGGTTTTCATTCCCTCCCACCCCCCCTCCATGACTCCTCTCCTGCAACTGTCAAAAATAACCTACTAAGTTCTCAGTGATTACTTTTCCAGCAACCTATTTCATTACCCCTACTTATACCCTCTGTGTCACTACACCACTGCCTCTAGCATGTAAGCTCATTGAGCAGGGCCCTCAACCCCTCTGTTCCTGTGTGTCCAACTTGTCTGGTTGCTAATACGTGTCTGTTAGTCCACCCACTGTACAGCGCTACGGAATTTGCTGGCGCTATATAAATAATAAAATAATAATAATAAAATGCACTACCTGAATAGTAAGTCTTGCTAATTTGCATTGTCAGGTATATTTGCATATTGCTAATTCTACAGGCAGGATTTTGTGTTAATTATGGTCTTCCCCACCCCTTTATAAATATGCAGTTGTGTTATTATAAGTTCCTATATGTTGTCACAGTAATCTATATATAATAAGCATATGGGCTAGTCCTAAGTAAAATAAAGCTGTGCATGCAGGGCCGTCTTTAACGCGGGGCAAACGGGGCAGCTGCCCCGGGCCCAGTTTCTCTTGGGGGGCCCGAGGCACCTGCCCCGTGGGCCCCGCTGACCCCGGCGGGCGGGTGGCCGGTCGGGCAGGAAGGCGGGCGCGCGAGGGAGCAGAAGAGGAAGCAGTGAGCGCTCCCTTGCGCGCCCGCCTTCCTGCCCGACCGGCCACCCGCCCAGGAGCCCAGCAGCACCACTGGACCCCAGGGAATCCCCCAAGCACTCCAAAAGGTAAGGAGGCTGGGGGGATTAGATTTAAAAAAAAAAATGTGTGTGTTAGTGTGTGTGTTTGTGTGTTAGTGTGTGTGTTTGTGTGTTAGTGTGTGTGTTTGTGTGTGTTAGTGTTTGTGTGTTAGTGTGTGTTAGTGTATGTGTGTTTGTGTGTTAGTGTATGTGTGTGTTAGTGTGTCTGTGTGTGTGTCAGTATATATGTGTGTGTATATCTGTGTGTGTCAGTATGTGTATGTGTCAGTATGTCTGTCAGTGCGTCAGTATGTCTGTTAGTGCATGTGTATGCATGTGTCAGTATATCTGTCTGTGTGCCAGTATGTCTGTGTGTGTGTGTGTGTCAGTATATCAGTTTGTGTGTGTCAGTGTGGGTGTCAGTATTTCTGTCAGTGTATGTGTGTCAGTATGTTGATCAGTGTATGTGTCTGTGTGTGTGTGTCAGTATGTCGGTATATGTGTCTGTGTGTCAGTATGTCTGTATATGTGCCTGTGTCAGTATGTCTGTCAGTACGTCTACCAGTGTATGTGTCTGTGTGTGTGTCAATATATGTACCTGTGTCAGTGTGTCTGTCAGTGTATGTGCCTGTTTATCTGTATGTAGTCAGTGTATGTATCTGTGTATCTGCTTGTGCGTCAGAGTGTGTACCTGTGCATCTGAGCCGCAACTTTAAATACAAATACACCCCTCCATTCAAACTTCAACACTACATATAAAACACACTCCTGCATTGAAACGTCAACACTACATACAAGCACACTCCTACATTCAAAAACAAACACTACACATAAATGCACACTTGCATTCAAACTCCAGTACCACATACAAACACATTCACACAAACATACTCCATACAAACACATGCTTACATTCAAACATACTAACATGGCTCAGTGCTAAATACAACCCTGCAAGCATGGGAAATTGGTAGAGTCCCAGCTGTCAAAGCATTGTTGGAGTTGCACGACAGATGGGGTTCTACCTTTAGTCCAACCTTGCAATTGGGGGTCCCAATAAAATTCATTCTACTTTAGTACCGCCACTGCGTTGGGATGGATGCCGTGATTGCATACCAGGGAGTGAGGGGCGAGAGCGGCAGGGCACAGGGGGCCCAAGCAAACACTTGCCCAGGGTCCATTCGTTATTAAAGACGGCCCTGTGTGCATGTTAGTTCCTTTTGGATATGTGTGTCCTGTAGGGATTTTTAGGGATCCCAGTCACAGAGTTATAGTACTTGTTGGCTGACTGCACGATCCCTCTAGTCCTGGGACAAATTAAGACAGCTAGGCCTGAGAATTACAAGTGTCTTTATAAAGACAAGAGCAATCACATTGCAGGCAGTGGTGCATACCTGCCTGGACGAAGGGCTGTAGAGATATAGACAGAATGGACAATACCTGCCTGGAAGGAGAGCTGCAGCCTGGGCAGGTGGAAAAGCTCCAGAGAGACCCAAACCTAGCATCAGCGACTGAGTCTGACATCACACAAGCCGAGATCAATATCAAAATATATCAAGAGAGATTTACTATAAGCACTAATGTTTATCAAGGCAGAAACCACGATAAGGCAATAAACAAAGACCCAAATTAACTTTATTTAGGCTAACACACTTTCTGATAGGTCCACGTCATCTCTGCGACTCTGTCACGACTCCCCGCGATTCTGCCAGCGTGGCCGCACTGAACATAGCAGCCACGCCGACAGAAAAATATCACACTTACCTTGGTCGCGGCAAACCGCTGCCCGGTCTCCTTCTATTCCGGTCCCAAGCGAGTACGGCGTTCCTAGAGATGCCTGCCGCTGCGGTTCCGGTTTTAATATGGGGCCAACGTGCGCGCTACATCACGTAATAGACGGGCATGCACGTTTTAGGGTCAGAGGTCAGAGACAGCCAATTACATCCTAAGGAGTGTTAGTTAAACCCAAATTACCTTTCTGCCAGTGCCCTGTCATGGTTTGCACTAGCTGGTTTTTCTGGTATTTGGCTTTGTTTTGACTTCCCTAATTTCTGGTTTCCTTGACTTCTGGCTTTCCTCATCGTTGTGTCCCTTTCTGTGTCCCTGACCTCGGCAAATTTTGACTATTCTCCTAGACGTTATCCATAGTCCTAGATGTAATACTATTCTGCGTGCTGAATCAACCATAATACTGACAGACTCCAAATTGATTGAATGTGGGATCGTCTAGATGAAGTGGTCACTTTAAGAGCGGCGTGACGGCACATTTTTTTAATACATACAAACTACTGTATCCATTTAACCCTGCACAAACCAGTAGAAGAAGGAAGAAGTTGTTTGCCAGGCCAAATGGTGCATATAATATTCCCTGTTCAGGTTCTGTGGCTATGTGGAGTGTTTGTGTCACGCAACCTGAGAAGGGGAGCAGCGCGACTGCGCAAAGCATTCGGCAAACGTGGCCGGAGAACAGTGCAGGCCCTGGTGCAAGTAAGTTCATGACAAAGTTTTGTATTCCTAACATTTTAGTGTTTAGTTATTATTATAAAATGCTTCTAACTTGTCTCTCTTATTCAGGGCCGGATTAAGAGCCCATCGGGCCTTGTGCTGACAGTTATGATGGGCCCAATTCTTATCGACAGAAAACATTAAACATTTATACCTCCCAAGCATCATGTATCTGGTGGAGGTGGTGCTGGAGGGAAACTCACACGATATTGCTATCAGAAAACACATACCCTATGCTAATCTCTCCCTTTCATCTTGCAAGTTAATTCATACCCCCTAACAGCAGTGTTCGGTGAAGTAGGATTTAGGTGGGCGGGGTAAAAGGGTGGGCAACTGATGTGAATCACATAACCAGAACCCCCCCAAAGGGACAAACATGCCCAAAAAGGGGGTGTGCCTGAACTAAGAATTAGATGGTTAGCCTGGTGTGAATGCATGTCCCACTGCCTGCCAATCATGTAGGATGACCAGCCAAGGACATACAGTGCATACAGCACCCTGAGCTTGGCATAAATTTGTCTAATGATACGCCAGCTCTACGCTTTCTAAGGACTGTCCCCTAGCACTCACTGGTTCACTCCTCTTCTAACCTCCTTACTAGCAGGCAGAAACTCCTGTTATATAGTCTGGGACAGAGAAAATGTGTATGGCGTGAGTGTAGAAGAAAGGGAACATGCTAGTGTTAGAGACACTGAGGCAGCAAGAGCATTTGCATAGTGCGCAAAGTCAGCTTTACCATAACTAATTTTATTTGTCAACCAGTCAACAACAGTTTTGTTCCCCTACATCCCTCTTACGTTTCCATACTTAAGCAAGAGAATGTGAAGAGTAGTAAATATATATATTTTTTATTTCTTATTTTTTAATCAATGGGCCTATTTCATAGGCATGGGCCTTGAGCTGCGGCTCCATCAGCCACTATGTTAATCCAGCCCTGCTCTTCTTCATGCCCTGAATTAATTCATAATATAGTATAGTATGATTAGGATGTGGACTACATCTCCCCTGATGCTTTGCCAGGTGTCCTACCCGTTCTATGACATTCTTAGCATGCTGAACTACTAGCTTTACTTGGAAACCTTGAGGTTAATACTGAGGTTAGGTTAATGGCAGGTCATTTTTAAGGGTCTATGATCCAGCTCATTTACAAAGTTTCCAAGTATGTTTGCATTTTATTTCCATTATATTTGTATTGTATCCCTATGCTTAATCAAACACATAGTAGTTAAAAGTAATGCATGGTCGAATGGCCTGCCTCACACACTGCACTTAGTGTGTCTGCAAAGTTGTGGCACTAATTAACACCCAAGCCTGAAGATCAGTCTTCACAGCATTCTTTAGCCCCCTCAAATGCTCAATGCCCTGAATGCTGTGTTGTGTCTCTGTGATCTTCAGTCGACTCTTGATTTGATACCCAGCTGTGTTCTCTGCTTTATTCTCTTACTTATTTCATCTATGAATTTTTAGCTCTAAAAGAGCCACAAGCTTATGT
The DNA here is from genome assembly GCA_933207985.1 of Pelobates cultripes. Taxonomy (NCBI): domain Eukaryota; kingdom Metazoa; phylum Chordata; class Amphibia; order Anura; family Pelobatidae; genus Pelobates; species Pelobates cultripes. The sequence continues at coordinate 212,224,853 of OW240914.1, read as the reverse complement.
GCCTTTTCAAATTAAATACATCCTAATGTTGGTTTGGTATAACTTTCAAGAACAATTCCCCATTCGAGAAAACCACCTGACTTTAGACTTTGTACTATAGCGTATAATACTAGTCTTGAACGTCCTATTCACATTTATCCAATGCAGCCTACCAATGAATTATATGCTCCATGTGTCATATATATTGTTTTCTACCAACATTCACAGATTGGGCATTTCCTTTCCTCTACTCCAGATTTACTCAGAAGACAGAGACAACTTACCTTATTTGAAAATCACTGTGCCTCTGGCAACATAAAAAGTTAAACACTTATCTACTATGTATAAACTAATGCCGAACAACAACTCACACTCCCTACCCAAATAAATACACAAGCTCCTGGGAATCTGAACTGAACCTCCAGCTTATGCAAACCGAATGGACAAACATATTCCTTAACATCCACAAGACCTGTATTAGTACACACACTCAAGAAAGTAATTTCAAACGTTTAACACGATGGCACCTAACGCCTTCTGAAATACATAAGATCTTTCCTAACGCCCTCGACTCCTGCTGGAGATGCAAGCTCCCTGCGTGTACACCGGGTCATGTCTGGTGGCACTGCCCAATCATTACTGAATACTGGTCCAGAATACTAAAAATTATCCAGTTGGTAACCAACATCAAAGTGCCCATCAAGCCTGAAACTGCACTATTCTTCCACTTCCCCGGACCAATCCCCAGGTCTACAAAATCACTGATCACACACTTATTGACAGCAGCGAACATGATTATCCCTACACTCTGGAAACAACCAAGAGCACCTACAGTTAGGGAATGGATTCAAAAGGTCGAGTCCATCCGCTTAATGGATGATACCCATTTCTCCCTGACACACAAATATGGCCTGCAAGTCAACATATGGGGTCCTTGGATCCATTTTCTACAATTAGACAAACAAGGGGACACACGTATGACAGACCAGGCAGGACGTAACAGAGACAGCACCTTCACACGCATATAGGTACGACAACCACTGCTCCATAGGCAGGATATGTTATCAGTTCTTCTTTTCCTTTGATGTATGTTTTATTGTTCTAAGAGTAAAGTCCTGTTACTTAGCCAGGGGTAACTACCCCACATAACAGATGCGTGAAAGAAGCACGACACCCTGAATATCCTTTATATGCTGTGTAACCCGATGTGACGAGACCAATCTCGCCACATTGCATTGGAGAAGCCTGGTTGCTCGTCTGCTGCCTCTGGACTATGGCCCCTCTGTTAAAAGACTTTGTTTCGCCTGCAGAAAAGCTGTATTTGTGCTTTTCTGCCAGTTGTTCGGTAGATTCAATCTACCGAACAACCGCACGAATGAATAGACCACCTGGGAGCTGGAGTGTGCCGGCAATTAACCTCCCTGAAGCTGCAGTTAACCGCAGCTTAATTGACGGATGCTGGGTGGCCGCCATTTGTATCCCGAACACGAGGTCGCGGCCATTTTAAACATACGAATGCACAGCAGTGTTCGCCTCTATTTTCATGGAACTAAAATCGGACACAGTTTTGCGCGAACACCGCTGAAGCCGCCGACCTCCCTTCTTGTTCGGTGGAAGTGCATGAACGGCCCGGTGTTCGGTAGTTTTGTTTGAATGTGTTATACCCCAGATAGGAATCCCATGGAGCCCATTCGTATGAAACTGACTGTAAAAACTTTGGCTCCATGGCGATTAAACTGTATTCGTGTGGTCTGAGCGCCATTCGCTTAATAATGTGCGCTCAGACCTGAGCTATCTGGGGATATGTTAAATGTATAGTTTTACTGTGATGTGTCTTACATGGTGTATTTTAACAGTAATACTTGTTTTAGTATCCCCACGTGCATAATGGCGATTTGCCTTTGTCCTGGGAGATAATGAATGACTTCTCAATTATCTCCCAGGGCAGAGGGGAGGAAGCCAGGATGCATTGTGGGAATATATTGTGACTGTGTGTCCTATTTGTCTACTTGTCTGTCCTTTGTCACAGTCTCCCATTTGGTCCCCTAGGGGAGTGTCCACCAGGTGGGAGACCTGCATAAAAACTGGGCAGGTAGCCCCCATTAAACAGACCACTGCTTGACCCCCAACACGGAGCCTTGTCTCATCTTTGGGGGGGATTTACTGAATGCTGATAGAGACTGATTGCTAGGAGTGTAAGCCGCTTGGATGCTTTTCCAATTCGTCTGGTAGCAGCAATTCGTATGGTTCCTGTTCGTGTATTTGGAGTGCTATATTGGATGCCGTTCGGGAGTTTGGAGCATTCACTTATTGGCGGTTCGTGTGTTTGGGGTTCTACAGTAGCTGTGCCTGCATTTTTGGAAAGGGGGCCGATCGCCTAAACGGTTTTTACCCCTTGTGTGCAAAACGGTCCGTTACACCCGGTATCCTCCATATATGAGTGTTTGATGCTTTGTGACTCACGGAACATTGTACTGTAATGTTAACAAACCTATAACTCTTATTGCATTTCAATAAAAAATATTTTGAAACTAAAAAAAAAAAAAAAATATATGTAAAAAGGCCATAAGGCCTAAATTTGTGGGAGGATTAAGTCCCCTACTTAAACTCCCAGCCCCTACTCACCTCTGCCGGTCCAGTTGATTGTCTATCTCCATAGCAACCAGCACTTCCGGTCCGAGTTTCCCGCCAAACAGCTCCAGTCTCCTGCAGTAAGAGGTGTCCAGTGGAATCCTCCACCTGTCTTCTTCCCGGCCGCGGTACTTGGCTTCCGGTCACGAGACCGGCACGCTCACGTAAGCTAGTGAGGGAAATAGCGTTCGGCTATTTTCCTCCGTTCGGGCCTAAAAAACGTAGGGGTAGGCTCCCTTTTTCTCTCACATTACCAGTTCACGTATACTTACCTGTTTGTGCATTTTCCGCGTTCGCACCACTAAATTAGACGAACACCCGCTATACTTACGTATCATGAGGGCCTTCGTACGATCTAAACTGCCGAACTACGTACGGGCATAACTCTGGTGCTAATCGTTACAATTCTGTTTTACCGTTCGGTCATACGCACGAACCATGTACTTATTTACTTACCCGTTCGGGCATTTTAAGCGATACGTGTAAAATCCTGTTCACCCCTCGCATACTTACCTGATTCATGCTATTGCTATTCGTGCGGGATTAAACGAACGAACATTATACTTACAACAGTATAAAACGTATATACACAGAGTAAAAGAATATGATAGCTCTGAAACACCTATAAAGTGGAACCCCCTACACCACTATAAATACAAAACAATACATACAGAATAATAGGTGGAGCTGTATAATGTCCTGAATAATCTGTAAAACAGAATAAATACAAATAGCGTAGTTTGTCTGAATAAAATAATGGTGAATAGTAGAAGTAAGATAGTTAAACTCACAAGACTAGAGTCATACCGTCATATGACTCTAAAAGTATGCTCCTTTGGACCATTGGGGGGTTGTCCAAACCCTTCTGTCGTTGGTTTCTCAGTATTCCCCCTTGTGATCCTTAAGATGTTGCCCAAGGAATGCTCAATATTCTGATAATCCTTATGTACTGGTATTCCTTTATTTTCAAATAAAATGACAAAAAATGACAAAACACTATACCAATAAATATAGATAAAGTCTTGTATAAGTTAAAATAAGACTGCCCCAAACTGTTCAATATCTTCACCGAGACGCTATGCTGGCTGCTTCTGAACGTCCTCAGGTGTCACTCTGTTATCCATTACTTAGACGACTTCTTAATGATAAAGCCAGGGGCACAAACACCCACCGCTATCAGCAGTACTACAGCACTTTTTTCCACACTTGGTGTACCATTATCTCCATCAAAAACAATCAGCCCCACAACTAAATTAACCTTTTTGGGGATAGAGCTAGACTCTGTTACCCTCCGAGCTATCCTTCCCCACGACAAACTGATCCGCTTCAGAGGGGAGATAGACATGTTCCTGTGGAATGATGTTTGCACCAGAAGGGAACTTCAGTCCCTTCTGGGATCCCTTAACTTCGCCATGCGAAGGTCTTTTATATTCAGGCTTCTTTGCCTGCTCCATGGGGTACCGGACTCTTGCCCAGTTTCATTGGACTCCCACGCCAAGGCTGACCTAGCTACATGGGGGAAGTTTTTGGCAGATTGGAATGGTATCTCCATGTTTATCTCTCCATTTGTTCACCCATCATCCACACAGACGCTGCAGCCAACTCTGGTTTTGCAGCCATCTTCGGGAACCACTGGTTCAGGGGTCACTGGCCCGCTGAGATGGATGCCTTGCTAGGATTCAGGGAGACCTCAGCCCTATTCTACATGGCGGCCGCACACAGCTGGGGTCCTCTCTGGTCCGGCAAGGCAGTAAAATGCTATTCTGATAACTCGGCGGCTTGCGAAATCATAAACAAGGGGTGCTCATCGTCCCTTACCATCATGCGGCTGATTCGCAAGCTGACCTGGCTGGCAGCAACCATCCAGTTTTATTTAGTTTGTTTTCACATCCCGGGCATCCACAACACGGCCGCTGATGCTCTTTCTCGCTCTCAATTCCAGGTATTCTTCCAGGCACTCCCTACAGCTCACCACCAGCCATCCAGGACATCACGATTTCACGAACTAATCCTGGATTGAGCACACTAATGCACCACGCTAGGACTCTCACTCACCAAGCACTATCACCTAACACAGCTATCTCATACAATAGGGCACTTACCATTTTTAACAAATTCACTGCAGAATTCGTTTTACAAGGCGACTTTTCTACACAAACCATGGTGGCTTTTGCCTCTTTCTGCCATTTACATTTTAAACTTTCTCACAAACCCATTAAACTTTACCTCACCGGGGTTCAGCACCATAGCCTCACCAATTTTCCTAACAACACCCCCTTCTTGTCATCATATCCCATTAAAAAGGTCTTAAAAGGTATATTAAAGGTTTCGGTTCCACTCACCACCACAAGACTACCTATAGATGGGCCTATCTTTAGATCACTTAGCAATCTCCTTGACGAATACCCGTTCGATCCCAACACAAACCTGGTGATCAAATCTGCTATTTATCTTACTTTCTACGGTTTTCTCAGACCCAGAGAGTTCACCGTTGTTTGTCAAGGAGATATCACGCACAGCCTAAAAACATCACACCTCACTAAGGTGGAGGATCACTACCTACTTACGATCCCATCAACTAAAACTAATCACTCACAACACCCCACCATAATTCCTCTCTTCCCTACCGATAATGCCTGGTGTCCGGTCAAGGCGCTAGACCACCTACGGTCAACCCATCACGCGCACTTACCGGACTCTCCGCTCTTATCACTACAAGGGCACCCGCTCACCACGGCTAAATTCACGGCACACGTCAGAACACTACTATCCAAACTGGGTTACAATCCGGCTTCATTCTCCGGGCACTCATTCCGCATAGGAGCCGCTTCATCAGCCTCTAGCACAAACACCCCGGTCCACGTCATCAAGAGACTGGGTCGTTGGAAATCCTCCATATACCATACATATATACCACGACCAGAAAAAGAGCTTCGTCAAGCTTTCAGGAACTTGGTTATGTAAAAAAAGGCAATAAAGTGTGTATTTTCTCGAACTTCACTTTTGCCCTCTTTTATTTACAGGCCCACTCGTACATTGGTTTTGGCACACCACAACCAACTTTGCCCTTTCAGATACTATCCATTACGTATTAAATTCTGAGCACAAGTAGAAAGGCCATTAGGACTGAGTTTGTGGGAGGAGTAAGTCCCCTACTTAACCTCCCAACCCCTACTTACCTCTGCCGGTCCAGTTGATTGTCCCCACCCACCTACACCCTGTTATCATTACATTCTCCTTGGTGGGCCCTCTTTTATTTACAGGCCCACTCGTACGTTGGTTTCGGCACACCACAACCAACTTTGCCCTTTCAGAACACCACAACCAACTTTGCCCTTTCAGATACTATCCATTACGTATTAAATTCCGAACACAAATATATATATATATATATATATATATATATATATATATATATATATATATATATATATATACAGTGAGTAATTCCTTGCACTCAAGCTTCAGTAATGCTATCTTTTACTTGCCGGGTGCCAGTCCTTTGGGGATGTTGATATTCACCAGACAATCAAAGTATGGGCTGCACTCTCGGACTTGGTAAATGCAATTTCTTTATTCCATCAAAAAAATATAAAGATCGACGTTTCGGTCCACACAGGGACCTTCGTCAGGATCAAGTGACACTTGATCCTGAGGAAGGTCCATGTGTGGACCGAAACGTCGATCTTTATATTTTTTTGATGGAATAAAAAAATTGCATTTACCAAGTCCGAGAGTGCAGCCCATACTTTGATAGTTTGGTATATATATATATGTATATATATATATTGTTTTCTATTGCATCCTAGCGTTTAGGTTTTAGTAGGCATTTTAACCCCTTAAGGACACATGACATGTGTGACATGTCATGATTCCCTTTAATTCCAGAAGTTTGGTCCTTAAGGGGTTAAGATTCAATGGAATGGCTAGAAATTATTCTTTTTACTTTTAAAAAATAACAAATACTTGTTGAAAAATTATTTCAAAATATTCTCAATCATTGCAGCATTGTGGTAAGTGTAGATGTACTTGTTGGCTATCACTGCTCTACCTTTAAAGGGAAACTCTAAACACCAAAACCACATCAAAACTAATGAAGTGGTTTTGGCACAAAGACCCTGTCTCTTTTTTTCTGACAATGTAATACACTGCTATTTTAGAGGTACTTCCTCATTAAAGACTTTTTAAAGGTCTTCACGTACGGTGGCATCACAATGATAAATGCCACTATTGCTTCCCATAGAGAAGCACTTGTTTCAATGTTTCTATTTGAGATTAATTGGATTAAACTGAGTTTTTATCAGTATTGATGATGTTCAAAGAGGTGAAGCAGATGCTGTGAGCAGTCTCTCCTGGCACTGGATTCTAGGTAAGTATTTTTTATTTATATATTTTAATATAAATAATTAAGGTGGATTTAAAATAGGAAAGTAATACACCTAATTTAAAAGATTGACTGTTCCTTTAATAACTCAGAAATCTCTTGAAGGCAAAATATCTTGGTGGATAAAAACATAAACTGTGATATTTTTTGAGTACAAGCTCTCCATCACCTACAATTGTAAATACATTTTTTTTAATGTACATAGTTTTGATGGTAAATTTGATAACAAATGTGTATACTAACATTAAGTTTATACTTAAAGACTTTGCATCTTCATGACTGCTTTCATAACAATGAAACAAAAAGAGAAAGAGAAATGCACAGTGCTTAACCAAGTTTTTCTAAAAAACCCAAATTTTAATCCTGCATGACTCAGACTTGGTACAAATATCTATTTATAAACCCACCAATTCAAGAATCTGTGAGTCTGCTGCATGACTGGGAAACTCTGTCTGAACATTTAGAGAGCAAAATGCTGAATACTTAAAAATCTTCACTTCATGATTTATAGGTAGCAAAATAATTGAGATCCCTCGTGTTTTCTATGTAGATGCTCAATAAAGGCACCAGTATTTTGATGGCTTAAATAGACACTTCAAGCACAATAACCACTAGAGCACTAGACAGTGAGTGGTGTTGTTTTGCATCCAAGCTCAACTTATAAATGTTGGTCCAAAACATAAAACCTCCAGTTGAGTTATTTTCTAATTAAGATCACATTTTGCTAATTTGTTTTCTAATTTAGACCAAAGTCAGCTGTGAACTCACCACAACTCTAGTTCATCTCTCTCTCTCTAGTTCATCTCTGAAGTTGGGCTTGTAATGGGACTTCTAGAAAGTCATTACTGGATTTGGTATGACTTCGCTTACTGATGTCATGTTTTCAACCAAATGGCTAGTTATCATAGCCAGGTTATTTTTATAGAGGTTGCCCATAGCTGGGAAGCAGGAGATTATGGGTCTGGGAGTTTTTTTCTGGGTTTTTTTCTGGGTGTTAAGATGTCACGTTTTGAGGGTCAACTCCAGTCATTGCTTCACTGACACATCTCCTCTCTGTCCATGCCACCTACCTATTCTGCTATCATGTGGTTTTTAATATGCTCTTCATATATACAAATAGTGTATACACTCATGGGAAAAATAAAGTACACCCTCTTTGAATTTTATGGTTTTACATAGTGGGGCATAAATACAATTATCTGTTCCTTAGCAGGTCTTAAAATGAGGTAAATACAACCTCAGATGAACAAAACATTACATATTACATTGTGTCATGATTTATTAAACAAAAATAAAGCCAATATGGAGAAGATGTGTGAAAAACAATGTACACTTTGTGATTCAATAGCTTGTAGAATCACCTTTAGCAGCAATAATTTGAAGTTATTGTTTTCTGCATGACTTTATCAGTCTCTCGCATTGTTATTGAGGAATTTTGGCCCACTCTTCTTTACAACATTACTTCAGTTCATTGAGGTTTTATGGCATATGTTTCTGCACAGCATTTCAATTGTGTTAAGGTCTCGACTTGACTGGGCCAGCACAACACCTTGATTCTTTTCTTTTTCAGCCGTTTAGTTGTAGATTTGATGGTGTGCTTGGGATCATTGTCCTGTTGCGTGACCCATTTTCAGGTAAAGCTTTAGCTCTTGGACCGATGGCCTCACACTTGACTTTAGAATACTTTAATATACAGAGGAGTTCATGGTCAACTCCATGACTGCAAGATTCCCAGGTACTGTTGCTGCAAAACAATCCCAAATCATCACAGCTCCCCAAGCTTGACAGTTGGTATGAGGTGTTTGTGCTGATATGCTGTGTTTGGATTTCGTAAAATGTGGCGTAATGCATTATGGCCAAACATCTCCACTTTGGTCTCGTTTGTCCAAAGGACTTTGCAAACCTAAGCCTAATCTTATTAGAGAGAAGATTTTTCCTGGTAACTCTTTCAAACAAACCATACTTGTTCAGTCTTTTTCTAATTGTATAGTCATAAACTTTACCATGCTAATTGTGGAGGATACCACCAAAACCTTGTTTAAACCACACTACAGGGAGTGCAGAATTATTAGGCAAGTTGTATTTTTGAGGATTAATTTTATTATTGAACAACAACCATGTTCTCAATGAACCCAAAAAACTCATTAATATCAAAGCTGAATATTTTTGGAAGTAGTTTTTAGTTTGTTTTTAGTTATAGCTATGTTAGGGGGATATCTGTGTGTGCAGGTGACTATTACTGTGCATAATTATTAGGCAACTTAACAAAAAACAAATATATACCCATTTCAATTATTTATTATTACCAGTGAAACCAATATAACATCTCAACATTCACAAATATACATTTCTGACATTCAAAAACAAAACAAAAACAAATCAGTGACCAATATAGCCACCTTTCTTTGCAAGGACACTCAAAAGCCTGCCATCCATGGATTCTGTCAGTGTTTTGATCTGTTCACCATCAACATTGCGTGCAGCAGCAACCACAGCCTCCCAGACACTGTTCAGAGAGGTGTACTGTTTTCCCTCCTTGTAAATCTCACATTTGATGATGGACCACAGGTTCTCAATGGGGTTCAGATCAGGTGAACAAGGAGGCCATGTCATTAGATTTTCTTCTTTTATACCCTTTCTTGCCAGCCACGCTGTGGAGTACTTGGACGCGTGTGATGGAGCATTGTCCTGCATGAAAATCATGTTTTTCTTGAAGGATGCAGACTTCTTCCTGTACCACTGCTTGAAGAAGGTGTCTTCCAGGAACTGGCAGTAGGACTGGGAGTTGAACTTGACTCCATCCTCAACCCGAAAAGGCCCCACAAGCTCATCTTTGATGATACCAGCCCACCTTGCTGGCGTCTGAGTCGGACTGGAGCTCTCTGCCCTTTACCAATCCAGCCACGGGCCCATCCATCTGGCCCATCAAGACTCACTCTCATTTCATCAGTCCATAAAACCTTAGAAAAATCAGTCTTGAGATATTTCTTGGCCCAGTCTTGACGTTTCAGCTTGTGTGTCTTGTTCAGTGGTGGTCGTCTTTCAGCCTTTCTTACCTTGGCCATGTCTCTGAGTATTGCACACCTTGTGCTTTTGGGCACTCCAGTGATGTTGCAGCTCTGAAATATGGCCAAACTGGTGGCAAGTGGCATCGTGGCAGCTGCACGCTTGACTTTTCTCAGTTCATGGGCAGTTATTTTGCGCCTTGGTTTTTCCACACGCTTCTTGCGACCCTGTTGACTATTTTGAATGAAACGCTTGATTGTTCGATGATCACGCTTCAGAAGCTTTGCAATTTTAAGAGTGCTGCATCCCTCTGCAAGATATCTCACTATTTTTGACTTTTCTGAGCCTGTCAAGTCCTTCTTTTGACCCATTTTGCCAAAGGAAAGGAAGTTGCCTAATAATTATGCACACCTGATATAGGGTGTTGATGTCATTAGACCACACCCCTTCTCATTACAGAGATGCACATCACCTAATATGCTTAATTGGTAGTAGGCTTTCGAGCCTATACAGCTTGGAGTAAGACAACATGCATAAAGAGGATGATGTGGTCAAAATACTCATTTGCCTAATAATTCTGCACTCCCTGTAAAAGACTATAACACTACCCTGGCTCTCTGTTTCCCCCTCCCCTCCATATGGATCCAGCAAGCGCCTTGCTCTGCCCCGTTCTCAGCTCATACCATGAGCCGGAGTATCCCAAACTCTTCAGCAGGACTTGTCTATGTTTTCCTGGAACTCCAGCTCGGCCACAAGTATCACCCTGGCCCGGTCACTTTCTATCACGTTTTATCACCCCTTTTCCAATGCCCAATGAGAGCTCTCTTTGGAGGGGAGTTACAGTCCATCAGAGGTTACAATTGCTACCTCTGGGACAGGGGGAGCTCCCCTACCTCAACCGAGCAGAGATCCTGTTTAAGTACCGGTGAATCAGTATAATCGCCTGAAACTAATTTCAGCTAGGACCACTCTAGTTTTAATAGGTGGTTTTTCCACAGACCTCCATGGGTCAGGGTGCCTTTTGGACAAATCTGGCGCTCCATCAAGGGCTATCTGGGGATGTAAGACTTGTGGGGGTGCGAGACTGTTTTCCATGTATTTTTTTTTTGGGGGGGGGGGAGTTTGTGTTCAGCTCTCTGTATCTGGCAAGATATGACTCTATCTTCCAGACACAGAGGCACCTGGGCAGAATCTGTATGTGTTGAATGGATACCCCATGCTGGGGGTCTGTGCATTAAAGGCTGCATTCAGTACAATAAAATACTTTTACTGCCAGAACTAGGTGTCATCTAGTTACTGGGGGAAAGAGTTATATTCACTGAAGGGTGTATTTTGAGAGGACAGTTTAGTGGAGGTAACCAGACAGGTTACCCAGGTTCCGCTATACTAACTGAGGCCTGTAGAGTCTGAGATGTAACTCTTGAGTATTTGCAATTTCTCTGAGCATTGCACGGTCTGACCTTGGGGTGAATTTGCTGGGATGTCCACTCTTGGGAAGATTGGCAACTATCTTGAATGTTTTCCACTTTTGAAAAATCTTTCTCACTGTAGAATGATTATTTTAAATTGTGTGGAAATGGCCTCTTGACCCTTCCCAGTTTGATGGGCAGCAATAATTTCTTCACTATGATCATTGCTGTTGTCATTTATCGTTGGCATTGTGTTAACACAATGAATGCTCCAGACCAGCAAACGATAAAAATTTGGCTTTTATAGAGATGATCACACTTGCTAATGATCAATTAATCAAGGGCATTTGATTATCAACACCTGTCTGCTACTTAGCCTCTTAATTCCTGTGAAAGGGTGTACTTAGTGTACTTAGTTTTTCACACATGACTTCTCTATTTCTGTTAAATAAATCATGACACCGTGTAATATGTCATGTGTTGTTGTTCATCTAAGGTTGTATTTACCTAATTTTAAAACCTGCTAAGGAACAGATGATTTGTTATTATGTCCTGATATGTAAAACCATAGAATTCAAAGAGAGTGTAATTTATTTTTCCTATGACTGCATATCTATCTATATTTTTCTTAATTATCTTGAGTTGATTGTAGAAGGGTCACATTTTAAAAAAAAAGATCATATTGTAATTCTGTACAAAAAAGTACTTGTTTACTAAATAGGAACTGTGGAGAAATTTATAAAGTGGACTGCAAATTTTAGGCCAAGGTATTTGGACACATGTCCGGCAATAAGTTGAAAAATTGCGTCTAATGTTAGTGTTAATAGAGGAAAAATATTGTATCTGGGATAACTGGATAAAGGTCCTAGATACAATGTCATAATTAGAGAGCTGAGACCCAGAGTAATGCTGATTTAAGTTCATGAAGGTCCATCTCCTTCCATGGTCCTCCTTCTCTACACTGACCTAATTCAATGTATGCATTGTAATTATCTTCACGTTGTATGTATGTATGTCTACTATATGTATGTAATTTTGATATAATCTATCAAGATAATGAAATATGTATGTCTTTATACTCTGAAAATTAATAAAAGTTATAATAAAAAAGGTGAACAAACTCCCATATGAATTCCCCACATAAATGACACGAACGCCCAAGGCCCCCAATGGACTTGTTTTGATTTGTGCGATTGAGCGAGAGTCAACACACAGTGCCAGTAATGCGTTGCTCCTGGAAATGATGTGAAGATGGAAGGAGACGAGTACATCCATTGACAAAATCCTCTTATTATTTGTCCCATGTAAGGAATGCTGGTATTTCGGATACCTATTCGTTTGTTTCCTCCCGAACTGCTAGAGGCTGAGGGATTATAGCTCGCAGTTCGGGTGTTAATTCTAATATTCTCCAGAAGAAATACAGCATACAAGTAAATTCACCAAGCAATTCAGACAGATATCCAAACATCAGCCTAGACTAGATGAAGGATACAGCAGGAATGAATTTATTCAGGCCAACTGGCTGGTCTTTTTGCAAGTCATTCCCCACTGGACCTGAGAGGGGACTGTGGAAAAGTACATACTGTAAGTACATTGGCTCTCAGGTCCAGGACACTCCCACATAAAACAGGATAATCCTTCCCCTGTGTTTGGGAGATAGAGTCAAGGATTGTACTAAACTCAGTTATCGCCAGGCACAAAAAAACATACATTTCCACAAAACCCTGAAAGCACCTCAAAATCCATGGAATCCCCAGTCATTTCCCCTGATAGCCCCGATCTGGGGAACCAACATATCCAAAAATCACCCAGATCAGTTCAGGATCTTGTGCCTAAAACAGTTCCACAGTTTCAGAGGTAGCAGTCAGTCCATTTCGGGAAGTCTAAAAACCGAACAAATTCACAAACTGTTCCCCTGGCTTATGGGTAGCGTTTGTTCCCCTAGTTCGTGGGAACAAACCTACCGAATAGCGCTCTCCTGGCTGGTCGATGAAAGGAAGCAGGCATTCACGAAGTTGACTGGCATTCGGGAAGTCGAGTGTCTGATTTTAGTTCCAGACACTCGACGACCAAGTCCCGCTTCCTCTTTTCATGCCATAAGATGGCCGCCGTTTTTTCCAGCACGTGGCGTTTGACCATACGAACGGTGGCCACACAGGGAAAACACTCAATATACGTTTTTTCTTTGTAGTTAATGAGCTGTGGGGGTGGTTGGTGTCCGGTAGTTTTATCTACCGAGTGAGAAAAATCGAAGTTAACAAACTAAATGTGTGGTTTTTGTACAGACAATAAGAAGACAGTAATTGGCTATGGGGGCGAATGAAGTCAATAGCTCAGCTTGCTCTGATCTCTCATTTGCTTAGATACATTGCTTGCCTTTCAATCAGGAGGATTTTTGTGAAAAGAAGAGGGCACTAAGAAGTTTGATGATTTTTTTTTTTTTTTAAGCAGAACTAAAGAGAATAGAAGAGGGAGAAATATACAGCATAAAAATGAACTATCAAATACACTTAAACGGTATCTCCAAACACCATGACTCCTTCAGTGATTTAAAGTTCATACAGAGTTTAACACTAGTGATGTCCCGAACGGTTCACCGAACGGTTCGCCACGGACGGCGAACATAAACATAAACTTTGACCCTGTACCTCACAGTCAGCAGACACATTCCAGCCAATCAGCAGCAGACCCTCCCTCCCAGCCCCTTCCACCTCCTGGACAGCATCCATTTTACATTCATTGTGAAGCTGCATTCTTAGTTAGCTGTCCAGGAGGTGGGAGGGTCTGGGAGGGAGGGTCTGCTGCTGATTGGCTGGAATGTGTCTACTGACTGTGAGGTACAGGGTCAAAGTTTATGTTCGCCGTCTGTGGCGAACCGTTCGGCAAACCGTTCGGCGAACCGTTCTGGACATCACTATTTAACACCTTTGGCACGTTATTACCCAGCTCGTCGAGATCCGGGAGGAGCTGCGGCACACTTCAACTCTAGTAGGGAGGCTTGTGTCCAGCATGTTAACTGATGCAAGCTGCTGCGCATCTGAGCCATTAAAATGTTCCGCCTATGAATGTGACATGGAAGTGCATGCACCAACACTTGTACATAGTGCACGCACGTTCCAAAGTCACATGATTGCTGCTGGTGAATGACACTCCTCTTAGGGCTATTTAAACTCAGTTAGGCATTTGTTCAGTGCCCTGTCATGGTTTACATTCTGGTAATCTAAGAGGGTGTTCTTTTAGTATTATTATTATTAATATTATTCTATTGCTTATACTGTGTTTTTGACAATTGTTTGTATCTCAACTATTATGACTTCTATTCTCAATGACCTTTTGGATTGTTTTACCGTTTACCTCCTCTCTGTTCTCCTGACCTCAGCCTGTCCTGTTTTTTTCTAGATTTTATGTTAATCCTTTATAGGGTTTCTGGTATTTAGGTATTTAGTTACTTGGGTTCTGCGTGTTAGGTATCAGACTATCCTGATAGGCGTCATTATCCAGCCAAGAACAAGAGTCACCAGGGGAGGATCCGACTGCTGGGAAAACTTGGCCCTAGCACTGGAACAGAGGTACATTTTAGCTTTTAATTTTCATTTAATTTTCCATAGGAAACCATTGAAAAGTTATTGTGCATGCGCTGCAAAATGCTGCGCCAATCAGCATCTATTAATAGAAATGCATTGGAACAATGTATCTCTATAGTTAATGTTCAGAGTGGAGAGAGTGGAGGCGCTGAATGTAGGTGCTGCCATTAGAGGTATCACTAGGCAGCAATGTGAAAAGGCAGTATTTACATTGAAAAGTCAGCAGGGACAGGCTATAGACACACAAACCACTACATTAACCCCTTAAGGACCAAACTTCAGGAATAAAAGGGAATCATGTGTCCTTAAGGGGTTAAACTGTAGCGGCCCTGGTGACTATAGTGTCTCATTAAGAATTTTTTTTTTTTTGTCGTTGAAAATAAAGCTTTGTAAGTTTAACTTTTGGTTCCTAACTTTTTTTAGCGGGCTCCTAGATTTGAAGCGAATTTGTTATGCCCTGTGATAAGCGCATATTGTATCTGAAGTGTCAACCCTTGACATTAAAATTATCCCTTGACTACTGTGACGGAGCTTCCTGTACCACGACTGGGTACCTTCCTCCGACGGATGCTCCTAGTGCTCACCAAGGACCATCAGCACCGCACCAGACACCATAAGCACGGCAGACCTCACATCTTCTGCCCACACTGGACTTACGACAAGGCTCCAGGTTCCAGTGGGTAACACTATCCTCCAAGAGAGTATAGCAGGATCAGCTGTAGAGCTCTTACAAGAACTAGTAGAATCCAAGGGAGTATAATGATTATAGCAATCCCTGTAGTGATTACAGCTGTTCCCTACAACACAAGGCGAAGCTGCGAGTTGAGAGTAATAAGTCTGAAGGTTTATTTGTACAGTTGGCTTTATATACAATTCCTCAGGCCAGAGGAACACCCCCTGGACCTGATGGGGCAGCGGATTACAATAGGTACAGACCAATAAAAACAATGAAACATTACCTGACACTCCCACATACAGCACACAATCCCTCCCCTCTACTTGGGAAATAATTGAGCAAGATACTGTAAGTAACTTAATTATCCCCAGGCAGAAAAAACACATTTTACACAAAGTGTTTACACGAAAGGTCGAAGTGGTACTGGTAAAAGTCACAGCAGGCAGAAATAGTGCTTTAGAACCAAATAAGTCACAGGGGCCATAGTCACAAGGTAAAAGGCTGGCAAGTAGTCCCCTCCAAAACCCAGTGGCGAATTGGCTTTCGCAACAACTACAATTCCTAGAACTTGTCTGGAAGACAATTCAGGGCTGTGCAGTCCAACAACAGCGTGTGGGTCAGGTTAAGCACGCCTCAGTAATATTTGAATAGAACAAGTTTCCCTCGTATTATATTCCCTCTGAACATGCTGCATATAAATATAATAAGAGTCACTAAGAAGTAAGACCTTCAGATGTCCATCTCATTAATAATAAGAGATCATGTAAAATGGATGACCTCACTGTTTCCTTTAAAAAGCTGTGTAAGCCAATATGTGAATATAACTAGTTATACAGAACACTGTCATTAGTTATAAAGATAAATTAAATTACTACTCAAGGGGACTCAATGTGCTCATCCTTGCATTTTAGCCCAACTGGTAGATGATTAATAAATATTGCATTACCCAGATCAATGGTTGTCATGTTTTTGACTTTGAAAAGATGAATGGTTGAGACATATGTCAGTGTAGTAATCACGATGCTGTCTCATCAGTTCCAACGTTGAGATGTCTAAATAACTAGTCCAAATTCTTCACCATCTCCTCTGACTTGTGCTTCAATGACACTTGAATGTCTCTATAACAATTTAATTGAATTAATTTTTGATATGTGCTTCACTCTTCTGGATCATCGCTCTCTACATGTATGTGCTAGCTTTGTAATTTATTCACCCTAAAAGTACAGTACTGCTATTTATCTACAATTACTTTCAATTTCAAACCTCTACTTAATGTATTATTCATTGTTTAAATATTTTATTATTAAAAGTTTTTTAAGGGCCAATAAGGAGGGTGAGCTGGGATCAGTGTGAAGTAATGGGTTACATTTGCTTTATTGACATAGTAACACAAATCTACATGTGTTTGGAAAATAATTAACATTATATTTTATAATTAGAAAAAAGAACAAATAACTAATTAAAGGGTTACTCCAACCATGATTTAAAAGAAACTATTTGCATTATAAATGCTTTATGTGGTATAACTAACATCCCACCCTGTGTAAAAACTTGCAAAAAAGAATTCAACATATTAATCCGGCACTAGGGTGAAGCTCCAGTGCTGACCTTTTACGCCCTGTCAGGACATGACCCGGCACTCACACAGTCCAATTGATTGGACCAATTCGCCAGCTCGGAGCACATGAGCGTGCTCTTGGCCCGCGTCGGAAGGGCGTGTGGAGAAGGAGTGAGGGAGGATTTCTCCCAGTTTTTGAACGGAGTGAGGAAGCTCCAAGAGGGTGGAAATGAGGGGACATATACCTTCCCCTTGCAGGTGCTCTGTCTGCAAGGGAAAGAATCTGTGCCAGCGTGCACAGACTATGCACTGAATTGACATTGGGCAGTCTGGAAAAGAGTTATGGACTGTCTAAGTCAAATGTGCTGGGGGTGCAACTAGCCCTCAGCAAACAGTTAACAATAACTCAGTATGTGCAGTTCTACAAGATTAAACTCTGCACATACAGACTCTTATCACTCCTACCAATAGGACCACTGAACACAAATCACTGAAGTGAAAATGGTGGTTGGAGTAATCCTTTAGTTAACACAGAACCTGGAAGCTGCCAGATTTAGAAGGAATTTGATAAAATACGATCTGGCTCACCTGTAGCAGAAATAATTATTATTAATATAATTCATTTATATAGTGCCAGCACATTCTATAGCTCTGGATACCCTAAGTAAGAGATATAAAATGTGAAGCTCTGCTATTAATGTACAGGAGTGGGTATAGCGTAACTAAGAAGACACGATCCCGGTGGTTAGGTGTCATGGTGTAATACCCCAACACGTAGAGTTCAGGACAACAAGGGACAAGACTGTGAAATAATTATCCCCGGGCCTTGGAATTGCCAGACTTAACTTTGGACAGAGAAAAAGCATAGTCAGTAACAAGCCGAGGTCAGGGTAACAGAGAGACAGTGAAAACAATAACCAGCAGGAATCACGTACATGGTAAACAGACAGACAGGCAAACAACACAGGTAAGTGTTAAAGAAAAATGTAGCGTCAGAACAAAGCTAAGGTCAATACTGTGGCGGAACCAACTTCGCCACTATGCACTGGAGAAGCCTGGTTGCTCGTCTGCTCCCTTTTGACTATGGACCGGCATTTAAATACTTTATTTTCCTATGCAGAAAGGTCTATTCCTGTATTTCTGCCCTGGCGTTCGGTAAATTCTCGGATTTACTGAATGAACTCATTTAACCCAGATAGCTATGCCATGGAGCCTATTTGTGTAATAAAAGACATTGGCTCCATGGCGATTGAACTGTATGTGTGTGGTCTGAGCGCCATTCAGCAATAATGTGCGCTCAGACCTAAGCTATCTGGGGATATGTTGCATGTCTGTATTTTATGTAATAAATGTAACCTTGTGTATTTTATTGTATTTTATGTCTTTTACTGAAAATGTGTGTAATGGAGTTTTGCCTCTGTCCTTGGAGATAATTGGATTACTTTACAATTATCTCCAGGACAGAGAGGAGGGATTGTGATGTAATTGTGGGTGTGTTTAAAGGTGTATGTATGTGATTGGCTAAAGGCCAATATGTTTCCCAGTTTCCCATCTGGTCCCCTAGGGGAGTGTCCACCAGGTGGGAGACCTGCATAAAAGCCAGGCAGTTAACCCCAGTAAACCAGATTCTGCTTGACCCTCAAAACAAAGTGTTGTCTCGTCTTTGGGGGGATTTACTGTATGCTGTTAGAGACTGATTGCCAGGAGTGTAAGCCGCTTGGGTGCTTTTCCTGTTCGTCTGCTAGCAGCTATTCGTGTGTCTCCAGTTCGGGAGTTTCGAGTATTCCCTTGGTTGCAGTTCGGGAGTTGGTGAATTCGTGGGTTTGCAGTTCGGGAGATTGGTGCTTGCAGTAGCTGTCTGTGCATCTGAAAAAGGGGAATATCGCCTAAACGGTTTTTAACCTCTTGTGTGCAAAACGGTCCGTTACAAATATCAGAACAATATAACGCAAGAGAACAAGGAAGGCACTACAAGGGACTGAGACAGAAATTACAATAGGACACAGTGTACAGGGCTAGGGAGGTTTATATGCCCTATCAATCACTTGTGAATTCTGCAAATCATGCCAGCGCCCACAAAACGTGTGCATGGGGGCGTCGGAATGACGTGAACCAGTGGGAGCCTGACACTACCTGAGGCTCCTATGGCTCCTTTAAGAGCATGCTCTTGCTTCGAGCAACGCTCTTAAGTACACACAGCATGCCAAGTGATCGTTTGTTACGGTCGGCGCATGCAGCAGTGATTAAGCTGCATGCGACTCGTGTGGAAGCTGGAATGCTCGAGCCGTGGAGGACCCCGGCCGACTTGTTGTGCAGGTAAGTACCGCTACACTAGAAAGGTCATGTGTCTGTCTATCTAATTCAGCCATATATGCAGCCCCCCAAACACTCAAGTGTGCCACATAGTGAATATGGCTAAGTCCTAATTTGGTTTAGACTACCCCCTCCTATGTTACATTTGCAGAATATACACTTCTGCATTGTCAAAGTCACGATGGTACTGATTGGCTGAGAGAATTGGGCAAATCTGCCCTGAGTACTCTCAACGAATCACAACTGTCCAAATTAGATGAAATTGTTATTAATAATATGGAAGTGTAAATTCCGCATTGTCAAAGCAGCTGAGGACGGGATAGTCACAGAGTACCAAGAAGAGATCTGATTTTTGTGAAAGCACTCCTGATGAAAGTTTAACATTGTGGGGGACCAAGCCCAGAGGCTACTATCAGCATAAGAAAGACAGCTATAAAGTTTAGAGTGTCCTTTAACAAATATGGTATTATTATTATTATTATTTACAATAAATGAGACAATTACAAAATGTTACAGGAACAATAGGTTGATGAGGACCATGCTTAAATAAGCTTACAGTCTAGAGGAGGTAGGGTATAAAACACAATAGAAAGGGCATCAAGGGTGACAGCAACCAAACAACATGGTGGGAAAGTAGCAAAATTGGATATGCTAGTAGAGTGTGGTCCTTTAGGAGAGAGCAAGAGACAGTTTTGTGAGAAAGAAGTTACTCTGGGAGGTCATAAGCTTTTCTATACAGATGGGTTTTGAGGGACTTCTTAAATAACTAGGGGAGAGTCTGATGGAGGTAAGCAGGTTGTTCCAAAGAAAAGGAACCACCCACAATTAGTCCTTATCAAATTAGCAGTAAGGGGCCAAGCAGTGGACAAGGAAAGTTCACCTGCAGAGTGGAGAGACAAAGAAGGGGCATACCTATGAATCCGTGAAGAAATGTAACAGTTGCTATAGTTGTTTAGAGCTTTATAGGTAAGGGTTAGTATTTTTAATTGACTCCTATAGGATACAGGAAGCCAATGTAAGGATTGCCAGAGAAGCGAGGTGTGAGAGGAGCGACAGGAGAGAAAAATCAGTCTGGTGGCAGCATTCTTCACAGACGTTAGAGAGGCAGTGTGGCTTCTGGGGAGACCCATTAGTAGGGAATTACAGTAATCAATGCGAGAGCTTACCCGAGCATGAACAAGTTTCTTAGCAGAATCTTGTGTAAGAAAATGGCGGACACGGGCATTGTTTTTACGGTGTAATCGACAGGCTTATGCAGGTACCATCAACTTTCAGGCTTAGCAAAAGAGGAGGATCAGTATTATGAGGAGAAAATATACGTGTGACAGACCACCCGGTTACCCAGGACTAGCCCCACAACCACCACCTCCCTCAAATGAACTATAGTCGGAACTTATAATTTGGATTTTACCATCCAAATAGTGTATCCCTGATTAGTGCCTTTTACAGCGGTATTCAAGAGCACCATGAACCCGCAGAAAGGCTTTGGAGACATGGCACACCTGTCCGGGAGCAATCACTGAAAGCCAATGAACTCTGGTTTGGACTGAGCACCAGCTTTGATCCATTAAAACGTCTTTGTGAGTACTTTCGGGCTCAAGACTAGCTTCCAAGGTGCTTTTTGGAAGGTAGACAGTGGAGGTGGTGAGGCATCCAACAACATCCTGGACTTGAGGGAGTGCCATGTACCCACGAAAAGTGCTGTAGTTTTCAGTGACCGTGAACTTTCACCCTGCAGCCTTGAACTCTGCGCAGGATCAGAGGGTAGCCGCGGCCTGCTAAAAACATGACTACCACCTAAATCGGGCTAGTCATCTCTGATCTGAGCACTTTTGGAACATAGTGGACACTCAGAAGAGAGTTTCTGGGGATACAATTTGTTTGGAGATGTGTGCATGGGAGCCCTGTATTATTGTTGACACCTAGTGTCAAGGTGTCCGCCAGCTAATTAAATTAACCATCTAGGTACAGACACTAAGGCACCGGGGATGTCGCAATCCCACTGTTCACCGGGGGACCTCCTGTTGAGTCCCCAGGTATATGAGTGTGACAAGAGAGTAAAGACAATTCTTCTTCATCCTTCACTAAGTCTCGACTAGTGTTTGGGTGAAACCGCAATACAAGCTATAACATTGAGCTATAATCACTCCTCTAGGCACTGGAAGAGATACTTTGAAGGGAAAGGAAAGCCTTGGGGGTGATCCTCAGGTCACTTAGCAAGTGGCCCACCATAATAAGAAGCTCTGTTTTAGAAAGATTGAGTTTCAGAAAGCAGGAGGGCATCCAATCAGAGATGGAATAAAGCCCACTAGTGGCATATTGTAGGACAGCGAGGGCGAGATCAGGGGAGGAGAGATAGATCTGGGTGTCATCGGCATACAGGTGGTAGCAGAATCCAAATGAATTAATAAGTTTGCCAAGAGAGGCAGTATAAAGAGAAACGAAAAGGGGACCAAGAACATACCTTTTTCTCCTATAACCAGGTTTATATTCTTACAAAGAAATCTAAACCAGGTTTATATTCTTACAAAGAAAGTGTCTTAAACTGTTGCAACCCCAGATGTTGATAGCCTATAACTCCCAGAATTCTTTGAATGCAATAAATGGACAGAGAATCATAGGAGTTGTACTTCATCAACATCTGGGGCATGCCTACTCTAAAGAAAGGCTTCATTGTATTTAAATGTAGTAGTCTTTTTGATCTATGTCTGTCTGCCTCTATCTTTTTTTGACTTAAAATATACCTAAAATTGCCTGGTTGACCTGGGCAAGAGCCTTGAGTTGGCTACTGAAAGGCTGGTCTCCAAAATGCCATATATAATTATTAGCCCTGAGTTCCAACTACTGGCACTGGCTGGAGATGCATGGATATGTATAACTCTCGCCCTCCATTTCCAGACATTGTGCAATGGATTGTGCAGTTCAGACCAATGCTGTCGGTTACCAAGGCAAAACTCTGATACCAAGAATCTAGAGCTCGCGAGAGCCATTACACAATTTCTACAACTCGAGGGACCTGAATATGGTAACCAAAGGGGTCTGGGAAGAAACTGTATTTTAAATTTAAAAAAAGTAAATAGTATATATATGAATATATATATATATATATATATATATATATTGAAGCCCCATCTTACCCACTTACCCTCTTTAAACACACTACAGCCCATATCCCATTATGCATCACACACACAATACATTCCCTACACACACTGAATCCTCTATCTCACATTACATCCCCTACTCACATACATTGCACCTGTTGGTATCTGTGCCTGTGTATGTGTCAGTGACTGTCTATATGTGTTTTTGCATGTCAGTGTATGTCTGCCCATCTTTGTCTATGAAAGTGTATGTGTCTGTAAGTAACTGTGAGTGTGCTAAGAGGCTATTTAAAGGGATAATATAGTCACAAAACAACTTTAGCTTAATTAAGCATTGTTTGTGTTTAGATCACGCTCCTGCAGTCTCACTGCTGAGTTCTCATTTAGGAGTTAGATCACTTTGTTTATACTGCCCATGTCACATCTCTGCATGACTTACACAGCCTTCCTAAACACTTCCTGTAAAGAGTCATCTAATGTTTACACTTCCTTCAATACAAATTATGTTTAAGTTAGAATTTCTATCTCCTGTTAATAGCTTGCTAGACCCTGCAGCCTCCTGTGTGTGATAAAGTTCAATTTACAGAGCAGGAGATGAGAACGTCTAAACCAAGTTAATGACTGATTGTAAATGATACCATTTTGATTTCATGCAGGCTGTGTCAGTTACAGCCTTGAAAGGTGTGGCTAAGGCTGCATAAACAGAAACAAAAGTGGTTTAACTCCTAAATGGCAGTGAATTGAGCAGTAGAGGCCATATGATTGGCACAGCATTTTGCTGTGCATGAGCACTAGCCTCTCAATGCTTTCCTAAGATAATGCGTTGGATTTGGCTAAGGTCATTGATCTCGATGATCTCAGTCAACAAGACAGTGCACCCCAGTGGAGAGCGGCACTGCAAGGGAGAAATAATAAGTTAAATATAGTGTTTCTTTAAGAAGAGATTTTTCATAAGGCAGAGGCAGAGCCTAACTAACCATGATGAGTGTTTGCACATTGTTAAAGCTCCCCCAATAAGGGCTTTTGTTTGATTAAATAAAAAGCATATTTCCCTGAAAGTTAGTAGAACATTCATTTATTTTTTTCTAGAAGAACAATGTAATCCTTTTTTAGGAGAGGATAGCTGTGGGGAAAGTGTCTGCCTGATCAAGTCTTCTACTCTACGGCATAGTGAGAGTGATTGAGCAGGAGGAGCAGCTGTTCTTCTGTCCTATTGACATTGGCATTGGAGCTGAAATTTGCTTGGAGCCATTGCTTACCCACTTTGGATTGGGGGTGATTTCAATCCTGTGAGACTGAGAATTGGAAAAAATGTACATACATAATGCCAAGGCCTGTGTATACTCTTGTTGCAGCAACCTTTAAGATGGCAGATCACTGTGGAATCTGGTGGTCTATAAATGGTGAGTTTCAGATCCTGGATGCTGTAGACCAGCTATTTGTAAATTTCTGGCACCAACTACACACACATTAGTTTATCAAATCCACCAACAGTAGCGATAAAAGACTTTTATATAACTAACAGGCTTTATTAGTGATGCAGTCCTTAAGGGCAAAGAAGGCAACAGGCCTCAAACAAAGAATATCCCGTCACACTACCAACCTAGCCATATTTTTGCTCTTGCTGCTACTGGTCTTAATGCCACCTTTGGGAATCGGCAGTTTTTCTTTATCTAATCTATGCGTTTTGTCGACAAACCCACCTGTCTTACTCTGCAAACCTATGATACTTTGTTGCCTAGCGACTTACAACTTACAAGCATATCATCAGGAGAACAAGCGGATATGAATTGGCGGAATGCTGAATACATTCATTCCTGGGATTCTAGCAATGGCTGCAGTGGCATATGCTGACCTCCCAATTGGAAACACATATAGTTTGACCTTTTCCTTATATACGTTATATTTTCAGAATGCGTGTCTCCTCTCTCTCGTCTCATTACCGACAATACTGAATACTCAATCTTCCCTCCCATATTCCTAAAATGTAGTTATTGTTTTTGCATATTCTATTTACATAGTATATGAAAACTCAGTGATGAAAGCTCAGTTGAACGTTGACCTGGATTTACTTGAATAAAGAAGAAATATTTGGAAATCCCAGAGTGCCAGTATTTTTTGGTATTTATAATTTATATGACTTGGCACCGGGTAGTTATTTTTAAGTTGGAGTGCAAGTGCCTGGACTTGTCTATTTACATATTAGATATGGGTGTCTAGATTGAGCACAAGTAATGGATCAATAAGTCACATGGCTTTCTTTGTCTGAGAATTCTGTTATGTGATTGTATATAAAAACGGATCTTCTCATGTGTCATTATATGGGCAAACTTTTAGTTAAAAGGTCTCCCATCATTATAGTCACAGCTATATAAATTAGTGGACTAGGGACCACAAGGCATGTTGTTTGTTTGTTCTCAAACTTTGAAGACTATGTCTCTCCCTTCCGAGTCCAGCAATTAACATCTGCTGTTGAATATCAATCATTATGAAATATTATTTGTTGTTTTATTTTATATTAGTAATTGTAAGAAGAATAAACCTAAAGAAACCATAAGTTGTACGTATTGCAATTTATAACTGACTCACGGAAGAATTAATATATATGTAAATTAATATCATGGTGAGCTGCCCAACAAGAAGAAGAAAGAAGAGATATATATATTATAAAAAGTGTTGTTCTACATTTTGCAATTGTTTTGTCTTCCTAAAACATGCAGAATATCTGTTGATATGTACTAAAAATATCCTGCGACTGTACATAATCCTATATCCACACGCCAAAAATAAAAAGGAAAAACAAAGGCAATTGGAGAAGACAAAGTATATGCAGAACTTGTACCAAATATAGCATAACAGAATGTGCAATGTTAGTACATTCAATAATAAAGGTTATTATTATGTTATTAAGTATACAACAATGAAATGCATTAGCCAAATTTACTACCGTATCATCAAGCATGGAATCTCACACTGTACAAATAGCCAGAATTTCATGGTGACAATCAGATTCTCAGGGCCTTAAGGTAATTAAGCACACTTTCATCGTAAATGAGCACATTCTGAGGGTGAATGATCAAATTCTCAGGGTGAATGGACAGTTTCTCTGAGGCTAAATAGGGAGATTTTTTGGGTGTAGTCAGCATAAATGAACAGAACAATACTGCAAATGAAAAAAAAATGCAAATCAGAATGTCAACACTGACAACGAAGAAAAATGTTAAGACTTTCATGGTTCATTTGCTGATCTCAGGTGAGTGAGCAGAATCACAAGAATCTCAAGTGGAAAATTCATTCTCTGAGCACTAGACCTGAGCACTGGACGCTGCCAAAATGTATTTATGTATGTATGCATATGTACATGTATAAAAGGTATGTGGGTGTGTATGTATACATACATGAATTATGGTCAGTGTGTACAGGGATGTATAAGGATCAGGGTGTATGTGGCAATCACTGTCAGGGTGTATGTGGCAATCACGGTCACAATGGTGACTGTATATAAAAACTATTATTCACATTGTTTTTGTTGTTATTTTTGACCCCCTTGTTTCTAACCAAGTGAATGTGTTTGCTTTCTGTGATCTACTTGAATTGTTTGTATACTCGTTGGAACCATTATAGAATGCATTCAAATTGTTCATACAGTTTTTCTCTCAGGAAATTTTCCTCAGGTTGAAGACTGAGTTGAAATGATAGATCGAGGGAACAAGCATCTTCATTGCATGCCAGCAAGGGTCTTATAAGTGGTTTTTACAGTATTTTGGATTGGCGGTAATCAATAAGATTAAAAAATCATTAAAGTGGCTTTGTCACTTCTTAGTGTTTCTTAAAGTTATAATCTTTTTGAAATACTAATTCTGACTGCATTGGAATTTCATTGAATTTAAATATACCGTAAGACAAAGTAGGGTCTTGTCTTATGGACAAGCCTGAGGGTGACATAAGGTGCCTAAAGGTAGGCTCCACTGTCAACTTGTATCCGATCCCATAGCCGCCACCCCTGAATTGCCCGGCTTATCTCGAAACTTTATTTCTTCCTGACTGCCCAAAACTGTGTGCTTTTGTGAAGGAGCTTGTGGTTTGCACCTCTGATGGATACAGCTCAATGTCGGAGCAGTGGAGCAATACAGAGCTTTCTAAGGAGCACTAGAATCAGTTTGCATTGCCAATGCACAGGGATCTGATTCAAGTAGGGGAGCGGGACTGAAGAAAGCAACAAAGTGACCAGCATCCATAATAGATGCAGATGAATACAGCATAAAGGATCACGCTCCCTTTCCTGTCCAAATAGTAAGAAATAGGGAGTGGGTGAAGAAACTTTACATAAAAAAAGAGAAAATAACCTCTTTCCCCAAACAACACAAGCCATTACATCCCAAATACCCCATATCTAACATAAACTGTCATACACACACCTTCCATCAACTCAAGCAACCCCACATATTCACATACACAACTCCTATCACATATGCAGCTCCCATTAGACAAGCAGTAACACATGCAGAAGAATTGTTCGGGATACAAAGAAAAATCCCCAGGTAACCTCAGTAGAAATATAGGCTGCTCTGGAAAAAGATGGTGAGGTTGTTTCAAGGAGCACAATATAACGATACTTGAACAAAAATGAGCTGCATGGTGGAGTTGCCAGAAAGAAGCATGTTATCAGAAATTTGTTTCTGCACAAAGGCTGTGCATGGGACAATTTTGGAGTTTTACAGCATGACAATGACCCTAAGCACAAGGCAAAGTTGACCCTCCAGTGGTTACAGCAGAAAAAGGTGAATGTTCTGGAGTGGTTATCACAGGCTCCTGACCTTAATATCATCGAGCAACTCTGGGAAGATCACAAACGTGCGGTTCATGCAAGACGATCATAGACTTTGCATAACCTGGAGGCATTTTGCCAAGACGAAGGGCAAGAATTAGGGGCCTCATAGACAACTATGACAAAAGATTGCATGCTGTCATTAATGCTAAAAGGGGCAATACACAGTATTAAGAACTAAGGGTATGCAGACTTTTGAACAGGGGTCATTTCATTTTTTTTCTTTGTTGTCATGTTTTGTTTTATGATTGTGCCGTTCTGTTATAACCTACAGTTGAAAATGAACCCCATAAGAAATAAATGTGTTTTATCTGCTCACTCTTTCTTTAAAAATGGTACATATATTACCAATTCTCCAAGGGTATGCAAACTTTTGAGCACAACTGTATGCAATCAGCTCCTATCACACTCCAAGTACCATACCAACTACAACCTTCTATAGTAGTTATGATGCCAGGAGTGAATAAGTAATTATTCAAAGCGTTTAGGAGCTTCCATTAGCTCTGAGGAGCTAAATCCTGATGCACAGGGTCAGCTAATTGGCTTGGAACATCAGTTGCACGTTGTGTGGTTAACATCTATTTTAGGTACATTACAAAAGAACAAGGACGTATCCTTAAAACAAGTAAGCCATGCTTCATATTGAAAATAAAGAAAGCAAACAGGATTGACACCAACCTGAAAGATTGGCTGAACATTGTGAGGAAATTTTATTGTTAGGTGCAAACACCTGCAGTGACAAAGCTTATCTTATGTTATGAAATATATATATTTTATATAATCATGGCTGGTTAGTAAATGCCCATGCATGGTTAGAAAAAAATCTAAGAAAAATTAACACAATGTAGAAAAAAAATTCCATCTAAAATTTACATTATTTGCACCTTAACCCTCAAAAAAACAAGATAGCTAATATGACTGCTCAGCTAAGATAAATAGTGAACATGACTGTGCATTTGTAAAATATGGCAATGTTAAAAAGATACAATAAAGTGTATGTTTA
The DNA here is from genome assembly GCA_933207985.1 of Pelobates cultripes. Taxonomy (NCBI): domain Eukaryota; kingdom Metazoa; phylum Chordata; class Amphibia; order Anura; family Pelobatidae; genus Pelobates; species Pelobates cultripes. Next base: position 212,196,378 of record OW240914.1, on the reverse strand, counting down.
AAGAGTAGCCAGCCAACGTACTACAACAGTTTTAATATTTCCGACTTTCTTGGATGCAGAGGAGGCAGGGAGCAGTGCCCAGCAGATCAAACCAAATAGCTTTATTTCTCAAAATGGTAGGAGCCAGGCAAATGGCGCTTGGTTATATTTGGCCCGAGGGACAACCACAAAAAAAAAAGCCCAAACTGAGATTAATCAAACACATAGTACTACCATATACAACTACATTTCTTAATTTTATATAAATGTTTTATAATGATACTGTAAGAACAAGAACATAATATCAATAAAAAATATACTGTTACATAATATATTTTAAAATTCTGCTGCTTTAGAGCAACTCACAATCCTCTCTTTTCTAGTAGCACAGGGGCGTGGGGCAATTGCATCATGCTCTTGTGGTTATGGTACTATGAATAACTTAATTACTACACACAAAAAATTATATTATTTGTAAATGTTTACTTTTTTATTTTTTTTTTATTTATTTCCACTTTTAGTACATTCCTCTTTAAATTCTGGTAGATAAAAATAAATAAATATGTTTTTCATGGTCCTGAGAGAAAATAAAGTGTTTGAACATGAGGTCACCTGCTGTCATTTCTCTACTCTTTCCTACTGCTCTGTTGCACATGCAATTCTGTCCTAGAATCAGGTTGCTTATGAAAGATTTAGTACACAGGAAACGCAATTTCAAGACCACAGCTGAATTATGTCCACAGTTAGGTAATGGTCCCATATTAACCTGCGCAACCTCCTCAGCTCCTACTTCTCTTTATATATGTTACACTGCAAACAGAGTATGTCAATATTTAAAGGGCATGTCATGTCGTTAAAAAAAAAAAAAAATGACTTAAAAACACGCTCTTTGTTTGTCCTACGCTGTGTCTATTAAATGGTTAGCATATTGCCAACGGTTTAGTGCCTACATTTGAATGGCATGCATTTCCTAAACAGTGATTCCATTAAATAAAATTAAAGGAACACTATAGTGACAGGAAAACAAACATGTATTTCTGTCACTATAGCTGGAATAATACTATTTAGGTTACCGACCCCTTGTAACCAATGTAAAAGGTAATTTTACTCACCTTTATTCCAGCGGCATGCAGGCCTATCTTAGCTGCCTCCGCCCACGTTCCACCTCCATGGCTGAAATCATCGAATTTGATGATCTCAGCCAATCCAATGCTTTCCCATAGAAATGCATTGGGAGGCTATTGCGCATGTGCGACAAAATGCCTCTTTGCGCCAATCAGCATCTCCTCATATGTATGCATTGAATTACATTGTGCAGCACTGACCCAGGAAGCACTTCCAGTGTCCACTAAAGGTGTTACTAAGCATTAAAGTAAACACTGCCTTTTTTCTGAAGGCAGTGTTGACATAAAACACACTGTACACACCAGAACAACTACATTAAGCTGTAGTTGTTCTGGGGACTATCATGTCCCTTTAAGATACTAAGAGGGAAAATAACTTCAGCTTGGCTATGTTGGAGGTATTTATATGAAAAAAAGACTGGCGACCTTTTTGCAATTTAGTTACCAACCATCATATGTTACTGTTATTGAACTGACCCCAAAACCTCCAGCTGTTGAATCCTCTGATCAATCAATGGAAGGCTAGCATATACGTAAATCCATAATGCATTGCATTAGATCATAGCAATGCATTTTGGGCAACCTGCTCTTGTACTACTAATGAAAAATTCTGAGAAGCAATTATTAAAGGACACATCTGCCCGTTGGCATCATTCAGGTGTAAAAAACAAACTTACAAAAATCGTCTTGCTACCTTATATATTTGAAAATTGGCAAGCACAACATATAGATCAAAAACCAGACTTAAATCCAAACCTGTTATCTATAGCATTTTTAAGTCAGTCAATCAATCAATACCTGGAAAAAAAATATTTACCAGCCCCATAGTGTGCAGATACAGAGTTAGAAAAGAGAACTTAAAATTAAAAATTATTACCTCAACGTAAAAAAAAAGCACTCATAGGCTTCAAAATAAACAAAAGTGCAGATTTATTTTAAGCAGACGTGCCTTTGCATGTAATCAATGTTTCAGTCCATCTACCTTGACATATTAAGGAAAGCTTGGTAATGGGACTGAAATGGTGAATGTATGTAGGGCACAACTGTAAAAAAATGACGTTATCTTATTTATTTTGAAGTCCTGATGGTGCGCTCTTCACTTTAAATATGTTATTGTGATGGAGTCTGCATCTAGCAACAAGACTGGGCCAAAATCTGCTCATTACAAATGGTACATATTAATGACATTTATCTGGGTATTATGCATATATAAATGTTCATTAATATATGTGTTAATATAATAGGTATATATCTATATCTATATATCTATATATATATATATATATATATATATATAAAACTAATACACATTAATATACATGTCATATACCAGTGGTGGATCCAGAGCCTGATCCCGGGAGGGGCACTTGTAGATTATTTAAAGAAATAATCCATGCACAATAACCACTACTGCTCTGTGTAGTGGTTATGGTACAAGGAGTGCCGGGACCCCCTCCCAGAGTAAGTAGTCAAACTGTTTAAGAACAGTTTGACAACTTATCTGGGGTCTGCTGGGATATGGGACTGTAGTAGGGTATAGGAGCAGTGGTGCAATGTGTGAGGGGTGCAGTGTGTGTGAAGGGTTCAGTGTATGTGTGTGAGCGGGGTGTAGTGTGTGAATGTGTAGGGTGTGTGGGGCAATGTGTGTATGGGGGGGCTGTGCGTGTGTGTGTGCAGCAATGTGTGTGTGGGGGGCTGTGTATGTGTGCGGGGGCAGTGTGTGTGTATGGGGCAATGTGTGTATGGGGGACAGTGTGTGCCGCACGGTGCCTGTGGAACGGGGAGGGAGATCGGCTGGCAGGGGAGAGCCTTGTTGGGGGGGAATTGCCCTGTTGCCTCCCCCCCGATCCACCATTGATATATACAGCCCCTATGTGTGTCTCTTTATCTCCAGCCCCTTTGTGTGCCTTTTTGTCTTCTCCAGTCACACTGTATGTTTCTTTCTCCACCTCACTGCTCCTCTGTGTCCATGTCTCCCCTCTCCTTTCCAGTCTCTCTATTCCCCCTCTGCCTCTTACTCCCCCTCCCCTTGTGCGTCTCTCTCCTTTCCCCCTCTGCCTCTTTCTCCCCCTCCCCTTGTGCGTCTCTCTCCTTTCCCCCTCTGCCTCTTTCTCCCCTTTCCTGCAGCTCCTGTCAGCTCCCTTCTCCTGCGTTCCGGTCAGCTCCACTGTAAGTCCCGCGAGAGCCGCGGCATCACTGCGTTGCCACAGGTTACCGTGGCAATGACCCGCGCAGCACTCAGACCGCGAGACTTACAGTGGAGCTGACCGGAACGCAGGAGAAGGGAGCTGACAGGAGCTGCAGGAGAGGTAAGTTAAAGCTCGCTGCCAGCCCCCCTCCTGCACAGTACACACCACTGGACCACCAGGGAATAATATAGCCCCCCTCCCTGGCCATGTATCAAGCAGGGAGGGGGGACAAAAAAAAAATTAAATAATAAAAAAATGATAATATTAAAATAAAAAAAATTAAAATATTAAGATTAAAAAAATTAATAATAAAATAATAAAAAAATTATATCAAAATAAAAAATGTAAATATTAAAATAAAAAATGTAAATATTAAAATATATATTTTTTTCAATAATAAAAATGAACTCCCTCCACCCAGTTCACACACACTATACACACACACACACTACACACACACACACACACACACACACACACTCTGCATTATATACAAACACACTCATACAAACACACACTCTGCATTATATACACACATTCTCTGCATTCACACAAACACACACACTCTGCATTATACACACACAGAGTGTGTGTATATAATACAGAGTGTGTGTATATAATGCAGAGTGTGTGTATATAATGCAGAGTGTGTGTTTGTACGAGTGTGTGTGTATATAATGCAGAGTGTGTGTATATAATGCAGAGTGTGTGTTTGTACGAGTGTGTGTGTATATAATGCAGAGTGTGTGTATATAATGCAGAGTGTGTGTTTGTACGAGTGTGTGTGTATATAATGCAGAGTGTGTGTATATAATGCAGAGTGTGTGTTTGTACGAGTGTGTGTGTATATAATGCAGAGTGTGTGTATATAATGCAGAGTGTGTGTTTGTATGAGTGTGTGTGTGTGTGTGTGTATATAATTATAAAAATCACAGAATTTCATAGCCCCAAGTTTTACCCTCGACTTATCCACGAGGCATAGCATATTTCACAATTGTTGGTCACAAAACTGCACTCGACTTATACATGAGATCGACTTATACACGAGTATATACGGTATGTTTATTTTATTGCAGTAAAAGCTAGAAGTATTGTGACATATACCATGCAAAACTTGGAAAATAACAAAATGTCTTAATTTCTCAAAGTTTTTAGATTTTATTCATATTAAATTATGTTTACTATATAGATTTTTGATGTTACATAAAAGCCATGTTTTTCCTGAACAAAATGGTATATAATAAGTGTGGGTGCACATTATATGAAATAGGTAAATTATGGTTGAACAGAAATATAGCTCAAATTCTAGGTTTTGTTTTGATCAGAACTTGTATAATTGCCTCTGTCCTTAAACCCTTAAGGACGGCGGGCGTGCAATGCCGTCCTTAGGGAACCGGCTCTAAATGCCGGGGGGCGGCAATGCACGTCTCCGCCATCCTATGTACTTACCCAGTCGCCAGCGATCCCACGCCGGCGATGGCGGTATGGGGAGTAAGCCAAATGTACACGTTGTGATCAAAACAAAACGGAAACAAAACCTGGAATTTGACTATATATCTGTCCAACCGTAATTCACCTCTTTCATATTAAATGTACTCACACTTATTATATATCATTTTATTCAGGGGAAAGAGGGCTTTCATTTAATATCAAATATTTAGCTATGAGACATAATTTAATATTAATAAAAATGGGAGAAAATAAGAATTTTAAAAACTTTTCTTAGTTCTACGTGACATTTTCACTGTGAATGTCATAATACTGTTTGCTTTTACTGCAATAAAACACACATATTTGTATTCAGTGATGTCTCCCGTGTAAAACAGTACCCCCTATGTACAGGTTTTATAGTGTTTTGGGAAGTTACAGAGTCAAAAATAGAGTGTTAAATTTTTCATTTTTTTCACATTGAAATTCACCAGATTGGTTACGTTGCCTTTGAGACCATATGGTAGCTCAGGAATGAGAATTACTCCCATGATGGCATACCATTTACAAAAGTAGACAACCCAATGTATTGCAAATGGGGTATGTCCAGTCTTTTTAGTAGCCACTTGGTCACAAACACTGGCCAAAGTTAGTGTTAATATTTGAAAATGCAAAAAACTAATTTGAACGCCAATTTTGGCCAGTGTTTGTGACTAAGTGACTACTAAAAAAGACTGGACGAAACCCATTTGCAATACCTTGGGTTGTCTACTATTGCAAATGGTATGCCATCATGGGAGTAATTTTCATTCCTGGGCTACCATACGGTCTCAAAGACAACATTTGAACAAACTGCCTTATATTTGACTCTGTAACTTTTGAAAACACCTTAAAACCTGTACATGAGGAGTATTGTTATACTGTTATATATTTGTTTTTCAAAACAATAAAAAGTATCACAACAATAATATCGTCAGTGTAACTGCCGTTTGTGTGTGAAAAATCCTGAAAAACTTCACTTTCACTGACGATATCATCGTTGTAATACATTTTACTGTTTTGAAACACTAATATTTGTGTTCAGCGAAGTCTCCCAAGTAAAACAGTATCCCCCATGTACAGGTTTTATGGTGTCTTGGAAAGTTATAGGGTTAAACACAGTGCTAGCAAATTAAATTCCCTTTACTTTCGGCCTGGCTTGTCAGACATGTCCCACAAATTGTAATTAATACAAATATTACATAAATAAATACGTAGAATTAATATTTATATATATATATATATATATATTATATATATATATACGTATGTATATACAGTATATATGTATATATAATTTTTTTAATTATTTTTATTTCTATATAGGTGTATATATATAGAGATATATACATATATACTTATGTATATAGATATATATATATTATTTCATTCTACGTGTATTTTGATATCAATATATATATATATATATAAAACATATATATATTAATTATTTATTTTTTATTTTATTTTTTTAACGTACCGGTATTTAAATTTTTTTTTATATTATATATAAATATATATAGAATTATAATTATATATATATATAGGTAATCAATATCATTCTATGTGTATTTTGATATTAATATATATATATAATTATATATTTTAATATTAAAATAAACTTAGACAGTAAGTGTGTGTATGTGTAAATGTATATATATACTTAGATCTATATATATATATATATACAATCTAAGTATAAATTATTTAATTTTTAACTGTTTTAAACTTTTATTTTACAGCCAGCAAGGGGACTGCCTGTCATGCCGTCCATGTGATGGTGAGGACCTTGCGATCACATGCCCAGGAGGGCCGGATCAGAATCATGGGGACTCCCTGGGATGCTCACCGGGTAAGTATTAAGGACGGCGGGGACGCCCGCCCGCGTTTAGGACCAGGTTCCTAAGCACGGCATAGAACGCCCGCCGTCCTTAAGGGGTTAAAGGGACACTATAGTCACCAAAAAACTTTAGCTTAATGAAGCAGTTTTTGGTGTATAGACCATGCTCAATTCTAGGAGTTAAATCCCTTTTGTTTCTGTTTATGCAGCCCTAGCCACACCTCCCTTGGCAGTGGCTGACACAGCCTGCTTGAAAAACAAAATGGTTTTACTTTCAATCAGATATGAACTTGCTTCAAAAATGTGTATTATCTGCTCTCTAAATTGAAATTCATTTACATACAGGAGGCTCGTGCAGGGTCTAGCAAGCTATTAGCAAACCAGGGGATAAGAAATTCTCAATTAAACAGAATATGCAATAAAGGAAGTCTAAACATTAGATGACTCTTTACAGGAAGTATTTAGGAAGGTTGTGCAAGTCACATGCAAGGTGGTGTGACTAAGGCAGCATAAACAAGGAGATTTAACTCCTAAATGGCAAAGATTAGAGAAGTGAGACTGCAGGGGCTTGATCTGTTCATTAAAACTGCTTAATTGAGCTAAAGTTGTATTGGTGACTCTAGTGTCCCCTTAAGGGGTTAAAACAAGAACAAAGTATCATATCTACACAGACTGATTTCTAAACACAGTTTAAAGACACATTACTATGAGTAAATAGATACAGGTAAATAGGGACACTTGGGAGATATGACATTGTTCTTTCTTCTTGGGATGTCATGTGGTTAATAGCATCATGGAGTGGAGTTGAACCTCTTTGAAATGGTTTGAATATGTGTATCTGTGGGTTTAAGGTGTTGAACATGGCGTGATTTTAAATGGACAGAGCCCAGCTGGTCAGTGGGTAAAGTAAATTATTGTAGTGGTGCTGGTAGACTATGTTTATGGCCCAACTGTATGTAGCGCTCAACATTGGCTGGGCCTAAAGGAGTGTGCCATTGATGCAGTTTATACGTTTATATCACTGGCAAAGTCCAAAGGGGATCGGACCATTTGAGAACAATGAATGCACCCCAGGCTGACTGCATGCTGCACTACCCATCCACACTCAGGGCTGCACATGCACCGAGTACTGTTAAAACAGTATATCCAGGTGTATCACACAAGGGAACAAAAAAAAACAAGGGCTGACACTCCAAAATCAGGACTATTGGAAGGTCTAAACTGTTTAAAAAAAACAAGAAAGAATTTACCATCTTGATCCCACCCCCTCGTTTCACTGCCTTATTATCCATCAATATATTTGCTCTGCATGCCTGTGTATAAGTGAGGATTGTACGAAAATAAAAGCCACTGGGATATAGGAATATTTTGAATTGAAATCTCTGCAACCCTTTTGGTGCGGCTTAATTATTTCTGCACCATAAAAATTACAACGGGAGCTGCATTGATAGCTAACAATGATAGCTAAAAATCGCCATAGCCACAACAATAATCTGTGTTAGTTATGGTGCTTAGAGCGTCCCTTTAAGAGTGTAAAAATAAACCATTCTCTGCTGCTCACTGTAGAAAAATGAAGCCTAAGAAATAATTCTAACCAAAATAGCATTGGAGACACTTAGAGCCTGCTTAATGAAAGGTTCAGATTTATTGTTTTCAATGTAACCTCTTGTGGAGACTACTTTCTGAGTTAGTCAGCCATATTCAGTGCTTTTTCAGAGAAATTGGTTTGATTTGGTTGGGGGACAATTCACGTATATATTTTCACTCTTATATTTTGTCTCATGGCACCTATATATTTTGTGTTTGCTTACACAGAAAGTGTGCTTTTGTACGGTTGTGCTTTCTTCTTCCTTATGCTTTCTGGTGGCATTTAATAAAATGATAACATGATAATCTACAAGATGGTTTTGCTAATTTTTAGAATAGTCAAATCTGTGAATATCCTAAGGAATTTTGTCTAAAGACTACTTCAACGTGACCTAAATGTCTTTTTTACGAATTGTGAAAAAGAATGCGTTGATTGGAAAATAAACCCGAAAACGTTAAACGGATCAGTTTCAGACTGCAAGCAGAGCAGTGTTGACAAAAGAATGGGGCAGACTTTGTGTGACTTCTGGTGTGCAATCAAGTGAAAGTGTGAAATGGTGGCTGAATACAAGAGGTCATTTAGAGGTGGCTGGGCTGACAAACTGCAACAGTCCTAGATTTTTACAAACAACACTGCAGTCTGCAACACAACCCAATCGCACAGGACATTTGTAGGTATTTATCTGTAAATTGATAAGGACGATGTGACCCAGCACTGGAAATGGGAGGTTGCACTTCTCACTAGCTTCAATACATACACATTTTATTTATATATATATATATATATATATATATTTATACAAAATACACAATCCAGCGTACTCGCTTATTCACTAAACAATGATTTCAAATCTTACAGATTGTAATAGTTTTATTTAAAAACACCTCACCTAGGCAAAAAAATAATGGGTGTTTAGTTACATTATATGATCATATATTACATAGGCCTGCCACAACAATGTACCCCATTCTTGGCAGGTCCTACTCTAGCAGCCTCATGCTTGCTCTTGGTTGGTCTAGGTTGCTAGAGTAGGACCTAACAAGAATGGGATACATAGAAGAGAAGTCCAGGCACTCTCCGGATCCAAAAAGGCAAATTTATTGAACCCACAAACTAAATTTGCCTTCTTGGATCCTGAGAGTGCCTGGACTTCTCTTCTATTTTTCCTCATCAAATACTTCGTTCCTGGTACTGGGACTCATCTGGTGCACCCGGATACATTTCAAATGGGTTTGAGTGCAGTTCCACATTCCTGCTACATTATATTCAAAGAATGGGATACATTGTGTATTTTGTATATTTTGGCCCCAGCAGCACCCTATAATGTATGCATGTTCAGGTGAGTGCAGCCCTCTTGGTTTTATATATATAAAATACACACATAACCTGTGGGTTATTTTATGGGGGGAAGTCATGCTCCGGTACTTTACTGTTACTGGGCTTTCAGAAGAGATGCCAGTTCTCGCCGTTGGCCAAAGAAATAAAATTGTGCATATATTCAGTGATTTTTTTTAAATTTATTTATTTTTTTGAATTATCAACCAACTAACACAACACAAATTAGAATTTTTTACAAATTTACCACAAGATCTTTGTTTTTGTTTTTTCTTGGCTAGTTTTGTTAAAATTTGCAAGTCAGTTCTCAGTTCCCTAGAACCACCTGTTTAGTAAATGGATTTAACTCTTCTTGCTAGGCAAGAGAGAGTGTGTACGCGCATGTTAGCTACACACAGATGTGTTATCAATATGTAATTTAATGGATAAAAATAAAGTAAAAGACAAAACAGGAAAATAATTATTATAAGTGTGAGTTGCTTTGTTGAAAAAAAAGACAAATATGTCCCTGTGTATAAATGTATATTAATGTGTTTTATAAAAAATACAAATGTAATTACTGTAAGGAGAAGGTAACACATTAAATTAGGGGAAAGTGGGATAAAACCAGGGGCAAACATGTACGTAAATAAAGCAATGATGATGTTTCTATTATTCAGTAACATGGTGGTACAAGTGATTGATTGATTAATTAATTATAGAAAACTTGTCACCTAGCTGTAAAGACTTTATTGAGGTGGAGCTGTAACCCTAAAAGGCACATGCCTAATTCCAATCTAATATTTTACATGAATATGGTAAGAGAAAGGCAAATAAATACACTGTGCATCACACACATTGCTCATTATTTTATCGAACAATTAAATCAAAATGCATAAAATATAAAAATAAGCACTTTCTGGCAACATAAAATCCTCTAATACATTTGGAAAAATCTGAAAGTTTAATTTAGAATCGAGTTCATAGCATAATTGTTTTTATAGAGGCAGATTAAGTTGATGACTTCAGTTCCCATAATGCCCAAACATCTTGCTGGCTGAACTAACAGGAGTGGGAATCCTAACGAGCTAGACTGTTAGACATAACCTCTTCCTGGATTACTATTCAGATGCACTGTAAGACCCATTAGTGTAATACAAAGAATAAACTCTATAAATCGATATTCTTTCTACAAATATTTGATCTGGAGACATATTACCCTACAATACTTAGTATGCCATGGCCTGCAGTTTAATTTAAAATAATGACCTGCTGTTGTTATACAATTCAAAAACATTTCAATACATATGCTGCTGTTTGTCTATCTGTATGACAACATTTGCCAAAAAAAAAAAAAGAAAAGAAAAAAGCTCCCGAAGGGAGTATTTAAAGCAGGTAAATTAACCACCAAATGATCTGTGCATGTATTTATAGAGCACAGAAAAACAGAGCCTGCATTCATCATTGAGGCTGCTTGTGTGAGCTAGGATGTAGAGAGTCAAACCATTTCTTAAGGCCTCCCTTTCCCGATATTATAGTGATCAGCTTTCCATTGGTATTCAATACAACCCTCCTCTCAGCCACAAAAAACACGAGTGTATAGATAGATCGATAGACAGACTCACACACACATCATATATATATATATATATATATATATATGTATATGATATGTACATATGTGTATATATATATATATATATATATATATATATATATAGTACAGCTTTTTGATAGACTAGCTCTGTGAATAAATGGTATACACACCTATCTTTCTCATTTAAGATGGAACTTGCATTACATAAATGAGAGCAATGTACTGCTGCTGCCTTGAATGTTATAGACAGATGCAGGAGTAGAACCAGATATAGTAGATAAGGCAGGCTCTCCAAGTACCTGCTGCCTGGATGCAGATTTTGGGTACCACTGCTGTCAATCCATCCTCTTAATGTTCAGACCCATGGCAACCATGCACATAACATGACATACCGGTTGATTTTGAGTGTAAAGTTGTCCAAGTCTAGGGCATGAACCCCCTCCCTTCCATCCCCACATCGGGATGCATGTAAAAATATGCAATGCGTTACTGGACTAAATTAATTTTACTATCCACTTACCACCACTAGACAAAGGAGAAATCTTCCAGATCCAATGGATCTCAGCTCACAGGTCCTGCCAGGGGATCCAAACGGATGCAACAAATATATGTGTGTGCCTGCTGGTTTATGGAAATTCTCTTCGTAAAAAACAAAAAAAAAAACACCCCAGAATATATATATGTATTTATAATATAAAATAGGGGAAAGAGTGCATATAAAATGCTCAGAGCACACTGCAACACGTGAGCTGGGGTAATAGGCTCTCCTTCCAGATCTTCATTACCCTTCTGAGAGAATAAGGTTAGTGAATGATCTCACATGCAAAGAAAAAAAAAAGAGAATCTATTGCATTATTGCCAGTGCCGTATATGGCAGAGACTCGTCCCAGCCAGGCTCCTGTATTGGTGTCTCTGCCTGCTCTGTTTCTATGGATATCGGGAGTCAGTCAAGCAGTGCGCGTGTACTACACACTACCCGGTAATGGTGGCTAGGGATAGAACGTCGGTGCTGAGAATTCCATACATCAGGATCGGGCCATGGAGCCGGGTGGGGTATTAGGGAGCTGGGTTAGGATGGGCAGGTAAGTGAGCAATGACATAGAATGTATAGGGGAGAAGGTGGGAGGGGCTTTGTGTATGATGGACAGGTGAGTGGGCTATATCGGTGTGGAATGTGTAGGTGACAGGTAAAGCGAGCTGAGTGTATGTTGGGCTCTGTCTTGTCCAGCCCGGTATAGAATGTGTAGGTGCTGTATGTGCAGCTGTGTGTTTAATCGCCAGGTGCAGCTCAGTGGTATGAGAAAATAGGTTTTGTATAAGAGGGGTAACTGATGGATTATGTAGTGTGCACCTTAGTATGGAATTTACAGGTGAGCAAGGTGTACCAAGAGCAGGTAAGTGGGTTTAGCTAGGTCATATAGCTCAGTATACCAGAGAGTAGGTGTGGTGTGTCACTTGCTAAATGTAGGATGGACAGGACGTGTAGGTTAGTTATATGGGTTTTAGATTTGCAGGTACGTGGGATATCTCTTTTGAGCACTGTAGGGAATGTGCAATTAAAGGAGCACTCCAAGCACTATCTTCTGAAATGGTTACTGCCAAGAGTGCCATCCAATATTAGGTCATCAAACTGTTTAATAGTTTGACAAGCAGCAGACACCAGGGCTATCATCACTTTTTAGTGGTGTGTCTATTCTTTTATAACAAAAGTATTTTACAATATTTGTTTAACTGATTTTGGTAAGTTCTTAATCTCTACTGGAAAGGAATTAAGACATGCAGATGCACAGACACACATATACAAACACTGACATACATACAGATACAGGCACACATGCAAATGCGCAGATACACTGATAAACACACTGACATACAGTTGCACAGACACTCTGATACACACACCACCACACAAGCAGATACACACTGACACACATGCAGATACAAACACACACACACTGACATACACATAAATACACAGACACACAGATAAAAACATTGACACATACAGTTGCACAAACACACTGATACACACAATGACACACACGCATACATACAGATACACACAGTCAGGGCTGCCATCAGAAATTTTGGGGCCCCTGACAAAGCACAAGGTCTGGCCTCCCCACCCCCTCCCCGGGCCTGCCCACAAGTCCGCCCGCAGGACTCCAACCTAGTCCACTGACAATGATGCAGGGCTGAATGTGGTGTGTATAGTAAAAGTGAATTAGAATGTGTATAATGGATGTATTGTTTTACAACAGTATTAGATACTGTTTGTGCAGTGAATGCAGAGTGTGTGTTTGTGTAGCGGATGCAGTGTGTATAGTGAACGCAGAGTGCGTTTGTGTAGTGCATGTAGTGTGTGTACAGTGATTTGTTTGTGTAGTGGATGTAGTGTTTGTGTGTACTAGATGCAATGTGTTTAGTGGATGCAGTGTCTGTAGTGGATGCAGTGTGTGTATTAGACTTAGTGTCTGTGTATAGTGAATGCAGAGTGTTTGAATGTGTGGTGGATGTAGTGTGTTGTAAAACAACAATAGATGTATTGTTAATACAACAGTATTAGATACTGTTTGTGCAGTGAATGCAGAGTGTGTGTTTGTGTAGCGGATGCAGTGTGTATAGTGAACGCAGAGTGTGTTTGTGTAGTGCATGTAGTGTGTGTACAGTGATTTGTTTGTGTAGTGGATGTAGTGTTTGTGTGTACTAGATGCAATGTGTTTAGTGGATGCAGTGTCTGTAGTGGATGCAGTATGTGTATTGGACATAGTGTCTGTGTATAGTGAATGCAGAGTGTTTGAATGTGGGGTGGATGTAGTGTGTGTACAGTGAATACAGGATGTTTGTGTAGTGGATGCTGTGCGTATAGTTAATGCAGAGTGTATGTTAGTGTAATTAATGCAGAGTGTGTTGGTGTGTAATATAGGCAGAGTGTGTGTTAGTGTGTAGTGAATGCAGAGTGTGTGTCAGTGTAATGTATGCAGTGTGTCTGTCAATGTAATGAATGCAGAGTGTGTGTGTCAATGTAATGAATGCAGTGTGTGTGTGTCAATGTAATGAATGCAGTGTGTGTCAGTGTAATGAATGCAGAATGCGTGTTAGTGTAGTGAATGCAGAGTCTGTGTCAGTGTAGTGAATGCAGAGTGTGTGTTAGTGTAGTGAATGCAGAGTGTGTGTCCTTGTAATGAACGCAGAGTGTGTGTTAGTGTAGTGAATGCAGAGTGTGTGTTTTACTAGTGTATGCATGTTGTGCAAATGGAGCATTTCCCAACCCCCCCACCCTCACATTAAATGTAATAAATGTTATTCCCCCCTGCTTCTTACCTGGTTCAGGGAGGGGGAGATTCCATTCCCTGGTGGTCCGGTCCCTATACTTGCAGAGGGGGCCCAGCAGACTGCATCTCTCTCTAACTCCCCGCGAGCGTGGCGTGCGTGCTGCGTGGAGCGTTGCTTTGGTAACCCGTGACAGCGCTCTGACAGCCACGGGTCTCGTGGCAGTTAGAGAGAGCAAAGAGCTGTAACATACAGATGCAGTCTGCTGGGCCCCCTCTGCAAGTATAGGGAACCGGGAGGCCCACAGCTGCACATATATATATATCGATCATTGCTATATATATGTGCAGAGAGGGAATGTGGCCCGGCCCATGACAACCGTCATGGTGTCACCCCCTAATGGCGGCCCTGCACACACTGAAACAGATACAGACACACCTTCAGATACACACACAGATATACACACATACAGATATACAGACACACATATACAAACAATGCCGCACATGCACACTGACACACATACAGATGCACAGATCAGATGCAAACAATGACGCACACAGATATACAGATATACACACTGACATACACACAGATACACATACTGACACATACAGATACACTGGCATGCATACAGACACAACCACTGACACAGATACACATACAGATGTGTGGCGGAACCAGCCTTGCCACTGTCCACTGGAGAAACCTGGTTGCTCACCTGCTCCCTTTAGACTATGGCCTGGCATTTAAAACCTTTTATTTTCCCTGCAGAAAGGTGTATTCGTGCCTTTCTGCCGGGGTGTTCGTAGATTCAATCTACCGAACAAAGTTCCAAACGATCGACCACCTGGGAACTGGAGTGTGCCGTCAATTGACCACCCAGAAGCTGCGGTTAACCGCAGCTTAATTGACAAACGCTGGGTGGCCTTTGTTTGTTTGCCGAACACGTGGCAGCGGCCATTTTAACTCCCGAACGGCCAGCGGTGTTCAGCGCCCAAACTATGGAACTGGAAACGGACACTTATTTGCGCGAACACCGCTGAGCCGCCAGCCTCCTTACCTCTGCATTCGGTAGTGGAACCGAATGACTGTTCATTCGGTAGTTTGACCGTATGAACAGCATCACCCCAGATAGCTATGCCATGGAGCCTATTCGTGTAATGAAAGACTATGGAAAAGACTTTGGCTCCATGGCGATTGAACTGTATGTATGTGATCTGAGCGCCATTCGGTAATAATGTGCGCTCAGATCTAAGCTATCTGGGGATATGTAGAATGTGTGTTTTTATGTGATAAAGGTAACCGTATGTAATTTTATGTCTTTTTACTGAAAATGTGTGTAATGGAGTTTTGCCTCTGTCCTTGGAGATAATTGGATTACTTCCCAATTATCTCCAGGCCAGAGAGGAGGGATTGTGATGCATTGTGGGATTGTT
Source organism: Pelobates cultripes (assembly GCA_933207985.1). Lineage (NCBI taxonomy): Eukaryota > Metazoa > Chordata > Amphibia > Anura > Pelobatidae > Pelobates > Pelobates cultripes. The sequence continues at coordinate 212,180,568 of OW240914.1, read as the reverse complement.
GAAATGTGTAAGTCTGTGATTGGTCCTCTTACCCTTTGTGTCCCAGTCTTTCATCTGGTCCCCTAGGGGAGTGTCCACCAGGTGGGAGACCTGCATAAAAGCCGGGCAGGTAGCCCCAGTAAGCTCACATGTCTGTAGTTTCCAGGTTGAGTTTTTGAAACCTCTGTAAAAAAACACATCTGCTTTTCTCCAATTCTCTGGAACATTTCCTGAAAGAAAAGAATCCTGAAAGGTTAAAAACAGTGGTATATATATATTTTTACACTAATGTCCCTAAGCACTCATGGGTAAATACCATCTGACCCCATGGCGTCATTTACATTAACTTTATTTAATTGTTGTAGCATTTTAACCAGTCATCTGTAAGGCTTTTGTAACCAGAATTTGCAAATATATACCGTATTTTTCGCTCGATAAGACGCACTTTTTTCAAAAGTGAGGGGAAATGTCTGTGCATCTTATGGAGCAAATGTGAAGTTTTACTTACCTGTATTGTAGCGTAGGCCGGCAGAACAGCGCGCACCGCGGTACAGGAACTTAAATTTCAGGTTCCGGTTTCCGGCCGGACTGAAAGGAAGTGCGCACTCAGCGTGCACACTTCCTTTCAGTCCGGCCAGCAACCCGAACTTGAAATTTAAGTTCCTGTACTGCAGTGCGTGCTGTTCTGCCGGCCCACGCTACAATACAGGTAAGTAATTATGGGACACTATGGGATAAGGGGAGGGGGGCACTATGGGAGGGAAAGTGCACTATGGGACAAGGGGAGGGGGGACCATATGGGAGGGGGGAAAACACTATGGGATGAGGGGAGGAGGGGGGAACACTATTGGACAAGGGGAAGGGGAGAACACTATTGGACAAGGGAAGGGGGAACACTATGGGATGAGGGGAGGGGGGACACTATGGGATGAGGGGAGGGGGGAACACTATGGGATGAGGGGAGGGGGAACACTGTGGGATGAGGGGAGGGTGGAATACTATGGGATGAGAACACTATTGGACAAGAGGAGGGGGGAGAACACTATTGGACAAGGGGAGGAGGGGGTTAAAGAACAATATTGGACATGGGGAGGGGGATAAAGAACACTATTGGACAAGGGGAGTGGGGTTAAAGAACACTATGTGACAGGGAAGGGGGGTTAAAGAACACTATGGGACAGGGGAGGAGGGGTAAAAAATCACTATGGGACAGGGGAAAGGGGGGTTAAAAATCACTATGGGACAGGGGAGGAGGGTTTAAAGATCCCTATGGGACAGGGGGGGGGTTAAAGCTCATTATGAGACAGGAGAGGGGAGTGGGACAGGGGAGAAAAAAATATTCTGAACAAACTGTCCCACAGTAAGAAACACAATGGGACAGTTTGTTCAGAATATTTTTTTTCTGGCTTTTCTCCTCTAAAAACTAGGTGCGTCTTATGGTGTGGTGCGTCTTATGGAGCGAAAAATACGGTAGCCATATAATCTTCTTTCCTATATACTGAAGAGGATAAAACAGTTATCAGAATTTCTGCCTTGTCCCGATCCTTCACGACTAACACACCCATCTGAGATTCCAATGGACCAACACTTTCACTTTTAACCTTTTTTGGCATTAATGTACTTAAAAAAACTGTTGGTGGTTGGTCTCTCTCTCTTTGGCTATGAACTTCTTTCTTTCAGGTTTAATGTTATCACATTTTTGCAAATCCTATTGGCATTCTTATATTTGTAATGGGATGCTGTTGACCACTCTGATTTAAATGTTTTAAATGCCTTTTTTTTAAATAAATTTTTGCTTCACTAAGCCACATTGTTTTGTTTTTTTCTACTTTTATATTTGTTTCCCAAAGGTATGTATTGAGAAATGTACTTTTGTAGAATTTGTTTAACAACCATCCATTTAGTTCCTGTCAGTATTAATGTTTGGGGGCTTGTAACATTTTCCTGCTATTAATGGATATCCCCTGTTTTCTCCTATGCATATTTCTACCCATAAAGTTTCCACATCCTCAACCGCATTATCACATACAATTTCTATATCACATTACTTCAAATCGGGTTTAATATAAAGACATACCGCACCCTTTTCTATTTTATTTCTATCCTTCCCAATTAACGTATTCAATTAATAGCCCAATCAAGTATTTCCTCCCACTAAGTCTCAGTAATCCCAGTTATATCATACTGACCCTTGTATGCCAATATCTAAAACTCGCCCATTTTCTTACACCATTGTTTCTATACTTTTTATCGAGACGTACCCCTCCAGGTCTAAAAAAAATCCTAATTGTCCCTTCCTCGAGAAAGTAATTTCTATTGATTTAAATTCAATATGAAACGTGTGACACTGATATTTAAGTTAATCCTATATTGGAGTGTATGAACTATAAAAGTATAAAAGTCACAAAAATAAAATATAATACATGAATGATAGTTACACACCGAGGACACTGATACACAGTTACACACAGAGGGCACTGACACACACATTTACACAGAAAGGACACTGACGCACACACAGAGGACACAGACACACACATTTGCACACAGAGGAAACTGACACATGTACACACACATTCACTGACAGATGTACTCTCAATGATTTGACACACTAACAGACAAAATTATTGACACACTCACTGACAGATACACTTAGTGACACATTCACTGGCAGACACACACACTCACCAACAGACACACTCAAAGACTTGACACATACTGACAGACACAATCACTGATTTGACAGACTGACAGACACATTCACTGATTTGGCACATGCTGACATACACATATACACTGACAGACACACACATGCTCTCATTCACACAAGTATAATTTTTGTTTAATTGCTTTTATTTAAGACCACACAGCCAACCCTTGGGAGAGATGGAGTGGATCCTTTTCCTGGAGTCCTATATGGGGGCTGTGCTGTCATCGTCATGGTCTTCCAGAACTGCCTTTCTCCATTCTCCCACTTGTGTACCCTTGGTTGAGAAACTAGGTCTTACGTGAGCTTTTTGCATTAGCAAGCAGACATTTAAAGGAACATTTTAGTGTTAGGAATACGAAGCTGTGTCTATTATTGCCCCTTCCCCCCCCAACAAATAACAGGTTACATAGTTACATAGTTACATAGCTGAAAAGAGACTTGCGTCCATCAAGTTCAGCCTTCCTCACATTTGTTTTTTGCTGTTGATCCAAAAGAAGGCAAAAACCCAGTTTGAAGCACAATTTTGCAACAAGCTAGGAAAAAAAATTCCTTCTTGACCCCAGAATGGCAGTCAGATTTATCCTTGGATCAAGCAGTTATTACCCTACATTGAAAGATTATATCCTTGAATATTCTGTTCTTGCAAGTATGCATCTAGTAGCCGTTTGAACATCTGTATGGACTCTGATAAAACCACTTCCTCAGGCAGAGAATTCCACATCCTGATTGTTCTTACAGTAAAAAAACCTTTCCTTTGCCTTAGGCGAAATCTTCTTTCTTCCAGTCTAAACGCATGGCCTCGTGTCCTATGTAAAGTCCGGTTTGTGAATAGATTTCCACACAATGGTTTGTATTGGCCCAGAATATATTTGTATAATGTTATCATATCCCCTCTCAGGCGACGTTTTTCTAAACTAAATAGGTTTAAATTTGTTAACCTTTCTTCATAGCCGATATGTTCCATTCCTTTTATTAATTTTGTAGCCCGCCTCTGCACTTTTTCTAGTGCCATAATATCCTTAAACAAGTTAACATTTTTTTTTTACACTCACCTTATTTACCCTTATTCTATCTTCCTCCTCTGATGTCAGCATTGAGGGGAAACCTAATGCGCCAAACACACTGATTCAGTGTTTTCCTGTGGGGGATTTGAAGGCGCTGGAAGTCCTCATGCACAGCAGAGTCGAACTCCATGAAACAGCAGGAAGCACCTCTAATGACTGTCTGATAGACAGCCACTAGAGGCAGTCTTAATCCTGCAATGTAAACATTGCATTTTCTCAATGATAATAAAACAGTTTTGAACTGTGTGGTATAAAAAAACAACCCCAGTCAAAGAGGTGAATCGCTTTAACACCAATCACTTACCCCCCAAAGATGGAATATATAACCTATGGGGGAGAGATCGAAATACAGTCATGTCCATAAATATTGGGACATCGACACAATTCTAATCTTTTTGGCTCTATACACCACCACAATGGATTTGTAATGAAATGAACAAGATGTGCTTTAACTGCAGACTTTCATCTTTAATGTGAGGGTATTTACATCCAAATCAGGTGAACGGTGTAGGAATTACAATAGTTTGTATATGTGCCTCCCACTTTTCAAGGACCAAAAGTAATGGGATATTTGGCTGCTCAGCTGTTCCATGGCCAGGTGTGTGTTATTCCCTCATTATCCCATTTACTAGGAGCAGATAAAAGGTCCAGAGTTAATTTCAAGTGTGCTATTTGCATTTGGAATCTGTTGCTGTCAACTCTCAATATGAGATCCAAAGAGCTGTCACTATCAGTGAAGCAAGCCATCATTAGGCTGAAAAAACAAAACAAACCCATCAGAGAGATAGCAAAAACATTAAGTGTGGCCAAATCAACTGTTTGGAACATCCTTAAAAAGAAAGAACGCACCGGTGAGCTCAGCAACACCAAAAGACCCGGAAGACCACAGAAAACAACTGTGATGGATGACCGAAGAATTCTTTCCCTGGTGAAGAAAACACCCTTCACAACAGTTGGCCAGATCAAGAACACTCTCCAGGAGGTAGGTGTATATGTGTCAAAGTCAACAATCAAGAAAAGACTTCACCAGAGTGAATACAGAGGGTTCACCACAAGATGCAAACCATTGGTGAGCCTCAAAAACAGGAAGGTCAGATTAGAGCCTTCACAGTTCTGGAACAACATCCTATGGACAGATGAGACCAAGATCAACTTGTACCAGAGTGATGGGAAGAGAAGAGTATGGAGAAGGAAAGGAACTGCTACCACCTCCAAAGCATACCACCTCATCAGTGAAGCATGGTGGTGGTAGTGTCATGGCGTGGGCATGTATGTCTGCCAATGCAACTGGTTCTCTTGTATTTATTGATGATGTGACTGCTGACAGAAGCAGCAGGATGAATTCTGAAGTGTTTCGGGCAATATTATCTGCTCATATTCAGCCAAATGCTTCAGAACTCATTGGACGGCGCTTCACAGTGCAGATGGACAATGACCCTAAGCATACTGCAAAAGCAACCAAAGAGTTTTTTAAGGGAAAGAAGTGGAATGTTATGCAATGGCCAAGTCAATCACCTGACCTGAATCCGATTAAGCATGCATTTCACTTGATGAAGACAAAACTGAAGGCAAAATGCCCAAAGAACAAGCAGGAACTGAATACAGTTGCAGTAGAGGCCTGGCAGAGCATCACCAAGAATGAAACCCAGCGTCTGGTGATGTCTATGCGTTCCAGACTTCAGGCTGTAATTGACTGCAAAGGATTTGCAACCATGTATTAAAAAGTGAAAGTTTGATTTATGACTGTTAATCTGTCCCATTACTTTTGATCCCTTAAAAAGTGGGAGGCACATATAGAAACTGTTGTAATTCCTACACCGTTTACCTGATTTGGATGTAAATATCCTCAAATTAAAGCTGAAAGTCTGCAGTTAAAGCACATCTTGTTCATTTCATTACAAATCCATTGTGGTGATGTATAGAGCCAAAAAGATTAGAATTGTGTCGATGTCCCAATATTTATGGACCTGACTGTATAGTGTAATATGTCCAATGACAAAGAGTGAATAATGGTGTAATTAGATCCACTCACATGGAGATGAGCCTCATTAGGATAGGCTCAAATCTCTATTGCAGGCGTGTATTTTGGGGTCACGAACCCACTAGTTGGAGTGTCCCAGTATTCCTTGAAAAGGAGATAAGAAGGAATTCCTAGTACAATATGTATATGTGGAATCACAATGTAAAACAGGTATATGCAAACTACTTACCTTGTTTAGAGCCTATAAACCTGGCTCTAAGTGTAGACACTTTAGTGTCAATATAGGGGACACAGACCCTTCTTTGGTACTGGATCAGATGAATATGAATTCCACAGGAAAGGTAGTATAATTGGACTATTTATTATAAAACAAATTAACATTCGAAAAATTATAAAAGTCAAGACAAAGTACATAAAATGTTACTTAAAAGTACTCCTGTGCAGGCTCCCGAGACGCATTTCGCCATGAAGGCTTTCTCAATCGGTATGTAGTTCCTCCGATTCAGTATTCCTTTTAAATCCGTCCAGATGTCTTCATTGGGTGATTACTATGCGGTATTAGCTAACCTCTCTGCTTCAAATTGATGTAATCCCTCCAGACATATCTCTTCCTATCCGATTATGCTCCACAGGAAGTAGCGCGACGGAGCCTCCGTCACGCCCATTACATTTCTCTACAATACATATTACTGAAGGACAAACTCCTGGTAACTTGTCTCCTAAAGTGCTTTACATTGAAAAGTTGTTCTTAAAGTAGTCCTTTTTAAAATGTTGTTGCACGTTAGGACACGGTGAAAGAACATGAAAATGGGTCAGTTATATGGTACAACAATATATATAATCAATGGTAATTACATATTTCTATCAATAAAATGTACCTTCACTTGTTAAAAGGGGTTGTAATTTGGAGGCGGGGCTGAACGCAGTAGCGAGCGGTTGCAAATCTAAGAGCTCCGGCACGACAATCGGTTTCCTAGCCGCCTTACCTCCAGCCATCGGGACCCGGGGAACCCCCACACAAAGCCTAACCGACATGGGGAGGAAGAATAAAAAACAAAGACCTGACAAACCAAACCTGGGGATGACGATCGGCGATATGTGGCGCCAGGCGCAGGGAGTGACGGGGCCTAAAATGGCCGCCCTCTCAGATTGTGAATCCGATTACTCGGATGACTACTCTGGCGGAACGGAGGAACAGACCCCGCGAGGGGCAACGAGACTGCAGCACAACCCGGACAAACCTGACAGCGCACCGGTGACTAAAGCGGTGCTGCAGGAACTCCTGGCCGACCTCCAGAAACATATCTCAGCTGATGTGGCAGCGGTCCGCAGCGATATACAGGGCCTCACAGGCCGCATGGGAACCCTGGAGGGCACAACCACCCAGAACACCCAGCATATAGCAACACTCCAACGGGAGATGGAAGACCTACGCACACAAAACTCGATGCACGAACGCCGCTTTGCAGCGCTGGAGGACAACAGGTGCCGCAACAATCTAAAGGTGCGGGGGGTAGCTGAGACCGTTTTGGACGCGGAGTTACCGCACTTCACAAGGCGGCTGTGGGACACCTTGCTGCCATCGAAACAAGCTAGGGCAATGCAGCTGGAGGGTTTGTTCCGCATCCCAAGATCCAGCAAGGCTTCAACTGCAGAACCAAGGGACCTGGTGGTTCAGTTTAGGAGTGGAGCAGACAAGACCACTGTGCTTAACGCCCTGAGGGGGAAAACCCCATACCAGTTTGAAACAATGACACTCACCTTCTACGCTGACTTATCAGGGCAAACCTTAGCCTGGCGCAGATCCCTCAAACCACTGACTGCACTCCTTCAAGAACACGATGTGAGGTACCGCTGGCGCCCCTCCCGCACGCTGCAGGTCTACCATAATGATACCACTCACCAAGTCCAAGAGCTCCAGGAAGCCACGGCCTTGCTGCACATATTGGGACTGCCTATGGACTCCCTCGACCAACACAAACCGGAGAACCGACGTACACATAACTGGGACCCAAACCAGATCGCCCCCTTCGTTCCACAGAAACGCACGCCGGACCAGTACGCAGCAGCAACAACATGAACTTTGACAGGAGCTCACATCACCATACCAAGGGATAACCCCACGAACTGGATGTCCCGCTGACCCACTGGAATTGTGTACATGCTTCCTTTGTCTCTTCTCTCCTCTTCCCTTTACTTCTATACCCCTGTTGGCATTACTCTGCAAACTACTTCTCACCCACATACACTAGCGAGGCTCCCAATGCACGCAACCCCTACACCCTCAACATCCCTTAGACGGCAAGACCGTTTGACACACATAGGTTACAGGCAAATATGGGCCAGCACCCGCTCCTGAAATGGCATAGGCCCTCGCAGAGTCGCACACCTTACCCAGACATCACACCCATGTCTTGCAAACCTCCCCTCTATACAATGATGGGTTAGTGTTAATATACTCTGTTACCATTGCTACATTTTCTGTTTTTTATTTTTTAAGTTTTAGTTTTAGTTTATTTTTCAAACAGCTACCAATATGATACCTCTCAGGGAACCAAGTTAACGTCCCCCTCTGCTGTATGCGCAGACTATGACAGAGTCGTACACGTTTACCCTCACAAACAGATCTAAGCAAGGATACTGCCTAGGACAAACTGATACGCATGTTCCTACATCTGTTGTTATACGTTTAAAAATATATATGTGCATGTTTATCTTTTACCAACGCCTTAATGCTTACAAATTGTGTAAATTGCCTTCTTGGTCGCAAGCTGTTGGGGCTTGGCGAGAGGATGTGTATTTATCTGCACTTCAAAAATAAATAATAAAAAAAAAAAAAAAGGGGTTGTAATTTATGAGAGTTGATAAACTCACTAGTAAAAATTGTAACTATCAAGTGATAAAGAATAGTAATGTTTTAAAAATATAAATTAAGAATAGAAATATATATTAAAAAATATATAATAAAAAATAAATAAATAAAAAATGTCATAGCTAAAATCTAAAATCATCATTTGGGTATATTTAAACAGAAGTGGGTGGGGAAGGGTGTAAAAGGAAATGGCAGAGTTAAAAGTTAAATATCCACCTCATTTCTGCCTGGCCTTTTTCATTTCATCCCCCCTCCATTTTGGTGTAATTTTTTGAATACCCATAAATTGAAGATTGATAGTGATTTTGTAATTTTTTTTTTTCATAAAATGTGATGAAAGGCTGTGCTTATCAAAACCATTCTTTAAATTCCTGATATGTTTTTGGATTCATACATGCAGTGGATGGATAGTTCGACCAACATAAAAGAGACCACATGGACATCGTACTCTTTTTGAATGGCAGGTAATGAGTTATTTCTTTGTATAATTTTGCTCATGATTCTGCAGATGGTTAAAATGATCAATTTTCCTCAATGAGATGGTTTGGGTGCCTCTACTGTACTTTCATAGTTACTAATTGTGTTTTAACCTCTTAAGGACACATGACGTGTGACATGTCATGATTCCCTTTTATTCCAGAAGTTTGGTCCTTAATGGGTTAAACTTTATTTGAACAAAATGTATTTCATAACTTCTTGCGCTTTCTGTTAATCTTACCACTCCCCCCATCTCTACCCTCCTGGACTTCAGCTGCCAGTAAAGAAAGTCCATCTCCTTTCTTTTCTATCTACCACATTTAGCCTTCTGTGTCTCTCCCCCCTACTCCTATCTTAAGGCCTCCTCCAACATTCTAGCCATTCTCTCCCCCAGCACAGAATACACTCTTCCATTTAGGTGCAGTTTCTCATGGCTATAGAGCTTGTACCAAAGCACAAAATCTGCCCAGTACTCTTGAAACCCAACACAATCATTTCTGCACCATGACTTTAGCCATGCATATCAGGACCTTGCTACGTCTTTCCTCCCCCTCTGCTACCTCACCCAACTGTTACCCAGCTACCTGGATTCTCCCCAACTAACTAATCACCTCACACTAGATGCCCCACTAATCTCAGCTCAGTGTGCAGTAAGTCCTTCAAGTTTATCATCACCTTAGTGTGGCAGACTTGACACAAGATAAAATTTAGATTTCTTTATCAAGTTGACAGATGAGGGGGAGGCCACTGGGTAGAAAGTCTTTGTAAGAATTCCTAACAATCCATCCTCTTATTGAAATCACTGGTCCCTGATCCTTAGGGTAACATTAATTCCAATCTACCCTATGGGTGTTTTCCATCCTGAAGCTTTCTTTCTACATTTGAGCATCAGATGAGTGGTTTAATTCCTATACATGGATGCTAGAGAAAACAGGGAGAAGTTAACTGCACTACTTACTTGAACAGGACTAATAGAGTACTGAATCCAGTAGCATAGGTGTAGAAGATGCTTTGCTGGGTGGACCTAAGATAGGGAAAGGTAAGAAGCAGAAGACTGCACCTGCCACTACTTCAAGGTGAGTAATGTCACATTGTAGCATTGCCCCATCTGTCACCTTATTTCAGATGGCAACTTCTTGTTAACTTCTAGTTAAGCCTGTTTAGGTACTGCCTCTGCTACCTTTGAGCCCAGGACCACCCTTTCTTGTCACCATTGAAGGAGGGGAGTTCTTCTGCTCTTAGGATAAATAATCCGCCAAAACCAATGAAAGGGAAACTCAAAGCAGCATAATCACTACAGTTCAAAGTTGTGGTTATGTTGTAAATATCTTCACGTGCTGATTCCCTCATTTGTAATAATCAGTTTTCAATGTTTAAAAAAAAAAAAACGCAGCTCTTGTGGCACCCGAGGCCCTGCCTCTGTGCTGTGGCTCATCAAGCCCACCTTAGCCATCACAGTTAATCATTGATTTCTCACGCCGGCCTGCGTAATGCAGAATGGGTTGGGCTATAAGCATCAGGAGAAACAATATTTTTGTCTTTGTACCATAACCACAACAATGAACTGCATTGACTAATGGATCTTTGACTGTACCTTTAAGCTCCAAGCACCAATTCTAATTATTGTTTAAAGATATCATAGTGTCTTGGTTTTAAGAAGGCATTATAGTGAGAACTGCATAATGGACTCATTGAGCTATTAAATTAAAGAAAGGATAGTGCCGGGGGTGTGGATCCAATCTAATAATCTGTTCAATCCATTTGCTGATATTTTAAATTGAGTTTCTGCTTCCCTTAGTGGAAATTTAGGAATGACAATAAAATAAAAGAAATGTAAATATTGCATATAATATTTAAAGCTTTTAAAATTCGAGCACAAAGTGCATCTCAAAACAAAATGTTAGTGAGAATGTGGTTGATAATTGCAACTACAGTCAGGTCCATAAATATTGGGACATCAACACAATTCTAATCTTTTTGGCTCTATACACCAACACAACGGGTTTGAAATGAAACAAACAAGACGCGCTTTAACTGCAGACTTTCAGCTTTAATTTGAGGGTATTTACATCCAAATCAGGTGAACGGTGTAGGAATTACAACATCTTGTTCATTTCATTACAAATCCATTGTGGTGGTGTATTGAGCCAAAAAGATTAGAATTGTGTTGATGTCCCAATATTTATGGACCTGACTGTATTTATAGTGCAGAAAAAAATAATAGCTGGTTTGGATTATGTACATTTGATTTATATGGTGAAGTTTTCAGGATGTTATTAGGGAAAGAAGTGAAGAGGTTATCCCTTTAGAGGCCATCCTTATTTTGGCACCTACAGGCACACTTCACTGCCCAAATTGAAAAACATCACTGCTTAGTAGATATATATACCCAATGGAAAACATGCATGCATTTAATTATGCATTTCTTCATTGGAGTTATATCTAAAAACAACTTGCAAAAGCTGCAGATCTCTGCAGTCTTTGCAATCCCTCCTCTTCTAACTCCGCCTAGACTTTCTGTGACTGCAAGGCAGGTGCTCTGGGCAATAGCTGCCTCTTGAGTTTAGCTCGACTGAGCTAACCAAACCAGGAAGTAATAGTAACTTCTGTTAAAATCTACACTTTTTGTAAAATAAAAAAAGAGTTCAGAGTTCAGCATACTTTAGTACTTTAAGGATCTGAAGTGTTCCATTCAGGGCCTACTATGACCATACAACAGCCCTTTGTAGCAGTTATGGTTTATGATTAAAGACTCTTCGAATGCTGCTACACCCCCTCCAATTTGTTTTCTTTTACTATCAAATAAATTTCATTAATAATAATAGAATTGCAGAAGAGGGCCAGGAAAGAAAGTCCTTTAGAGTTATAGAGTTCAGATGACACGTAAACTGGCCTCAATGCAGATGAATTCTTTTTTTTATTTATTTTTTTAATTCTTTATTTATGTTGACAGGTATAACATGCATATATCAAATACATTACGTAGCTCAAGCGTAATTTAGCATGCGCATTGCGTACAGAGTGCTTTGACATACATATGACATAGTCATGCAGTGAATAACACCTTAAGAATATCACCTATCGCCCCCAAAACCTATCGTATGGGCTACCGTAACACTCTCTGGTACTGCGAGTTACATTTTGTCAACTTAGGTTTGTGTTTTATAATAAAAGAAAGAAGAGAGAAAAACAAGAAAACATTCGATAACAATTGAAACTGTGTTATTGTATTAGTACATATACACCATTGGTGTGAACTCTCCAACTGCCGTAAGCCCTCTAGTCTTCCTTCACCCCGTACCATGGGTGTTACCTCATGCTAATTTTAGGGGGTCCGCTATGTGTGTCTCGTCCTCCGGTCTTATAAGGGCTTAGTGTATCTCCTGTTGTGGGTAGTTATTTCTTGCTTGGTGTGCTACCGGTAGCTGGCAGGGTAGCTGTCAGGCTGTGACCTGCGCACCTGTGATCACATCTGAGCCTCGGTCAGTTTCCAGATAAGTCTCTCCCTTCACCCTCTGGGAGACTTATGCTGCACACAGTAGTATAAGGATAGAAGTGAGAAAAAGAGTGAAGAGTGTCAAAAGTGGTCAAGGTAGAGGTGGGGTGGGGGTGGGGGGGAAGAGCAGAAGGACTGCTTCCAAGTGTTTATCTATCTAGTGGACAGTGGAGCTACTGGGTTTCCCTAACCCAAGGGGCTGTCGTCCCAGGGTGCCAATATTTTTTGGAATTGTTTTTGAGTTCCCCTAACTCTTGCCGTCAGGTCATCCATCGTGTGTATCTCCCTTATTCTGTTGATGACCCCTGCTATAGATGGAGTGGTCTGCTTAGGCCAATCCGCTGCCACAGCTCTCCTAGCTACTAGGGTTATTTTATGGATGAGTTTTTGTTCGCGTCTAGTCCACCCATCTATCGTTCTACTGAGTAAGAACAACCACGGATCTAGGGGAGGGGCTCTGGACATTATCTGGGCTAGTAAATCTCTAATTTGTTGCCAGAACCTTTCTATTAGTGGGCATTCCCACCACATGTTGATATACGTCCCTTTCATGCCGCACCCCCTCCAGCACGTATCGGTAGGGGTCTTTCTCATTTGGTGCAGCCTTACAGGAGTAGTATACCACGAAATGGCCTGCTCCTGTATTGTTACACATATGGAGGACTTATGATTGGCTTCCCAGATCTCTTGCCACTCTATGCCCTCCAATTGCTCCCCCAGGTCCCTCTCCCATTGTTCCGTGTAAGCTAGGTCTCCCCCTTCGTTAGGCTCCAAGCAGAGGTGAGCGTACAGCCGAGTTATCAGACCCGTAGGAATATGGTCCTGGAGGCATATTTGTTCGTGGGTTTTTGGGCAGCCGCCCTGACCCACGGGAGTTTTATGAAATCTTTTATTTGTAAGTACCTAAAGAAGTCTGTGGGCGTGAGGTGACCTTGTTGCCGTAGGGTGTCAAAGGCTACCACCTCTGAATCCTGCACCAGCTGATGTATGTGTTGTAGGCCTATTCTTTCCAGGTTTCTAAAGTTTCGTGCTGCCATACCCGGTGGGAACGCTCTATTGCGAAGGAAAGGCATCAGAGGGGACAGGGCGGTTGCCAGTCCGTGGCGCTGTTGATTTCTATCCCAGATATGTATAGAGTTCAATATGGCTGGGCACGTAGCCCTAATGATTGGTCTATTAACCTTGGGAACCCAGATGAGCAATTGCGGAATGTTTGCCCCCACCATCAGTGATTCCAGATCCACCCATTTACGTTCTCCAGGTGGCGAGTGCCATAAGGCTATTTGCGACAGTTGTGTCGCCAAGTAGTAATTGTACAGATTAGGTAGCCCCAGGCCTCCCCTAGTCTTTGGCTTGTGTAGTATATGTCTCGAAATTCTATGGCGTTTATTTTGCCACACAAAGTTCCCTATCGCTTGCTGCAGGGGTGCTAAGTGTGTCTTAGAAACGTGTATGGGCAGAGATTGGAAATAGAATAATATCCTGGGAAGGATGTTCATCTTAACCGCATGAATTCTCCCTAGATAGGCCTATCGTTCCAGGTCTCTAGTTCCCTGATTAGTTGTTTTATGAGTGGTGTATAGTTCTGTTGTAGGAGTTGGTCCGGGACTGCTGTCAGTTTAATACCTAGATATTTAATCGACTGTCGTTCTACGCGTATGTGGTGTGCCCTCTGGATAGATGCTATGTCCACGTCCAGGGCCGGACTGGGAGAAAAATTCGGCCCGGGCATTTTTTTAACACAGCGGCCCACTAAGAAGGGGGCGGGGCAGAGGAGGTGTGTTTTGTCATCACCAATGACAAACACGCCCCCTCTCAAAGTGAGCATGTTGGTTCAATGCTCTTCCAGGGCAGACCATGCGCAGAGCTCTGCTGAAGAGCTCTAGCATGATAAAAAAAAGCCCTGTATTTGTTCTGCACAGTGCAAGCAAATTTAATAACATGCTTGCACTGTGTTTCCTTGCAAATTGTCTCTGGTGTCTCTATAAAGATACCAGGAAACAAAAATGCCAGGAAAGAGTATTGTGCATGTGTTTGGAGCCTGCTTGTGGTATTGCGTGAGTGTAGAGTGAGCTGATTGTGGTGCGGTATTGTGTAATAAGGTTGGTTTTAGTCATGTTGTGTTTGTGGTGTAATGTGATGCATATGTGGCTAGGGGCTGTAGAGAATGTGTATAGGGGATATAGCAAGTGTGTGCATACAGGCTATAGTGTGTGTGTGTGTGTATATAGGTGATGTAGTGTATGTTTAGGGGTGTAGTATGTGTTTGCTTACATGGAATCTAGTGTGTGTATAGGGGATCCAGAGTGTGTATGTTAAGAGTGTAGTGTGTGTGTATATATATATATAAATATATATTTGGAAGTATTGTATCACTCTGTGTGTGTGGTGCAGTGTGTTGAGGGGGTTCTGTGTGTATGTGAGGGGTGCAGTATGTGTGTCTGAGGGGTGCGGTGTGTGATGTGTGTGAGAGTGCGGTGTGTGAGAGTGCTCTGTGTGATGTGTGTGTGTCTGATGAGTGTGAGAGTGCTGTGTATGATGTGTGTGAGAGTGCGTGAGTGAGAGTGTGAGTGAGAGTGCTGTGTGAGTGCTGTGTGAGAGTGCTATGTGTGTGAGAGTGCGTGAGTGCTGTGTGTGAGAGAGTGCTGCTGTGTGAGAGAGTGCTGTGTGAGAGAGTGCTGTGTGAGAGAGTGCTGTGTGAGAGAGTGCTGTGTGTGTGTGAGAGAGTGCTGTGTGTGCTGTGAGAGAGTGCTGTGAGAGAGTGCTGTGTGAGTGCTGTGTGAGAGTGCTGTGTGTGAGTGCTGTGTGAGAGTGCTGTGAGAGAGTGCTGTGTGTGAGTGCTGTGTGTCAGAGGTGCTGTGTGGGAGTTGTGTGAGAGGTGCTGTGTGTTGGGGATTGTGTGAGGGGTGCTGTGTGTGAGTGCTGTGAGAGAGAGTGCTGTGTGTGAGAGTGAGTGCTGTGTGTGAGAGAGTGCTGTGTGTGAGAGAGAGTGCTGTGTGTGAGAGAGTGCTGTGTGTAAGAGTGATGGGTGTGAGAGTGATGGGTGTGAGAGAGTGCTGTGTGTGAGAGAGTGCTGTGTGTGAGAGTGATGGGTGTGAGAGTGCTGTGTGTGAGAGTGAGTGCTGTGTGTGAGAGAGTGCTGTGTGTGAGAGAGTGCTGTGTGTGAGAGTGATGGGTGTGAGAGTGCTGTATAAATGTTAGAATGGATTTTGTGTGTAGGGAGGAGGGGGGTTAAATAAATAAAGTAGGCATTATGTCCCCCCCTCCCTTCTTACCTTTAGCCTGGGAGGGGGGGACCGGCACACTGATCCCTGGGACTGGGAGGCGGGGTTCCCTGGTGGTCCTCGTGGTGAGATCCGGTCGTTGCCATGGCAACGCGCCGGATCTCGCGAGAGGAACCCGGCGGAGCTCTAATTTAGAGCTCCGCCGGGTCCTCTCTCCTAGCGGCTGTCTCCCTCCCTCTCCCCCTGCCCGCGGCCGCATTATACAGCATGTGGGCCGGTGAGGGAGATCTTTGATTTCCCTCACCGGCCCTTCATGGAAAACAGCGGGGCCGGCGCTCGGATAGCGCCGGCCCTGCATAGACCGGCAGGGGAGATCCTGGGACCTCCCCTGCCGGCCTCGGCCCATGGCCACCGCGGCCCACCGGGCATTTGCCCGGTGTGCCCGATGGCCAGTCCGGTCCTGTCCACGTCCGATATCCCTATTGGGAGGGCGCCTGATTTGGTCATGTTAGCTTTGTACCCTGATATTTTCCCATAGTCTTCTAATAGTCTCCCTGCAAGGCCCTCATTGAGTTAATAGGGTCAGTGAGCGTCAGGAGCACATCATCCGCATACGTCGAGACCAGGAACTCCCTCCCTCCCACACAAACCCCCAGTATGTCCGGGTGTCGCCTAAGGGCTTGGAGTAGAGGCTCCAGGGAGAGGACAAATAGAAGCGGGGACAGGGGGCATCCTTGTCTGGTGCCATTGTGTAAGCAGAATGAAGTAAGTGGGGCTCCTGAGATTTTCACTTGTGCTCGTACGTCGCTGTACATGGCCTTAATCAAAGTTATAGCTTGGTGGGGAATCCCATATGGGACAGAAGCGTGAACAAGCAGATGAATTCTAATTTGGCCAAAAACAAATGCACAAGTCAAAAATGATACTAGTGGGTAAATTATCTAACTTCTGCCTCTGAAGTGGCTCTGCTCTTTTTGTCACAGCTCCAACCAGCGAAGGCAGGCAATTACTACCCACATACGGTATGTTCAACTTGCCCTTTCTTGACCAAGTTTCAGGTTGAGGCTGATTATTGTGAATTATTATTATTATTAGTTGTACTATTTATATAACGCCTGCAAATTCCGTAGCGCTGTACAATGGATGGACAAACAGACACGTAATTGTAACCAGACAAGTCGATGCACAGGAACAGAGGGGGTGAGGTCCCAGCTTAATGAGCTTACATGCTAGAGCTAGAGGGGGTGGGGTATAGTGACACAAAGGGTAAAAGTAGGTGTAACGAAGTAGGTTGCTAGAAAATAATTATTTTGACAGCTGCAGGAGAGAAGTCATGGGGGGAAGCAGGGGATGAAAACCTGCTAACAGTTTAATTGATACGCTTTCCTGAAGAAGTGAGTTTTCAATGATTTTTTTGAAGGAGTGGAGACTGGGTGAAAGTCTAATGGAGAAGGGAAGGGAGTTCCACAGAAAAGATGCAGCCCTTGAGAAGTCTTGAAGGTGAGCATCAGAGGTGGGAGTACGGACAGAGGATAGACGTAGGTCTTTGGCAGAGCGCAGGGGCCTCAACGGGACATACTATATTAGATAGGTAGGTTGGTTGGATCAGCATTTTGTAGCGACTTGTAAGGAAGCACCAGAATCTTAAGAGTCTTAAATACTCCAGGAAACAGCCCAATTGAGTCCAAGACACAGACATGGCACACAGTGCTTTGGAGGAGAAGAAACAGAAATATTGTTGGGAAAACTTTAACTACTGCTTGGTGTTATTGGACTCAAGCCATCTTTATATGAAAAGGAGCACAAATTGTACCTATCAGAGGTAAACTAACAGGCAATTGCTTCTTTACTGATACATTTTCCCCTTTTACTAGCTTGTGTCTGCCGCGCTTAATTATAAAATATAGGTCTTTCTGTAATAATCCCTATTTGTTATCAATATGTCTCCATTTATAACAGTTCTGTTAAAAAACATATACTTAAATCTGTGTACAAAATAGCATAATAGTAGCTGCTTTAGAACACCATGCTTTTATATCACTATAATTTGTCAGTATGGTCAATTTGCTAGTTTTGGACTTCTTTACTGCTTGATAAATTTTCCTATGATATATGTATGAGAAGATTTAATCTCAATTTCTATCACCTGTTCAACAATCTAATTTTTCTGCTCTTTCTTCCTCTTCCTTCTATGAGCTACGTGCAGAAAGGCGAGACATTTTGGGGGAATAAAAGGCAAAGAGCGTGTTGTATTTGGTGTTACATCAACAGGGAATAGGCTGACAGTGTTAAGACTGGATGTGAAAATTGACGCATTTAGAATTCCAATATACTTTTACCTAGGCAGATGATACATAAATATAATGTTATTAAAGAAGCCACCTCCTGGCCAAATCTGTAACTGCTGCTCCAAGTGTTTTAAATCACAGTCAATTCATAATTATTTACCCTCGGGTTTATCATTCTTAGGAACTTCTTGTTTCCTTTGTTACGTATTGTATACTCCTTACTGTCATGTTTCCTACTCCAAAATCAAATCCTAATTATTGCTTGGAGTGTAACTTTTGTTGGAGCCAAGCAAGTCACAATCCTAAATAATTGTGCAGTTCATTTGCAGCAGCAGTATAACAATTACAACTTCAGTGTTTATAAACCTAGGGCACCAACTGTCCAGTTTATGACTGTCTCCCATAGTATGCTGCCATAGTATACTCCCATAGTATATGTTTCACCATTATGCACTTTTTGTATTACACAATTTTTTTAATGATAGGCTTAGAGGAGGACTTTCTACAATTCAGGGCAGGCGTGTCCCAGCTGTGTTTGTGATTGTACTGTACAGTAGCAGTCAAAGAGTGCACTACAAGCGGGGCAGTATTTGCCGTGAGGTAACAAGGCATTTGCCTTGGGTGGCACAATCAGGGGGTGGCAAAAAACACTACCCCACAAGCGCCCTGGCACATGCCTTGATAGCCTCTTTCCTGGGTGACCCAAAAGCTGGCGGTGTGACCATCTCAGAATCCCCAGAGGCGGGCGGCTACCAATATCGCGTGGAATATCACGTCTCTCTGGCTCGCAGCATCACTAAGGGGCACGCTAGGGAACTGAACAGGAAGATTATAAAGGTAATAAAAACAAAGTAGCCGGGACCACCCACAGTACCCCACATCTGCCCGACCAACCATCCGACTAACCTCAACAGTAACATAGACGGCTAACGCTGACCCCATGATACCGATGGCTACAGTTTTACCCTATTCTTGACCACTACGGACCCTATAGGGTCCAACGCAGAGAAACAACACGGGGACTGTATTACTATGGGACACCTTTACCCATCTTCGGCTTCTCAAGAGCATTGTACGCTCTATATTTACTGCCAGCCACTCACAAGAGACCCACTCCCACCACTCAATTCTTACTACACAGGTTTTATTAACCCTGATGCAGCAGTTTAAAATTAACATACTTGTGATATATTGTAAACCTGATTTCAAACTTGCATACCTTACTATGACATACTGCCTAGCCCCTCCAGCTGACACAGGTGTTTAGACATCCACTAGCCAGTGATAGCCTAAGGCAGTCTGTAACCATTCATGTTTAACCTGTTCGTAGTTAATCTGTTTATGTGCAACACGCAAGTCAAACACCTTTTAAAGGGTGCAAAGTAAAAAATGGCTGCTCGATGTTTAGACATATACTTTTCTTCTGAACGTGTGCTTCCTTAACGCTCTCATTGCTACTAGAGCTAAAAATTCATCAGACATACGCCTTATATATGGGATCCTCCAGGGACGGTATGGCTCTGCCGAGCCGAGGCATTGGCTGACAGTGCCATGTGCCCTCGAGCGAGGCACCCACATCCCCCCCAGGACTTACAGCCATACCCAGCTTGCCGGTACCAAAAGAGGCAATATTAATATACATATGTCAAAGTTAATTTTATGCTTGATCGAATTTCAGCAGAATGCATTTACTCATCTATTTAGTTCCCCTCAGTGACCTAACCGGAGCTAACTTACTGATTAATCTTTATTGTGTTTTAACTAGTTCACATATATCAGAACCTCGTAGAAATTACTCACAGCAAGCTTACTTCGACATGTGTACCTACAGTATAAGTGTCATTAGTAGACTAGAAATGTTCTAACTAAACTTGCTAACCTGTTTCATAGCGATAACCTAACCCTAATATGATAATGTTGTTGTCCTAGCTTGAAAAATAACTGTTAACGCACTCAACATACTATTAACCCTGTAGGTACCTAGGAATGTCATATGAATGCCTAGAAAGAAACAAAACTTGTTGTTGAACCCAAAACTATATTGATAATAGCTTGTTTACTCTACCATTACTTATTTTATTTTAAAAAATGTATGCAAACTTAACATGCCACACAACTGTTATAACTATGATAACTATGATCATTGAGCCTGTTGATGCTGTTGTGGTGACACAGGCACTGTTGTATCTACCTGCATACCAAAAATAAAGAATATAAAAAAAAAAAAGAGATATCTGGAGGTACGTCGTCGTGTTCACGATGTGTATGAGAAGATAGCACATCACAGTGTTATAGCAGCTACATTATTGATAATTTTTTCACATATTAACTTTAAATTTGTTTGGGAATAAGCACTAATATACATTAAGTTTTGTTATAAGGTGGTGAAGGACAGCCATCGTCTGAGCTCTTCCTGGTCAGCTCTGTCGTGTGCCTAACAGTGATGCCGGAGACAAAATATGACGTCTCTCTGGCTCGCAGCATCACTAAGTAGCACGCTAGGGAGCTGGACAGGAAGATTACAGCTCACTCGCTGCCTGCATGGACAGGCCATCCACTAGGGATGTGCATGGGCAAACAATTTGGTTCGGTTGGCACTTCTGAAATTCGGGACTTCGGAAATTCGTTTCGGTTTGACACTTCTGAAATTCGGGACTTCGGCACTTTGGTTCGATTTGGCACTTCCGAAATTCGGGACTTTGGCAATTTGAGAATTTGGCAATTCCCTAAGCCTAACCCTACCCCTAGCCTAACCCCAACTCTACCCCTAACCCTACTAGGGATAGGGTTAGGGTTAGATTCCTGTCATCATTACCTTAATTTCCCCTTCTCTCATGTTTTGCCGAAGCAATTCGGTTCGGTTCGGCACTTCCAAAATTTGGCACTTCGGCAATTCCTAACCCTACCCCTCACCTAACCCCTAACCCCAACTCTACCCCTAACCCTACTAGGGGAAGGGTTAGGGGTAGGGTTGGGGGTCGGGCTAGGGTTAGGGGCAGGGTTAGATTCCAGTCATCGTTACCTTAATTTTCTCTCCCTTTTCAGAAATCTGAAGCACTTCGGCAATTCGGTTCGGTTTGGCACTTCCGAAATTTGGCAATTTGGGACTTCGGTAATTTGCTGAAATTTATCTAAATTTAATTTCAGACCGAAACGAATTGCACATGTCTACCATCCACCATCCACCCTGCAGCACAGGAGCCCAGCAGCTGTCAGACAGTCCAGCACCAGCCAGACAGCACAGAAGAGAGCAGCAGTCAGCCGAGCAGCCCCACTGGACCCCAGGGAAAGAATCCACTCCAGCTCTCCCAAAGGTAGGGTGGGTGGATTTAAATTAAAATACAAAAAAAATAACAATGTTTAAGTGTGTGAGGGAATGTTTGTGAGTCTGTCAGTATCAGAGTGTGTATCAGTGAGTGTGTGTGTGTCTGTCAGTGTATGTCTGTTACTGAGTGTGTTTTTGTCAGTATATATCTGTGAATGTGTGTCTGTCAGTGATGGGTGTGTGTCTGTCAGTATATGCCTGTGAGTTTGTCTGTCAGTGAGTGTGTGTGTCTCTATGTATGTTTCTCAGTTATTGTGTGTGACTGTCAGTGTGTGTCTGTCAGTGAGTGTGTGTGTGTCTGTATGTGTGTTTATGAGTGATTGTGTCTGTATGTGTGTTTATGAGTGATTGTGTGTGTCCGTCAGTGTGTCAAATCAGTGAGTGTGTGTTTATGTCAGTGTATGTGTATCTCAGAGTGTGTGCCTGTCACTGAGTGGCAGTGTCAATGTGTATCTGTCAGTCTAAGTCCGTGTTGGCCCTAAACAGGAAGAGGTGCGACCTTGACAGGAAGGGGTGGGGTAAATTTAGATTGGGTAGGGTTGCTGAGTTTTGGCTTGCCTAGAGCAGCACAAATCCAAAATACACCACTGACTACAACGAATAATGCATGTATGGCATCAACATCTCTATTGTAATGGTTTGGAAAACATCATCTCAAATTAGAGGTAGATAATAATGTAAATATCCAGTTGTGCTCAAAAGTTTGCATACCCTTGGAGAATTGGTAAAAAATGTACCATTTGTACATGAGTGAGCAGGCAAAACACATTTCTTTTATTTCTTATGGGATTCATATTCTACTGTAAGTTATAACAGAATGGAACAATCATTAAACAAAAAATGGCAACAAAGAAAAAAAATTAAATGACCCCTGTTAAAAAGTCTGCATACGCTTAGTTCTTAATACTGTGTATTGCCCTCTTTAGCATCAATGACAGCGTGCAGTCTTTTGTAATAGTTGTCTATGAGGTCGCTAGTTCTTGCAGGTGGTATAGCTACCTATTCATTTTGGCAAATTGCCTCCAGGTCACGCAAAGTCTTTGGTTGTTATCCACCAACCGCACATTTGAGATCTCCCCAGAGTGGCTCAATTATATTAAGATCAGAAGAATGCAAATTGGTGGTAAGATGAATGCAGCATGTTATTAGTAAATACTGGCAGACAATTTTCACAAGATTCCCCGTGCCTTTAGAGGTCACACCCCCCAAAACATCAGTGAGCCACCACCATTCTTTACAGTGGGGATAGTATTCTTTTCACTAGAGGCCTTGTTGACCCCTCTCTAAACATATCTTTTTTTATTTATTTTTTATTCTTTATTTAGGTTGTGTATGAAATAACATTCAGGCTTGCACTACCACAACGGTTGATGCAAACGGATCATTAAACAGAGGGGTTTACCCATGTGGTTTTAGATACTAGGCACATTTTTTGTTATAAGAAAGAGAATACTGAACTATACGTTCTAGTCTAGACATGCATTGTCATACGTTTTTCACGAGAGTGGCTAGCTAGAATGCTGATAGAGAACGTTTGAGGGTATATTTTGTGCGTGATTACGCTAACCTATGTATCTATAGACAGATGCAGGTAATGTAGATACTGTACTGTTACAAGGTGAAATAGAAAATAAAAAATAACAAAATACAAAGGCCCTACGGGAAACAAACATAGGAGTTAGTATGTTCCATCCTGATTGATATTGCCATCTAAGTGAGCGCTGCTGGCGTTTATTCACCGGTGTGGCACCACCAGGTCTTTTCTTTTAGGGCGAGTTGCACCTATAGCTGTTAAGAATTACTCTTGGCTATAGCTGGGTTATGCACAAGTGGCATGTTAGACTAGTGTCAGACGGGGGGGGGGGAGTAATGTGGTCGATGGACCCTCCTATTAGAGGAGTGTAACTAACAAGTAAATAATACTATCAGCCTAATAACCTAACTGTGACTGTGGAACAAGTCAGTAAGTATTGTAACTAAAAGCTCGGGCATATCATGGTTTAGTATCCGGCATGTTTCAGGTGGTCACAGTCCCGTTCAGGTCTGCCGTGGATCCGCGAGGGACGAAGGGTGTCACTCTTTCAGGGTTCCATCTGTGTGCCAGCTTGGTTGCTCAATGGCAGTCAGAGAGTCCTCTGGAAGTCCCAGTGTGGGCAGTAGAGCTCTAGCTTCCTGGAGGTTCCGTACCTCATGTTTGGTTTCTCCATGCAGGATCAGCAGTGTGCGAGTTTGGTGCCATTTATATTTTAATCTGCGTTTCTGCAGGAGCGTTGTGAGTGGTCTTAGCGACCTCCGCCATGCCAATGTGCCCCGGTGAGGTCTGTGTAAAAAGATAGTTCCATCGATTCAAATTTGTAGGGGGAACCGTCTCTGGTCGCTGCCAATACTGCGGTTTTGGCGGAGTAGTGCTGGAACCGCACATTGAGGTTCTGTGGCACCTCTGCTGGTGCCGAGGCTAGCTCTGGGGCTCGGAAGAAGCCCTCCAAGGCAGTTGCTTTTGCCTGCCGTGGTGATACTAGGGCCGCTAGTAGGCGCCTTAGCAAGTGCGGCATTTCAGCATGTGGGGTGTCCTCCGGGATGCCCCGGACCTTGACGTTATTAGCACGGCGTGCTTTTTCCAGGTCTGCAAAACGGCGCTCATGTGCCTCATTCTGTCTCTGAAGACCCTGGACCACTTGTTGTAGTGATGTGAGTTGGTCAGAGCAGACATTTGAGGCAGTCTCCAAGGCTCCCATTCGGCCTGTCAAACCGTGTATGTAATTGCGGAGCGTGGCGACATCTGCCTGGATGTTCGTTTGGAGGTCAGCGAGGAGTGACTTTAGGACCGCAGTAGTCACGGGTGAAGCATCCGCTTTCTGGGCGGCTGGTGTTGGTCTTTGCATAGGTGTTAAGTCAGCCGCCTCTTCCCTCGAGGAGAAATTGTCCGATAACTCGGAATAGGTTTCTGAGTAGGCTGCCATCTTGGTCCTGGTAGCTTCGCATGTCTGCTGTAGCGAGATCCGCAATATTTGGTCCCTGCCACGGTTTATCTGGTTTTATTTTCTTGGTCTTGCGACCCATCTTGTTGCCTTGTCGCCCGCAGTGCCTGATGGAAACCCAATATAAAGTTAATTGTGTATAAGTGTAGGAAGTCTATGCTAGACCTGCAGAAAATGTGTGGCAACATGTTTTTTAGTCTTTCTCTTAAACAGTCCTATAATTATATAGCTGCAAGTTACACAACAGGTGCATTTGTAACAACTAGGTTTGATGATCTTGTGAGACATTTTGTAAAATGTATGGGATCAGTTTGTACAACAATGTCTAGAACTTTTTAGAATTTTTTTTTTACGTTCGTAGCAAATTATTGTGTTTGACTGAAAATATCTGGTAAAGTAGAATCAGTTTTCAATATCTTTGTAGAATGAAATGTGTACTTTATTACAAATAATCCAGGTGGCATACTTAGACAAAATTTTTTTTAAATCAAACTCACACATGAAGGCATTGGTGCTATCTCCTCTTCCATCATCGCACCAGTCTTTCGTAAGAAAAGAAAGATTCTCAAAATGTAAAATAACGCATGTCAGGGCAATTTCAAGCCTCTCCATCAAATACTCAGTTGGGGGTCCTGAGTATTGCTGAGTATTTTTCTTAGAGCCTTAGTACCTTGGCCATGTGATATAGCCATATTAAGACTTTTGACTTCAAGAGTGGCAAAAATGATTTGGTGATGTTACAAGTCAACTGTATCAGGTTTCTGCAGAAAGTCATGTATATCCTGAAGACAAGTAGGAAGGGCCATAATGCTTTTTTAAATGTGAAAATCCATATATTATGCTGTAGGTTCTAAAATTCCATCACGGGCTAAAACTATCTGTCTCACCGGAGGATGTTGAAGATCGTTCTGTATTTTCAGAATAGTGTACAGCAGGGGTAGGCAACCTACGGCACTAGTGCCATGTACGGCACTTGAGGTGTCTTTGCACGGCACTCGTGGCTGCTAGAGCCAAACAGGCACTGGCCTATCACGAGTCCCAGTGAAACTTCCGATATCTGCTAATACGAAAAGGTGGTGAAGGACAATCCTCAATTTATGCATTGCAGCACGTAATCTCAGATCACTTTCTCCCAGCACTTGTGAATGGGAATACACACTGTAGTAGAGT
Organism: Pelobates cultripes; assembly: GCA_933207985.1. Classification (NCBI taxonomy): domain Eukaryota; kingdom Metazoa; phylum Chordata; class Amphibia; order Anura; family Pelobatidae; genus Pelobates; species Pelobates cultripes. The sequence goes on along the minus strand of OW240914.1, from coordinate 212,155,004 downwards.
AGCCCACAGCTGCTATTGCTGCTCTTGTCCTTGACCTGTACCTGGACAGCCTGGTCCCCACTGGAACCCAGGGAAGCCACCCACACTGCTAGATATACACAGAGCTGCAGAATAACCCTACCCTCATACAAATAATACAAACAGCCCACACAAAAATACAACACACAATTTGCACAAACTCAACACCACTGACAATCCACATACATGCACACAACCCTACATATAGCCTCTCACATGCAATACCCCAAACAGCACCACACACACTACCAAATATGCACTGTGACATATCCATCCACACACACAATTCCACAAGCAGCCCCCATACACAGCTCACATTATTGGGTATACAACACCACAAACTACTCATGAACATATAGAATATAATAGCTCATATACGCACAAATACAACAATACAAAGCAACTGCAGTAAAAATACCACAAGCGGAATACGGCAACCCTTGCACCTCAATTTAAAAAAAATAGGACCGGCACGCTACAGGACATTGCAATCTTATTTCGACACAGTGCTGCTAAAAGGTTGACTACCCCTGGTGTACAGAATAGGATGAAATAGAAATGGGACCGGTAAAAATTAGCTATCTGTTTATCAAGATAGTCTTGTTGAATGTCAAGGTCAATCAAATGATGTACTTTGATGTACTTTGTACAAAATGATGTTACTGGGTGAAATAAGAGTCACTGATATGTTTGTGTATCAGACAAATGTTTCAAAATTCAGATCAGATCAGCATAAGAGCATCCAGCAGTGAGAAAATTGCAACATTGGAGAAACTTTACTAATTGTTGCAATAGCTCCCTAAGAGATTCTTTTGCTTGGCATTTTTTTTGCTTTTTTCCTTGGTGGTTTCTTTGTTATATTACCTTTACGTTTGTCCAATGCACTGCCTTGGAGGTCACACTCCATGGTTTCTAGAATCCTAGTTCCAGGAATTTCTATACTTTTTACAACTTAGAAATAAAAGTTATTTTTTACATTTGACCATTGCATCACTAACACTCTTGATCATTCACTACAAACTTTTTCTCTATCTGTCTCAGGGCTAAAACCCACTTTTTTTAGAAGTGATATATTTCCAACCAATACTACTAATTATTTATCTATAAAAGATAAGGAAAATATTCTCTTACTTCTATTCCTGACCCTATAGTGTTAAAAACACATGTTAAGTGGCAGGCACCCCTTACCTCCCTTTAAAAGGATTCAAACTTACCTTTTTTTTCCCCAGCGAAGTTTGGTATGCCACAGCTGGCTCCGCCCCTGCTCCGCCTCCTTGGCTGAGAGCAGCAGTTGACGATCTCATAGGAAAGCATTGTGGTCCTAAGGGGCACGTGTGGCAAAACGCCATTCTGCACCAATCAGACTCTCCTCATAGAGATGCATTGAATCAGTGCGTCTCTATGGGGAGTGTTCAGTGCCTCCATGCCATACTAGCACTTATTTCTTTCAGTGATACCTGGGAGGAGCTCATACTATTTATTTTATGTGTTATTTGTTTGATACACTCAGCAACTATTTGTACTGCCACCCACTTTTTTTGTTTTGGTGATTGAGTAAATCACCTAGTAAAGTTCCTGTCTTGAACTAAGGAATGCCTGGACCTCTATTACTTTACTAATATTTTCAAATCTGGTGTTTGATTCCAGCTCAGCAAGCACCCTGGCTCACATTTGTGGGAGTGAGTGCAGTTCCACATATACTATTCAAAGCACATTAAAGCAGACCTGAACTGGCCATAGGGTAGTCTAGGAGTAGTACCAGGTGACATTCAGTGCCCATGTTATCTAAATACACAGTCCATCATTGATTCAAATGTGATTCTAAAAAAATGCTTCTTAAAACATAATATTAAATAATGATTTGCACTGCTTCCCAGGCAGAGGGGGGACACAGATTTTCTACCCCTTGAATAAATTGGTTAAACACACACTTTAAATGAACTGTGCTTTGAATTTATTCTGATATTTCTGACAGCACCAGCTGTCTCATTCATGCAGTTCCAGGGCTTGACACACTATAAGAGCAGTTGTGTGTGTGACAGATTTTCTGATACTGTATTCCTATTACCCTCCCCCACTTACAAGACATTTCTATTTGGTACCCAATAGACTAGAACCTCCTAACTCATTATCTTATTAGAATGCATAACCTAGTTGTTTGTTTTTCCTTACCAGTTGGCAGTGGTAAGGACTACTTTGTGTCTGGGGGTTATGAAATAATTTACACATTTTTATGAGAATATAATCTATTTTACACACTTAACGTAAGTGTAAGTATATAAGTGCATCTGTAATAGTTAACGCCTTGCTGTTACCCCTGCTCATGATCAGTGGCTGTCTGGAGCAGTTATGCTGTGAGTAGCTTGGTATGTCAAAGTCATATCCCTACATTAGGATTTTATTCGATATAAACCAAATTGTGAATTGTAAATTGAATCACAAAATTTAGGCCGACATAGTTGATTGAGAAACATTCTCCAGCTATCACATTACCTGATCCTTTCTCCCGACTTCACTCCATTAGATGTGATGCTGTGTGTCATTTTGGCATCATTTCTGTCACAGCCAGCTATACCAAGATGCCTGGTTTTGATTGACGGTAATTCTGTCATTTTATTGACTCACTTATTGTGGCATCATTCTCGTAGCAATGTCAATGCACCTTCTGGTAGCGTTGAAATGATGCAAACTAATAATTATTGTGTATATGCAATCTATACCATGCTGTGAGAATTTTTCCTCAATCTTATGTTCTCTCATAATACTTGAGTTTGAATTGTATTCTTGTGACTTTTTGAAACTCGGTTACATTTTAACTCTAATTGGTTCTTCATGGATCCTCTTTTCAGCTTATTGAAGTGGTCTGTGTGCAGTGTTCCTATTGCCCTTAGTGCTGCAATGGTAAACATTACAGTTCTATAGAAATTCCAATGTTTACATTGCAGCACTAAGTCAGCCTCTAAGAAAGCAAGGGTTTTTAACACTTTATTAACCCCGGCAGGGGTGTGCGAGGGAGGGGGAGGCAGGGGGAATGATAGCGCCAGGAATATAGCTTTGTATTCCTGGCACTATAGTATCCCTTTATCTCATCCATTTGAAGCATTGGAATACACATTTATTCTGTTAAAGCTCTGCATTTTGGTGTTCCTTACAGTATAGCCATGGACTCTGCAGGTTTAGGAGAGCGAGCAGCCTCATGTGAGTTTTACATCTAGAAAACGTCATTGCTGGACCAGTTTGCTCTGGCATTACAATCAATTTTAGTTCACATTGCCTGTTTACTTCCTGAGACCCCCCACTGTCTATACTTCTATGTCTGTTCTAGTGGATGGTCCTTCATTTAAATCAGGGCTTGACAAATTTGCTTTCAATTTAGGAGCCAGCTAAAAAAGTTAGGAGCCAGTTTTTTTACAATGACAAACATACAATTCTTAAAGGGACTATACTCGCCAGAACCACTACAGCTTAATGTAGTGGTTCTGGTGTCATTTCAGAGAAAAGGTAGCCTTGTAACACCTTTTGTGGCCGTCACTCAAACGGCCACTAAAGTGTCTCCTACCTACATTCAGCATCTTCATGCTCTGCATGGAGGCGCTGAACTTTCCCGCTAGAGATGCATTGATTTATTGCATCTCTACATGGAGATGCTGATTATTAATTGATCATCTTAGCTCGACCTCTGGTTTAAATTGACATCTCCACTGAGATAGAGGAGACCCTTCTGGTTCCTGAGCTTGTCTTACACAAGTAGAGATCCATTCAACACTCTCACTTTGTTTATTCTGGGAAAACCCTTTGTGGGATGATAATAAGCCTATAGTTTATTACTATCAGGAGATTCTGTGGGCTTAAGAAGTGTTTTTGGTCC